>CM050917.1:23361214-24570624 GCA_027742785.1 Vigna reflexopilosa | reverse complement strand
TCTTCTTCTTCTTCTCCTTCTTCTTCTTCTTCTCCTTCTCCTTCTTCTTCTTCTTCTTCTTCTGCTTCTTCTTCTTCTCCTTCTTCTTCTTCTTCTTCTTCTTCTTCTTCTTCTTCTTCTTCTTCTTCTTCTTCTTGTTCTTCTTCTTCTCCTTGTAATTATTCAAATTCACCATTAGGGTCATGCAATCCCAATACACGTTCAACTTCAATATTTTCAATATCATGTGACATTTTGTCAACTTGGTAGGCAATGTCTTCTTCAACATCATTTGAGTCAATGCGATCCCTAGGCTTGATTTGTATTGCAACAGACCAACCACGTTTGTCCATGCTACGAAATGGTGGATATGGTACATAATAAATTTGTCTAACATTACTTGCTAAAATGAATGGATCAAACGGTCGGTACCGTGAACTCATTTGCAATTCGACAATGTTATACCTGGGATCCATTCTTGTACCACTTCTAGAAGGATCAAACCATTCACAATAAAAAGAACCACTGTCTTTGGAGAAGTAGAAGTGTTATACTCCAACTCATATATTTTCTGTATTATCTCATAAAAGTCATCGTAACCACCATCTGTGATGCCCTTGACGTACACACCACAATTAGTTGTTTTTTTCCTTGGGACCATGCATGTGTGTGGAATTTGTACCCATTGATAGAGTAGGTGTGCCACTCTTTGACGCACCTCATGGGCCAATTTGCCTTATACCTTAAATCTTGAATTGTTGAAGTTAAAGGCTGATTATGAACCTGTACATGAAGTGTAGTAATACATCCGGAAGTTAATGGCACAATGAAAGGTGACATGAAGTGTAGTAATACATCTAAATGAAGTGTAGGAAACATGTACATACTTGATATCTGAACCAAGCGGGAAACTCAAAGTGAATTCGACAAGAAGCACTTCCTTCTGGAATATGCTCAGCCACAAGAAATGAGTTGTTCAATTTGATGAACACAATAAGTGAGTACAGAAATGACAGCATTAGAAAGTAAAGAAAAGGAATGGGCACATACTCAAGGTAGGGTTTAACTTCAATACAATTGATCAAGACATGGACATGCGCAGAGTTGAATTCAACATTAGTCAACCAATGACTCATCTCCTTGCCTGCGTGACGACCAAGTTGTCGAAACACTGACAATGTTGAGTGAGACGTTTTGTTTTGGCAGTGTGTTTCATTCCTAACATTGTTGGATGACAACGTGAAATTCTTGAAGTAATGTGAACAAAAGTATGTTGTCTCACGATGTAAGTAAGCTGCACAGATTGATCCTTCAACTCTGGCTTTATTCTTCACTGAACGTTTTGATTCTCCCATATACCTTTCAAATGGGTACATCCACCTATATTGCACAGGTCCACCAAGCCATGCTTCATAAGTAAGATGATTTGGAAGATGTTCCATTGAATCAAAAGATGAAGGGGGAGTACTCTTTCTAATTTGCAAAGAATGATAGGAATATTTTCCTCCAACTTTGCCAGTGAATCTGCCTTGAGTGTCGTGCAGCACAAATCTTTAAAGAAGTGACTGATTTCTATGAGTGGATTTAAGATATGCACTAGTAAACAACTGAATGCAAGAGGGATTAAAGTCTCCATAAATACATGGCAATCATGACTCTTCATACCTTGAATGCATCCCTTTTCAATATTAGCACATCTAGCCAGGTTTGAAGAATAACCATCTAGCATTCTAAGGTCCTTCATCCACCGACATACTATTCTAACCTCGTCTTTTGTTAACGTGTAATTTGCTTTTGGTTTCAGCGACCTCCCGTTATCTAGTGCCTTCAACTCCAAGTCTCTTCGTGAACAATATAAAGATAAATCTTTTCGTGCATTTTCATTATCTTTAGTCTTGCCACTAACATTCATTACTGTATTGAAGATTTTGTCGAAGAAATTTTTTTCTATATGCATGACATCTAGGTTATGTCTGAGCAAATTATCTTTCCAATATGGAAGATCCCAAAAAATGCTCCTCTTAATCGAGTTATGTCATTCCCATACCCTTCAATCCTAGTCACACCACTTTCAGTCACTTTTGGAAAATGTTGGACTCTTGTCCAGATTTGTGATGGAGTGACCTTAGGGGGGGCCATATCTGTTTCAACTTTGCCTTTGCGAAAAGCTTTTCTGTTTCGCCTAAATGGGTGATCACTGCTTAAGAACCTTCGATGGCAATCAAACCAAGAACTTTTGCGACCATGAGTTAAAAGGAATGACTTTGTGTGCTCCATGCAATGCGGGCAAGCTAATCGACCGTGTGTGCTCCAACCAAATAACATGCCATATGCGGGGAAGTCATTAATAGTCCACATCAAAGCTGCTCTCATCAAGAAATTTTGCTTCCTAGAAACATCATATGTCCAAATACCACTCCACAACTTCTTCAAATCATCAATCAATGGCTCCAAATAAACATCAATGGATGCCTTGGGATTAGATGGACCTGGAATGATACACGTTAAAAACATGTATGGTTTTGTCATACACATCTCAAGCGGAAGATTGTAGGGGGTGACAATCACCGGCCAACATGAATATGGTGATGCGGATGCCTGAATGTAAGGAGTAAACCCATCTGAACATAGACCAAGTCGCACATTACGAGCATCACAAGCAAAGGATGGATGTTTACGATTGAAGTGCTTTCAAGATTCACCGTCAGAAGGATGACGCAACACTCCTTCAATTTTGTTACCATCATGCCATGTCATGTGTTGTGTTGTTTGCATTGAGGCGAACATTCTTTGTAATCTTGGAATGATCGGCAGGTAGAACATGGACTTGAATGCAATTGGTTTTCTTTGCCTCCGCCCTGGATGCAATGTCTGAAATCGAGGATGGCCACAAAACTTGCATTCGACCAACGATGCATCATTTTTCCCATTCTCGTTGTCATAGAACAAAATACATCCATTCAAACAACAATCGACCTTCTTTGTTTCCAATCCCAACTTTGAAACACACCTTTTGGCTTCATAAAAATTCTTTGGCAGAGAATTGTTTGGTGGTGTTAACCTTAAAATGAATTTTTTAATGAAGTTCAAGGCTTAATTGGGAACATTCCAATTAGATTTACAAGCCATAAGTTGAATGCACACTGATAATTTTGACTCGATTGACCCTTCAAATACAAGTTGATTTGCCTCTGTCAATAAATTATAAAATTGTTTAGTCATTTCATTTGGAGACTCCTCATCAAGACAATCGTACGCTTCTTCTTGATTATGTCGACCAAGAGCATGGTTGACCATATCTTGCATATGATTAATGTCATCTATCTCAGATGTACGTACAAAAGTGTTCGAACCTGAAGCCAGCCAATTATCACCAATAGTCGAGGTAGAAGGTATTTCTTCTCCATGAAATGTCCAAATCTTGTAATTTGGCATGAAACCTTTCTGGTATAGGTGAACTTCGACCTCGTCATCTTTCAAAATTCGTGTACATTCGCACTTCAAGCATGGACATCGAATCCCTCCATCAACAGCATAATATTTATACTGTCGAGCCTTGTGAACAAACTCTTCAATTCCTATTACAAAAGTTTCCTTCAAACCCCTTCTACCGTTATAACAACGGTCATACATCCACACACAGTGGTTGGGATCATCGGCCATGTTCTGTGACAAGCCAAAAGAAATTGATGTTCAGTGAGTTCACATTCATTTAAAAAAATTGTTCTACAACTCAAAATGAGATGTATTCTTATGGTTATGAGTGTACAAAGTGTACTTTCCAATCAAATTCAAAACACAATTGGTCAATCAAGTTCTACAACTCAATTGCTTTTCAATAGAGTGCAAAATCTGTTACCCATTGAACAGATTAAACTCTCTCTACCTTATCATTAGGACAATCCTAATTTTCAGATTCATATGACATGGATCTGTTATACCTATAACCTAGTGCCAAACAACTATAAGGGGGGGGGTATATATACAATTTTGTCAGCAGCTTCAATATAATTTAACACAACATTCAAACATTACAAGTATAGGTTTATGAGCATACATGTTTTACCATCAACGCAATTAAAAACATTATACAGGTTTATGACCATACATGTTTTATGCTCATACACAAACAATATGCAATTGAAAGCATTATAACAAACAGTACCAAATTTCCTGGTCGTGATACTGTGGGGCAAGAGGAGGGAGTGGACGACCTTGATGCCTTAAGGCTGAACTCGTGTTGAGGATTGAAGAGGAGTTTCAATTTGAAGAATAGGAGCTGTATTGTGAGTGTGAAGTAGAGATGGAAGAGCGAGTCACAAAACTGCTTCTTATTGGTCTAGAGGGATGTTGTTCTCTGATTGTGAGATTGCAAGCTGAAAGAAACATGATCAACAAATTAAAGTTTTAGGTACCAAGTATGTTTTAGCTTATGGAAAAAACTGAAGTAATTTTTCCTTCTTACTTTCTTCTTATAATAACACTAATGCATTCAACTACATAGAGTTTGAGTTGGAACAAAAATTTTAAACAAGCACTTGAAACTGTTGCTTAAGTAATGAAATGTACTAGTGAATGAAAACTTTATGTACATTGCTTGAATCTTCCTTTAATTTTTTAAGTTTGGAACCAAAATCACTTGAGAAAAAAATTAATTTGAATTATAGAAATATAGTCTTACAAAATGCAAAAGAAATATGAAGATAAAAGTGTAAAACAAATGCTCTAAAACTTAGATGCAATATTATGGTACCAATGTTCCAGCAATGTACTTTGAATGGAGGCTAAAGTTGAACAATTTTTTAGATTTTCTAACTTTGATGAGGACTAAAAGGTCCCAATAGCTAGCTTATTATAATTTGAAGACTATGTCATGACTTGGCGGCACAAATATTGATAGACATTAGGCATAACAAGAGGTCATGCGTGGTCTCTTAGGTATCAGAGTAGGTTTCAGTCCCTTAATCTACACATTCTCTACTTCCATTTTCCAACAAAATCTGCAAGATAAGTCCTTGTCTCTAGCAATCAAAATCCACAATAGGAACTACTACAATCACTGTAGCTTAGCTGAGACAATCCTCATTAGGATGCTCAATAAAATGATAGGAACATCTACCTCAACCTGTATGTTCGTGATACAAATAGAGATAAGAAAAGAAAGAGATCAGGGCTCTCACTCCCAATTCAATCCAAAACCAAAAATTCCTTTCATTCTCTGTTCTCCAGGTTATAACCTCATCCTTTCAGTTACATATCAAACACATAAAGTTGATAGTGTCAGATGAATGAACTACAGATGTCTAATCATAGCAGCTACCAAGTTATGCTTTTAAATGATTGAAGCCCACTTAAGTATCTAACAGTTTGCAATAAAATAATAACTATATTGTGATCATTTCAAATATATGCCAATAACAAGGCTAAATAGTAACATTCCTTTAAATTTCATTCCAAACGGAACCTAAATGATAAGAGCAATAAGATTAAGTTCTGTTATGATTTAGACTGACTTCTTCATATTTTTATTTCAATCAAGGTAGGAAAATTTAGACCATTTAGTTTTTTTTAGAGTGTTTTCTTACAACTCAAGTGTTAGGCCTTTTATAAGTAAATATTATAAGGGGGAGCCAGGATTCAGGCTTTTTAGTAGGAGTGAATTGTTTTAGGAGTTACTTGTAAGGGCAGGCGTAACTGCAGGCAGTTATTTTTAGAATAAAAGATAAGAGCAGGAGGAGGGGGGAAAAAGTTTTAGGTAAGTGGTTTTCGGGAAGGGAGAGGCCAAGCTCTCAACATCTTGTGAGGAATAAAAAATTCAGTCCTTATTCTTATACCTATTGGTGTCTATCATCATACTTCTAGTGTATTAACTAGTTTATTCAGTGATTTTCTTGTAAAGTCTTCAAAACATTCACTGGTCAATGTTCTTTTTGGAGGCTAGCAAACAATAAAGATAATAGGTCTACATGCCTTACTAAAATTCAGCAGTAAGAGAGTAGTAACTAAGTTCGTCTATGAGATTACTATGCTAGCTTAATAACTTGAATGTGGTTTTAAATGTGCATTCAGAGCAATAGTCCTTGAAGATTGTTCATTACAGCTAAACGAAAGCTCGATCGTTATCGATGCATCGAAGTATATTCAAAAGTTAAAGCAATAGGTACAAACACTGAATCAAGAGATAGTTTCTGCAAAAACTTCAACTGCACACGACTCATTGCCTATGGTATTTCCCTAATTGAGAAAACTTAACAGCATCTTTATATTCCACAATTTTAATATAATGTTTTATAAACTTCTTGCCTTAAAAAACATTGACTGGAGTGACATTTAGTGAATTGATTTCTGCAGGTTATAGTAGAAACCTTGGAAAAGGGATTTCTTGTAAATCTTTACTCAACAAAAGGGTGTTCATGTATGTTACAGTAGAAACCAGAAACAAGATCATGCAAATCAAATGGAAGAGGAAAAATGGAACAAATTAATTGAATAATCAGAACAATACAGAATCACACACCACACCACATTTCCAACACATGTATATCATAATGTGGGGTTTTAGGTGGGGAACGAAAGATTACCTCGCAAGTGAAGTATCAACAACAGGAGTCCTCTCAAACCAAAACTGAACTTTGCGAAGGTACGATTGAACTGCAATGGTGGTTCACAAGCTCCACCACCTCGTGCCTACACGACCCTTGGACAAGATCACTGCGAGGGTTCTTAGATTGGGGAAATCAAACAAGGGAGAGAATATGTGTTTTAGTGCGAAATGAAAATGTCTAAGGCAATACCTGATTTTCGCCCTAATGAAAATGTGAGTGGCGAACACTGATAGCTAACAAGGCGAACACCGACAGCCAACACCCAAGACCCTCTGAGAAGATGACTCTAAGGACGTTCTTGGAATGGTCGGCCGAACGACGAAGACACGAAATGGGTGGAGGGAATAGTGTGCAGAGAGAGTTGGGAGAATCTCAATATTGGGGGAAAAAACATTTTCGAAAAAAGAGGAGAGGGAAAAATTCCACTTTGTAATACACCAATCACTTACCGAAGGTCAAATTCCTTCGGTAATGTCCCATGTGAAGTACCGAAGGCCAAATTCCTTCGGTAAACTACTGTGCTAAAGGCCGCTGGAAAATCCTTCGGTAAATTATAGTCCACCGGTAATATTCTGCCGGTAATACATCAATTTCTTGTAACGGCTGTGAAGTGGGTGAGAACGATGGTCTTGCGGTGGAGCGACCAGTCAAAGGAGGTGATCTTGCTATCGTGCGCGACGTGGAGGGCACCACAGGCTGCGTCGGCGGCGAGGGCAGAGGGGGAGTCGCGGCCATTGAGGGGTAATAGGAGGGACTTTTGGAGGTTGAAGGGTTCCAATTGAGAAGGGTTAAAGAGGGAATTTATGAGGAGGCTTTCAATGCCGTAGAATTTGGACTCAATAATTAGGTGTTGGAGATCGAAAGCTTTGGCCTTTGAGGGAAGGTTTCCGGTGCGGAGGAGAGAGAGAAGGAGCGAGAAGATTTTCGGGTCTCTGTTTATGAACGGCGCGTGGATTCTTGAAGACTCTGCATAAAGTCCCAGCGAAAAAAGTAAATACATATTGCATCGGTTGGCTCCGAATCGAGGCGAAATCGTCCAACTTTTTGCCTCGCCTGTATATGCCTCGGTTCAGGAACCGTTGCCAAAAGGAAAAAAGAATCGCTGTCATTTCCCCTGACTGCACTAGTGCTCCTTAAATCTCTTAAAGCATAAACTTTGCATGCCTTCCTAACCTAACATGCTTTGGCTGTATATGGAGGCCCTCGAAGGAGTTGACAAGTGTTCATAAACCCTTTACAATAAGGGAAGAACATGTGACCACTAACTTTTAGAAATCTTCTTCACTCCTAGAATATCATGTGGTCACTAGTAAAAGTAAAATTTTCTCCAATGGAAGCATGACACATGTCTCATACTTTCTACAGGATTGGATATCCAACTAAGAAAAAACCTACACTAATTACACCTTAATACTAGCCTTAAATGCATCTTATACTAATTGACTGAATACATAGCCTAAACAACTACACTACTCTATATCTTCCATTATGACCTAAGTGAAAAAGAGCTTTGCTTCACCCTCTAGGAAGGATCTTCTTGTAAGACCTTGACCATAATTATAGTGATAGGACCATTTATTAGAAGTTTGTCATCATCTTGTTATCTCGTTTTATTTTCTCGAATAATAATTTTCAGGAATTGATTGTCCTCAAGCTTCCATTATTCTACTAATTATTATTCTTCCACAATTATGAGATGAAGTTTAACTTTTTTTTCATATGGTATTCACTTTCATATTGAGTGAAGAAGAAATAAATTAACACATTCCTCGACACCAATAATTTATTGTACAGTGTAAAAAACGTTAAGTTTAGTTGTAACTTTTGCATATAGATGTCCACAATTCCATGTAATACTACAGTCAGTGAGGCGAAACAAATTTGTGAGTTGACTTTATATAAAATTTTACAAAAGAGTAATCATGTACATACTATCTTCTTTAAGAAATATTTTTGGTCTATGGATATACTACAAAGGGAATAGGAATAGAAAAAGGTTAGTGTGAGCATATCTATGTAAGAGATCTATTATGGTTATATTTATTTCATGTTTTTTTTTTCTGAATATGGGTTGAGACAATTCAATTGTCTCTTTCAATATATTTGTCATTTTTGGATAAAAAAATATACATAATTTTTTAAAATGGTATGTAAGGTTGTATAACTCAAGTAGTTAATATTATATTATTTTAAAAGAGCAGAACACTCCTAGTGTTCTATCATTATTTATTTTTCTTCTGATAAAAACATATATTGATCTTATTGTACATTTATCATATAATTTATAAATTTATATTTTGATTTTCTTTCTAAATATATATTAAGTATTAATAAACGTTTTTGGGATACACAAATAATTTTCTTCTAAGAAACACTCTGTCTACTTACATGTATACAAAATCATGAGTGTTAAGGTACGTTTGGAAAAGCACACTCAATGTTAGGTGAACCTGTTTGTTAAAATTGACAAAAGAACGAAATTCGGGTCCAATAACTGTCCTGTTATGTTTGGCTTCTTGGCTTTAACCAAGAGTGATAGAATAGTTACACATCTTAAGAGATAAAATTTTAATTCTAATTAGAAAATACATATAATTCTCTAGACATATTTAAATATTTTTTAATTAAAATAAAAATAAGTTAAAATCAACTTGTAAGTTAGACAAAATAAGTTTAATACTACAGACAAAAATGTTAAAAAGAAGTCTCATCAATACAGCAGGAAACATTGAATTTGGATCGAAACATAGCAGTTTGATAACTTTTGACTTAGTTACTGATCATTTCCAACTTTTGGAAACATAAACATATGGAGAAGTTCTACAGACAAACGGACTTCAATGTAATGATTATGGCTCGTGCGTGATCTCTTTTGGTTGCCTAAGTTGCTTTTTTCGTTTCTTTTGTGAAGAAAAAGTAGTGTCCAAAATTTTTATTCATTTTTTATTTTTCCAAATTGCTTACAATTATTGCGAACATGACTACTAATACCAGCATGGAATATAAGGACAGACATGAGAGGTCTGTCTGTGTTTATCAGTCAAGAGAAACGGACTAAAATAAAACTATACTTAATAGGATTCCATAAAGAAATTTTAAAAGAAAAAACTTTCATCTAGATAGAATATTTGTAGCAGTAGATAGCAACAATGGTCTCCTTTGAATTTGTTGGATTTCTATAGACAACATGGTGATACATGTAAAGCACTTTTGATGTTGAACCACTTACATCTATATTAACCTCAAATATATAATATAGAATAAAATATCTTAATTATTGTGGTCAAATAAGATTATTTAATATTTTAATGTGTAAATAAGAGAGAATTCTAAATATAATGACCAATAATATTTTGTCTAATTTAATCTTAAGTTGTGTGAGCGTCAAGAGTGCATAGTTAGACTTCTGTACAGGAAAATGGTGGAGAAGAAAGGAATATAATTCAAAGGAAGACCAATGAAAATGTCCTTATTATTGTACACATTTCAAATAAAAGTACACATTTGAAATAACACATAGCAAGTGAGAGAGAGAGAGAGAGAGCTAGAGCAAGCTAGTCATCAAAAATTGGATTTTTTTTTTTCCAATAAATCCATAAATAAAAAAAGAAAATGTTAAAAACTAAACAAATAGTAACACTTAATTTATTATAAAAAAGTTATTAAGAAAGTTGTTAATATCTCTTAGTCCAATAGAACAACCTGTAAAGCTAGCTGATTCAGGTTTATTATTGAAAAACACATTTTCTCTCGTGAGTATATACAAGCAAAAATCCATCACTCCAAAGTAATGTCTCTCTTAAAAGAAAAAGACAAACAATTAAGGATTTTCTTTGTTGTAAACCTAATCACACTTTCTCATTATTCTAAGTGCCAATTCTTGTAGCTCACCCAAGTCATTGCTATATGATCTTTTCCAAGAACAATCTTGGAATGAGAAATCATCTCCGTTTTGTGCATCTTGCAGGCTCATTCCATCATTTATATTGCTGCTGTAATCAATTGAATCAAGTGAGCTCTGAGGAGAAATAGGGTTATTCATGGAAGTGGGACGAAACGGATTGAATGCTTGTCCAACATTCTCTGACCAATGATTCTCCATGTTTCTGTACACCATCTGGTTCTGATCCAGCAGTGCCTTCATTTGCACTAGCTGTGCCTGCAAGCTTGCTACCTACACATAAACCAACATAAAAATTAATTGTCTAAATTGAACCAAAAACATCCAATTACTGTAAGATAACTGGGAAATTTGTTTATATTTATATCCACATTGTAACAAATTGTCATACATTGCTGAAAACAAAAATCATGTAACATTTCTAAAACATGAAAACGTAGAGAGAAACAATGTAATCTTTAATGTATAATTGTACCTGTTGTTGCAAGGCGAATATATGGGAGACACAACCGTAAACAGGGTCTCTGATGCGAGCTTGGGCTTCGTAAGCGATTGTGACCATTGCCTCAAAACGATCGTTATCTGGTATACGCATGAGCAACTTGGAAACGTTGCTAGCCCCGAAAACCTTATGAATGGTTGCGAATCTAGCAGGTCCTTGTTCGGAGCAAAAGTAGGGTGCAAAGATGCAGTCTGCGGCACATTTTCTTCGCAGGAATTTGCATGCCCCACAGGGAGATCCAAAGGAAGAAGAAGAAGAAGAAGAAGCAGAAGCAGCATCGTTTGCAGTTGTTGCAGAAGCCATAGCGCACGTGCGTGTGGATGGTTTAGAATAATGGAAGTGTAATAATATTGTTATTATTGTGTGTAGTGTGCGTGTGAGGTTAAAGAAGTGAAGGAAATTTTTGAGGCAGACACACGGGTAGACTAGGAAATGGTGCAGAAATGTGGGGATTTATTTATGGTGAAGAGAGGAGAAGGAAATGGAAATGGTTATGGTAGTGGGACATGAGTGGGAATAAGAGACAGAAAGGGAGGGAAATTGTCTTGTAACGAAAGTGAATGGTCGACATGGGAGGCACATGTGTAGGGTTCTAAGGGAACATTTCTCAATCATACACCCAACAAGAGACTACTTTTTCAAATCATCTTTAGCTGAGTTATTTTGACTCTTAATGCTTCTTACTACACAGCGTCAAGGTCATCTGGTTACGTCAAATCTATATATCTTACACGTTCAACTTCCTTTTTTTAGTATTATAGTGTTAAGTTTGATTCCTTTTTATCGTATTAAGTTCAATACTATATAAACTATATTATCGATTTCTTTAATCCTGATAAATAGCAGTTAACTCTTATAAACAAATTCAAAACATAATTCTTATTGTTAAGTTTCTATCCATATTTGTAAAATATTGTTATACAAAATTTAAAACATAAAAATGGCTAATATAACCATTAAAATCTAAAGTTTTTTACGTATACAAGCTAAAGCATGCGTGTGAAGAAATATAAAAACCAAATGATTGATTACACTTTAATTTATTGAAATTAATATTTTTGTTTTAGTAATTGATTAAAACAGGTCGAAAATATAAAAGGGGTGGACATTTGTTATCTTAGAATTGCTAAATAATGAAGAAAGATTCATATACTAATCATTTGATAACCTCATTCAACGTTTAATAATATAATATAATATTAGGTAAAAAAGTAATTTAAAATCAAAATTCACTTGGTTAAAAAAGAAGACATTTAAGTATCTTATTTATTTAATTAGTTAAAGTTCTTCAGATGTGATGTTATTTGTTGATATACTGGCGTGTGCTTAAATTGAATTTCATCGTTAACTATAACGCGGTTAGTTGAATTTCAGAATTGGTAATGCGTTGAAAATTTTTGTTTATTTTTCCGCCGAACGCCGCACCTAGAGGCTGCCACCTGCCGGTAAAGTCTACCGACAACTTCCTACTCATTCCGTCATTCAATGTTTTTTAATGTTTTATGTCGGTTCAAGATAACATATTTAAATAATAACATGAAAACAAAGTTTCCTAATAAGATCTACAAATTTATTTAAATAATATCCATAAATCGTGTAAAATCAATAAAATTGTCAATTCCATAGAAGTATGCACAAAACAGTAGCCGTTTTTAAATTAACACACCACATTATTTTTTAACTACTTTTTTTTATTGAGTATTTTTCATGATTATAACGTGACTTTATTGAGTTTAGTTTTGTTTCAGCTTACCAAAGTTTGTTTACAAATAGGAAATTTTAACTCGATCACTCGTTTAACTCTTTTGACTTTCTGTCTGGAAACTATATTATTTAAAAGATCTCTAGCTAAAATCAAGAACCAGAGACCCTGTTCTAACTGTGTCATAGTTGGAATATTATATATATATATATATATATATATATATATATATATATATATATTTGTAACATATATTTTAATATTATTTTAATAGTATAAAATTACAAAAATGAAACGTTACATAGATGATAAAAGAACAACTAGATAAAACAAACCTCCTTCAAAGAAAAGATTTATTTCTGTAAATCTATCTAACAACTCGTCTGATTCTCCCTACCTCTAACTGAACAACTAAAAAGATGAATCCTTAAGCTTACACTATTAGGTGATCATCATAAAAGAGAAACAACATACAAAGACAAACAACAAAAAAACAGGGGTAAGCTAGATACAAAACAATACATCCTAAGTTTAAAGCATTTCATATAAGAATCATACGTAATTTAATCCAATCCAAAAATCTTAACATGCAAAGACCTAAACTGACTGTCCGACTTAGAATGATTGTCGAGCTATGGCGAGTTGTGTACTTGTGGTAGCCTCTACTGCTTTGCAAAGCCACTGCCAATGAGTTTCACCTTACCACACTCACAAGGTTAGTCTGTTTCGGGCCTTGGAACATACTGGAAGCCCCAAAGAATAAGACCTCCTGCTTCCTCACGACATGGATCAATCCTCTCTACGTGAGAATGAAAGACCATTGGAGTTTCAAGACTGAGCTCCATGCATTCATCTAAACATACTTGAACCTCACCAAGAAATTCCACTTTGAAACTTACTTACATAACTTTGAAACCATACTTATAACCATATACTAACACATTGAATCCAACATACAACATCATTGATCATACAATATCATAGATACTTCTACACCATTCTAAAAATCAAAACATAACTCACGATTATCAGAAAACAAGGATAAAAAGAATAAAAATAGGTTCTCGACTAGTCGCTCAGCGTACCAAACTCTTTGTGCAAAAATAGAAACAGTGGGTTCTGCTCACTCACCTCTCGCTCAGCGCACCAAATCTGTTCGCTCAGCTAAAGCCCATTCGCTTAGCACACCAAGTCTGTTCGCTCAGCTAAAGCCCATTCGCTCAGCGGACCAAGTCTAGTCGCTTAGAGCACCAAGTTTGTTCGCTCAATGAGACTGCATAATTTTGCAGCACCAAAACTATAGAATTTGCACATCTCAACCACTCCTGACCACTTTTATGCACCCTTCCCAACTTCTAACACTCCTAGGTTGTATTATACACCTAATTATACTCAACCAAGGGTGTCTAAACCCTTTTAACCTCAATCTAAACAAGTGTCCTCAAGATCTCATCTAAAAACTTACAAAAACTCAACTTAAAGACTCAAATTGAATTCTACCATTTGTGGCACAATTCCAAGCAACTTAGGGACTCTAACAAGTCCCAACTGACTTATTAAGACTCTCCAAACTGACGATTTGCACACAGAACCCCAAAATCAAATTTTCACTAGTTCCCTTCCTCAAATTGAGTTATAAAACAAGTTTGACTCTACAAAATCATCACCATCCAAACACAACTCAGATTTCTAGCATTCTAGACGTTTGAACATGACACAACCCAGCCCATACTCAACCTCAACTGCATAAAAGTACTTCACCAACCATTTCATAACATTTTCTTACTCAAGAACTCATTTCTAGACCAAAATAACCTACAACCCAAAATTTCCTTTTCATTTCAACAATTCAATCAACACAAATCACTTCAACAATGCAAATTCAACATCTCACACACATTCAAATAGATTCCTAAGGTTATACACATCCATTATCATACAATGCATCAATTTCACCACTTTACTTCCATCATCACTATCACACAATAACATTTTTCATCCAAACAGTTCAAAATTCACAAAATATTAAAAATATACTGCATACTTAAATTTAAAAGCAAATATCTAACTTCCCTTACCTCTAAACCAACTGCCAAACTTCTTAAGACGCTTCGCTGATTACATGAACCGCAAGGAATACTTAGACGGACCTACGAAACACCTAATTGGAAACAAACAGAGTCCTTAGAACTCTAGATGAATCAAGAACGTGTAGGAGAGGCATGATTACACATGCAACAATATTAAATTCCTCTAAAACATATTTAAGAACAGAAGGGAAAAAATGAGTCGAAACTTACTTGTTCTATTGAAGAAACTGATCGGGTAGAAACGTAGACCATGTTGTTGTGGTCAATTAGGTACCTCCTGATCGTCAAATAAATGACTAAGGAGTTAGAACTCTTAGAGATAAAGTTGAGAACTCTAGAAAAGTGGTTTCTAGAGAGATGATAAGTTTTAAATAATGAAACTTGTTTATAAAAAACTATTTATAATAAAATCGTTTAATTTTAAAATAATCGACTCTCACTATTTTTAGACTACCATCACTTCTAAAAATACCATTTTCTAGAGTTTTATATATATACCTAGAGTTGTAACGCTTGTGTTATTCTAAGGAGTAAATTTACTTTTATATATAATTATTTTGTTATATAAATTAAAATGGATTTATTATATTCTTAATGAATCAAATTCGTATATGAAATAATATTTAATTTATTTAAATTTAAAATAATTGTAATTTTAAAAGTAATAAAAGTCTGTACTAGTTTAGAATGAAAATTAAATAAAAATCTCACTTTTGAAAGTGAGTATCCAAAATTTATAATATATGAGTATATTTAAATTAAAGTATGATTAAGTAATTCTTTTTCTTAAAAGTTACTTTAAAGTTAAAACTTAAAATAATATATTATTAGAATACCACCGTCCAATAACCCAACTTTATATGACCATAAATGGTCGTTGGGTTTTGTATTTATTGTCTTTAATCCAAATCAAGTATAATTAATGATTACCAAAAGTTATAACCCTACACTATATTGCTAAGAGATATCAAGTTTTAAGAGCACTAGTTAATTAATTATTTGAGACATGTGAAGCACATAAACGGAAAAGTAGCGTTATTATTTCTTGCTCAACTTTCATTTCATTTCACATTTAAGGCATCTCAATGGCTTCAAAAGTAAAATTGCATGTTTCTCCGTTCACGAGAAATATAGTTTAAATTTTGAAAAGTAAACTAGCTGTCACATAACACTTTGGATTTAAATCACCTATACGAGTAATCAAAGTTGAGGTTTTAATGATTTCATATGGTTTGTGATAGAAACCCTCCAAGCAAGAATGGTCTAAAGCTAGAAGAGAAGTTATGGAATTTAATCTTTTAGGTAAAGTTTGCGGAATATCGTGTGCAAAGAAACACAGAATGTGGAAGCAATGGTTGAAAGTGAAAAAAGGCTTACGTTGTGATATGGAGGTAGTGTGGTGTTTGGTGGTTTAAAGAGAGATTAAGCCAACTTTAAGAAGAAGGTGATTAGAGGGGTCTCATGAGTTGTTCTAGTATTGAGCTTAAGATGGGTAATATGGTTAAAAATGGACAACATAACATTACTCAACATAAAAGATTATTACAAAAGAGGACACACATCTATTGATAGGCTAAGGGTGTCTCCTATAAACCCTAAAAACCAAAACTTTCCATGCTAACCCTACCAAGCATCTCTCGGCCAAAAATAGTGGCCCTCTAAGGAGTGTACATAGTGTCCACAAATCATCTCCCAATGAGGGAAAGACATGTAGCCACTCATAAAGAAAAGTTTTCTTCATTTCTAGAGTTCCATGTGGCCACATGACACACACTTTCCACATGGTTTGGATGTCAAACTGAGGAAGAACCCTACGTTGATTAGGCCTTAATACAAGCCTTAAACATATATCTACACTACTTGGCCGAAAATACATGACCTAAATTATTCTTCATTCTCCATGATGGGCCAAGTGAAAAAGAGCTTGGCTTCACCTTCTAATGATGACTCTTATTGAAAAAGCTTGGTCATGTTTCTTGTGATAGGATCCTTAGCTAGGAGTTTTCCATCATCCCCTTCCTCTTGATAATGATTTTACCTCAAATCAATAGGTTCTTCATCTTCAACATGCTTCAAATCACCTACAAAATAGGTTAAGTCACATACCTTTAATGTAACACTCACATCATATTCACTTGGCAACTCTAAACTATATGCATTGTTGTTAGTTCTTTGAAGCACTCTAAAAGGTCCATCACCACGAGAATTGATTTTGGATTTCCTTTGTTTTGGAAATCTTTCTTTGCTCAAATGGAGCCAAACCCAATCTTTCTCTTCAAAATCTAACTCTATTTTTCCTTTGATGTTGTGTTTAGCATACCTCTTGGTTTGGTGTTGAATTTGAGACTTAACTTTTTCGTGTATCTTATTTAGAAATTCGGGCCTAAATACCCCTTCCTTATGAATGAAATTACTAGGATTTGGGATATGTATGAGGTCTAAAGGAGTTAGAGGATTGAAGGCATATACAACCTCAAAAGGAGACATCTTGGTGGTCTTGTAAACCACCCTATTATATGTAAGCTTATAGTGAGAGTTTGTCTAACATTGTTTATCAAAGCATTAACATGAGTTCATTTGGCAAGACTCTCATTGACACATTTGTAAGAAATTCCTTTTGTAGTACGTTTGTTTTCTAAAGTTTTTCTCAAGGTGTTTAGATTTCACAAACCTTTTTGATAAAACGTTTGTCTTTTAACTATATTATTTTTTCAAAGATCACATTATCATATGCTCATTTCGTTTGATGTTGTTTGCTAAACTTCAAAACATATGAGGACATTTAGACAATTTAGTCTTATAGATGATATTGTCTTAACACATGGTTCCTAAAGATCTATTCACAACCTCAATTTTCCCATCGGTTTAGGGGTGACTAGAGGTAGAAAATTGAAGCTTGGTTCCTATCCTAAATAAAAGTGTTTTCCAAAAATGGAAACGAAACTTGGTATTCCTATCAGATACAATGGTTCTAGGCAAGTCATGGAGTTTCACCAAACTTGGTGTCCCTCTTTCGAGCCCTCTTCGATCTAGCTTGTCCTTTTCTCGGCAACATACACATGTATCTTCTTCTCAACAACCGATTGTAGAGGACATTTTTAACCTCTAAACACAAGTAGTAAACCATGATCAGCAACTTCGACAGATGACCTCTCACTTTCAAGGCTTTATTGGCGCCATGATGCAGTACCTTCCGCCTCCGGCAGTCGCAACTACACAAAAAAATTTTCAATCCCAAAATCAGCCACAAACTAATGTTCAACCACAACATGATTAACCATAACAACAACCACAAGATGGAAATGATTATTGGGATTATTAGTCATGTTTAGAGTAGGGAATTTATGACTCTAAAACTTATTTATATCCCTCAAGGACTTATTTGTTCTAATTGACAATCATGTAAACAATATTATTATGTATTAAATTAAATGCTTTTGTGTGGGTTAATACTCTAATCACTCCTTTGATAGCTTAAACTGATTTCTAGATTAACGTGACAACATTCTCACTCTCCATTCTTACAATTTTTACATAAAAGTAGTCTCATATCAGAACAAACTGATCATAACATTGTTATTTCTAAAAATCCCTGTGGATATGAAACTTAAGAAGTTGTGGGAATACACTAGAAAGGGAGTTGAATATTGTTTTCAAAACTTTTTTCACAGCTATAACTTTAATCGTGATGTACGGTATACATGTGAGTTAGTTATGCTTACTTCATAAACGTTATTCTGTTGAGTTCGTTTATAGGACTAACTCAAACTCATTTTCCAAGAGATTTGTAGGCAGTAACCCATTGAGGATAATAACGTTTGTCAAAGATTTGTTGTTGACTTGAGTGATCGGAGATTGCTTTCATTAAGAACCAATCGTTTACAAAATAAACTATGTCACAAAATAAGTTAACTTAAAGGGTTTTATTGATAGGGGAACAATATGAGTGCTGAACCCAATCCTTGATGTGTTTGGTTTTTGATGATGATAACACATTGATAATAATAACACATAGATGTTGTCATGACACAACAGAAATGTGTTAGTGATTGATAAATATGTGGATGTGTAAATGCTTATTGTTGATTAATGCATATATTGACATACTGTTGGTTCTACATAGTACTGATCATGATGTGTTTATATCTTTGTATGCATACTGTATGTTTTTGTGTGATGAAAACCACAAGCACAAAAGCAAATCTGCATGACATAATCGATTACAGTATTGTTGTAATTAATTAAGTTCATCAGACAACTTATGTTTTAAAATGTGGCAAAATAACAAGTTTTTACATTAGTTGTTAAATTGATTAAAACTTATGTATTTGCATATATCACTTTCAAATGTGTTGTGATGAGTTTCTGAAGAGAAAAAGTTTTCAAAATCTGTTTAAGTTTTTAGCTTAATCGATTACACATTTTATGTAATCAATTAAGCATGTTATCTTTTGAAAACTGTTTTCAGCTTAGACATAACAATATTAACGGTCATATTTTTAAATATGTTTGACTAGCATTAAATGCAAATCGATTACATTAATTGTGCATTCAATTAGACATGTGTTAGTTGTAATTTTGTTACATCTGATTTTAATGTAACCTATTACATTAGTAACGTAATCGATTATTCTTCGTTTGTCAAGTTGAAATATATAAATTGACGCATTACATGCAATTGTAAGAACTTTTGATCATTTGTACATTTTCATATCTGATATCTTTGATCTGAGAAAGTTTTACAGATTTCTTAGACGCTCCAAGAATCAAGAAATGAAGAATTTGAAGAAACTTGAAGGATTATTGAGAGGAACTTTGTGGATGTGATTGGTGATCTTATTCACATTATTGAGGTGTATCTGCATTGATCATAAGAGTATTCTACAATCATTGATTGTGTTGTTAAACCTATTCGTGCAGGAAGAAGAGTGAGGAGCTCTTGGACTTTGAGAGGTGTTTCTTAAAGGGGTTCTGCAGCAAGAACGTGTGGTTTTGTGTGTGCAGGTGTTTTCTTTCTTATATTTGATTGTTAAGTGGGAAAGGTGTTTACATTTGAGAGAGCTCTTTAAAACCTTTGGTGTAAAACTCAAATCATTATAGTGAAAGGTCCTTCAATGTAAGGTTGATTGGAAGGGAAACTGGATGTAGGCATTGAGGCCGAACCAGTATAAATTTGTTGTTTGTATCTCTTTCATTATCTCTTTACATTTCATTGCATACACGCTTTACTTAGAACACAAGAAAATTTAAATATCGTTCTATCTTTCCAAAAAGATTTGAAAAACGTGCATTTTTATAAATCGTGAATTCACCCCCTCTTGGTGTTAAGAAACAAGGCTCTTTATTTCTAACAATTGGTACTAGAGCTGTGATAATGGTTCAAAAACCGTTATTTTTATACTTAAATTTGATACAAAAAACACCCTTTATGACTTAGAAACTAGCTTGAAATCATGCATTTTGCTTAAGTTAGAGAATAAGAGAGTTAAAGGTGGTTTTCTTGGTTTTATGCTTGGTTTTCCTTATTTTGGCAGGTATTAACATGAATTGAATGAAGGAAGCTGAAGTAGGAAGAAGTTGGACTCAAGAAAATATGGAAAAGTGCACAAAGGAAGAATCGCAGCCACCGTTGAGCGCTAGTACACCGCTGAGCACCAGCCTCGCTGAGGAGATCTCTATCAAACGCTCAAGTGCCAACGCTGAGGGGAGAATTTGAGTATCGCGCCCACCGTTGAGCGCTACTTCACCGATGAGCGGTGGCCTCTTCAGTGAATTCTCTGCCAAACGCCTGGGCGTCAATGCTGAGCGTCAACCTTGAGTGTCGCACCTACCGTTTCGTGGGCCTGGGCCAATTTCTGCTGAATTTAATGAACTTTAAATAGATTTTCATGACCCAGAGAGGGTATCTTTTGACAGAAAGAGGCGCAAAACACTATCTTCACCCCTCAGAGGCGGATTTTGGATGCAGAAGCTCCAATATACAAGTTCTAGGGTTTATCTTTGCATTCTTTTCATTAATTTCATCTAGTTTCACCATGTCTATGGTGAACTAAACCTCCATTGTTGTTGGGGAAATGATGTAATCCTTTGAAACTCTCATAAATTGAATTGATGCTTTATTCATATGTTTTATTTCATTAATTGTTAGAGTTTTTCCTCTATTCTCTATGCATGCTTTGTTTAATTCATTCAATAGCGTGATCTTTGATTTTATCTATATGGACACATATGGGTAGATCTAGACATGGGGGAATTCTCTCGGGAACAATATTACCTAGACATAGGGATAGGAGGACCGATTGCCTTTAAGCTTCTGTGCGAATGTAATGCATGAACAATTGCTAGGGAGACAAGACATTGTAAACTAGTAATTAGGAGTAGGCTCTCTTCACCAAGACATTGAGATTATGGTAAATTTGAAAGTGGCATTGACATTAATGAAAAAGATTAATTCGTACATATATGAGAGTGGATTAGGATAAGTCAGAAACTCCAACAACAGAATTCATCCATATAATTCACCTGCATTTTATATTTTGGTCAATTGATCAAACTTTGCATGTGCATGTTTATTTTTGTTGTTGCATTCTAAATACAATTTTTTTTTCTCAAGTCTTAAATAATCAACAAATCACATGAAAGTCTAGGCCAATGAGTCTCTAGGGAAAACGATACTTGGTCTTACCATTTATTATTATGTGATACGATTCGGTACACTTGCCAGAGTCTTAACAAGTTTTTGGCGCCATTGTCGGGGACTCATGGCTTAACTATTCTAGTAGTGTGATTATTGATTAACTTTGACTTGATTTTTGTTTTATTTTTTTTGTTTTGTTATAAAAAAAAGTTCTTTAGGGTTTTGTTTCTTGTGTATGCAGGATACAATTCATACTAGGAGCAAGAAAAATTAAGAATCTCTTCTTGAAGTCTTAAGTGAAACTCGAAGGAGAAGGAGGAATCGAACATCTAGAGAATTGTTTCCTTCTCCTGAGAAATTGTTACAACTCTCACCACAAGTATCTAACCATAGCACAGAAGAAATGGCTGAGGAGGAAAATCATAGGAGACGTACTCTGGCGAATGCCACTACTGTTATTGGCCCTCATCACTTAAATAACATTACAAGGTCGAGGGTCAATGCATTGAACATGGAGGTGAAACCGGCGTTGATTCAATTGGTAAAGAGCAACCAATTCAATGGATTGTCTAACGAAAGTTCATATGAGCATCTAACCACATTCAACAAGATTTGTAACACTGTAAAGATCAATGGTGTGCCAGATGAAGCTATCAAACTTAACTTGTTTCCTTTCTCATTGGGAGGCAATGTTAAGCTATGGTTGAACTCTTTCCCGGAGGTTAGCTTTGCTACATGGGAGGTTGTGGTGTCCAAATTCCTGAACAAGTACTTCCCGCAGTCTAAAATCAACTAAGGTAAACAGGAAATTTCTTCTTTCAGGAAAGGCATGGAAGACACCCTAGGCCAGGCGTGGGAGAGATATAAAAGCTTACTAAGAAAGACGTTCATGCACGGTTTTGATGATACATCAGTAGTCCTCTCTTTCCTTGGAGGTCTTGGTGCTCAAACAAAGCTTATGCTAGATGCCTCAGCTAAAGGTAATATCAAGTGCAAAACTGCAGAGGAAGCCTATGAGTTGATAGAAAATATAACGGCTAATGATAGTGAGACTCATAGTGAAAGAGGCACTCTGTTTCAACAAAAGGGAGTTCTTCAATTGCCAACTCAAGATGCCTTGCTTGCACAGAACAAGCTCATAACTCAACAGTTGGAGAATCTGACGAAGACTCTTGCTCAACTGCTTAAGGAGCTGAAGAAAGTTTCACAGGTGCAACAACAACTCTGTGACTGTTGTGGTGGTGACTATATCAATGGTTCCCAAGAAAAAGTCAACTACATGGGAAATCAATTCCAATTCCGCCAACGTAATTACAACCAAGGGTGGAAACCTCACCCAAGCATGGGTCAAGGTCAGACTGGACAATCTGGACAAGCAGGAGGTCAATTCAATAGACCACAACAGCAGCCATCACCACTATGGCAATATGTATCTGCGTTGAATGACAGGACTAACAGGTTGGAAGATATGTTTTAACAATTTTTGAAGGGGCATGAATCCACCATGAAAAGCAATGACACTAACTTCAGAAATTTGGAGATACAGATTAATCAACTAGCCAAAAGGTTGGTGGACAAAGTAGATAATCAGTTTGGGTCTAATACTAAGGTTAACCCTAAAGAGGATTGTAAGTTTGTAGTGAGTGTTGTTAAGGAGAGAGTGGAAGAGAAAAAAGAGAGTGTTGAGTTAGAGAAGAGAGAAGAAAAAGAAGAAAAAATATGTGAGGGGGAGTTGGAAAAAGAAGAAGAGGGGAGGGGAGAGAAAAAAAGTGAAAAAGATGAGAGAATTCTTCCTTACCCAAAGGGGTGTGAGAGAGTGGAGAGAAGATGTGAGCGTTTTAGAGAAATCTTCAATCAATTGGAGATTACTATATCGTTGACTGAAGCACTTCAACAAATTCTTGTCTATGCTAGGCGTATAAAGCAATACCTCAGAGAAAAGATAGATCTTGATGAGGAAGCTACTGATGAACAGGGAAGTTGCAGTGATTTGTTGAAGAAATCATGTCCTCCAAAAGTAAAGGATCCAGGAGGTTTTATAGTTCCTTGCACCATTGGGAGTGTGAAGATAGGGAAAACCCTACTTGATTTAGGGTCAAGCATTAATATGATGCCCATATATATGCTAAAAAAGATTGGTGGTCTTAGATTGAAGCCAACAAATATGTCCTTACTCATGGCTGATGGATCACCAAAGAAACCCTATGGTGTGGTGAAGGATGTTGTGATTCACATAGGGAGGCTTAAATTTCTGGTTGACTTTGTGGTCATGGAGATGAAGGAGGATGACAAGATCCCAATTATTCTTGGAAGGTCGTTCATAAAGGCGGCTAAAGTAGTCGTCAATGTGGATGACGGGTTGATAATGATTAAAGACCAAGAAGAGCAGGTGATTTATGATGTCTTCAAAGATAAGCAGATTCAAGTGAAGAAGATTAGTGATAAAGCTGCAAGGAAGGATGCACCAGTGGCAAGACATAAATCTGCAAAGCCGGTCAACAAAGGTAAAAATTGTGTTTTAATGCAGGTTAAGGAAGAAGAGAAAGTTGACAAAGGAGGGGCGGTTCATCATGACTTGGAGGACACACAATTCAAACTTGGTACTCCTGTGAGATTCAAGAAGAAGTTGTGGATTGTGAAAGGTTTTAAAGAGAATGGAGTGATAGAGATTGAGGCTCCATATTCTAGGCGAGTCAACAAGGTGGATCGGAAGCAGCTGATGAGTTGGTGTGATGAAGGCAAAAAAGACACCGACATGAAAGATGGAACGTGAGCTTTATTGGGTCAAGCTAATGATGTTAAAGAAGAGATTGTTGGGAGGCACCCCAGTGACCTAAAAACATTGTTTCTTTTGTTATTTTTGTAATTTTGAATATTGTTGAACACTGTTTATTGGGTAGCATCTACTGAGGGATGCTAAAAGATTAAGTATTCACTAAAGGATACAGGAAGGTACACATACTGATGGGTGCTGGTAAGGTTTGCACTTACTGATGGGTGCTAGAAAGGTTTGGGTCAGGCTCGTGACGTTAAACAAGCGCTACCTGGGAGGCAACCCAGTTGATTGATTTATTTTTGCATGTTTAATTCTGTTCTAGTTACATTTTAGGGGTTTAATTGTTGCATGTTTAAGTGAAGTGAGTGGAAATTGCATGAAAATTGAAAATTGAGAGTTCAATTTGAGTGATACAAGGTCAATGACGCTTAGGGAAAGCCAAAGAGGGGGAATTAAAATCACGCTCACCGCTCAGCGTTAGGCGTCGCAGAATGCAGATTGGGTTTTTAAGTTGGGCTCAGCGTGAGTTGGCCTATTGAAAATTTTATTAACCCTTAGGTCTCGCCCAAGCCTCTCATTTCGACCCCCACTTTCTTTTGACACTCTCAAGCTTTCTCTAAGGCACTCTCTTCACTTTCCCCTTCACCCATCTTCTCAAAAACCCTTTCTCCACCATTTTTGTACCACTCCATCATCAAAGTTTGGGGTTTTTGTGAGATCACAACAATTGGGGTTCATTCATCAACATTCACAGAGCACCTTGCACTCATTTGAAGTCTCTCCACCCAAGTAAGTCATACATTTTACATTATAGGGTTTTCAAAGCATGAATTTGTATGAGAATGTTAGTCTAAGCATGAAATTTTAGGGCTTTTAATGTTTGTTCATGATTAGTTGAAATAGACACTGTTTGGACCGATTAAAATGTATGATTGAGGTCTAGAACGAAGAAAATTGCATATGGGTGGAGACTAGAGTCATTTAGGGTTGATGTTGAAAAATCTGGAGTGATAGTGTTGACTGGCGCTGAGCGCCACTGCTGCAGGTTGTGGATTTGCTTGGTTTTTTTGTACAGGTGACGCTGAGGGGCACTATTTTTCCCTCAGCGCTGATAGGCAGTGCCTTTGTACGAAGTATTGTGGTTTGCTAATGCTTAATGTGATGTTCTTTGGTTTTGTGAATTGTATTTGATGCAGGGATGACCTCCTCATAATGGAAAAGGATCAAGACTGCAGGACATAAGAGGAGGGAACCAGAGAGATTCTATTCCAACAAGTTCCTTTCCAGAAGACATGAGCAGCATCACCCCTTATCCAAGAAAAATGCCTTTTGATGGAGAGAAAGGCAGGATGGATTCCGGACCTGCCAATATAGTAGTGGTGAAAGAGTTTTACACCAATGCTAAGCCATTAGGGGGTCATACTCAAGACTACATGAGCTATGTCCGGGAGAAGATTATAAGGTATGATCCTGAAACAATTAATAGATTTCTGAACACAGAATGAACAGGTGTGTAGTGCCAGTATTCATTGAATGTGGAGGAGGGCACTAATTTTGAGGACATAGAGAGCGTGCTTTGTGTGCCTGGAGGGCACTTTCACAGGAACCATAGTAGTGTAGCTATTCACATCAAGAGAGCTGATCTGACACCATTGGCAAAGTATTGGATGACATTTTCTCATGCCAACATCCAACCATGCTCCCATGTCTCAGACATTATTGTTCACAGGGCCATGTTCATCTATTGTATGCTGAAAGGATTAAATGTGAGCATAGGCCAACTAGTTGCAAATGAGATCAAGAGCTGTTCCAGCACCATGAGCAACAAAGCACATCTACGGCATCCCTCTTTGATCACGCACATATGCCAGCAAGCTGGGGTGGACACTTCTTCTCCACCATTTAAGAGACCTAGGAAGGCCATTGATGAGGCCTATTACAGACAGTACTGTGGAGGAGAAGAGGCAGCCCATCCAGTGCCTTAGAGACGCCCCAAGAGGAGAGCACCACAGGTTCATGGCCCAGCACATGATGCAGCGCCATTCTAGATGAGGGACATGTATATGTCCATAATGGAGGCAAAACTAGAGTCCATCCGCAAAGGGAAGGTGGCCACAACAGAGATGATTATAGGCATGTATGATACACCTCCTGCACACCGGTGGATGATGGATGAGTTCAGTAACATGATGGCATGGCCAGAGGAGCAGACACAGGGTAGTGGAGTTGGAGCAGCTGAAGCTCCAATTATGGACGAGAATGATGAGCAAGATGATGACTTCGAGGACGCTGAGGATGGAGAGGAGGAGGATTCCGATGATAGCATGGGTTGATATAACATCTACTAATGGATGTTATAGTGATTGAAACAAGACTTTTTCTTATTTTTTTGGTTTTGTACTTTGAACTTATTTGCTTCTATTAAGTAGTATAGGTTTTGATGTACTTGGTTTGACACCTTATCTAATATGATGGTTTGACTGATTGATATTTGCATGATGAGTATTGCTTGATGATGCTTGTTATTGATAAAGTTGAGTATGTGCACTATATGCTGGTATACAGGTGGTGTTCACAAGATATATGAACAGATGCATGATGATGTTGTGATTGTGAAGCTTATGAGTGAGGTTTTGAGCTCCATAGTTTTTGTTGTTGTGAATGCTTGCTATCTACTTGAAAGCATGAATGATTTTGCCCAGGTTTCTATTATTGATTGAATTGCATATATATGTCATATGATCAAGGCCATTTTTTATTAGCCATTTCTTAGCCAATGCAAAATTTTCGTCCCAAAGAAAAAGAATACCATGTGTTCTACCCTTTTTGAACCTAAGCTTTAAACATTATGAGTAAACCCTTTTTGAAAATCTTTACCTTGAGTTAAGTTGAGAATTATTGTGTGGGTACTGATAAAGGTTCAAGTTTGAGGTTGTTGGGAAAATTAAAAAAGAAAAGTTAAGCATTGAGCTAAAGTGTTGAGCAAAGCATGAAAAAAATGAAAAAGATAGAAAATATAGAATGAAAAGATAAGCTCAATGCAAAGAAAAGGGAAAGTTGGGAATGAGTGAGATTGGTAAAAAGAGAGTTTGTACTTGAATTATGAATGTTTGAATGACTCTCTTAAATCAAGGATTTTGTGATCTAGAAAAACCAATTTTTCTTGTTAGCTCAACCTCATTATAAGCCATGAAAAGTCCTTGTGATGACATGTGTGTGTGAGTATGTTGATTGTGGTAAATGAAAGACAATTTTGTTCTATGTAACATGTGGATAGTAGAGGGAAAGAGTGACCTCTTGAAACACCTGAGTGATTGAGTGAAACACTTTAACCAGTGAGGAATGATTCCATGAATTCATGATTACATCTGTGCTTAGTTAATTGATCATTCATGAGAATAACATCTGTTGGAAATCATGTGATTGTGTGAACACTATGATGAGCATTGAGAATCAAGGCATGTGTGCATCTTGACTAAGTTCTATTGATGAGCAGATTTGAGTGATTACTTGTCTTGAAAGAAAGGTTTTGGAATGTGATGAACCATTGTGATGATTGGTGGAAGACTATGTTACATCTTGTTTTCTTGAAGACAAACAAAGTTCTAAGTTTGGGGTTGTGATAACGGTTCAAAAACCGTTATTTTTATACTTAAATTTGATACAAAACACACCCTTTATGACTTAGAAACTAGCTTAAAATCATGCATTTTTCTTAAGTTAGAGAATAAGAGAGTCAAAGGTGGGTTTCTTGGTTTTATGCTTGGTTTTCCTTATATTAGTAGGTATTAACACGAATAAAATGAAGGAAGCTGAAGTAGGAAGGAGTTGCACTCAAGAAAAGATGGAAAAGTGCAGAAATGAAGAATCGCAGCCACCGCTGAGCGCTAGTACACCGTTGAGCACCAACCTCGCTGAGGAGATCTTTGTCAAACACTCAAGCGCCAATGCTGAAGAGAGAATTTAAGTATCACGCCCACTGCTGAGCGGTGGCCTCTTCAGTGAATTCTCTGCCAAACGTCTGGATGTCAACACTGAGCGTCAATCTTGAGTGCCGCACCTACCGCTGAGCGGTAACTGAGTGTTGAGCGCTAGTTTCGTGGGCCAGGGCCAGTATCGATTGATTTTAATGAACTTTAAATAGATTTGCACGACCCAGAGAGGGTATATTTTCACAGAAAGAGGCGCAGAAACACTCTTTTCACTTCTCGAAGGTGGATCTTGGATGCGGAAGCTCAAATCTACAAGTTCTAGGGTTTATCTTTTCATTCTTTTGATTAATTTCATCTAGTTTCACCATGTCTATGGTGAACTAAACCTCCATTGTTGTTGGGGAAACGATGTAATCCTTTGAAACTCTCATATATTGAATTGATGCTTTATTCATATGCTTTATTTCATCAATTGTTAGAGTTTTTCCTCTATTCTCTATGCATGCTTTGTTTAATTCATTCAATAGTGTGATCTTTGATTTTATCTATATGGGCACTTATGGGTAGATCTAGACATGGGGGAATTCTCTCGGGAACAATATTACCTAGACATAGGGATAGGAGGACCGATTGCCTTTAAGCTTCTGTTCGAATGTAATGCATGAACAATTTCTAGGGAGACAAGACATTGTAAACTAGTAATTAGGAGTAGGCTCTTTTCACCACGACATTGGAATTATGGTCAATTTGAAAGTGGCATTGACATTAATGAAAAAGAATAATTTGTACATGTATGAGAGTGGATTAGGATAAGTCGGAAACCCCAACAACACAATGCATCCATATAATTCACCTGCATTTTATATTTTGGTCAATCGATCAACCTTTGCATATGCATGTTTATTTTCGTTGTTGCATTCTAAACACCAATTTTTGTTTCTCAAGTCTTAAATAATCAATAAATCACATGAAAGTCTAGGCCAATGAGTCTTTAGGGAAAACGATACTTGGTCTTACAACTTATTATTACTTGATATGATTCGGTACACTTTCCGGAGTCTTAACAAGCTAGTTTTTCAAAAATTACTTGAAAAATAATCGACTACCCTTTTTTTGAAATCGATTAAGTGATCCTGATGGCTTCTATTTCTCAAACCTTTTGTGGAGGTGCATCTACAAACGGAGCACCTCTATTTGCTGGTGAAAATTACCCTTTCTAGAAAATTAAAATGAGAATCTTTCTTGAGTCCGTAGATAAAGGTGTATAGGATGTTGTTCTAAATGGTCCTTTTGAACCCCCTAAATTAGTTGATGGAAAACCTATTTTTAAAAACTTTTTTGAGTGGAATCAAGAGGAAAACAGAAGAGCATAATATGATATTAAAGCTAGAAATGTTATATCTTCTACTCTAACTAATGATGAGTTTTTTAGGGTATCAACATGCAATAGTGCTAAGGAAATGTGGGAGGTACTAGAAGTGGCTCATTAAAGAACGAAGCAAGTGAAAAGAGCCAGAAAGAACTCCTTAATTCAAGAATATGAGATGTTCAGAATGAAGACAAGAGAGACCATCTACGATGTGCAGAAAAGATTCACTCACATTGTCCATTATTTGATTTCTCTCGGCAAAGTCTTTGAAAAGGAGAAAATCAATATAAAGATATTGAAAAGTCTCAACAGAAGTTGGCAACCAAAGGTAATGACTATATCTGAATCAAGAGATCTAACCACTATGAATATGGCTACACTTTTTTATAGGCTCAAGGAACATGAACTAGAGCTGGGAAAATTGAAGGAAGAGGAGGAAACTGAACAGAAACATTCAATTGCCCTCAAAACAAATAGCAAGAAATCCTCCAAGAGAAATGAATCAGATGCAGATTTTGATGCAGACATTTTAGAGAAGGAAGTAATGAATATAATGGTAAAGAAGTTTACAAGATTTATGAAAAATAGAAATGATGTGTCTGAATTTGCAGGAAACTCTAGAGAAGAAAAAAGAAATGCAAAGATTACAATTGTCACATGCTACGAGTGTGGAAAGGAAGGACACATCAAGCCTGATTGTCCAGACTTGAAGATCAAGCAAAAGGCTGATGTCAAGTACACTCAGGACAGAAGAAGGAATAAGCAGAGGAAAGCTTACATTGCTTGGGAAAACAATGATGAGGACTTTTCCAGTGATGATGATCAAAGTCTAGAAGAAGAAACGATTCTATGTCTCATGGCTGGATTAGTGTGCTCTGAAAGCAGCGACAACAACTTTGAGAATGAGCACTCAAGGAGAAATTTCAATGGAATATATCAAAATATCTTGAGTATCTTTTGTGGTAACATCTACTGTTATGTCATGCATTCATGCATCATTGTTTCTATTTGTGAATGTGTATTGATGTGTATGAATGATGTTTGCTTGTCTACTATATTGGTTGATAAAAAGGTTTCACGAATATTAACCGATTATGTTAGTAGTGAAATCGATTAGACTATATTTTGTGTTTCTCTGTTTTATTTGAAATTGTGTTAAAATGTAATTAATTTCAAGATTAATCAAATTGATTGAATTGTTTCAACTGGGTTCTAAACTTTCAAAAATTCAAATTGTCAAACCTAATCAATTATGTCTTCTATAAGAACTTGTTGTTTCTCACTTTTGTCATAACTGTTTCATTGCTCTGACTCTTAACACTATATGAGTTAAAGAATCTCTGAAATTCCAAAATCTATGATAACCTTTTCATCTTCGCGACAAGGTAAACGTCCTGCACCTATTGAAAAGGAAGCTAACCCTAATGGTTGGTTTAGTGATGAGGACAAACGAACTGATTTCGTCTGCTTTTGGGATTTCAAGGAAGTAATAAGGCATAAGTGTTTGAGTTTTTTGTTCTTTCGCATTGAAGGATTCACATTTCAGGAATGGTTCATCTACTATAGCCTAGCAAAGTTTAAAGATCATTCTAACTTTATAAAAAGATTTGAAAAGTGTGCGTTTTTATAAATCATCAATTTACCCCCCATCTTGGTGTTGAGAAATAAGGCTGGTTATTTCTAAGTTTCATTAAAATATTCAATGAAGTGAATTTGAGTATTCTAATCACTCTTGGTATCCCTAGTCATTCTGAGTAACCATTTTTACTCTGACTAGTTGAGTTTAACCCACTCTTGGTTGTCCCTATCCAACAATAACCACATGTTACTCTGACATTGACTGAGTTTCACCCACTCCTGGTTATGTAATATTCCTCATCAATCCTGGTATCCCTAGACACTATTGATATCCTTCTGATACACTGTCTAGTTGAGTTTAAACCACTCCTGGTTTTCCATGTCCAATAGTATGTCAAAGCAGTACAACGGAATGGTTAACGCGTTCAACAAACCAATAGGAGGTGAATTGTTTTCTTATCACAAACCGTTCTTTTAATAATTTTCTCATAAATATAAAAATTCCTTAAAACAATTTAAACAAATTTAAAGTGTAAGGAAGAGATAAAATTGCATAGGTAATTTTTATACTAGTTCGGATCACATAGATCCTACGTCCAATTGTTAATCTCAACTGACAATTAACGCTTCACTAGAACAAACCAACAAATTGTTATAATCAAAAAGAAAATAAACAAGTTGAAGGTTAGAAAACTTCTTTTGTTACCCTAAGAGATGAAACTTACTTCCCCTAAAACCCACAAGGGATGAACACCTCCTCCGAATATTTTACGAAGGATGACCACCTCCTTTTAATCTTCACAAAGGATGACAGGCTTTCAACTCAGCAACAACAAAAACACTCAATCACACTCCGAGTGAAAGTTCTTGCTCTATGCCAACATGCAAAGTTCTCAAAGCCACAACATAAGGGTTACACAAAACCCTATAACACTTATCAACGCACACAACAAATAAGAATTTTAAAATACACTTATTTTTTATCTTGTATTTTAGAATGAGAGACCCAATCAAATTTATAGAGATCTCACTCAAGGGTACCTCCAAAAATCTGTTGTCAACTGTTTAGCGTGTAATAATCGATTATCCAAAATATGGTAATCGATTAAGCATCAATGGATGAACAACGGTCAAAAACTTGCTTGAAAAGTCTCATAATTGCTCGAGATAATCGATTATGGTAAGACATAATCGATTATTGATAATCAATTATCATAAGTGGTAATCGATTATCTTGAATATAGAATAAGGTTTTCTGATTCAAAAATATTTTTAATGCAACCTAAGGCAAACACTACACAAAATCAAATATAAACCACATCGTATACATCAATCTACTAAATTGCAAAAGCTTTAATATAAAAACAAGTCTTCTTGAAGATCTTCTTGCAATAAGATCACTTGAGACTTGACTTTGAGACATCATCAAAATTTTTGCTCTACAATTTTATGCTAACACAATACCCACCCATTATTGTGACCTCGATTGAGTTTGACCCACTCCTAGTTATGCATTATTCTTCACCACTCCTACAATCCCTAGTCAATGAATAACCTTCAGTTACCTTATACTATATGAGTATTCACACCACTCTTGGTATCCTTAGTCAACGAATAACCTTCAGTTACCCAAGAGTATTTGAGTATTCGCACCACTCCTGGTATCCCTAGTTAGCAAATAACCTTCAGTTTTCCTAAACTAGTTGAGTATTCGCACCACTCCTAGTATTAGACAATCCTAGTATCCTCCGATACACTACATAGATTTCCTTAACTCTTCTTATTTAAGCAACAAGTGTTTTAATTCTCTTCAAAATTGCAATCAACTGATTGCTTACAAGTCGCTTAGACTATAACTCTCACAAAGAGGATAAATGTTCAATACAATGCAGTTGATAGACTCGTCTAGTGTTGCTCTTTGTTCTCATTTCTTTCTTCTTACAAAAGTAAACAAATATTACAATAAAGCTTGAGAGAACTTCTGTGTTTCACTCTGTCACTCTCTTTTCTTTCTTCTTACAAAAGTAAACATGTATTCTGATGAAGCTTGAAAGTGTTCCTTTTTCTTCAGCTTTTCTCTTTCTCTGTACTCTTGTGTAGAGGGATTTGACTTTGATAGCTTAAAGAGATTTCTTTGCTCAATTTTGATGATGTTATATCCTTATGTTCTTTTTCTTCTACATCATCTTCTTCTTCTTATGTTCATCTTCTATTTATACATCTTTGGTGATATATCCATTTAGACGATGCTTGTCTTGATAATATGACCGTTTGATGAAGCTTGTCTTGAGGTCTGATCTTCATGGCTATTTGATGTAGGTGTTTGTATAGGATGGAGTCTTTTTTTTAGAGCAGACATGCTTTTTAGAACTTTATCAAAATCATATTTGACTTATCATTTGGCATAACTTTTGACAAAACTAGGTAGTACTATTTATCTGGCAAGACTTCTGATGGAGAGAACATTCCGTGAATGTCTTCTTTGATCCTAAAGTCCATTTTTTATTTGTATAGGACGAAGTATGTGGATGTGTGTAATAGGCAATCTGCACAAATTAGAATAGATATGCGTGGAACAAATATGTCTTATCTCTTATCACTTTTGTTGTTTTTAAACATTGAGCATTTAATGACATTTAATGTTTGTTCAGAACAACAAAGTGCTTTTTACGTTTTCTACCATTCAAGTAGGATTTTATCATTTAAGCTTCTCATTAAGATACCAAGCAATTGATTGAAGGCTTCCTCATTGGATGAAGCGGATCGTTTAACACATGGTATCATCTAGCCTATGTTAACGCTTTAAGATTCTTCTTTATTCAGCAAGTGTTTTTGGCAAGGTGTCTTATATCATAAGTTTTTGAAATGTTAATTGAGACTTTCAAAATGCTATCCAAAAACATAGTCTTGACATTTTTACCTTCTTAACTATATTGAGAGTTTACCATCTAGTATAGTATAACATATGTGTTTAGCAAGACTCTCATTAAAACTTTAACTTGGGGATCATTTAGTGGTGCATCCAGTTTATGCCTAGGTATTTTTCTAAGACTTGGCCTAAGTTATTTGGTTTTCAGAGTATTTTCATTCATTACCTATATTCCAACTATTATGATATTTTAGTGATAACAATATCATATGTTCATTTCATTTAATGTTGTTTGTTAAACCTCAAAACATATGAAAGTGTATAGACTGTTCAGTCTTATAGACGATCTTGTCTTAAGAATCTCCCCCTCTTGATGTTTAACAAATACACATCTAAATGATATGATTTTTCTCAGTTCAGCGTAGAGGTGCATTTATAAAACATTTAAGATTTTAGTTGTTTAAGTATCTTGCAGGTTCATTTTTATTAATGTTTTGTCTTATGCACGTGGGTTAGTGTTTAAAATAGTTTAAACAAATAAAAGCAAAATAATCAAAGCATGATAAAAAATCAAAGCACAACATAAACAAAAGACTGATATTTAAACACATAAACATACTGCATTTGCATGAATGTGTAAAATGTTATGCATGAACTTCTAAGAATTTGGAGACTCCCCCTGATTTTGGGTTATCCTATTCTATCCTATCATCTGGTGTACTCCCCTAAGTACATGCTCCTAGATGCTGACGCTTCTATCTCTTCTCCCCTTATTTGATAAGCATAAAAAAGGATGATTCTGTTATTAGATTGTGATGATTCTACGTGATTCTTGACCAGACAATGATTTTGAATGTTATTTCTATTAGTGTGTGGAGATAAGCAAAATGATGGTATTATCAATTATGTTTAAAGTGTATCATATCAAGAAGAACATAGAAATGCTTATATTATGTTGGTATAATAAGATTGTATGAAAGCATGTAGAGATTAAGCACATATAAAGATAAAGACTATTATATACATAAAAAAGATAGTATGAATTAAGCACTAGCTAAGTATCATAAGAACCTAGCTTATTTTGCTCATATAGTCTATTGAGAGATTTTTATGAGAGAAACTTTCTTCTAGATGTTGTTTATGATTTTCTAATTCATTTAAACAGTTTGATCTAGAAAGCATTATTTAGGCTCTTGGCTTTAGACGTTATAAAGTGCTTATTCTTTAAACGCTACTTTTTTAAACAGTTTTTCCTACACAACAATATTTCATTTAATGCTCTTTATTAAATTTCAAAACTGGAGTTACTTTAGATGGTCTATTCCTTACACGATTTTATCTTAATAGGAACATGCAGTTCTCTTAAAATCACTCACTGATGAACAATTACATGTTTATGCTACTTTCACAAACATTATGATTTTTCTTTTTGTATGGAAGAACAGGGAAAACTTTTATGTGGAGAACATTGTCAACAACTATAAGATCCAAGGAAATTATTGCTTTAAATGTAGCTTCAAGTGGGGAGTTGTTTTTTTACTACTTCCTGATGGAAAGACAACACATTTTACCTTTTGCATACCACTCTTGATATAGAATGAAATTAACTTGGAATATAGCTCAAGATAGTTTTCTTGCTAAGCTCTCATGGAAACAAAATTAGTTATATCGGATGAAGCACCGATGATGAACAAATTCTACCTTGAAGAATTTGATAAAACGTTGAGGGACATTATGAAAAATGTTAATGACGTAAACTAACATAAACCATTTAGTGGTAAATTTGTCATATTGGGAGGTTATTTTAGATAGATCTTGCATGTTTTAAAGAAAAGATGCAAACATAATGTAAATCAACAAAACAATTTTAACTTTTAGGAAAGGTTGCAAAGTCTTATAACTTATACCATGAACATGAGACTAAGTGTTGTCACAAATGAAACTAGAATAGATATAAAAGAATTTGAAGATTGTATTTTGAAAAATAAGATGGAGAGATGGATTTAAACCAAATGGAAGGCAATATTGAAATACCAAAAGTTGGTGATAACAAGAAAAAACATGGGTGACAAGATTTTTATATAAGAATGAATTAAGTTTCTTCTGAATCAGGATTGCTTTTTAATTAAGTTTCAAAGAAGACAATTTCAAATATCATTGTGTTTTGCAATGGCAATTAATAAGAACCAAGGTCAATCTCTTTCAAAAAGTTGAACTTTATCTTTCAAGTCCACTATTCACACATGAATACGTAGTTGTTTCCAGAGTCAAAACAAAGAAAAGGTTGAAAATTAATTCTAAACAAAGATAGAAATGTCAGAACTACAACAAAAAACGTGGTCCACAAATAAATTTTTGAAAATCTTTAGAGACTTACCACATGTCACAATAATTCAGGTATACACTTTATTCTAATTGTAATTTTTATTTCAATTTTATCTTATGTTTATCATATTTAATTTTTGAATTGCTGAGACTGAGAAATGAATGAAATTAATCAATATTATTTGAAACTTCCTGGTATAAGTAATTTAATTGTTCCATTGGTTCTAACCTCAAGACTTTTCAGGTTTATGCAATATACTTCATATTTGATTCATTTCATGATAGAAGCTCAATAGGACATATCATGACATTGAAAATACATATTTATATATTCATTGACAATCATTTTTCACTGTCACCTTCGTTTATAATAATTATTGCTATTCGGACTACAAGTGCATCTTTCATCTCAAGTATTGAATGGTCAAGATTAATCAAATATATGTTCTTCAAAAGTAAGATTCTTGTTTCATTATATTAAGTTAAATTATTTTTTCTTTGTGTCAAATGTTACATTTATATTGAATTACTGTAGTTCCTGTTATTTGTGAAGTATTTTACTACATCATTACTTCCTCTAACAAATAAGAATATACAATAAAAATGAAACACAACAAAAGTTACCATTGCTTTTGCATAACAAAAGTTAGAGTAAGATCATATAATATTGTAAAGTAAAGATATATATTTTAAATAATATATATATATATATATATATATATAAATAAGTAGATAATTTTATATAAAATTTATTTTATTTATTAAATATTAAATATTGTTAGAAAAATACCCGTGACTAGTTAATATTATAAATAGGTAAATTTCTACCATGGATAAAGTTTATAGACCGAGTAAATTGGACGCAAGAGGAAGAATAATGTCAAAAGGGAAAAAAGCTAATCAACTTCCTATACTTTTACTTTCTGAGAGAATAGGTAATATAATCATAGTATAAGACGTTTGTTACTTATATAATCTATTATGAATTTAAATATTAAACTTTTAAATTTAAAAAATAGAAAATGGCTCAAACTATACATGTCTCTTACTGTAATTTAACTTACTGTAATATATATGGAAAATATTTTCTAATAAATATTAGGTACGTACTGAAGGTAGTCTTAGTGATTTATAATATAAGTTATACAATAATATAACAGGAAAACGTCATAGCCTATATCCTCTGAACCTCTCGTGAGGTAAGGAAATACGAGGAAGCAATGAGGTGACAAAACTTGTCAACTATGTCAGATAAAGAATGTCAAAGATAGAAAGCATGGAACCTCTACCTTTTCGAACTTATATGTAGACGTTGCAGCCAAATTACGAAATTCTGTTTTTATCTTCACTGTTTCGTCATCAATTCTTGCAGTTGTTTGAACGAGGACTCAGAAGAAATGGGAGCAAACAAAAGTGTCCACGTTGGAAGATGTTCGATTTTCTTCAAACTTCCAGTTTTCTTATTCGTCATTTTCTTTTAGTATCTAGTTGGTTAACATTGCATATCATTAAATATTAATGTACGAAGTATGCATTTTGTGCATGGCAGCAAAGCTAGACGTTGGAGTTGATTTCACAAGAAGACTATGTAGTTCTGACATGAAGAGGTTTTTGTCGATTCTATAATGTTTTGACAGCAAGAATATACTTACTAGTTCTTTTTATGTTTTTCTTTTTATCAGATCAGATCATATAATCTACATATCTATTATATTAATTTTTTTTCTAAGTCTATATTACGTGTTGATGAACTTTTTTGTGTATGTAAATGATATTTCTATCTTGTCATGGTGTTTTTCGTGAACAGGCTGTCAAGATGTCTGGTTTCTATGGCTACTGGCAGGTACAAGTTTGGATTTGGTTTCTAAATTTTGTACTCGCAGTGACATGAAATTGGGTATATGTATGTGTAGATATAACCAAAATTTCTTTGATGGCAGCCTTCGCTTGAAGCAGCCTGGTTTAATTTATTACAGTGATTTGCTAGATATGTCGTGGCACAAAGGGCTGCATGATTCAGACCTATTGGTCACGTATAGGTATCATAGACCTCGAGATATTGGTCCCCCCTCCCTCACCATTAAGGTTTGTACTTGTTGATTATTTCTTCATAATTAACTAATCTTTCTATAAATTTTAGTAGCATAATATTTTAGTTTGTAAAATGTTTATTTTTGTAACATAATATTTTCTTAGAGATGTATATTGTCAATTAAGCTTTTTTCATCATATGTTTGTGAGATACTTGCTAACCTTGAGGTGGTTTTTCTTTTCACCATAACACAATGGCATTGAAGTTTTTTCTTTATAGCATTCAGTTTCACCCGAGGTAAGAATCCATGGAATTCCCATGAACAGTTTTCGCCATTCCCAAAGTCAAGGTGTAAGATTGTCCGAGTTGTCGATTGGGTTTGATTATGTCGAGCCTTCTGAATCTGATTCGACCAAAGGCAAAGCAACAGGTGTCTACTTTAAGGTTGGAGGAGTTAGTTAATACTGGTTTTCGTTCATTCTTATTCTTACCTTGCAATTTCGTATCATGCATGCGTTTCTCTAACGTAGAGAATATTCTCTGTCACCTTTGTTGGGTTTGATCAATTGTGCAGCGTTTTCACTTTTCACACGATGGAGGCCGCTCTATAAGTACAGACCGAGATGGTTTTCAACTTTCTCGCAGGTTGCTGAGATTTGTTGTTTCAGACCTCACAAAATTCACATGTTTCAATAATTTTGGCTTACCACGTCTTCTTAAATTCCTCGTAGTGGAAGTCCATCTGATAACGTGATAGCTGTTAGTCAAGAATCTCGATTTCAAGAGGAAAATGATAACAGTTTTACTAATGTAAGTAGTTAATTTTATCCATTATTTGTGTGCAAGTTATATCTAGTTTATTCACTGCTTGTTGGTATTCAGTTCAGTGTCCATATGGAACTAGGAACTGTAATTCCACCAACCCTGTTGACGTACTATCGGTTTGAAGTTACTGCAGCAAGAGGAATCAAACTTGGACCAGCATTGTTCTTCTCACGGTGAGTTATTTCTCTTTGTTCAGTATACGCATTCCTTCCTTCGCGCTAGGTAATACCTGTATCAGTTTTGCAATATATTGTGACAGGATGAGTGGTGGAACAGTTAAGGGATCCTTTGCTCCATATCAAGCATTTGCAATCGGTGGTCCCAGTAGTGTGCGAGGCTATGGTGAAGGTGCCATTGGCGTTGGACAATCGTGTCTGCTATCCACAACTGAATTGTCAATCCCATTGGTATAACTTCTCGGCTTGAGTCAGATAATATTATTCCTCTTCTATGTATTTTTCTCTTTGCATTTCTACCGATTATTGTTTGCTGATTAATCAGTTTTTTCTACACTATCTGCAGAGCAAGAAACTAACAGGTGTTATCTTCCTGGACTGTGGGTCTGACCTGTGGAGTAGTGATAAAGTTCCAAGTGAGTTTCCTTTAATCATTCAGAAATCCAGCTTCCAAGTTTATCTCTGCAAAAGTTTGGCCACAATAAGCCATGTTAGCATTCTTAGTAGCCTTTTGTTCTGTTTTGACCATTTAACATTCTATCTCCAAACAACACAAGATTGTAATCCTAACTCTATTGGCTGTTAATTATAAGTTAATCGTTTTCTTGTCCCTCACCTTTGCCATTATATCTATGACCATGACTTGTTTAACTCTTGAGATGTGTAAGGTTGTATAGTAATATGTTAGTTGTAACGTTTAATTGCAGATAATCCAGGAGAGAGACATGGTAAGCCAGGATTTGGGTCTGGAATTGGGGTTGGCATTCGATTCAAAACCCCCTTGGCTCAGATACAAGCTGATTATGCCATTAATGCCTTTCAAAAAGGAACTGCATATTTCGGAATTAGCGATCTGCTGATATAAAAGCTGACACTGCTTAATTTGGCAATTTTTGTCTAATCTTTAATTTCATTATAAAAGGTGATACAAATAGACATATGTCAAAATCCCTCCACACACCCATTCCTATGGATTTTTAGTCCAGTTCGGTGAAAGTTTATAGATCAGAGTTTATTTAACCTAAAAGTTAATCTGGTTCAAGATTGGTTGTTTGGTATATACTGCGGCCAACTCTTTATAATTTCTTTATTATTTTGTTATCACTTATTTATCAATTATGCAGATTGATAATTTACTTTTTTTTTTAAATTATAATGTTACTTAATGAATGACTTTTCTAATGATATAAGCTGACACTCTAAATTTTAATTAGTATTTTTATGATAGTGTTTGATAAAATAAGTATATTTGTACTATTAGAATTAAATTAATCGAATCAATTCATTTATATTATAATAAATATATAAAATAAATTAAAAATTAAAATAATATTAAAGTTAGTTACAATATTTTTGAAACACAGGAAAAAAATCTAGGAAAGATTTAAATAGAGTTTTTAAAACTTGTTTGCAAATAAGTGTTAGACGTTATTATAGGAGCTAGACGGTTAGTGTTGAACACTTAGAGATTTTAAAAAGTGTTTGGAAAGCTTTAAGAAGAAAGCAATAAGGCAAGCATGTTTTTATACTAGTTCGTTTCAAACTGAACTGTGTCAACTTCTTCCTTAAACACTTTTAATAGATTCTGTTAAGACAAGATCGTCTAGAGAGACTAGGCTGTCTAGTAACTCATACTTTGATGTTTAACAAAACAATACTCAACGAAATATTACTAATAGAATATGACGTCTATCATTTAAATGTGTTGAATGAAATAAATGTTTATCAAATATAACAATATATCTAGAGTATTGAATGAGATAAACATTTATAAAGAATATAATACTTGAAGTAAAATCTGTCTAAATGTAAACAACGTCTGATATAATGGAAACATAATCCATGTAAACACTGGGCTAAATGTTGATGCTTAAATTTTAATATCCAAACGTGTTTAGCCACTAAGTGTTTGACAAAACGAATCATCTAATATATTAGTATAATGCACCAAACGTCATCAAATGATATATAATTATTTGATATGTCAAATGCATAGACATAAAAAGCACCAAACACCATGGAACTCCTAATAAAGTGTCTAATCACCATAGCGCTTGAACAAAAGACATAACATAACTAAATGATGTATTATAGCTTTAGGAAACAAGCGTTTAAAGACTATATCATCTAAAACATCAAACGCTTTGTCCTCTAACGATGCATGCTTTTATCATGCGATGATGACATGTGCCAAAGTATTTTAACACTCCATGTATATAATGGTCATCAATGGTTAAAACATTTAATGCTATATGAAAAAAATGCTTCTTTGGTTGCATGTTTTGCTCTCATTGTCTATGCAGGAAATATCAACACCAAACTTTATTCAGAAGCTTTGCACAAAAAGCAAACAAGGACATTGAGAGATAACAACACATATAAAGAGAATCTCAGAACATGAGAGAGTTGTTGTAAAAGTTGATAGATAAGAGAAAAGAGAACATATACAAAAGATCATTGAATACTTACTTTGCTACTCTACCTCAAAGCGCATATCGTCTAAAGCTCATCATTCTAAGAAAAAGAACTCTACAAGTTCTCAAATTTCATCCTATTGTACTTATCCTTTCTTTGAGAGTTATTAGAATATTTACTTGCAATCGGAACATTGATTGTGTTTGTATAAAAAGTGAATTCAAACACTTGTATTGTTTAACTCAGTTGAATTAAACGTTCTAGTCAGTATTGACAAGGGAAACAAGTGTGGTTGATAATACTTGTATACCATGAGTGGTTAAACTCAGACTAGTCAGGATTGACTAGGGGAACCAATAGTGGTTGATAATACTTAGGAACCAAGAGTGGTTGATAATACTCAGTGTATACCAAGAGTGGTTGATACATTGTCGTTGAAGCTATCAAATTAATACTACTTTACAAGACAACTTCAGTATTTTCAAGTTAGTAGTTAACAAAATAGATAGGGTTAAAGTAACCCTGAGTCGTTTTCTAACTAATACAGAATTGATTTTCAAATACTTGACTCTTATGAAGACTCTTAAAGGTTAGTTAAATGCAATGCAATGCTTAATAAGTTTATCCTAATGAAATTAATGTTAAAGAATGTTGTGAATTTAAGTAAAGAACAAATGAGAAACTTAGAAACAATAATAATCAAAAAGGCTAATTCCACTACTTTTCCAAAATAGATTCATCATCGGTTATCTACAGATTATTGTTCAATTGATCATTGTTTGAGTTTCAAATTAATTAAAGTACATTCATAATTAATTTGAGGGCGATGATACAATTAATCAAAGTAGATTCTCTATAAAAGCAAGACCTTTCTAAATTATTTGCAATAAATTTAACCATAATACATTCTCAATTAAATCCTATTGTGTTTGTTGAGATTGTGGATAGGGGGAGCACTGGTTTAGCTGAACCCACAATCTTAGTAATATCTGAGTTTTTGATGATGACAATGCATAATTAATAACACATGTGTACTGTGTGTTACATGTTCTATGCTTACATGTTATATGCTTATATGAGAACATGATTGTGTTGTCGTTGTGTTGTTCATTGCATTTCATTGTGTTACATATGTGATTTTATATGTGAACGCATGACACATGTTTTTGGAAAAGAAAAACTACAAGCACTAATGTTGAATTTTAATTGTGTGGCAAAACAACACTTTTAAGTCGATTTCATTATGGGGTGAGTTGATTAAAACTCGTTTCTTTGCACAAACTATTTTAAAGTGTGCTATGTGATTTTTTTAAATAGAAATTTTTTCAAAACTATGAGATTACATGTGAGTAGTATTCGACTAAGTCTGTTACTGTTTTGAAATTCTGTTAATGCTTGTCATAACTGTTGCGGTCATATTTTTAATTTGGTTGACTAAGATTTAAATGAGTTTCGACTGCATTAATTGCAAATTCAATTAATTGCTTTGACTGTTGTTAACTGCTATAACAGAATTGTTATATTCGACTACATTAGTAGCCTAGTCCATTAAAATGTGTCAGAGTTGTGTTATTCTATAAATTGACACGAATTTGATTTCTGTAAGAAATTTTTGTATCACCAAGTCATGCCACAAATGATAATATTGGAGACTCTATTGAGTTAATTAATGCAAGATGGTCAAGAGAGTTTATATGAAGGGTGTGATAAATTTTCTAAACTTTCATTCTTGATCAAGTTGTATAACATTAAATGTCTATGCAAAATAAGTGATAATGAAATTTCCCTAATACTATAGTTGTTAGCATATGTCTTTGAACATGCTAAAATTCCATGTTTATTCTATGAGGCAAAGAAAATCATTAACAACTTTGGTTTTCATTATACCAAAATTGATGCTTGTCTAAATGATTGCATGTTGTACTTAGAAATGTAAAACATCTAGATGGAAGGCAAAAGAAAAGCTAGAATTAGTGGTGCTACAAGTAGTAAAAAAAAAGATTCTTGTAAAGGTTTTGAGGTATTTTCCTTTGAAACCACACTTATAGAGGAAGTTTATGTCCTCTAAAATAGGTGAGCATATGTGATGCCATTCATTAGGAAGTATAAATGAAGGCATATTAAGGCATCCAAGATAATCTAAAGCATGAAAGACATTTGACTTTAACCATCTTCAATTTGCCTACAACCCCCGAAATGTGAGACTTGGTTTGGCTACTTATAGGTTTAATCCAAATAGTAATCCAATCACTAGTCATAGTTTTTGGTCATTTGTACTCATATCATAAAACCTTTCTGCCTTGGATGTGTATGAAACAAAGTTCATTCATTATCTCCATGATCATTCCTAGAAAGAGAATAGAAGAGTTAAAAGAGCTATGGAGCACTGGTATAATTTTTTTTTTTATTCATATGGAAATAAAGTGATTGATATGCATGCATCTATATTGTGTACTATTAGTGATTTTTGAGTCTTGAAACCTTATTTGGATAGAACACACATATTGGGTTGACATGTCCTAGATGAATTTTTTACACAACTCCTAAGAATCTTATTAAAGGTCGTAAATTTTGTTTCATGAGTCATCATCGGTTGTTAGATGGAAGACATAGATTTAGAATGGCTCAAATGAGATTTGATGGAAATATAAAAATAGAAATCCAGCATTGGTGGTCTCAAGATATGATGTGTTACTACAAATTCAAAGTCTTAATGTTGAATTTAGGAAAGAACCATTATTAAAAGAACGAGACAAAAGACAACGAGGAGTTAATCATGCTAAGTTAGACACTCAACAATGGTGAAAAAAAGTATATTTTTTGAACTTCCTTATTAAGTAGACAACTTATTGCATCACAATTTAGTTGTTATACATATTGAAAAAATGTATGTGATAATGTGGTGCCTACATTGTTCAATGGTAGTTTAAATAAATGTAAAGACAATCTAAAAGCACAAAAAGATTTACAACTTTGGGGTATTAGATATGATCTTTGGCTTGATGAAAATGATAGATATCTTCGTACTATTTATACATTAGCAAACACAAACAAAGATATCTTTTTGAAAACTTTGAAGAACATAATAGTTCTAGATGATTACTCTAGTAACATTAGTAGATGCATTGATGTCAAAAAATGTAAGCTTGGAGGATTAAAAAGGCATGACTCATGTTTTGATGGAGCAACTTCTATGTTTGGCAATGAGAAAGACACTTCTTAAGGACATTTTCTCAATTTTGATTAATTTATGTTTTTTATAGAAAATTGTGTAATAAAGATTTGAAAATGGATTAACCTGATCAACTACAAAGTAGAATTGTCCACACATTGTATCACATGGAGATATTATTTCCTCCTTCCTTTTTTTGCAATCAAGGTTCATCTAATTGTGCATTTAGTAGAAAAGGCCAAGCTTGGAGGACTTATACAATATTGATGGATGTATCCCATTGAGAGGTACCTAGGAAAATTGAAGTCATATGTTCATAATAAAGCACAAGTAGAAGGGTTAATAGTTGAAGGATACATGGTTGAAGACGCTTTAACCTTTTGTTCTAAATATTTAGATGGAATTAAGATTGTATTCAATCAATTGGATCGTGTTAATGATGAACCTGATAATGTGTCTTGTAATGTAAGTAAATTATTCCCACTAGACGAAAAACTAGTTCAGAGTTTTACTTATTTCACTCTATCTACAAAGGAAAAGTTGTAAGCACATTGTCATGTGTTAACAAATTTCCCCATAGTTGACCCATTTCTACTGTAAGTATTTATAAAGCAAGGTATTTTTATATAATTGGTTTTTCTTTTAACATTAGATAATATATTTTACATGTTTCACATAGGGAATTTAGAGATAATATACAAAGACAACTAAGAAGTCTCACATAATCATCCTTTGTGATAGACAAAAGGGTTCATAGAGAAATTTTTAAATGGTTTTCACATCATGTATGTATATTTTCTCTAGTAATCTTTGATTTTTGAGTATGTTACACTTTATATGATTTTTTTTTAAGACAAGGAATGAATTATTTGGTATCCATTCAAATGATTTAAAGTTCTTAGCCATGGGTCTGATTAGGTTTGCAAAGCAATATAGTGCCTACAATGTTAATGTGTTAAACTTTCGTATATTGGAGTGTGATCTTTGGCTTAAAACACAAAACAGTAGAGTGTTTGGTATATTTAGGACAAGGAGTTTTGCAAGTAGTAGTAATAATCAATTGCAGTTTGGAGATGTGTTGTATTATGGTCGATTGGTAACATAATTGAGATAAATTACCATGGTTGATTCATAGTTGTTTTATTCAAATGTAATTAGGCTAATACAACTACTTCTAAAGAGATTATGAGTGATGTTCGTATAAACCATATCCTCAAATCACTTAACATAAAGTGGAGAAACCACCTATAAGAATTGTGGTAATTTAGAAATGGTGGAACACGTACTAGAGATTAATTGATCGCAATGGCTCCAACATGAATATATAGAGATCATTGGGTTTCTTTTGTTGATTATCGACTAAATTAAAAAGCAAAGGCATATTGAAACTTTTTTCATCAACATCATCAATTTGATGATTATTAATTTTTTATACATTGATGATTTTGAGCATGTTCTAAAAATTAAAGACAATAGGACAAAGCAAAACCATTGCTCACAATGTGGATCTAAGAGCATTGCAATGAAAATGGATGAAACGGTGATATCTTGATGTGAATTTTTGTTTCGTTTTGTAGCTTTATGTGTATATATTTTTTTCTTCAATTTTATACGAAAAAGAGTGTCGCCACAATGTTAATAGAGTAGAGGTATGGATAGCAACACATAAACATGCTAATGGAGCATTTGAGTGATGAAGAAAGAAAATTGATGTAAGTTCAATTCTAATAAAGTCTATAATTGTCAATCATACTTTGTGTTATTATAATTAGTTTCTTCTAGTGTTTTCTGCACACAAAAAAAATTAAAGCATATGAAACAACCTCATCATCTGTATCATAAGAAATTTCAAATATCACTAGTGCAAAAATAACGTATAACGTCACACGTTAAACGCCCCACCATTGAATAACCAACGTTAAAAATGTCTGGTGGCATTTTTGTAAATAAATACAATTACTAAACGTCGTTTATAATTGTAATTCGACGTAAAAGGATATAAAATGTCAAATGCCCTGACGTTAGAAGTTAAAAGGTTAGTGAATTCAATAAAAATTTGAGCGGGAGATTGAAAATTCATTCACTTTATCTTAGTGTGCAAGACCCTCTTCTCTTCTTAAACTTTTCTCAAACGAAGTTTGACGACCATCACAGGTAATATTTCTTTCATTTAATACAAATGCATGTTAGTTAACTACTTTATGTATGATTTTTGTTTGTTTTGACCGATTATTTTCGTGCTCTTATGCTTCATAAGCGCATCTGCTTTCTCTCACGGGTGACGAAACTTTATTCCGATGAATCCACCTTTTGAAGGTTAGTTTTCGTTTTGGTTTTCAAGAACTTATTTGTTGAACTTGTTTGTTGTTTTTTGTTGAACTTGTTTATTGTTGTTTGGTTGAACTTGTTTGTTGTTGTTGTTTGGTTGAACTTGTTTGTTGTTGTTGTTTGGTTGAACTTGTTTGTTGTTGTTATTTGATTGAACTTGTTTGTTGTTGTTTGATTGAACTTGTTTGTTGTTGTTTGATTGAACTTGTTTATTGTTGGTTATTGTTGTTTGTTGTTGATACTACATTACACGTTCATAGTTTATGCTTTATAAAATGCCAAAAACTGAAATTTATTGTTTTTTATGTTTTTCATGTCTCGTAGAGTTGTAAAAAAGGATCACAATTAATTAAAAAAAATAAAAAAAAAATTATTAACGTCGTATATTGAAAAAATTTGACCTTAAATTAACGTTGTATACTCATTAGTGGAAAAATAACTTTTTATGACGACCCTATTATAACGAATAAAAAATATCCGTTATAATAGGTTGATATTATAACGCAGTTTTGTAAATTAGTTATAATGTGTAACCCGGTGGCAAACTTGTAAATAAGTGTAAGACATATTATAACGTAATTTTGTAAATCAGTTATAATAATGAAACGCGGTGGCAAACTTGTAAATGTCACCAATAAGGAATATTGGTAAATCTTGAAAACATTTATTTTGATGATGCTGCAAGAAGACTTAGTTGAAGAAGAGTCTAAAATTATTTAAAAGCAACTTGTAAAAATTAAATGTAGTAGGAAAGTCTTATAAACTTTGTAAAATTCACATTTTGAACTGCAATAATCGATTATCAAGAAGCAATAATCGATTATCACAAGTCATTCAGGAATAATCGATTATCACCTCATATAATCGATTATCACTTTTTGAAACACCTGTAACGGACTTGAATAATCGATTATCACTTACAATAATCGATTATTCGTGGCAGTTGAGACTTGACCTTTGATATTCAGAGTAGATGGCTATATGTAGGGATTCTGAGAAATTCAACACAACGTTTTTTTTTTTAATTGAGGCATGGCAGAATACTGTTTTTCAGAGGAAGTTCTCAGAAGCTTGTTCAAAGTTCCCTTGCTTGGTCTCGTGAACAGGAGAGGCTCGCGTTTCGTGTGTCGATAGTCGGAGCAAGCTCTCTTCGAGTTAGCAAGGTGCTCTGCCTGGTCTCGTGAATAGGAGAAGCTCGCGAATCGTTGGTCGATTATCGGAGCGGTTCTCTTCGACTTGGCAGAGTGTTCTTCTTCCGGTTCGTTCGTCGAAGGAAGGTTTATTTTATCAGTTGTTATTCATTATATTTGTAATCTGTGAAACATATTTTTAGTGAAACTGTTAATCACTTTTATAGTGATTAACGACTGGACGTAGATTCTATTGAATCGAACCAGTATAAAAATTACTTGTGTGATTTTCTATTCCCTACACTCTTTATCTTTTACGTATATCAACTGTTCAAAAAAATTTCTGAAAGAAAATTGATTTTCTAAAAAGGACCAAATTGATTTTAAAAAGGTGACCGAACACGCTTTCCACTTACTCTAAGTTTTATTCCACTGCGTTTTACTCTTCAAACCATACCATTCCTGGTACCAACATTAAATATGTTCATAACCTATTACAACGGAGTTTTATAAATCAGTTATAATATCTCCTCCTTTCTAATTTTTCACATTTCCCTAATTTCATTTCAACGTTTCCCTTGTCTCGTTCCTCTCCCGCTCTTCGTGTCTAAACCTCTGAACACTTCACTCTTCGTGTCTAAAGCTCCGAACACTCCGCTCTTCTTGTCTAAAGCACATCAACACCACGTATCTCAAATTTCTTGGCACTCCGAACACTTCGAGAACACTCCCTCCGCGCGAATGTGGTTGTGGTTTAGGTTAGGGGTTATACGAAGGAGAGCTAGGTTAGGAGAAGACGAAGGCCAACGAACTGAAAGCACAATTTCTACTTCTGCCTCCGTTGTTCGTCGAAATCTCTGAAGTCTGACGAAGTAGGTTTTATTAATTTGTTTTTTCCTAATTTGTTATAATTTTCTTCTATTAATTGTTTGCTATTTTTCTTCTCATTGTTCTGTCATTGTCTTACTGTGAAAAGTAATGTTATCATTTGTTGTTTTTTCAGAATATTTCATTCGAACTATCGTTCTTGGTCCTTGGTTTTGGTCTTGTGGGATACGATTGCCCATATCTTGGTCCTAAATTAATAATTTCTTTATTACTTTATATTTTTCCCCCTTGATTCATATAGGAAATATAAACAAAAATATGGTTATCAGTGAGCGGAAGTGTTCAATGAATGATAATATCATTTGGCAGCTGCATTATCAGAGTTGCCTACATTCTTAGTGGCCTTATCTGGATTAAGGTTACGCATGCTATATTTTACCAGTTGTTTGTCTATTTTTTTTAGCTAAATGATGCAAACATATTGTGGTTACCAGTAGACCAATAGAATGTGTGACTGTGGGACTAAATTGAGGAAGAAGTGCCAATAGACCATGAATTTGCTCTTGAGAAAGTCTCATAGTTGAGGAATGTGATTGCGCCTGAGAATTATTCAAAGAAGGAACAACTGTAGAAGCCATTGAATTTCACAACCTCAAATTGAACAAACACAACCCGAATCTCCAGAAACTCCTCTAGATTCCTCAAAAGTCAATTCAGGGCTACGAGTGATTAAAGCACCCAATTGTTTCTCATTGAAAATCGTAGAAAAAAAGTCAAAACATAAAACATAATGATGCAAGAGTAATAGAGGGAGTAGCCATAAAAGGAGAAGAAATTGTAAGAAAGCCAAGAACGAGAGGTAGAAGATGAAGATCTTAGCAATAAGAGAATTGGTTGCGGAAGAACGTGATCAAGAATTAATTTTCTTCTGATACCATGTTATTTTTCCAACAATCATGTTTGATGGCTTGGTTATAGGTTTTAGGTTCACTAACTTGGGAAAGATTAAGGACATATGATTTATGAAGAAATGATAATGCATCATAAGAGAGATATGAAGAGAAAGGATATAAGGTACCTATGGATGACTAAGTGGCAGAAGAAGTAGATAACATGTTGCAATGATAGTTCTACAGATAAGATGGTTTATGTTTTAGCTTGGTTGATTTCCTTTGTGGATTAGCAGTGGCAGGTTCAATAGAAACAGGTTGAGAAGAAAAAATAACAGGGTTTGGAACAATAGAAGGAGGAGATGTAGGTGGTGAAGAGGGTTAATCAGTAGCTTCTAAGAAAAAAGGTGATGGAGAGGAAATGATTTTGGTGACAAAATCCAATGAATTTGAATTTTGTGTATCAATAGGTGAGTGTTTGTCACTAGTAAGAAAGGGAAATATGTTTTCATAAAATACTACATTCCTTGGCAGAAAAATTTCCCTTGAGTTGAAATCTAACAAAAGGTAACCTTTCACTCCCTTTTTAAAACCAAGTAAAACAGATTTTCTTGCACAAGGCTGGAATTTTATTCTATGAGCTTGAAGAGTTGAAGCATAGCAAAGTGAGCCAAAACACATAAGTAATTAATGTCAAGTTTAACCTTGTGTAACAACTAAGATGGAGAAAAATATGCCAAAACTTTAGAAGGTAAAATATTAATGAGTTGCACAGCATAACGAACAGCAAAAAACAGAAAAACCAAGGCAAGTTTGCAAGTTGTTGAAGTCTTTATATGGACCCAAGCAGGCCTCTAGACAATGGAATTACAAGTTGACAACTACTTTACTTTCTTTGGGCTACATACAATTAAAATCAGATTATTCACTTTTTGTCAAAAGTGATTATGCTCATATCACCATCTTACTTATTTATGTAGATGATATAGTTTTGGTAGGTGATGACATCCAGGAAATCCAAACTGTGAAGGCTCTATTGAATGCAAAGTTCAAAATTAAAGACCTAGACCAACTCAAGTATTTTTCTGGGCTTAGAAATTGCAAGATCTCAACAGGGCATTAATTTGTCACAAAGGAAGTATGCTCTAGAGTTACTAGAAGATGCAAGATTGTTTGGATGTCAACCTGTTTCTACTCCCATACAGCCAGGCACAAAATTCTCCAAGATATAAGGGAAACCCTATTCAGATGTGCAAGCCTATAGAAGACTTCTTAGCAGGTTATTATATCTAACCAACACAAGACCAGATTTATGTTTTATTGTCAGTACTCTCAGTCAATTTCTTTCCAATCCTTTGGAAGATCACTATGCAGCAACAATAAGGATCTTGAGATATATCAAGCACAATCTAGGACAAGGATTATTCTTTCCCTCCAACACAGAACATACTCTCAAGGCTTTTAGTGATTCTGATTGGGCTGCTTGCCCTGACACTAGACGGTCTATAACTAGTTTTAATGTGTTCTATGGTGCATCCTTAATCAGTTGGAAATCCAAGAAGCAAGGTACTATATTTAGATCATCAAACGAAGCAAAATATAGAGCCTTAGCTTCCACAACATGTGAAATTCAATGGCTTTTATATTTGCTCCATGATTTGAAACAGCCTCTACCACAACCAGTTTCTCTGTTTTGTGACAATCAATCTGCTATACAAATTGCACAAAATCCAGTCATGCATGAGAGGACAAAGCATATTGAAATTGATTGTCATCTCATAAGGGATAAAGTTCAAACTGGTGTAATTAAGCTCCTGCCCATTTCTACTTCAGCTCAACTTGCAGACATTCATACTAAAGTTTTGCATCCCGTATATTTGTTGTCCAAGCTGAGCATTAAGGATATATATGATGCAGCTTGAGGGGGGATATTGGATTTAATTTATTTTTCATTCATATATGTGCATTTATGTTCATATATTTATATTTTGTTTTTATATTTATATTCCATTTTTATATTGCTTTAAACAACTATATATATCAATTGTATTATCTCCTTATCATTGAATAAGATACACAATTTTCATCCCTTCTTTTCTTATAACACTGCGTTACAAAAATGTGTTTCCTTGTGGTGATTATAAGGAAATTGCTTATCTTTTATAATTTTATAACTTTTACTTTTTGTATGGTATATAGTATAGACTGAACGGTTAACATTCAGGATCGTTCGTTCTATCCACTATAGTAACAATGGTCAATAAGATTAAATGATTTTATTGAGGGTGGACCATAATTGGGTCGGCGTTTATGTTATTATTGGGCCAATAGTGAAATAGATGATAAAATAATAGTAGAATGATTAAAAAAGATATTAATTAAAGATATATGATACGATTAAAGATATTGATAAGTTGTTTATGAGTAACTAACCGAATCCAAAGGTAAGTTAGTTTTTATTTTATTGGATGTGTGCTAGTTTAGGATCCATGGGATAACTTATAAATATAAGGTCAAGGCCAAAAGCCAAGTATGTTTTACTAGATCCAAAATACTCAATCGTGATAAATAATTCACTGAATATTCAATTGTGAGCAGAAGTTCTTTAAACACACGCCTAACTAGCATGAAAGTCAAAGGAAAGTCAATTATTTATCACAATTGAAGTTATCTCATGGATCCTAAACTAGCATAGATCCAATAAAATAAAAACTAACTTATCTTTAAATTCGTTTAATTACTCATAAACAGTTTATCAATATCTTTAATTAGATATATTTAATTAATATCTTTTAGTCATTCTACTATTATTGTTGGACTATTGATCCAATAATAACTTAAACGTTGGCCCAATTATAGTCAAACTTTAATAAAATTATTTAACTTAATTGACTATTGTTGTTGTAGCGGATGGACCGAACGATCCTAAGTATTAATCCTTCCGTCCATACTATATACCATACAATTTTCATATATATTGGTAAAATGCAATGTTAGAAGTATATGAAAAAAAGAGTAGAAGTTAAATAGTCTATTATATATATATAATATTTGTAAAACCTATTAAATTTATAGCAACATTACTCAACTACTTATCCGTAAAACCTATTAAATTTCAATTCACTTTAAAACAATATTAAGTTTTAATGAATAGTGAGAATTTCAATTTTTTGTTTTATTGTGAAACTCTTTTTCGAAACAAGGTTAGGAGAAAGAACAAGATCCACTTTCCATTTTCTGAGCCTGGAAATAAGGGCGGAATAAATGAACAGTGATTGTCTACAGTATTTACGGTAGGAACTGTGTGTTTTCAAAACACTAGTTGTACATTGCCACCTCAATGGTGTTAGTCTTACTGATCACAAAAGGGTAATTAATTACATTACAGTGTTTACAGTCACAGACCTCGCATCGTATATAAACCTCTCATTCACTCTTTTCTTCTTCCTCTCTTTTTCTCCGCTTAACATAAAGTTTTTGTTTGAAGACACAGAGGTTCTCGAATCTTCTTCTTCTTCATCATCATCTTACTCCTAATCTTCTTCCCTTCGTTTTCAGATCTGAATTTTCCTCATGTATTTTCTTATCGTTTTCCTTTAATTAATTGTGGTTTTTATTTATTATACTTTTTTTCCGCTAGGAAACGGATTGGGAGAACTTGCGAAACGGTTTTAGAAATTTGTGATCTGGTGAGCCATGAATGCAAGAAGGTTAGCGTGAACTAAATTCATGTTCTCTCTCTTTTATATGTTCTGGAAAAAGTGTCGGTCGTTACTCGATTCGGTTACGATGGGAAATTGTTGTTAGATCCGTGATTACGACGTCGTAGGAGGCTTTGGATTTTCTATCTCGCGCTGGTTTGAATCGATCGATGAGTCTAGTTTATCGGTGAATTGCTGTTTCGTAGCTTTGGTTTTTGTTACATATTGCAGTTATTTTTCCTTTTGTGAATTGGTTTTGCGTGGGAGGAGGATGCAGGACTGGGGAATTTTGGATGCGTTTTAGTGTGGATTCTTTCATTGATCTCAAAATACACTATTTTATGATTCCTTCACCTTCCAATTGAAATAAGAGTTGCTTTGATCCTGAGATCAGTGATGACTGAATTATCTCTGGCGTGTAGATTCCTGTAACAAATATGAGGGGAGTTGCTTTCCTAGTTTCGCATCTCGGCATATACTTCCTCGAACGAGTTACCAATCCTATGCAGTATTTTATTCGTGTTAGATGAACAACCTTTTATTTTTCTTGTCTATGTAAGTCATTATATGTGTTGGAGCCTTCCTGTGGACATTTTTGTTTGAGTCCAATTGAATATGAGAGAAAAGTTAGATTGGGTAACATATCTGTTACCATTGATACTGGAATGGCGAATGTGGTTGCTGCTCACTGGGAATCGAATTTTATGTATGTATTCATGTGTATTCAATAAGTTATGCTGAAGTTGTGGTGGAATAATGGATATGAGTGTGCAACATAATAGAGAAAGATATTCTGCTGTTATATTTGTTTAGAAAATATCGAGTACTATTTACTTCCGAGGATAAGGGAAGGTAATAAAAGATTTTATCCCTCATTATTTGTAGAAAATTATTTCTGCTGCACTAGTCCTATCTTTTATTTCATCAGTTCTTAGGGTTATTTGGTCGTTGTTTATAATTTCATTTTGTTAGAAATGCTTAAGTGTATATATCTTTCCCCCTGATGCGAGCAATGCAGAGACAGCCTTTATTTCAAATTTCCTTATGATTAAATTCAATTTATGTATCTAGAATCCTTTATGCTTTATGCGCTTATGCAAAACATCAAATAAGTGAAAACAATCTTGCTTGTGTATTATCTGACCATCTGGCTCATATCACCATATTCTATATTATTATTTTTTTCTGTTTCAGAGATGGTCGTAATAACAGAGTTGCACTTTTTGATGGTATTGAGGAGGGTGGCATCAGAGCATCGTCTATTTACTCAACTTCTTCCCATGAAATTGATGAACATGATAACGAACAAGCATTGGATGGATTGCAAGATAGAGTCAGTCTGCTGAAAAGAGTAAGTTTACTATTGCTTTTACTGTCATGTTATCTTTTTCTGTTCAAACTGAAAGGTAAATGCACGAATTGCAATCTGCTGGATTGGAATTGGAACTTTATTTTGGAATATATAATGCATTAAAGCTCAGAATTGTTCCTTCGTTCCTTGCTTTAAATAATTTCATTTTTCAAGTTTTGTTATTTTCCGATCTTTCACCGAATCATTGTTTGACCCATAATATTCATTACTTCTTATTCTATTTGGTTATTGTCTTCTTGGAACCCTTTATAAGAGTATTTAAAGACCTTGAATGCATTTCCTGTAAATTTATTAACAATGTGCAATTTTGTGATAGTTTTAAAATCTTTTTCTTTATCAACTATAACTAATACTTTAAGTTTTAACGAGCATAGTTTCTACAGTTGTCAGGTGACATAAATGAGGAAGTTGATAGTCATAACCGGATGTTGGATCGTATGGTACGTACTAGCAATTTTTGAAAATATTTGCATTTTCTCTGCTATATCACGTTATCCGATGGTAACCTGTTGGCATTTTATATAGGGAAACGATATGGATTCTTCGAGAGGGGTCCTCTCAGGCACTATGGATAAATTCAAAATGGTATGTGAACTGTCTTGTTTACTTTTTGTTCAATACATTTGTTGTCTTTTCCATTCCTTCTGATTCGGGATAGTGTCAGTAGATGTGGTAGGGATATAGTGTTTTCTTCCCCTATCAGGATCCAGTATTTATTTGTCTTTTTTTTTTTTGCTGTGTCATCTTTCAGGTATTTGAAACAAAATCCAGCCGAAGAATGTTTTCTCTTGTAGCATCCTTTGTTGTGATTTTTCTTATAATATATTATCTTACTAGGTAATTGATCTTTCCCTCAGTTGTCAGCAATATGTTAGATCGGAAAGGAAGCTATTTGCTCTATTCCTCTAATTAGCTATACTGCGTGTAAGATGTTCCTTTGTGTTTGTATAAAGATTTTTGCGTTTCATTTTATCCACCCGGTAATGTCAATATCTCGTTTGTATACCAAAAAATATCCCTTTCTCTTTGATTTAGATTATGTACAATTCATCTATTTTATAGAAGATTCGTACTTTATTAGATGAACGTAAATATTGCCATAATTGAAATGTGAGCCACTCTGAATGAACAACTAAAAGGTTGAATAAGTTGAACGAACTGACCATATATTCATATTTATTTAGTTTTATATTTATACTGTTTTATGTTGAATTAGTTTCATCACTTTTTAGCTTTGATTAATGTATTCAAGTGGTTGAATCTGAACTGGAAATCTAGCAGTTCAAGATCACCGTTTACGTTAGGGTTTTTTTTTGCTCATGTATAGTTGTATATTGTGCTAAAGTAAAGTCACTTTTGTCGTTGCCGTATTAAATTTTAAGCGACTTGATCAATTGTAAATGTATTACGCGCGTCCCAAATTCTTTTAAATTATATTACTTTACGAATGTTTTTCAACTTTATTTCATGGCAGAAAGGGTAATCTTTTGAAACCCTAAACTCCCAGTCATCTTCACACCGTCCACGGTACTTGACCAAAATAGTGAAGATTACCCAAACATTGCATGAAATGGATTAATGGTAATGCTGATAGATGTGAAACTGTGTACGCTCCCTATAAAAACTACAATTAAACCAACCTTATTAAGGCAAACTTTTATGACTGCCTAGTCTTTTATGTTTGACACATGGTCCTGAAGGTAGAAGATATATGTGACCAATAACATATCAAAGCTCTTATTTAATAATGTATTAAAATTTGTAAAATTCTACTTATGAATAAACTTTTGTATTTTAATCATCTTAACCACATTGCAATTCATTTTACTTGTATTTCTGCACAACCTTTACCTCCTTAGCAAATCATGTGAAATTGTAAACAAATCCTTCTAAACATGAAAATTATGAGCAGTCCTTGTTTCAATTGTAGGAACCTCACGAGATCTATTCCCTTAGGCTATCCTTAGTTTTTTTTTTTTTTCTAAATAGCATTGTAAATATCACTTTATCATAATTGCTATGCAAGCTCGTTTTATGATCAAACCCCTCTAACAACTCATAAAGTTTAGGCAGTAATATATTACCAATAAAGAAACAAAACATATTAGCAAACATGTTCACATGTTTAAAATTTATGAGAAAAGAAAATAAGAAATATCCTTGTAAAAAGAAATAAAGACTAACATTTTATTGTGCCATATGTAATCTAATAGATTAGCTAAGAAACACGTACATGACTATAATTCGTTGTAAACTAGGACTCGTACTCGTGCAACCAAGATGAAAGTCCGTACTCTTATGACTGGTTGATATTAATTGACAAATCAAATTTTCAATCATTGGAAACTTAAAAAACGCTATAGTTTTGTCATCATTTTGTCTCTCAACAAGATCAAGAACTTTGAATTAGTTGGAGTCAATAATGAAATTTAAGTTATAACAATTTTTGCTATGGAGTGTTCGAATGTAAACCTTTGGATTGATGGCGTGATTTGAATGATTTTGAAGTTTCTGACATATACTCTTGATGGTTAGGATATGAGGGAAGACTCACTTACAATAGAAACTTTGATTTTCAAGTCAATAAACAAGTTGAGAACTTGTGAATAAGAGAAAATGAGTAGGAGGGTGAGTGAGTATTCTTTGGAGAACACCAATTGTATTTATAGGATTTTTTTAGGTTTTGGACTTATGTTGTGATATCAAATAATATCACTGGAATAACACTTACCTCAAATAGATAATAACAACGTGAAATCTCACTATAAATAATAACCATAATATTAAATTGGTGAGATTAGTAACAATTTTCATTAATATGTGAATATTCTCCCAATAGATGTATTTTAGGTTGTTCCAAGATAAAGAGGCTTAATGGACCTAATTGGGACATACTCTTTAGCACATCTATTTGGTTGGTTAAGTACATAAGGCCATCAAGTCTCGGGAGTTTGATTGGCGTATGAAAGGTTATTGTGACTGATCTCTTGGTCGGGTTGTGGCCGACTTGTAATGACCGATCTCTTGGTTGGGTTGTGATCAACTTGTAAAGTTTGTAGGTGGATTGTTCGTTTGGCCAGGCTATTCAAGTGCCATTGTCTAAGTGTAGTCTTTGATTTGTGTTATCGACCTAGGCAGACTTAGTGTTACGAGCTTGGGTAGGCTTTACATTGTGTTGCTAGTTTGGTAGGCTCTATTAACTACTTTTTGCTTGGGTAGGCTTTGTTAGGTGTTGCTGACTTGGTAGGCTCTATTGGGTGTTGCTAGCTTGGCAAGCTTTGTTGAGTGTTGTCGACTTGGCAAGCTCTACTACTGGCGTGGAGAAGCCATGTTGCTCGTTTGACCGAGTTGATGATGACTGTGAAGCATTAACTGGGGTTTTTTTGAAACATCAAAATGATTGCTTTGTAGTACGAAATATCGTTTCACATTAAATGGTTTTGATCAATATTGACGTGGTTACATCACAATGGTTGAACTTGAGAACAAAACGCTAAACAATACACACGGGAACTAAACATCGTCTGACTAAGGATTGTTTCATTTTAAACTTGTTTTTATACTTGATAAGTGTGAAAAATATACTTATTACTCATGCTTACTTTTACTCTTAAATTTGCATATATTCATGAATTATGTGTCCTCCTCATGAGAAGATGTAAAATTTTCTTCTTTAGATATGTTGATAGGTTAGTTTGCTCGTTTTACATCAGTGTATAGGAAAATGAAGAATCAATGAGAATAAGAGTTTGTTGTCACGATCTTCTCACTTATTCACAATTGTGTTAAGACAAGATCGTTTATAAGATAGGACCGTTTAACACCTTCATGCTTTGAAGTTTAACAAACAACGATACACGAAATGAGTATTTGTCAAAGTCTTATCTTTGTAAAAATAATATTGTTGAATGAAAGACATTGTATGAAACAAGCATTACAATATTTGAATAAACAAAGAAAAGTTTTAGTAAACGCGATAAGACAAAACGATCCTATTGATAGTAGACACACTATTAAGCGATGTTTTACTATGAAAACACTAGTAAAAAATATGGTTTTTAACTCGCCATATAGGCTTCGGTTATACCAAAACCGAAGCATATAACCAAATATACATCGGTTCACCGAAAACCCGAGGCGAAAATCACCTAATGCACCGGTTAGTATAGGACCCGAGGTCTATACTAGTGCGCAGATCAACCATTCTGTTTGAAATATATTTGAAAAGGCCTATTGCCTCGGGTAGCCATGCAACCGATGTTTATACGCTGCCTTACTGCTTCGATTTGCTAGGCAACCGAGGCCTATATCTCTGCTGCTTACCTGCTACACCTGCAAAAGCCTGCAACTCTTCATGCTACGCCAGACATAAGGCATCGGTTCAACAGGGAACCGAAGTCGTTGAGCCTGTCCACCACTTTAGACCTCGGGTTGGCTTTCTAACCGGTGCCAAATGGTTTATTACTTTGAGTTTATGAGCAATAGAGGTAGTAGGTCGTCTACATTTACTAAACTTAACCTACACATTGCATTTGCATCGCGCAACAACTTCTTCTTCTTCCTCTGCGTAACCTACACACATTGCATATGCGTCGCGCAGCAGCTTCTTCTTCCTCTGCGTAGCGCTTTCTTATGCGGGTTCCTCCACCTTTACCACTCCTTGGCTTGCCGCGCCACCTTGTGCTGGTCTCGCCTTCTTCCTTCGCCGTCGCGCCATTAGTGTCCCGCCGCTCCTGCCTACGGTGCTTCCTCCAACGACTCCACTCCTCTGTCATCGGTTTAGCCTCCGTCGCCGCTGCCTCCGCCACTGCTGCCTCCGCCTGTGTTGCCTCCACCGCTGTTTCAATCTTGCTGCCTGCATCGAGGTTGGTTGATTGTTTTTTGCTGATAATAATTGGTGGACGCTTGGCAGGTTAATTGTTTATATTAGTTAATATTGGTGGATGCTTGGCACGTTGTTTGTGTTTTTGCTGATAATAATTATAAAGTAAGGATATGAAACGTTGTTTTCAACACTGTAATTCTGTAACTTTTTTCTTTCTAAGCCAAAAGTGATCTTGTAGATAGCGTAGAATAATGTTGGAATGGGTATATTATCTATGGAATGTATGAGAAAGAGGAAGGAAGAAAAATTAAAGAACACAGTTTGGAACAATAGCAGCATTTTTGCCTTTGGAATATGTTTGTGAACAAAAAATTGGGACGATGATTCATGTTTATGCTCACTCATTGCATGAGGTTTTGAATTCTGGTTCTGAAACTTGATATTTTGCAGCCAAATCCCAATAATGCACTGTTGATTATGACTGTGTTCATCACGAAAAACTTTACTGTTTTCCATATTCTTTGTTGTTATGTTGATGAGATTTTTAATTATATATATAATAAGTGGGTTTAGCTATGGTTGTGATGGTTTAGAAGGAGTAAATGAAGGGTTTTGGTTAGAGTGGAAGTGGAGGAAACGAGAGAGATTTGAGAGGGTGTTAAACTAAACACTATAATTAATGGAAGGGAAAGGAGGAGGGTTTTTATTTTGGTTGGACAGAGTCTTTGGTTCAAAGTCCACGTGAGGTGATCTTTTTATGATTCAATCCATAAAGACAATGGTGGCCGAAGTGGGACCCGTCCCAAGTCAAAAAATTGAATGTATTTAATCCTTTTATAGTAAATTTAAATGTTGTACATTATTGCAATTCACTTTTGAATCTATTTCATATATGACAAATGCTCTCACTTATGTATAATTTTGAATTAGGTATATAGAAATTAGGGATTATAATTTTAAATTGTTTAAATTGGGGTATTTGGTGATGAAATAAACTTTTAAGGTTAGAAATAATGAGACTAACCAATGTGTGTTGTTTGTTTTTGTCTATATATTGCATTTTTGTGCTGAGGTTTTATAGCTTCTTAAAAGCGGACATTCTTTGTTGTTGATCGGCTTTCACACTCCCAGGTTCCTATTCTTAAATTTTTTCTTTTAATATGAACATGTAATTATTTGTTTTCTTCAATATATTGTTTACTTGAACATATATTGTATGTTGTGTATGTAATTATTTGAGTCCATACTTTGTTACATTTTGTACCATTCCAATGATGTTACTTAAAAATTTATAATTATGATGTTATATTGTAGTGTAATAGACAAACATGGTCATATGAATGTGGTTACTACGTCATGTTTTGAATGATGACCATTATTCGTGCACGTTACACTAGTAGATGGGAAACGATAATATTTAGGTTTGAATTTTTTTCTCTATAGCTTAGATTTCATATGCACTAATTGAAATCATTGTGTTTTATGCAGAATTTCAATATGACTACTCAAATTTCAGAGAAGACACTTAAACTCGTGAGGAAAACACTAGCTAAATATGTAATTCAATTATATAATAGTATGTAGTACATATTAGGATATAGTAAGTTCTAAGTTTATGTTTCTAAGTTGTTTTATGCTTTTGTACATCATTAGTAGTTCAACTTTGTACATTGGATTGATTTATGATTACATTGTATTGGTTTATGCTTCTAAGAAGTTGATTTTTTATTACATTAAATGTATGTGTGTTTTAATATAATTTTCATTCAAAATATATGTTTCTGGATTATTTTGGACAGTTATGGCTGTAAAATATGCAGGTTTGTTTCTACAGTTGGGAATGTTGCAGAAACAGACATGTTCTTAAAAAAAACAAGGGAATATGCATTGGTTCATGCGTCAACCGAGGCATAAAGTGACCCTATGGCACCGGTTCAGGCTTCAACCGAAGCAGAAAGTCCCCTATGGCACCGGTTCAACCTCCAACCGAGGCAGTAGAGGGGGAGAAACGACATCAGTTCACCAGGGAACCGAGGCATAAAGTCCAACGAAAAAAAAAATATATGTTACTACATCGGTTGATTTTGAACCGAGGCAATATCTTGCCACTTTATGCCTCGGTTCAGAACCGAGGCATAAAGTCTGCCACTTTTTACCTTACCTGAGTATGCCTCGGTTCAAGAACCGGTGCCTATCAACAAAAATAACCGGTGTCGTTTCCCCTAACTGCACTAGTGAATAATTCAGTAAACATGCTATTAAATGATATTTTAGTAAACACACTATTATAATAGTAGACACACCATTAAACAAAATTTTGAAAAACGCATCAATGTGCTACATGTTATCTTTCTAAACGCACTCTCACTGCACCTTACTAAACAATACAACAATGTGCTACATGATGTGTTTGGTAAATAGGTTAAAGCTATAAACAATGCTCCAAAAACAATGTGTTTAATAACACTTCTCTAAGCACGTGCATATACTAAACAAGGATCCTAAAACGATGTGCTATTAATAAGCTCCTTTTAAAAAGACTAAATCATACCTTGATTCAAAACGATATTTTGTGCAATGGTGAAACCTTTATGAATCAATGCTTATGCTTGGTATATTTTCGATAATGAAAAATGAGAATAACATAGAACTTCTAACAAAGGTTAGTATCATGTCAAGGACCAAATCTACCTGAAACTTTAATTGTTAGGAAGAAGCAAGAAATATGTCTAAGTTTAACAATAAGGTGTATCCTCGTTGAGGAGTGTTATATGCAAGGATAAACTATCATAAGACCAACACAGTTTCGGTCTGTATGTACGTTGTTCAGAAAATCAAGAAAACCTTCTTTCAAAAATATTGTTTCCGAAGAACCTTGACAATCTTCCAATGACAAATAACCACTGCCTTTTGAATTCCCGTCACTGGAAAAGGTTGATAGAAATTCTTATATCTTGTTCATGTATCAAAAAAGAAAATAGTGCAACTCAACTCTTACAAGCATACAATAAAACACAAGCCCACCACTTATTTTGAAGAAGCCCATTCACCAACAGCATTCACCAACAAGCACACCACTTTCATATAACTGTAGTGGATTTTCATAAAATGTTTTAAAAATTATACAAATCCACGAAGTATCCAAAAGCATAATCATTTATGAAAAAATAATTATTAACATTTCATAGGTTGGATGGACACTTCAGCGATACCTATCAGATTAAATATACAAGATTATTGGTATTTGAGTAAAGCAAATTGAAGTATGGTACATCATAGCTTACAATCCAATATGTCACAACACAAACTGTAAAAATCTCGGTTCTACAATAAAAAGTAGAAAGCTATGCATGCAAGGAAACATTCTAGCTAAAGCCCACAAATACGAAAAAACTTTATCTTAAAGCTTGAGTTCTATGGAAAACCAAAATTTCAATCCAGGGTTTTCTAAGGATTGCCACCAACTTGCATTTGATTGACTCTTTCTCTGATTATAGCTTTTAACGAATGGGAATGCACCTTAGAAAGCAAACAAAACTCCACAATTTCTATCCAGCAAAAGAACATAAAATAAGCTCGAAGAAAACATCATCAAAATAAAACTACCAGTCATACTTTTAAGAGCTTCTTGTTGAGAAAAAAAAAAAAAAACTCAACAACTAACACAGTAGTAAAAAACGAAATCATATTTAGATAATATCAAATAGAAGGAACTAGAAAGGAAAGAAAGAGTAGATTAGGTTACCTTGTGGTTCTTCGTCGAAAGAAGAAGGGAGATCGAGATAGCGTATAAGTGATCGAGGTCAGGTTCAGGCACCACGTCGAGAAGCATTTATCAGGTATAGAAAAATTTCTTTAATATTACATTTTTGCCACCACGTTATTTCTATACCATTACAAGTTTAACGGGATAAAAGACATCTTTCTATACCTATATTGAATGTAACCGGTATTACAATCATTGTCATTTATTATAGTTTTGCCAACCACTTTCTATACAACCAGTATAAATCTTTTTATCTTATTTACAATATTGTTATTGCACCAGTTTCTATATTTCTATATATGGATGATGGATTTCAACCGGTATAAAAAATCGTTATAAAAAATGTATTTTGTACTAGTGATTAGGATTAAATTTCATGAATCAAATTATGCATGTAATCTATACAATTTATCTCTATCTCATTCAAACATTCACATCAAAAACATACTAATCATAATTCCTTAGGAACAAGTTTTGAATCTATATGCTAAATTACTAATTCCTTAATCCATTTAACATACAATTTGCATTATATAGAATGACCAAGAGAGATTGAAACCATTCCTAGAACCAATTCTCTAGGGTGTTCGATCTATGTTTATATTCCAATTCACTTCCAAGTAATTAGATGCATTCAGATGCATGATATTTCCAAACATACGTACATTAAAATTAAGATAAAACATATGGACAAATATAGATTTTATTGCACAAGAAATTTACATCAATTTAAGTACATTACATCCAATCCTAGTGAAAATAAAGTTTAACTACTTATAGTATTTAGAACATACAAGTTTGATGGAAAATAATGAACGAACGAAGTCTCGATGCCCTAGAGTAGATCATCATAAGGAACCCAAATATATATATATATATATATATATATATATATATATATATATATATATATGGGGTTTGCTAACTTGCGTACGCCTGTTTTTCAATTGGTACATTTTAGCAATGTGTATCGGATTTTAGTAGACAAAAATACCCTAATATATAATGGATTCTAAGTTTTAAGATTAAGGGTATTTTAATAATTTTCATTTACAAAAGTAAAAAAAAAAAAAAAACAAACTCTTGCTCACCTTCCTCATTTCTCTCAACTCTTTCTCTTTCATCTCTCTCACTCCAACATTTTCTCTGTCATCGCTACTGTAGCCCCAACTGAAAAAAATCAGAATCATTCGCTGTTAAACAATATCTTACAAAAAAAAATGATTTTATAATGAGTTTTCATTTCATAATTTTTGTCTTATCTAATTTTCACAAGCATAATGACATCCGAAGGAATTCGTATTGGCCTGGATAAAATCAGAAACACTCATTGTTAAACAATTTCTTACAAAAAATGATTTTATAATGATTTTTCATTTTATAAATTTTGTCTTATCTAATTTTTACAAACATAATGACATTTGAAGGAATTTGTAAATTAGCCTGAAATTTTTTTAAGAGAAGATGATTCAACATCCGCAGATGATGAAATTATAGAGGTTAGTGAAGATGATGAAATTGAAGAAATCTTGAATGAACATTTTCCTGATATTGAAGATGATGAAATTGTTTAACAGCGAGTGTTTTTTCAGTTGGGACTAGCGTAAGAATGACAGAGAAAATGTTAGAGTGAGATAGATGAAAAAGAAAGGGTTGAGAGGAATGAGGAAGGTGAGAAGGGTTTTGGGGTTTCTTTTTTTTTTTTATTTTTAATGAAAATTATTAAAATACCCTTAACTTTAAAACTTAAAATTTATGATGTATTAGGATATTTTTATCTACTAAAATCCAATACACATTACTAAAATGTACCAACTGAAAAATACACGTACGCAAGTTAACAAACCCATATATATATATATATATATATATATATATATATATATATATATATATATATATATATATATATATATATATATATATATATAAAATAGAAGAAGATGAAGTTCCAAAGGATAAGAATAAAGGTATTCAAGGTAGTCCAAATAGAGCAAAACCTTAACTAATGTGTTCCATTCTTCTCAATCACCCAAAAGTGCCACTTCCTCACAAAGAAACAAGGAGAAATAAGCCAAAAATGTTACATCAACAAAAGCATTATTTAGTGCAAAACATTCTATGTTGGACATGTGCATTTCAAAAGTAAAAAACTAAGCTCTCTACTCAAGAGGTGCTCAACGCAAGTCAAATGGTGCTTAGAATAATTCACCAATGGGAGGTGGTACCCATCTTGAGTAAGTGGTGCCCAACCTAGTCCAAATTTCCTCTCATCCTTCGTGGCACTTGACTTTATTCAAGTGATGCTCAACACGTGTGATATTTTCAAAATCCTAATTTACCTTTTTATCTTTCTTGGATTTCAATCTTGTTTCACTTAATTCATGTTTTTATTGTTTAATTGTTAGATAAAAAATAATGGAAATTAGTGGTATAATTAGATGAAAGTGACCAATATCTAATTACTGACAAAAATAACTATCAAAATGGACATTAAGTAAGTTAAAAGCTAAAGAAAAAATTATTTGGTTAATGTTAAAATGACTAATAATAATTGTGAAAATTAACATTATTAATCGTGTGAAACTCAATTAGTCATTTACATTACATTGTGGTTGTAATGATCATTAGTGTGGCTCACATAATGAGTTCTTACACATTGATCATCAATTTAGGAGAAACATTAAAGAATTTTGAAACGGAGAAGTTGAATGTAATGTTTCACCTCCTTGATTAACATCTTCCCAAGTTCGGAGAAAAGTGAATAATTTACCAAAAATAACTAAACGTGGTGCCACAATGATAAACAAATATGGAAAATGAGATCATTGTTCAAAAGAAACATATTTTGGGATCCACCATATATAGTACCAAAATAATTTCACTAATATCATATATTCACAAGTAAAAATTTGGATTTAATATCATACTTTATTTTTATATTTTTTAACAGTATACTTTTAATTATTAAAAAAGTAATAATTTTCCTTTATATTTTTTAATTGTTATATTTGCACTAATTTAAAGAAAACATATATATATATATATAAGTAAACAAAAAAGTTATTTTTTAATTTTGTCATTCAATTAATTTCTATTTAATTTCCCAACATAAAACAAATCTTCTCATTCATCTCTAAACATTCATATAAAAACATGTGAGGGTCATATATCTTATCAATTTCCACTTTAATATATGTCATCATTTCTTGGAAGAGACTGAAAATGTTGCATGAATTAAACAATAGGAAAGTAAGACCACAAAGAAGGTGTAGCATATGCTACAATATGAAGCAGAAGATATATATACATAACAGGGAAAGTAAAATTAGGAAAATAGAGCTTTGGTGTAGTTGTCTGGTCTAATAAGGTAGACTTAAGACAGCAAAGGAATTAGTCTTAAAAAATCAACAGGAAGGATGAAGAGTGAAAACATAATCATATCTAACTGATGTAGGAGAATACCAAAATAAGATTTTGTGCTATATTTATGTATATATTCTGTACAATTGAGACATTCCAAATACTCTTTTAATATAACTCCTATTGCATATAAAAATGTATTGGTTTTCTACTATCAAACTAGTAATCCAGAGACAAACCTAACCATATTTCCTTCCTTAAGGGCATATTCATTATGATTGTCATGATGGGTGTGTTGTTGATTACATGGTGTTAGCCAAAAGCATGAACAAATTTTGGTTCATGTGCCGCCAAGATAATTCAATGCATTGAGTTTAAACTTTATGGGAATTAAGTTACGTCATTTGGTAGTAATACAGTAGTGGTACTGGTATACTAACCCTACCACTCACTCACATCTTGTTCTTCGTGATTTGAGGTTGTCTTCATCCCATTCCTTCACACTACACCAACCATGCACTCTCTTCCAAAAAAATAAATGATATTTCTCTTCTTAAGCCACCAACTTCTGTGGGTCCCTCCATTTCATTGCCTTCTTCCAAGGAAGAAACAAAAAGCCAAAAATAGTTGCACCAGCCGGGAATCGAACCCGGGTCTGTACCGTGGCAGGGTACTATTCTACCACTAGACCACTGGTGCTTCTTCGAAAAAGAAACTGCTTACTTGTTTATAATTCTCACTTTCTGTAGGCTTTGAAGTTTTCTTTTATTTCATAAATATATGAAGAAAATCTACTAGCGTATTGAAATTTCTTATTATATAAAGTTACTCAGTATCATCAGGGTAAATGTAATATATAAGTTTTAAACTAATAAAATTATTTTTTTTATTACCTATATTTCATATTTTTAATTTTGACAAAAAAAATGCACACAAGAAGGAACATATAGATTTGGATTTGATCGATAAATATGACATTATATAAATATATTGTTGAAAGCAGAGAAGGTAATGATGAATGAAAAGATGTGAAAATGATAGATAAAAGGTTGATTGAAAAATGGAGAGTATATATTTGATATAAGAAACTAAGCATGTGCAGGAGCATGAGCAAAGCGAGTATGACATGCATTTAAAAACAACTTACTTACTAACAAACGTTGAAGTCCAAGTCAAAGCCTTAAATTTTCAAACCTACATTCACATGCAATGCATTTCCTCCCTTTTCTTCTCTTCAAACTTCATTTCTTTTCTTTGTTCTTTTCCATCTTCCTTATTCTTTACAACTTTCCTTATTCACCATACAACTTTTTTCATCAAACATTATTACTCATAAGTTTGATCGAATTGGTCCCCAAAATACCACCTCAAATACACATAAAAAATCAATCTAGAGTTCAAATCCTATAATTTATCAGAGAAAAGAAAGAAAAATCCAACGTAAAAAATTCATCAGTATCACCTTTTTGGGAATAGAGATTGATTGAGAACGATCAGAGATTTTTGTTTTTTAATGACAAAACACCTTAATTATATTAGGAAGTATATTTCTAAATTTATGGTTTTGCATTCATGTTCAGTAAAACAAAGAACATTTTCTGGACAGTATGAAGACATAAACGAATTTTTGTTTGTAAACATAAATATTATTACTGTAGTTTCTTCTTTAATATGTTGTGGAAATAAATGAATTTTGAGATATTTACACATTACTTGAATTTTACTATCGTTAAGTTTACCTGCCAAATTATACCTATTACTTTAGTGTACCCTGAAGATATCTTTTGAGTATATTGAGGTATAATGGGAAAAAAATGATATCTTGAAGACATTGTTTTAAGTGTGATATCCCAGAAATTAGTGGAAAATTGACCAGAGAATGATATATTTTTGGATTGTACTTTTCTAATGTTTTGGATTTGAAAATATTATAAATGTATACATGGATTATTTGTTATCAGCATAAAAGAAAAGAAGTAAATATATAATACGTGTCCTAAATCCTTAATACAAATTTAAAATATATAAATAAATATAAATTTTATATTAAAAGTTGATTTTATAAGCCAATTTTATAAAGTTTAATTAGGTTTAAAATTTATTTTTTACCATGATATCAAACTCTCATTAAAACTAGTTCTATGAGATTAAGACATCTTTCAATACAGTAAAATGCTCATAATTTAAATTACAAAAAATATGTCAAACATGAATTATGCAAAGATTCCGACTCCTTTATTTATAACTTTTGATAACATTTGTTATTTTTTAATTATTGCCGATAAAAAAAATACTATTATCTTAAGCAATCTTTTGTACAAACAATTCAATTACATGTGTATAATTTACCAGGGAGCTTATAACTTATTTGGGTAAGTTTTATTATACAACCCGTTAAAAGAAATACGACAAAAAAATATATGAAAAATCATATATATACTGCTTTTTTATAAACTTAAACAAACACTAATCAAGTATTATATAGAAAAATGAATTTAATATAAGCCCCTTTAGGAACCTGGAAAGAACAACAACATAAGCACATAAAAGTGAACAAAAGATAATATTACGTTGTCAAGACTGTTAAATGCCTACGATCCCAACTAATATTTATGCATCATATATTAAAATTTTATAATTTCAAAAAATAATAATACTTAATTATATATCATACAAGTAATTAGGTTTTATGTGGTTGAAGAGGATTTAGGTTCTGAAAATATGAGGAGCATGTCTACAAAGCTCCAATTCTCATCTTATCCTTCTAAAGAAATACCTCACAAAATGTTGTGTTTGAGATATATTGTGACCAAATTGCATGTAGCTAATACACTAACACATATGTATAAATTATGGCTGTAAGAATGATCTTATTATCTATTTATTTTTATTATATAATTTAACATGGTTTCCTATATGGATATATAAAATAAAATATGCCAAATTCATATATTCTTAGTCAATTTCTTACCTTTTCTTTTCTGAACAAAAAGGTGAATAGTTTTTTAAATAAAGAAAATGGTTCCGAGAAGCTTTTCTAATGATGCAATTCCCATAACCAAGACACTCCATACTCAATAGCTAATGAAGATAAATAATCTTCTTTATTCCTTCGTTGCCAAGTAAACGTATAGAAACGTTCATGTCCAAACAGCTAAATTCAAAATAGCTTCACAAACACTCATGAGTAGCTGAATGTTTTACCAATTATATGTACTGCTCTACATAGTTAACGTATATATATCTCCTAAGTAATCACCATATCATTATCTAGCTTTGAATTTGTAGCACTTGGTCGTTGTAACATATACACTTCTAACATTGAAACAGGAGGAACAAGAAACAATAGGATGGCTTTGGATCAGAGTTCATAGAGATAGAGACTTTTATTTCCCTAAAAATTAAAAAAGCACACGCATAACCTAATTTCTCTTGCGACAGGCAAGTAGATGGGCATACGTGAATTAAGTAAATTAAACAGTAGCAGAAAAACATTCACATAGTTAAGAGCTTCTGATAGAACCCTAGATATATATACTTTCTTCTCTAGACATTGAAAACGTAAATCTTGAGTACCTTCCCTCGTCAGAAATCCGAACAACTAAGAAGCCACCTTCATGCTAGAAATCTTGCTTCTTTCTTCTTCCAACTTCCAACCCATCTTTCTATACAATTGCACGCCATAAACACACACACACACACATATATATATATATAGGCCCAAAAGCCATACCTTATAATTCCCATAGTTATATATATTATGTTAAGGATGATGACCAAGTCTAAGCTCCAAATCCAGATCGTCCTCTTCACTGTTGTTTTGTATGTTGTCTTTATTTCCATGAACACATAGGGGATTGGTGTAGAAAGTCAAACCCCTTTGTCTCCAATCTTGTCCAAAGAGAAGGTGAGGATCGCTTTGGTTCTCTACACAGAAAAGGTCACTGTATTGTACATCTGAAGGTGATTTGGCAGGAGAAGCGTGTGAGGGAAAATATAAGTGATGGTAGTAGTTGTAATTGAGGTCTAGCTCTGAATCAGGAAGAGTGGAATAGTAAGACCCTCTTGAAAGATAGGACGGATTTGATGGGGAGTATAAGCTGAGATCTGCATAGGTATTGGTGTCATCAAGCTTGGTTGAAGTGGAAGGAGGAGTGGGTTTGGCCCTGTTGGCCCTATCTTTTCTGTGTATATTCATGTGTCCACCCAAAGCCTGTGCAGTGGTGAAGCCTCTCTTACAAAAGACACACTCGTAGGATCTGCCAGTGCCCATCTCATCATTGTGCTCCGCTGAGCGATCAATTTCGTCGCTGGAGGTTTTGGAATCTTCTTGGCAGCTGAATTCCATGGTGGTGAATATGAGGAATGTGGTGTAAGAGGGAAGAGTATTATAGAAAAGAGAAGGTGGAGAAGGTTTGAGAAAGAGACAAATGAAGGACATAGTCATTACCTAAAGATAGTGAAGTGAATGTGGTGTAAAGTGGAAAAGTCTTAGAAGTTTGCTTGGAGATGTATTCTGTTAGCCGGCTGTGGATTCATCTCAATATCATACCAATATATTCTTTTAAATTCTTCCTCACTTTTTTTTAATCTTCATTATATTTTCTTTATCATTTATTTGTCTCCCTTTTGGACCCTTGTGCCTTTCATCTACCTAAGCACCTCTTTCATTTCAAACCATCCCACCTCTTCTTTCTACACCTATATAGTGATCAATCATGAGTCTTTCCCTTTAAAAGGTCAGGCTAGTACCAATTAGATTAATTCTTTTATCATCTATATCTTTGTAATAATGTCTAATATTAACATATTTGCTTTCTTATTTTTATCTTAATATTTTATTTATATAAAATCTTAAGACAACACATATATATATATATATGTTTATTAACGTGTATGTTTTTTCAGTTGTTACATTTTAGTAATGTGTATCAGGTTTTAGTAGATAAAAATACATTTATATATAATGGATTCTAAGTTGTAAGGTTAAGGGTATTTTAATAATTTTCATTCTCAAAACTAAAAAAAAAACCTTCCAAACCCTTTCTCTTTCATCTCTCTCATTCTTCTCAACCCTTTCTCTTTCATCTCTCTCACTCAAACATTTTCTCTCATTCTCAAAACTAAAAAAAAAAGAAACCCCCCAAATCCTTACTCACCTTTCTCATTCTTCTCAACCATTTCTCTTTCATCTCTCTCACTCCAACTTTTTGCAATATTTTGGATTTCGTTCTTCTCCATTTGTATCGGATATATTTTTTCATTTTATATAGGTTGGAGCCTATATTTAATTTTATTTCTATATATTAAGATATTGGTTCTTATTGTCTACAAAATGATTCCAAACAATTTTAAATTACTAAGATATGTATTGGTAGGGATGACAACGGGCCGGGTCGGACATAGATAATGCCTACCAGCAACCCGACTTGCCGAATAAAATTGTACCTGCTATCCAACCCACTACCACGTGGATATCCGTTTAGAAAATACCCGCGAATATTTTAAAACTCGCGAGAGTATCCGTGGATACCCACAAAAAAAAATATATTTTATACATTGTTAAAATAAAATTTAAATAAAATTACAAAAAAATATATATAATATAATATAAATTAAATATAAATTAAAATTTAATTTTAATTAAATTTAACCTAATAAAATATAATTTTATTTTATTTTAATTAAATTTAATTAAAAAATATATAAATTATTATTTTTTTATTATTTTTTGCAAGTAACGGGTAACGGGTACCCGCGGATCGGATAGTATACTACTCGTACCCAATCCGTTTAGAAACAGTTATTAAAATATCCGTTATCCATTACCCGCAAATAATAAATATCCGTAGAGAATAACTATCCGTCGCAGATTTTACCTGCGAATACCTTGCCACGGATTTTTTTTACCACGCCTGGCCATTAAGCAACCTATAAATTTAAACTAGGATAAAAGTTTTTATTAATAAATTTGATTTTATAAGTAGTTTTACATTTTCTCAATTTATACTCATGTTTTTTTATATTACTAACTCCTTGTAACATTTTCTTAGCCCCTTAATATTTATATTTAGATATATTTTAGCGCATATTGACTTGGGTTTTAATTGAAAGTATAAAGTTTTTCCTTTTAAGTCAAATTTAATGTAACATAAAAATATAAAGGCAATAAAGTGAGAAATTAATGTATTTTATTGAAATTATTATAAAAGAAATTAGGAAGAGCCAAAAGGCAACTAAAAGAAGTGCATATAAGGAATAATCATTTTATCTTAACCTGATATTATTTAAAAGTTTTCATAAATATAATATAGCATAAGGTCTTAGGCAGTCCTGGATTATTTTGTAGTTATATAGATGGAAAGAGGTTAAAGTAATGTGGAAGGAATATTGAGTTTAATTCCATGAAATCCATATGTACATGTAATTTGGTAAAACAAAAAATTACATATTAAAAATATTACTTTGGTGAGTGTTATTTTTTGAAGAAAGCAAATGTATGTATGAAAGGCTAACAGCCCCAAGATGTAGCCAAAGGATTACGTTCAAAGACCCCTCAGAAAGCAGAAAAATGGAAGCATGGCATTAAATTTTACAGGTCGAATCTCTGTTTGGTACCAAGAAACTCAATTTTCTTCTTCTTTTGCTGCTTGAGGAGCCAAATTAAGTGAGTCTAAAAGGATATTACACGTAGATATTTCCTAGGTATGACACCGCAAAACCCTGCTCATTGAGATGACACTTAATTTGTTTACTATGGTAACTATATATGGAAAAGATTCTATATATGGTAGAAGGAAGAGAAGAGCTTCAGCCTCCATTAATTTTTGCATTTGTATGGAAATTTTTAACATGAAACAGAAATGAACATTCGTGTAAAAATGAAAGAGAACATGCCATGTGTATGGCTTGTCCTTGTCTCTTTGGCTAAGGAGGAAGAAACAACCCACTTAATTAATCACCCTAAGCTACTTCCTTCTGCATGTGTGCCTATGTTGTTTAGACCTATTCTTGCCAATGTCATTAGCTAATTAACACTGTACTTTTCATTTTAACAACACAAAAAGGGCTTATTATACACACGTTGGTAGACATGGTTTTTCTCTTTGCATTTGTTAAGAAAATATTATTATATATGATCATATAAAGAATACTCTTATTTCATATTTCTCATCACATTTCTTTCTTTCAGAGTACATAATATTATTTACATTAAAAACATTATATTACCTTAGTCTCGACTAAATTAGGATCTTATTGCAGTCTGCCACTAAAGGTAAAGAGTTCATTTAAGATACAAACTTAAAATATATAAAATAATTTTAAAATGATTTAATTATTTTTAATTTTTTAAATAAATAAATATTTGTATTAGTGTTGGATTTATGATGAACATAACCTTTTTTAATGTTAGATATTAATAGAGTTGATTTTCTAATGTGAAACTAATTATTTGTAACCATCTAAAAAAGATAGGCTTAATATTTATGTTGGTCTCTATTTTCGTCAAGTGTGTTTGATTCGGTTCCAATTTTTTTTTTCTGTTCAATGTTGTCCTAAAGAATGTATTTTTTGTTCAATTTAGTCTTTTTTGCAAACAGCGTTTAAATCGTTAATGACAGACAATCCAGTTGTGCAAAACCCAAATGAGATGGCATTTAACTGCCCACGTGGATTCCCTTCAGGCACAATGGGGTGGATTCTTAAAGAAATGTCATTTATTTAATGAAACCCAATTTTTGATGAGGATGAATTCTGAAATTAGGATTCTTTACTTTTCTTCTGTGAAAGCCATAGTGAGGTTTGGGGTTAAGCAATCTTCTTCCCACTCTTGGTGGTTGATGAGCCATGTCTACTTCCCAATCTTCTTCTTCTTCTTCTTATTACAATAGCTTAGGCCACCAAAGTTGTCATTCCTCACATGGTGGTGGTTCAATGGGGGTAGAGATAATCCCCATTTGCAATAATCTGCAGGTTAGGCTTTAAAGCTACAATATGCAACAAACTAGACCCCAACAAGCACCACTTCCTAAAGATTCCAAAATCAGAAGGCAAAAACCCCATTTTCTCCACCAATTTCTCTGCATTACCAAATCCACTCTTTGTCGCACCATCTCCTCTATCCACAAAAATCTCAACCAAGGGGGTTATCCACAACAAAGATACACAAATATAACTAGCACTTGATTTGCATAAATGATCGCATGATTAAAGCCCCGAAAACCCAAAAAAAAATGCTCAATTGTTTTTCGAACCTCCTGGATGTGAATCTCTCAAACGTGACCTTAATGAGCAGCGTCCCCCACATGTAAAGACTCAAAATGGATAAAAGAATGAGAACGAAAACCCCGTTGGCGAAGAACCCACTATTCGAGGGTGATTGAACTTGTTCCTCTTCTTGAGTTCGACGACGATTTTGGAGGAGAGGGGCTGGTAGCCATCGATGCCAAGGCGATGGATGACGGCTTTGAAGCCATTGGATTAGGGTTGGGAACCAGGGTGGATGTAGGTCTAGAGAGTGTGAAGGAAAAGAAGGAAAATTTTGAAGAAGGCGAATGTGAAAGAGGTTGGATTCCCAAATTCTAAAACATGGAAGATGATGAAGTGGCCAAGATGAAGATGACGAGAGACAACCACGTCAGATAAAATAACATCATTTACTTATTACTGACTTTGACACTGTGTCGTTAACGATTTAAACATCATTTTGCAAAAAAGACTAAATTGAACAAAAATTACATTCTTTAGGACAACATTAAACAGAAAAAAAAAATTGGGATCAAATCGAACACACTTGACAAAAATAGGAACCATAAGAGATATTAAGCCAAAAAAATATTAAAGCTAGTTTCATTTTTATTATCCATTATAACTCTTTTTATTTTTGTTTATATTTTATTTTATTAAGATAGAGCCTATATGAGAAATTTTTTTTTATTAAATTGTTGTCATTTAACTGTAGACCTAAATTTTAAAATAAAAATATATTAGCTTTAGCTTTTGAAAAAAAAAACAAATTTAATTAATAATCAATTTAAAAATTAATAATGAATTAATATCAATTTAGCCAACATTGTTAAAATTAGATCTTTACAAATCGACATTAATAAATTAATTTATATGATTTTAGAGTTTACCGGAGATGTAATGCAAATTTGATACTATTAATTAATTAGCATCAATTTTTATTTTTATTTGCTAGCGTGCACTAAATATATATTTTTTTATTATTACAAGTTTACGCTACCTCTCAAATATAAACAAAATATATAAATTCGTATGTATTAAGAATTTTAATTTAAATTCTTTTTATTTAATAAAAAAATTACCTTTTAAATTTAATCACATTTATTGAAGATCGCGTTCATATTTAAAAATAAAATATTTTCATAATAGTGATATCAAATACGTTAAATTAGTTATTTTTTATATTTAAATGAATGAACTAATGGCGTAATATAATTAAGAATATTAATTAAATTTATTTAATTTTATTCTTTTCATAAACAAATAGTTTCTTTTAAGTTATTCTTAACTAGACTTATTAGAGATTATTTTCAAGTTTCGACAGGAAATTTTGCAACTCATTTTAGTGTTAATTTAGTCCAAGGTTGATGTGTCAACTCCAATCAACTCCTAAATAAATCTTTCTTTTATTGGTTCAAAAATAAGTTGGTTGAAAAAAGTTCATCTATTCTTAATGTGAATTAAGATCAGCTTGAAAGTGAATTTGATCTCATTATAAAATTTTAAATAACTACTAAATACAAGTTTTTAAAATTTTTAAATTGTATTTTAATCTCTAAATATTTTACATTAATTTGGTTTTTATTTAATTTTTACTCTTTACAATTCAATAAGAAAGTAATGACCCAACAAAACTTGTTTGATTGGTCTAAACCAACCAAACTTAGGTTTGGTTAGACGAGTGATGCTTCTTCCACCACCCCCATCTTCTCCCTACACTTCTTCAATTTTTTTAAAATTCTAAGTTTATCTTTTTTACTTTTTACTTTTACTAATTTTACTTTTTATTTTTTAAAACCCTAATCCCAATCCCTTCTCACTTTCACTTTCCCTTTCACTCTCAGCAGCAAGTCCCCACCCCTACTTACTTTCTCTATTTTTCTTAATTCTCACTTCCCTTAACGTAATATTTTCCATTTTTGTTTCTTCTCTCACTTGTACAATGGAACATCAGTCATCATTAGAGCCAGAGACATTGAAACAGTGCTCATGTAGTTGCAGTCATTTATAACAAGGAGCTTCCAGGTAGTGGAGGTCCATGAAGAGGAATTTAGACTTTAGCTGTAAAAGCCTAAAAAAATAATAATAATAATAATAATAAGGCTACTGGGCCTTATGGTTTTGGGGCAGTCAGGCCCATAAGACTAGGGACAATCTGACCTTAGAGAAGGCTTTTCAGAAAATCAGATTTCATTTGCCAAACCCCCTTCTCTCTCTAGAACTTAAATTTCTTATTTTCTCTGCCTTCTCTCTAACCTTGCTCCACCTTCTTTGTACCCCTTTCTGAAATTTCCACCGTTGCTTTGTCAAATAGGTGGTGCCGCTGCGTTCCCAGAGTCGAGGGTTTCCAATCCCTCCGATTAGTTTCGCATTTCTCAGCTGATAAGGTAATTTTCCCATTCTCTAAACCCTAGGGTTTTACTCTTTTTCCTTATCCTTTCAAGCTCTAAAGGCTTTACTCTACACCATTTTGGTGGCTTATAGGTACTGTGGAGTTGCCTCTGTGTGGAGGTACGGTTAGGAAATTTTTCTATTGAGTTGTACTGTGAAGATCATAGAGGTAAGGGGAGCTGATTATTTTCCTTTGAATGAAATGCTTGAATATGTTTGATTACTGTACGTATGTTATACTCTAGATTGATGGCTTTGGACTGTATTTTGGATTTGATAGTTTTCCTTTTAATTAAACTGTGGGGTAATGAATGGGGGGTCTGCAGTTAGGAAGATGAAGATGGATGGATGGTATATTATACGATATTATATATTACAGCAGCAAATGTTTATTCTGGTTTTTTTCAGTGTGGTCCTTATATATACTAAATAATAATATCATTTGATACAAATAATATATAATGGATATATAACGTATAAAAGGGGTTAAGTAATATATGATGTTATATTATACATAAATATTAAAATCATATTATTTTTTTTTAAAGATAATAGGTAATAGTTTACTGTTGTTAAGTTATATATGATATTATATTATATATAATTATTAAAATCATATTACTTTTAAAGATAATAGTTTACTGTTGTTAAGTTATATATGATATTATATTATATATAAATATTAAAATCATATTACTTTTTAAAGGTAATAGTTTACTGTTGTTAAGTTATATATGATATTATATTATATATAAATATTAAAATCATATTACTTTTAAAGGTAATAGTTTACTGTTGTTAAATTATATATATATATATATATATATATATATATATATATATGTTAATAGATGAAGTTACTGTGATTGTAAAATGGATGAACCAAGTGGAGTCTTTTTGGTAGATGGATGAGTTGTTTTTCATGATTAGGCATTGGTGGGCCACGGTGGTAGGTAAAGGGTGGTTGTTTTTAACTTTAGTTGAAGTTAGTGTTATATTTTCATTGTTGAAGGAGGGACTTTTGTTTCCTTTGGGGTTGTAATTTTTATCTTTTCTTTAGATTTTTGGTGCACTAGAAATTACATCCCAGAGATCTTTTAATTTTATTGACGTATGACTTTAAATATATATATATATATGCTATTGATGATTTTCATGAAAATTATTGAGATGTTATTTTTATAACTTGTGATTGGTGAGTAATTCATATTGTTGAGATTTTGTATATGTTGATTGTGGCAAAAAGTATATAATTACAAAGTGATGAAAGTACGATCCAAGTGGTAAACCAAGTTTCATTTGTGTTGAATCTCTTGGTGAGATTCTTAGTGTTTTAGAATGAAAGTAGGAGCTCAGTCTTGGGGGTCTTCCTGACGCTCCAATGGCCTTTCTTCTCACATAGAGAGGATTTGACCATGTGGTGAGGAGTAGCAGGAGGTCTTAGTCTCGGAGGCTTTCAGTATGCTCCAAGGCGCGGAACGGACTAACCTCGTGAGTGTGGCAGGGTGGGGAACCCAAGTTTCATAAGCCACCACGGGTGCATGACCCGCCATAGCTCGACTATCATTCTAAAGTCCGGACGAGTCAGGTCTAGTATTCAACATGTTAGGATGTATGCCTTGATATCTTTGATTAAAGTTAACCCTTGTATATTCTATGCTTGACAAGTTATGTGTTTATTTTATATAATTAGCTCACCCTTGCATTGTTTGTTTTGTTGTGTCATGTTGTGTGTGCTTTCCTGTTGCAATGATCATCCACTTGGATGTGAGCAGAAGAGAATGGGGTTTCACTAGAGCATGTCTTGGAGGAGAATGGAGATGCTGCTGCCTAGACCCATATGACTTTCTTAGTTATTTTATGTTCCTTTGGAGACACTTTCAGTTTAATTTGTTTTGAGATACTCCTAGCATCCTAAGCTTTAAATTTTTCCACTATTTCCAGGATGACTGTAATCCAAAATACCTTAAGTACATCTCTAACTGTTTTCCAGTATTATATATGTGATGACGTCTTATTATTATATGTCTGTCATATATTTTGGGATGTCACATTTATGGTATCAGAGCAGTTTCTGTCCTTAGAAAGAATCCTATAGGTTGTATGTGCGTCTTGCTTCTGCTTGTGTATTCTTAGCACCTCTAGGCAATTGTTTTGCCTCCTTGAATTTGATTGATGGTCTCTCTTCTCTATGTAAACAGAATAATGGCGCCTAGACTTCCTCCTCCTCCACCTCCTCAACCGGAGCCCCCTGAGTCTAATGCCCGGCTAGATGCTGTACTTGAGGAACTGCAGCGACAAAATGCTGCTTTGATGCAACAAAACACCATTGCTCTACAAAATTTAGAAGTTGCAAGGGTGGCTGCTGAGAATGCAAGGGTGTCAGCAGACAATGCAAGGATGGAAAGTGATCACACTCAAAGGCAGCTTATGGATATGTTGGCTAGGGGTGTACCCACTCCCGGTACTTCCTCTTCTGTTGTTCCAACTCAGGAGTGGACCTTGGAGAGTTTTCTCCAACACCATCCTGCTAGGTTTACTGGCAAATGCAGCCCTGATGAGGCTGATCACTGGTTCCGGGACATGGAGCGGATATTTGAGGCAAAAGGATGTCCTGATGATCGAAAGCTGGCCTACACGCAGTATCTGTTGACGGGGGAAGCTGGCCATTGGTGGGGCAGCATGAAGATGATTATGGAGAGGAATGGGATCCCCATTACATGGGGGCTGTTTAAGACAAAATTTTACACTGAGTACTTTCCAAACAGTGTAAGGTTTGCTAAGGAGGTAGAATTTCTGGAGTTGGTACAGGGTAACATGTCTGTATCCGAGTATGCAGACCGCTTCAAACATTTGCTCCGCTTCAACACCATGACTGTGGATGAAGAGTGGCAATGTAGGAAATTTGAGAATGGGCTAAGAGGCGATGTGAAGTTACTTGTTGCAGGCTTGGAGATCAGAGACTTTCCTACCTTGGTGGAGAAAGCTAGATTTATGGAGAAGACCAAGAGGGAATCAGAGAGTCAGCGGATCCAACCATTGAGGGTTGGAGGGCCAGCAGTGTCGAAAGGTGGATCCAGCTCGAGGACGACCCCTTTCTCTAGACCTACTTCTTCTGGGTCTAGGGGTTCTTCCTCCCAGCCTTCAGTGCAGCAGGGGCAATCTAGTTTTACTAGCCCGGTCCGATGCTTCATGTGTGGAGGACCACACCTTCAGTCTGTGTTCCCTCGGCTAGTAGGGTACAAGAGATGCAACATCTGCAGGCGAGACGACCATTATGCTAGAGATTGTCCTACAGTCAGGAGGACAGGACCACCGCCACGCCTATCTGGGAGAGCAGTGCAGAGAGGTGGTGCTATCAGGCCACAGGCGACGGGGAGAGTATACGCCTTGACTGGAGCGGAGGCAGCCAGTGCAGGTAACCTTATTGTCAGCAGCTGTATTTTATTTGGAGCATCTTGTGTGACATTGTTTGACTCGGGGGCGACACATTCATTTGTGTCTGAGGCATGTGTGGAGAGGCTCGGTCTAGTTGTCAGAGAGCTTCAATGTGACCTGGTGGTATCTACACCAGCCGCAGGGCTAGTCAGGACGTCTATGGTATGTTCCAGATGTCCTATCGAGGTTGAGGGGCGAAGGTTCAGAGTGAACCTTATCTGTTTACCTCTACAAGGGCTAGAGGTAATTCTGGGAATGGATTGGTTAGCTGCCAATCGTATCCTTCTTGATTGCGGGGGAAAGAAACTGATCTTTCCCAATGAAGATGAAGACATGACCCTATCACTTGGTGTGTTGAGGCAAGACCTTATAGAGGGTGCTTGTTGTTTCTTGATCATGTCGCACATGGAAGTAGTCTCAGATGTGAACCCTTCCGCTAATGGAGACCTTTTGGTGGTGAATGACTTTCTAGATGTGTTCCTCGAAGAAGTTCCTGGTCTACCTCCTCCCCGTGAGGTAGAATTCTCTATAGACCTGGTGTCATGTGCAGGACCAGTGTCTATAGCTCCATACCGAATGGCTCCAGCGGAGTTAGCAGAATTGAAGAAACAAATCGAAGAGCTGCTAGAGAAGCAATTCATCAGGCCCAGTGTGTCACCATGGGGTGCACCGGTTTTATTAGTGAAGAAGAAAGATGGTAGTTCAAGACTATGTGTTGATTACAGGTAGTTAAATAAGCTCACTATCAAGAACAAGTATCCGTTGCCGAGGATAGACGATTTAATGGATCAACTACACGGAGCTACAGTGTTCTCCAAGATAGACTTGCGGTCAGGTTATCACCAAATCTTGGTGAAAGCTGATGATGTTCAGAAGACAGCTTTCAGGTCTAGGTATGGCCACTACGAGTATGTAGTTATGCCCTTCGGTGTGACTAATGCTCCAGCCATCTTCATGGACTACATGAACCGGATATTCAGACCATTCTTGGATAAGTTTGTTGTAGTCTTTATAGACGACATTCTTGTTTATTCCAAGACTCGAGAAGAGCACGAAGATCACTTGAGGACAGTGCTTGGGGTGTTGAGGGAGAGAAAGTTGTATGCCAAGCTATCTAAGTGCGAGTTCTTGATGGAAGAGGTCAATTTCTTGAGACATGTTATATCAGCTGGTGGAATTGCGGTTGATCCAACCAAAGTACAAGCCGTGATGGAGTGGGAAAGGCCAAAGACAGTCACTGAGGTCAGGAGTTTTGTAGGCTTGGCGGGCTATTATCGCCGCTTTATTGAGAACTTTGCCAGGATAGTAGCCCCATTGACTCAGTTGACCAGGAAAGATCAACCTTTTGTTTGGACTGAAAAGTGTGAAACCAGCTTCCAAGAGCTTAAGAAAAGGTTGACAAGCGCCCCAGTGCTAGTTATTCCAGACACAGGTAGACCCTTTGAGGTTTACTGTGACGCCCCTCATCAAGGGTTGGGATGTGTACTGATGCAAGAAAAGAGGGTGGTTGCTTATGCATCAAGACAACTTAAAGTGCATGAGAAGAACTACCCCACTCATGACTTAGAGTTAGCTGCGGTGGTCTTTGCCTTAAAGATTTGGAGGCATTATTTATATGGCGCCCAATTCCAAGTGTTTAGCGACCACAAGAGCTTAAAGTATCTCTTTGACCAAAAAGAGTTAAACATGAGGCAAAGGAGATGGATGGAATTTCTCAAGGACTACGATTTTGAGCTTTTATACCATCCTGGGAAGGCGAATGTAGTGGCAGATGCCCTAAGCAGAAAGACAGTGCACGTGTCCACTTTAATGGTAAGAGAGCTTAAATTGCTAGAGAGCTTCATAGAATTGGAACTCCAGGTTGAAGTTGAACCAGACAGCATTATCTGTAGTAAATTGGTGATATCTTGTAGCTTGATAGAGCGCATTAAAGAGGGGCAGTTGTTAGACCCCGAACTTCAGACGTCCATAGCTCTAATTGGTACTGAGAAAGGGAAGGACTTCAACACAGGGACGGATGGTCTCTTGCGGTTTAGAGGTAGGACTTGTGTTCCTAATGATGGAGAATTAAAGAGGCTATTACTTGAGGAGAGTCACCGAAGCCGTTTTAGCATACATCCAGGTATGACAAAAATGTACCAAGATCTCAAGAAGTCATTCTGGTGGTCTGGTATGAAGAAAGACGTAGCTCAGTTTGTTGCTTCCTGCCTAACTTGTCAGAAGGCTAAAGTGGAACATCAGAGACCTGGGGGTCTGTTGCAGCCATTGGAGATTCCGGAGTGGAAATGGGATAGCATAGCCATGGACTTTGTTACCCATTTACCACGCACTTTCAGGAAGCATGATGCTATATGGGTTATAGTGGACAGATTGACCAAGAGCGCCCACTTCTTGGCAATCGACTTGAGAATGTCTATGACAAAATTGGCACAGTTATATGTTAAGGAGATTGTGAGGCTTCATGGAGTACCTTCCAGTATTGTGTCAGATAGAGACCCTCGCTTTACTTCCCGATTTTGGCAAACCTTGCAGAGTGAGATGGGTAGCAGACTGCAGATGAGTTCAGCTTACCACCCTCAGACAGACGGCCAGTCCGAGAGGACAATACAGACACTGGAGGACTTGTTGAGGACGTGCATTCTAGACCACTTGGGAGTCTGGGATGAGGTATTGCCACTGGTTGAGTTCACTTATAATAATAGCTATCAGGCCAGTATTAGTATGGCTCCATTTGAAGCTTTGTATGGGAGGCGCTGCAGAACACCATTGTGTTGGTTCCAAGATGGAGAAACAGTGTTAACAGGGCCAGAACTTGTACAACAGACCACAGAGAAAGTGAAGCTCATTCAAGAGAGGATGAAAGCATCTCAGAGCAGGCAAAAATCATATGCTGATCAGAGGCGGAGACCCTTGGAGTTTGCAGTTGGGGACCACGTCTTCCTCCGAGTGACTCCTACCACTGGTGTAGGAAGAGCTATTCGAGCTAGGAAGTTGTCCCCTAAATACCTTGGTCCCTATCAGGTATCGAGGCGCATAGGGCCAGTTGCGTATGAGATAGCCCTGCCACCTCGGCTGGCTAATCTTCACCCGGTGTTTCACGTCTCACAACTTCGGAAATATGTGCCAGACCCTTCTCATGTGTTGGAGGTTGAAGACGTCTGTGTCCGAGAAGATCTATCTATGGAGGTGCAACCAGTTAGAGTTGAGGAACACCAAACCAAACAGCCTCAAGGGAAGACGGTCAGACTTGTTAAGGTCATCTGGGATGATAGGACCGACGACTCTACCTGGGAGTTAGAAGAAGAGATGCGAGAATCTTACCCTCACCTATTCTCTGGTAAGTTTATTTTCGAGGACGAAAATTTTATTTGTTGGGGAGAATGTAAAAGCCTAAAAAAATAATAATAATAATAATAATAAGGCTACTGGGCCTTATGGTTTTGGGGGAGTCAGGCCCATAAGACTAGGGACAATCTGACCTTAGAGAAGGCTTTTCAGAAAATCAGATTTCATTTGCCAAACCCCCTTCTCTCTCTAGAACTTAAATTTCTTATTTTCTTTGCCTTCTCTCTAACCTTGCTCCACCTTCTCTGTACCCCTTTCTGAAATTTCCACCGTTGCTTTGTCAAATAGGTGGTGCCCCTGCGTTCCCAGAGTCGAGGGTTTCCAATCCCTCCGATTAGTTTCGCATTTCTCAGCTGATAAGGTAATTTTCCCATTCTCTACACCCTAGGGTTTTACTCTTTTTCCTTATCCTTTCAAGCTCTAAAGGCTTTACTCTACACCATTTTGGTGGCTTATAGGTACTGTGGAGTTGCCTCTGTGTGGAGGTACGGTTAGGAAATTTTTCTATTGAGTTGTACTGTGAAGATCATAGAGGTAAGGGAAGCTGATTATTTTCCTTTGAATGAAATGCTTGAATATGTTTGATTACTGTACGTATGTTATACTCTAGATTGATGGCTTTGGACTGTATTTTGGATTTGATAGTTTTCCTTTTAATTAAACTGTGGGGTAATGAATGGGGGGTCTGCAATTAGGAAGATGAAGATGGATGGATGGTATATTATACGATATTATATATTACAGCAGCAAATGTTTATTCTAGTTTTTTTCAGTGTGGTCCTTATATATACTAAATAATAATATCATTTGATACAAATAATATATAATGGATATATAACGTATAAAAGGGGTTAAGTAATATATGATGTTATATTATACATAAATATTAAAATCATATTATTTTTTTTTAAAGATAATAGGTAATAGTTTACTGTTGTTAAGTTATATATGATATTATATTATATATAATTATTAAAATCATATTACTTTTAAAGATAATAGTTTACTGTTGTTAAGTTATATATGATATTATATTATATATAAATATTAAAATCATATTACTTTTTAAAGGTAATAGTTTACTGTTGTTAAGTTATATATGATATTATATTATATATAAATATTAAAATCATATTACTTTTAAAGGTAATAGTTTACTGTTGTTAAATTATATATATATATATATATATATATATATATATATATATGTTAATAGATGAAGTTACTGTGATTGTAAAATGGATGAACCAAGTGGAGTCTTTTTGGTAGATGGATGAGTTGTTTTTCATGATTAGGCATTGGTGGGCCACGGTGGTAGGTAAAGGGTGGTTGTTTTTAACTTTAGTTGAAGTTAGTGTTATATTTTCATTGTTGAAGGAGGGACTTTTGTTTCCTTTGGGGTTGTAATTTTTATCTTTTCTTTAGATTTTTGGTGCACTAGAAATTACATCCCAGAGATCTTTTAATTTTATTGACGTATGACTTTAAATATATATATATATATATGCTATTGATGATTTTCATGAAAATTATTGAGATGTTATTTTTATAACTTGTGATTGGTGAGTAATTCATATTGTTGAGATTTTGTATATGTTGATTGTGGCAAAAAGTATATAATTACAAAGTGATGAAAGTACGATCCAAGTGGTAAACCAAGTTTCATTTGTGTTGAATCTCTTGGTGAGATTCTTAGTGTTTTAGAATGAAAGTAGGAGCTCAGTCTTGGGGGTCTTCCTGACGCTCCAATGGCCTTTCTTCTCACATAGAGAGGATTTGACCATGTGGTGAGGAGTAGCAGGAGGTCTTAGTCTCGGAGGCTTTCAGTATGCTCCAAGGCGCGGAACGGACTAACCTCGTGAGTGTGGCAGGGTGGGGAACCCAAGTTTCATAAGCCACCACGGGTGCATGACCCGCCATAGCTCGACTATCATTCTAAAGTCCGGACGAGTCAGGTCTAGTATTCAACATGTTAGGATGTATGCCTTGATATCTTTGATTAAAGTTAACCCTTGTATATTCTATGCTTGACAAGTTATGTGTTTATTTTATATAATTAGCTCACCCTTGCATTGTTTGTTTTGTTGTGTCATGTTGTGTGTGCTTTCCTGTTGCAATGATCATCCACTTGGATGTGAGCAGAAGAGAATGGGGTTTCACTAGAGCATGTCTTGGAGGAGAATGGAGATGCTGCTGCCTAGACCCATATGACTTTCTTAGTTATTTTATGTTCCTTTGGAGACACTTTCAGTTTAATTTGTTTTGAGATACTCCTAGCATCCTAAGCTTTAAATTTTTCCACTATTTCCAGGATGACTGTAATCCTAAATACCTTAAGTACATCTCTAACTGTTTTCCAGTATTATATATGTGATGACGTCTTATTATTATATGCCTGTCATATATTTTGGGATGTCACATTGGCAAATACAACCAGTGAACTCAACTAAGAGGATATTTATTTTATAACTTAATTAAGTGCAGATTGTTAATTATTGAGATTATTTGAAAAAGAAATAATAAGTTATGTGGGGAGAAGAAAGAAAGAAGAAACGAAAGAAAATGTTGTGTTAACGGAAGTGGAAGAGAGGAAGTGATAGTGGAGAGAAGGGGTGGGGGCTTGCTGGTGAGAAAGTAAAAGGGAAAGTGAGAGGAGATTGGGATTAGGGTTTTAAAATATAGAAAGTAAAATTGGTAAAAGTAAATAGTAAAAAGGATAAATTTAGAATTTTAAAAAAATTGGAGAGGTGTAGGAAGTTGATGGGGTGGTGGAGGGAGCATCACTCTGGTTAGACCCATCATTATGCGTGGGTCCAAACTTGGTCTACTATGTCTCAACCTGGATTAGCATGACATGATTTGAACTTGCTTAAACATCGGTCAAAGATAGGTTCAACTTAATTTGGCTCAACATGAACCTGACTCAACTTGACCCAATAGGTGCCTGACTCAACTTCGCAAAAGGTCAATTTGACTCGACTCAACCAAAAGGTCATATTAAACTCAATCTGAGGTGGGCAAAATCCACTCAATTTTAGGTGAGCCTAACTAAACTCGATCTACATTAACTTGAGTGAGTTGATCTAATGTGAGTAGACTCTACTTGGCATAACATGGACATAACCCTACTTAAATTTGACATGCTTTTGACTCGACTAGGATAAAGATGCACTTGGCTCAACTATGTCCAAGGTGGGTCCAACATTACTTAACTAGAGGCGGTTACGACTATTTCAAATTATTATTCAAGTAATTATTGTCTTAAATTTTTCAATTAATCAATGTAAATTTTTAATTAATTTGTTGGCATTCTCACTCTTAACCAAAGTACATTCTTAATTAAAAGCATGAACTTTGTAGATTAATCATAGTAAATTTAACCAAAGTACATTCTCAATTAAATATTACTATGTCTACTCATGTCTATTCTTTTACATCTTATATCTAGTAAAAGGCTAATTAACCAAAGTACATTCTTGATTAATTCTTATAATCACAAGAAGCACAAGACATAGATAAAAATTAAATCACAACAAAAACAAAAAAGAATAAAAAAATGTATTCATCTAACCTCAAAATCATTACTTTTACTTGATTAAGAAGCACAAGACATAGATAAAAATTAAATCACAACAAAAACAAAAAAGAATAAAAAAATGTATTCATCTAACCTCAAAATCCAATTAAGAAATTATAGCATAATCAATCCCAAAGGCTTAACACTCCATGGAATGTAGAAATAACATGAAAACAGAAGAAGAGAGGGTGGAAAACATGAGAAAAAGGAGAGAGGATGACATTTGAACTCCCAAAGGGTTCTTCCCCTCCCTTAATGTGTTTCCCTATGTCTCTTTATATAGATATTGGATTAGTCTTTATTTCAGGCTTCTATTGTTGTAATCTTCTTTATGATAATATAATCTCCTTCAATTATCTTCTAAATAATTTAATATCTTCAAGATATATTTGATTGTTGTGGAGATCTAACAATATTTGAGAAGATATATGCTAGATTAAAAAAAGATTTTCTAAATATTATCTTTTGATATTTAATGATATAGTTAAATAAGGTAATTATTTAAAAATATCAAATAAATTATCTTAAGATATATTTTCCCAAAAATTATATTTAATCATAAACATTTATCAATTATGAAATCCCTTTAAGTAGAAAAAAAATAGAGAAAACCGTAAGATCCATTTTTTGTTGCTTGTTCCCTCTTCTTGGCTTAGCCAAATTTCTTCATTTTTTCATGCTATGCTTGGATTCATTTCTTATGGTCTTGATTATTTGTCATTCTTGGATTTGCCTTTAAGGTGTCACGAAACTTTAACCAATTTATTTCTACACTTCAATGAGCTCAACTTAGCTACAGTTGTACTAACACACCTCAAAATATCCAAAGAACATTTATGTACCTAACAAGTTATTTTTAACATGTTTTTCTATCTCATGCTAAATAATCCTAATTATAAGAAATCCTAATTAAAATATTTTATGAAAGTAAAACCAATTAAGAATCCAATATTAAAGGCTAAATGAGGGCATAAATATACACTCATCACACCGCTACACTTATCCTTATGCACCCCTAGCAAAACTTAGTAATTTCAAAACTTTATTCCAGATCAATATTCATATCAACATTAAACCAAAGGGAAAAAACTTCACTGGAAACTAATCAACTTTCTAAATCAAGTTGTCATGAATCATGTGAATGAAAAAACTTTATTTTTGAACATATGAATTAATCTTTTGAATTTACTAGGAAATTAAGTATGAAAAAGATCACTTAAGTTAAAATGTATATTCACTAACCAATACTCTCTCTTAAGTTTTTAGGCTTGTGTTTGCACTCAATATACTCATGTATGTAAACACTACCATAACTTTGCAAGATTCCAATATTCACATACTTTTGGAAAATATGCATTCAAAGAACATGAGGACTTTTCAAAGATTGTAATGTGACTAAGGCAAAGGTAGGAAAAATTTAGGATATAGAGGCTTAAAAAAATTGGAAAGAAATTATTAAGGAGCAAAGATTTCAGAAAACAAATATATTATTTTCTTTGTTCACTTTTTGAGAAAATTTTTGAATACTGTTAATGGAAAAATTCTCTTTGCAACCCTTCTGATATAACATGTTTTTGAGCTTTGAGATTTTATTTTAAACTCTTAAATGCTTGTCCTATTCAGAATGTGCATTGTAGAGTTTGTAAGAATGAGAATAGTGGCGGAGATAGAGGTTTTGTCGTTTTGAGGAGGAGAGAGGAAATAATTTATGTTACGAGTAATGGTTTAATTGACACGCAGAAGATATTTGGCAAATAGGAGAGAGAGAGAGAGAGAGAGAGAGAGATATTGGGGTTTAGGAAATCCTAGACAACTTTTAGAGATGGGCTAAATACTTAGACATAACCTAATGCATGGATGCAGATGTTTGATAGATTATTTGTCTTAGACGATGTAAACTATGACATCATATAGACTATGCATCCTAGATGTTTTACTCTCTAGACGTTATACACTTAACATGTTGAATCAAGTTCATTCAATGTTTCTCATACCAATAAGGGTGATTGGACGATGAAGTTTATCTTCAACTAATGGCTTAATGAAGATGTCAGCAAGTTGATCTTCTGTGCTTACATATTGTAACTCCACAATACCCTTATTAACATGATCACGTATGAAATGATGTTTGACCTCAATATGCTTAGCGCGTGAATGCAATGTAGGATTTTTAGACAGACTAATGGCAGCAATATTATCATAGTAGATAGGAATCTTACCTTCAAGGTGGTTGTAGTTTTCTAGCTGATTCCTGGTCCACAAGAGTTGTGAGCAGTAGTGTGCAACAGATATATACTCAGCTTCAGCTGTTGACAACGCAATTGTGTTATGCTTTCTGCTCAGCCACGATACTAGATTTCTTCCAATGAAGTGACAACCTCCACTCGTGGTTTTTCGCTCAACCTTATCTCTAGCAAAATCGGCATCACAACATCCTTCAAGATTGAGGCTCTTACTCCTTTTACAGCACAATCCAAGAGATGTTGTTCCCTTCAGATAATGAAATATGCGTTTAACAACACTAGGCGGGTTTCTCTGGGATTTGACTGAAATCTCGCACAAAGGCAGTAATGAATCAGGTTTAAACGCGGTGAGATACAAAAGTGAACCTATCATTTGATGATAATGAGTGTTGTCCACTTTTGTTTAGCTTTCATCAAGCCCTAGGCTAGTTTTTGGATGCATTGGAGTTTTCATCTCCTTGGGTGATCCATTTTGAAATTTTTGAGCAGCTCCTTGATACACTTTGTTTGATGGATGTAGATTGCATCATCTTCTTACTTGATTTGTAGTTCGAGAAAGAAATTTAGCTCGCCCATCATACGCATCTGAAACTCTTCTTGCATCATGATTGAGATGCCTCGACATAATTTTCCATCAGTAGCACCAAAGATAATGTCATCAACATATATCTAAATCATGATGAAGTCTTGATTGAAATTTTTCTTAAAGAACGTGGTGTCTACTTGACCTCACATGAAACCATTCTTTATAAGGAAGAGACTTAACCATTCATACCAAGCTCTAAGATGCTTTAAACCATATAAAGCTTTGTTAAGTCTGAAGACGTGTGTGGGATTCGTTTGGCACTCAAAGCCTGTAGGTTTTTCCACATACACTTCTTTCTTAATATTTTCGTGTAGAAATGCAGTCTTGACGTGCATTTGATATAGGCAAGAGAAGAGATAACAAATAGTTCTATAATGGTTCACTCCAACTGAGCTACGTCCAGTCTCCTTCGCAGAGGGTTCCACATCAACAAGATTACAACTAAGTATTCCCACCACTCTTGGTTTCCACAATCAACGAATAACCTCCTCTTACGTTAGACTTGGATGAGTATTTTCACCACTCTTGGTCTCCATAGTCAGCGAACAACCACCTGTTACCCTAGACTAGGATGAGCATTCTCACCACTCCTGGTCTCCATAGTCAGCGAATAACCAACCACCTGTTAGCCTAAACTTGGAGGAGTATTGGAACCACTCTTGCTACTAAGCAACCTTTCCTAAATTTCCTTAACTCAATTAAGTTCACCAAATGTTTTGATTCTCTTCAGAATTACAATCAAAGATTGCTTACAAGTCGTTCAAACTATTACTCTCGTAAAGAGGATGTGATTGCAATATAATGCAGAGAGGATGTGATTACAATACAATGCATTCTAAACACTCACAAATGTTTCTCTCTTTTCTCTTTCTCTCTTTCTTATAATCAGTAAGCAATTTTACAATGAAGCTCGAGAGTATTTCTTTTCTTCTTTTCTCTTTTCTCTTTTTCTTGCTTAGATATATTTTATTTCTTGAGCTCTTTTTGTACTTTTATTTTGAACGCTTCTCAAAGGAGGAATATTTGGTTGTATGTTATCCTCTTCATTTTTCATTTGAAATATCTTCTATTTAAAGGCTTTTCAGATAAATGTCTGTTAGATTAAGCTCTTGATCTTGATTCTTGTGGTTTCTTTTTCTTGTAGAGTAGCCGTTGGTTAAAGTTAACTTGTCAGATCAGGCATGCCTTTTCAATACTTTGCTTGAAGTATGTTGTACGGTCTTTTAGACAATGATGCAAGTGATGAACATTATGTGAATATCTCTTTTCTCTCTAACACCCAATCCGATATTTTGATCTGAAGCTTGTGGATGCGTGTGGATGCGTGTAGAGTAACTCATCTGCAAAGAATAGAGAAGATTGTGCATACAACAGTTATGTCTTTTCTTATCACTTTTGTTGTTTTTAAAAGTTGAGCATTTAATGTCATTTAATGCTTGCTTAGAACAACAAAGTATTGCTTGATTTCCTACGTTAATGTAGCATTTGACAATTAAGTTTTTTTTCTAAGGATACCAAGCGTTCAGTAAAAACTTCATCACTGGACGACGTAATGTTTAGCTCATGGTATCGTTTAGACAGAGTAAATGCTTCTTGTGATTTTTCCATTTTAGGTAGACAGCGTTTTGTGTTGTTTGTGTTTTCTTTGGTGTTTTAACTTTTAGTCTTTTAGAGTATTTTGTCAACGACATCGTCTTGACATTGTTTCATTTTCCCGAAAGTTAAACAGAATACCTTTTAGGTATCATAAGTTTTACGCATTTAACTTCAACTCTCTTAGATGTTTTTGACTTAATAGTCGTTTAGCATTACGCCTAGGTGTTTTGAATTAATTGTTTTTCTGTTTCCTAACTTCCAAATTGTTTTCCTAAGGTTTTCTGTGTTAGGGATTTTGGTTCTAAGTCTTATTTTTTCATCCTATGTTGTTTTTAGATTATTATTTCACTTAATGTTATTTGGTTAAACTTCAAAACATTAGGAATTTTAGACACATAGACGATTTTGTCTTAACAACTTTGTGGGTGAGGTACTCACCCACACACTTTATTCATCACTCATTCCTAACACAAACCATTATCTCCTTCTTTCATCCTAAGGTAAGGTATAATATGGTCTTTCTCTTTTCAAGGTTTTTTAGTGGCTTAAAACAAGAAAAATAAGGTTAAGGCTGAGAGTGGCTACTAATTGATTAATATTAGGGTGGGCTTATTTGGCCAAGTAGCGAAAAACAAGAAATGCCTCAATCATATCAAATAATGCATATCTACCTAAGTTGCAAAGAAAAAAATCAAGCTAAATATTAGAGTATAAACAAAACATGAGCAAGTTAGTCAAGAAAAATAGGAATGACACATTATGGTCCTTCCATCATAATTTGGTTTAAAACTCACAAGGCTAAAAACTCTTTCACAAAAGATTTAACCAAGTAATTCTCAAATTAACTCATTTAGTAATTTATAATTATGAATCAATTACGCTAGCTTTTAATCGATCCAATAATTCTTTCAACATAAAACATGACTACTATTTCAAGATTATGATAGTTACAGTTACTAAATCAAATCCTAAAATCCAATGTCAATATGTTTTATCGAAAACAAAAAAAAATATTTTTGGGTGAATTTCTTACGAGACATTTTGTAAAATTTTTACCAATTAAAAAGTTAATACTTTTACATTTTTTTCAAAAATAAATTGCCATTTTTTATTTAAATAAGATAAAATTTGAAAAAAAAACCTAATTATTATTCATCTCCCCTATTCTTATTTCAAAAATTGTCTTTGAAGGACTTATTTTAGGAGGAGATAGAAATTTTTTTAGACTTTTGGTTCAATCTGACCATATGTCAAAATTTATTCGCTTTAACTTTATAAAATACAAGTCACTTGTGCAATTTTATTAATTTTCAAATTTTTATTTTTAATAAAAACAAGTATTTTTAAAATTCTAATGATTTTTTTTCTATTTATCCTAAATACACAAAATAAACATTCATGCAATTTAAATTTTTTTTATCATCAATGATATCAAATGAATTTAAATCTAATTTGTTTTCAGCCTTTCTTTATGTTCTACAGCCATGTCAAGAAATATCACCACTAAAATTTTATTTTCATTGTTCACATAAACAAACTTGATGTGTGGAGCATGTGACTTCAAGTCAATTTCAGCATCATCAGGTGTAGGATGGTAAATAGGATCATCAATAATCCTCATAATCTCATCTTGTAAGAAAAAGTCTATACTTGAAGTAGTTGACTGTATTGGTTTATCATTAACAAGTTCAACAACACCTTTAGTAAATTTTGTATGTCTATCAGTAGACATATCATTATGATGTGATTCTATAGTTGGTTGTTGATTTGATCTTTGAATCTTGATGTTGTTCACATCAGATATCCGATTCTGCAACCTCTGATCCATCTCCTCTCTTATTTTCTTAAATTCAATATTTTGATCAACCATTATCTTAAAAAAAAATCTATATCAGCCTCCTCAGCTTTGTCATTCATTAATTGACTTAAATCATCAGACATTTGTTCTGCTTTAATAGCCAACTTTAGAAATACATCTTTTATGTCATAATGAAGTTCTTTAAATTCTATAGTATCGGGAAATCTCGGATAGGAGTGGATGGTGGAATTAACATTTAGAAGTAATACTAAAAATTTGTTGTTATTTGCATCCTCCATCATGTTGCATAACATTTTGTTATTTTCATACCATTCATATACAATATTTTTCTATCATTGATCAACTCGATACCTTTCATCTATAACTTCTAGTTTCTCTTTCACTTTATACATTAGTAACCCAATTCTCCTATAGGATGGTACATAAACTAGTGCAACAAAGGAAACGACAACAATTATTTTTGACAATACGCAACAGTTTTCAAACCGAGGTATATACTGGTGAGGTAAAAGATGGTGGACTTTTGGCCTCGGTTCCAACTGAGGTAATGGACTGAGGGTTTCTGCTTTGGTTCCCTAGTGATTGAATTAGTAAAGAAGAAAAAAAAAAGGAAGGGGAGGGGTTTTGGTCTCATTTCAACCAAGGTAATAAAATAGGTTTATGGCAGCGGTTCAAACAAGAACTGAGGCCATAGCTCTTTAAATAATATTTTTTAATCTGGCGCATTCTATGGCAGTGGTTGTGGCCTCAACCGAAGCCATATACCCCTTTCTACCTCGATTTTTGCTACAATTGATGCCTAAACTTTGCATTTTTTTTAATAACAGGTCTGTTTTATGACACCCACTATCATAGAAACATACCTGCATATAAATCATAGCACAAAAGTAACATAGCTATAATATTTACAGCACATAATGTTTAAAGCATAATGTACAAAGTCTAATAACTATAAATCAACTCAACTAAAATATGTTAATGTATTTTAAATCCTAATAATTATGCACTATTGTATATTCTTATTAGATGTTTTGCAAGCGTTTTCCTTAGGAAAGTAAAGGGCTTCTTGGGAATTCTAATAGTAGACTTGAATCTCTGCACAAGACACATAAAATTCAAACGATGGAGAAAAACAAAATTTGTTAAATTCAAATATTACTGTTTCTTAACCACTAGTAATATGGGCATGAATACTGTGTGCAATCCAATACATTACGTAGTATCCACACTCATATTACTCACTTTGTTTATTACACTACAATATATCCTCATAGTTATAAATAGTTAATGAAATTCATTAGAACAAAACAACTATAAACCTCTGACATTGCTGCTCCTCCCACTTTAATTTGCTGCTGACTAACACTCTTCTCAAGATCCTCTCAGTATTCAAGAGACGCAAAATATCTTTTCTGAATCCTTTCATACTAACCACAATAAATGGACGAGACTAATCAATCGCCCATGACTAACTTTTTCTTCTACTTAATGCGCTTCTCTTCTCATTTTCTCAACACATTTTCTCAACACATTTTCTCAACACATTTTCTCAAACCCTAATTCCTCTTTTGTTGTCATGCTTTCTCAACTTTATGATTCCCCATTCCTTCAACATTCCAAACCAATGAAGCCCTATTCCAAACCTCCTAATTGTCATTGTCATCTCATCCGATTTTGGAACAATATGAACATGATAATCCAACACCCTTTCCTATTCTTGTACTCAGAACTTACCTTCCTTATGCACGTAGTTCTTCCGCCTTATCAGCACCCCTCCTCACCTGACCTCACTACATCCAACCTTCTCTCATCTTCTCTTCTTTGGCCCCATCTAACATTTCCATTTCTTGTTTCCATTGCTCTATCCACCTCTTATTCTTTTTGTGTTATAAAGTCTTCCCTTTTAAGCCTTCTTTTTTCTTGTATTTTTCCGTTTCCTTCTGCTCTCATGCCATATTATTCCCTCATGACCCTCTTCTTCTTCCTTCACTAGAACCATCATTGTTGGGTTGTGATGTCCTTCCTCTCCTTCCCTTTTGATGTTTATCAAATAAGGGGGAGAATAGAGAAAGAGTAGACGCATTAGCATCTAGGAGCATGTACTTAGGGGAAGTACACCAGAAGTTTGGATATATAGAATCAAGAGGAATTTCTCCAGATTCTTAGAGTCCATGTTTACATTCATGCAATTTGTTTTGTATTGTAATAAATTTTTCTGGTTGTTGTTTATCTGTTTTCTTGTTTACATGTTCATTTTATCAGTTATTTAATTTATATCTTTGCTTATCATTTCTATCTTCATACACAATATTATTTCTTCGATTATTTCCACTAACCACGTGCAAAATATAAAAACAATAAAAGATGTAAAATAAAACACACAACAAACCAAAACACACAAAACTCAAAAATAAATGTTGAACAAGATTATATCGTTTAAATGTGTATTTTTTAAACATAAAAAAGGGGAAGATTGTTAAGGCAAAATCATCTATGTGCCTAAAAACTCTCATGTTTTGAAGTTTAATCAAATAAAATTAAAATGAGAAAATAATCTAAAAATAAATTAGGGTGAAAACACTAGACTTGCTAAATGTTATAATGTCTGAAGTGTCTAAGAGAGTTGAAGTTAAATGTTTGATACCTATCATACCTGAAAAAGGTATTTAACATACCTCTTGAAAACAAAACAAGTCAAGATGATGTCTCTAACAAAACACATTAAAAGACATTAAATAATAAAATATAAAAAGAAAGCTTAAACAAGCTCAGAGCTATCCTTCTAAAAAGAGACAAAACCAAAAGAAACGTTTACTTGACTAAACGATACCATGAGCTTAAACAATACTTCTTCCAATGATCAAGTCTCTATAAAACGCTTGGATCTTTAGAAAAGAGCTTAATTGTAAAATTCTACCTAACGATAGAAAATAAAAAAACACTTTGTTGTTTTGAGCAAGCATTAAATGACATTAAATGCTCAACGTTCAAAAACAACAAAAGTGATAAGAAAATATCTATCTGTTGCATGCACAATTTACACTACTCTTTGCAGATAAGCTATTCTATACGCATCCATAGAGCTATAGATCAAATATAAAAAATTGGACATTAGAGACAAAGGAGATATTCACATAATGTTCTTCACTTGAAGCCATACCTAAAAACAACGTACAACCTACTTCAAGCAAAGTACTAAAAAGGCATGTATGCTCTGATAAGTTGACTTACCCAATAGTTGTTGTACAAAGAAGAAAGAGAAAGCACGAGTATCAAGGCTAAAAGCTCAGTCTAACGGACAAATATTCATGAAGTCATTAAATAGAAGAACTTTCGAAAAGAAAATCAAGAGGATAACTTAAGAGGATAGTCAAGTGTAAAACTTACAACGAGACATCTATCCTACAGGCATTCAAGAGAGAAGAAAAGAAAAAGCTTAAGAAAAAGAATACATTTAAGCTGAAGAAAAGAAAAAGAGAAGAGCAAAAGAGAAAAGAAATGCTCTCAAGCTTCATTGTTGTATTGCTTACTGTTGTAAGAGAAAAGAGATAAACATATGTGAGTGTTATATTGCTTTGGATTGTAATCACATCCTCTCTGCGAGAGTTATAGTCTGAACAACTAGTAAGCAATCATTGATTGCAATTTTGAAGATAATTAAAATACTTACAATTGAACTCAGTTTGAGTTGAGGAATCTTAGCAAGGATGCTAAGTACCAACACTGATTCGAATACTCAAGGGAAATTTCTGCTAATGTTGTTGAGTATCAAGAGTGTTTCGAATACTCAAAGGAAATCTCAGCTAAGGTTGCTGAGTACCAAGAGTGGTTCGAATACTCAAAGGAAATTTTTGGTTAGGGTTGCTAAATACCTAGAGTGGTGTGAATAATAAAAGAAAATCTTGGCTAGGATTGCTGAGTACCAGGATTGGTGTAAATAATCAAAGGAAATCTCGATAGGGTTGTTGAGTACCAGGAGTGGTGCTAATACTCAGAGACCAAGAGTGGGGCGAATACTCATTTGTAATCGTGTGAAAATTATAGTGGAGCCCTTTACGGAGGAGACGAGGTAGATCAGTTAGAGCGAACCAGTATAAAAACACTTTTGCAATTATCTATTCTTTTATCTAAACGATCCTTTTAAAAAACCTGCAATTACGCTTTATTTCCAAACACAAGAATCTTCCAAGTAAAACAATCATTTTTCATAAAGGAAGTTCTTATAAAACATTGTAGGATATATTATGAATAGTATGACAAAAACTACTTCGGAAGGGTTGCAAAAAGTTTTCCATTAACACTAGTCAACCCATTTTCTAGTGTTTTTCAGGTACTTCAACCTTTCCTCTTCTCTCTTGATAACACTCAAACAACACCTTTATACATACATACATCCACCAACCGTTAAACTTCCAGAACCCATTTAAAAGTGCCCACCTTGCTTGAGTATAGTTTGGAGAGCCTGTTATCGCTTTATTTTAAATGAGTTAATGTGGCCTATTCTATTAAAGTGGTCCAAATATCTTTTTGATTTATTTATTGTGATCCATCAATTTTTTATTCTCAATTCAACACTCATTTTATTTAAAAGAAGGTAAATATATGTTATGTTATATTCATGTTAATAACATTCAGAGGGCGTTGACGTGAAATTGTAAACAACAACAGATCACATTGGGTATGTTCATAAAAGAAAAATCGTCTTTACAATGTTACATCATCACCTTAACCACGTTAACACAAATGAAAGGACAAAAAAAACAAAGATACATTAAATAAATCTCATAAATATTAGGACAAATGTATTAAACCTTTTATTAACCGAATTACTTAAGCACAAACTCATGTATTACTAATTAACCAGAAAAAAATATAAGAAAACTGGCATGTAACAATGTCTTCCTTATTGGATTTACCTCAAAGTTGCTCTACTCTACCACATATATACACGTAAATACATTATTAATATTGTTTCTCCATGCGCAAGTGTGTGTAACAAAAAAACCACTTTGTCGGTCTATCCAAGAGTGATGAATTCTCCAGCAACGTTTGTGGTTCCAACCTTCAGTGACGTATATTCACGTCAAATTGCTTGAGCCACCAAAAACCCCTTTAGGATTATCCTAAGGAATCAAAGAATCCCCCAATTGATGTCCGTATAGTAACGTTATCTTTTAATTTATATTTTACATATATATAAAATTTGAGGGGGAAAAATAATTTAGTTAGAAGGATAGAAGATTTTTTGGCAATTCCATTTGATTTGCATCACGTAAGTGGTTTAAGATTAAAAAAACTTAAATTTTATAGCAACCATAGCAAATTCACTTGTGTTTCTGTGTTCTATTTTTATTTTTTTTACTTTCTGTTGATAAATTAAATTCCTTATTCCCTTTAACAATGCTAAGAGACAATCCTTTCTTTTCAAGCAAAAGCGACAGATTCCTATATTTTGGCCTGCTTTTACTTACTAACATCACATTTAGTTCCAAACACAGATTAAATAACAATACAAAGTGAGAAAACATGTTGAACCGACGGTAACTTGCAGCTACTTCCAAGTCATTAGTTTTAAGAATACCAACAACAAATTGAATTGACTTTTAAAGTTGTAATTAAAGCAACCATATACATGCTTACATTCTATTCTTCTATTTGCTTGTAACTAGTTATGTTCTGAATTTAAGTTCACAAGGCATGGTAGGTTAAGATTCCTCATGAGTTAAAAAATTTGGTAGTCCCTATTATAAAATCATGGTATACACCACTTGCACACATATGTGTGAATGTAGCTAGTTATAATTTCATTGATTTTCAATTAAATATTATATAACCAGCAAGAAACTTACAAGAAGTGACGAGAGACACAAGACAAGGACAAGGACAAGAAAATGAAAGACAACAACACAAGTGTCATGGATTTTCCTACCAAATTTCCCTCTCTGGTTTTAATCCATTTTTGTTTGCTTGGCGTTGTTAATTAGCCAAAAAGGAGGTTAAGTAGGGATTGGGATGGTATGTTCCTCAATCTTTGTATTATATATATTTCTTCAATTACATAATTAATTGTGCTACAGCAATAATATGATTGTGCCAACAAATTCTACAGTTATAATGAACTTACCATAATGTCTTTTCCTTTTGGCACTAACAAGTAAATGATGTTTCATAGGTCACCATTTTTTTAAGCCCTAAACAAGATCTAAAATAGATTTATCATGGTCAGCAGTCAATACCCGACTGGCTTCAACGTGCAATATTGAATCAATCAACCCAGCATTTATTTATATTTGTTACACTGTGTAGAAGAAAGACGAAAACAAGTCTAAAAGGACAACATTTAAAAACTACGTGAGAATGTAGAGAGTGGTCCCACAACTGTTTATTAGTTTCAAGCATAGATACACGTACTGAAAGGAATTCTTGATGTATAAATTATTGTCGATGGATGGGGATATTCCTTGTTCCTATTTAATAAATTCCAGGTCTGTACAAAATTTAATGTTTACTTTGAAAGATCTTACTATATATATTATCATTTAAATAATAACAAGTTTACGAGCTTCGTATATAAAAATTACATTTTTATTTCTGATTATTAGAAAAAGAATACCAGTCTGGATATGAGCCAAAAAGATTTACAAAAAAATGAAAATCACTAACGTATAACTCAGGATAAACATCAGTAACATTTCGACAGGTCCAGCTACAATCAAATTGCTATCGTTGGCCTTTTGCTGCACCTGTCAATCATCTGTAGCACAATTAGCTTCTCCAGTAAACTTCTCCAATCTGCATATATAAAAACTCTTCTCAAGCATGACATAATGTTTGAAAAAAAGGGAAGATTTATGAAGAATAAATAAAAAACTCTAGAAGGAAGCTTAGAAAGAAAATTAGAAAACAAAAATTATTTGTAAATTTTTACAAGAGTTCATTTTAATATATACTGTCAGGATCCATAAATTCCCCAGCACGTATCAAAGTAAAAAATGTGAGACTCAAAAAGTGGAAGACAAGTGGCAACATGAGAGTGGACCGATCGATTTTGACGGTGATATTTAAAGTGGGATTTCAAAATCTGGTGCCACTCCTCTACATGCGATCTTCTTCTCTAAAATTCTGAACTTCCATTTTCTCCTCCTTCCCTCTAGATTTATCCACCTTTTCTCTAAGATTTCTCACCTTTTACTTCTCCAATCACCGTTCAGGCAGCGTCTGATACTTATTAAGGCCAAGGACTTTCATTTGAACCAATCAAGTTACAGTTTTGAAGTTGTAAGTTCAATTTCGTCATCCTTTATGGTCCATTCATTTCTGTCACATGCAAAGCATGGTTTTGCATTGCATGTGTTCATTTAGCCTTTCTCTGAAATTGTTTCTTGTCCTTGATTCTATGGTCGGCTATTTTCTCTTCACCGATCGGAAACTTGTAGGAAGCTTTAGGAGTTACGTGCATTATAGGCAATACTGCAAAAGCTTAGCATTTTCTGGGTTTCGAGGTAAGGGAAGCTTGTAATTTAATTATGATTCTTTGTTATGAATGATTGTATGCTTGAATGATGAAATGTTGATGAATTGGTTGATATTGGAATGCCGCATGATTGATTGTATGCTTTGATGTTTGATAAATTGTCAAGAACTGTACGTGAATAGGGTTGAGTCTTAATTTTTCAGTCATTCTGCAGAATTATGCTTAGTTGTAGGTCCTTCATGGACCGACCGGCATTTCCCTTTTGTTCAGTCTTGACAAGAATTCTACTTCAGTGGAGTTCTCAATTAATGACCGAACGGTTTTACGCTAGTACTTGTTCTAGTATTGGTATTTGGTCTTAATTGTGTTTGGTCTCTAAGATCTTACCTGTTAATGATCGTTCAAATTTATTGGATACTCGGTCCTAACAGAGTTATGCTATTGTAGATTCTCAGTTCATGACCAATCGGTCTTGCGCTAATATTCTGTTGAATATAGCGTTCTGTTAATTTATAGTCTTTGGCCTCAATTGAGTTGTGTTGTTCTAGGCCTTGTCTGCTTATGATCGCTCGGTCATATACTGTCTGGATAGTGCTCGGTCATATATTGTCTGGAGAGTGCTCGGTCTTGTGCCAGTACTCAGTCTAAGTAGTGCTTGGTCTTGTACTAGCACTCGGTTCCTTAGAGTACTCGGTTTGTACTATCATTCGTTTTCTTAGAATGGCAGGTTAATACAAATAAGTAATTAAATATGAAATATTCGGTTATATTTTCCGTAGTCGGTTCCAGTTAATGGTGTTCGACCTAGATCATGGTGTTCTATCTAAATACTTTATTGTTCGGTTAAAACTTTTATTATTCAGAATAAGTCACTAGGAGTCGGTCTAAGGCAATGGTGTTCGTGTTAGGTCATAAGCGTTCGGTCCACTATTCGAGTATTCAGTTTAGCTCTAGAATTCGGTCATGAACATTATAGGAAATAGTATTCCCCTTCGGTCTTGTTCTTAGGAAATGTTGAGCCTCTCCATTCAGTGCTTTTTATTATGATGATTGTTCTATGGTTTGGTTTAATTTCATTTAAATATATTATGGATATGGAAGTATTTTGTTATTATATTTCAAGTTGGTATGGAAGAGAATTCCAAAGAGGAATGTCTAAGTAACTGGTTGTGGAATTGATAAAGTATGAATATGGATAGTGAAATTCACGGCGTTCATCCTGAAATTCTAAGGATTACCAGTTCTCAAGTAGAGATGGGTAAGTCATGTGGTGAGAATGGCAGGAGGCCCTAGTCTAAGAGAGGAGGTCCTTAGGTGAGGTATGACGGGCTAACCTCGGGTGGCAGCTGAGGAGTTTCCAGTTACTACACCACCCGGGTGCAAGAACGACCATAAGCTACATATTCATACAATCCGGATGATCGAGTCAAGTAGTCGGTCATAGAATGTATGTTACGTTCGGTAACAGCTTGAGATGCATGTTTAATGATTGTATGCTATAAAGGTTTGATTGAATTTATGGTTATGCAACTGTTATGTTTTATGATTAATTAAATTACACTAGCTTACCCTTATCTTCCTTCTTGTCATGTTTTCTCGTTCGGTCGTTCTTGTCCTTGCAATGATCACCTTGTGGGTGTGAGCAGAGCGTGAAGACATTCTGAAGCAGGCGTTGGAAGAAGAGGGGTGTTTATGTTAGGGTAAGACCGTTCGGTCTTGTAATCATTTTGTAATAGTGTAGTACCATTCGGTTTATACGTTGCTTGTACTATTAAACATTTTTAGTACAAAGTTTAAATTTTTTTATTATTTTAGAATAATTGTAAATTTTGCTTTATCTTCCCTGTAACTGTTCTATTTTATCATAAATGTAAGGACTCTTAAGTGTAGTTTAAGGCTATATTTTTGGGATGTTACATATACTATACCATATATTTCTATTTTACAACTTGTATCATTACTTTTTAAAAAAGATATTCTTGTAGATATTATATCATTAATGTATTGACATTATTTATCATTATTTTGATAGATTAATTTAGTTTATCATCTTATCATGTTATTTTATCTATTGTTTCGGGTGTGAGGTCGAATCACTTCAACTCCTACACAATTTCTCCTAAGATTTCATTCGGTAGTTGTTCTTCTGATCATTGTCTTCACTCCACCGTCCGGAGATGCACCTGTCAAAGGTTCTCTGATGCTTAAGTCAGTAAACTGTCCGTATAGCAGTTCTGAATAATAGTATTAAATGCACAGTAAATGTGATCACATACCTCTTACCTTTGACCTGTATTTATAGTTTTTGGCATGGGCTTGAGATTAGTGAAACCTTAATCACGGCCCAATCTCAACCCAATACCCTTAATTACCATTTACCTTAATCCTTACTCATCTCTCTCTCATCCCTCATTCCTCTCAACTCTTTCTCTTTCATCTCTCTCACTCTAACCTTCTCTTTGTCATCCTTACAATAGCTCTAATTGAAAAAATCATAAACACTCACTTAACCCTAATCCACCTTCCTCACTTATCCAATTTGTTTCTCTCTCATCTTCATCCTCTCTCTCACCCACACAGAGTAACCCGTGACACCGTAATTTGTTACTCTTGCTTTGTTCGTTCATTTGTTTTCCACTTTAATAACAAAATAAGTGATGATGTTGATGTTGATTTTTGATTGAAGGGTTGTGTTATATCTTTCCCTTCTGATTGTTATTAAATTTCATTTTCAAATTTTAGAATTAGTAGTTTATCTCCAGGGAGATTTGATATTTTGACTATTAAGTTGTCCGGAAATATTTTCCAAAAGAGAAAAACCCTTATGTAAAAAGGGGATTCTGGAAGGGGTAAGTCATTTTCTAGAAAATGGATTTCTGAAGTCGGCTCTTAAAAATAATTCTAAAAACATATATTTTTGCCGAAAACAATATTTCAGAATATACTTTTCACCTTACTGCATATAACCAAAGTCAAAACACAACAAAAAATGAAGCTCCTGCACATCGTACTAAATAATTTAATAGGAACAAATTATTTAAAAGATTTATGAATAGAGAAAATTGTTGATGTTGACTCTGTCCCCTTATTCATAAAAGAGACCATTGTTCGTTCCCTTTCGAATGTTTCATATTGATAAGCATATTTTCATTTCATTTTTGTAAAAAGAATAAAAATATTCTAACAAATTACACATCTTCTAGAATTGAGCAGATTGTAGAATATTGAGTAGTTTCCAAGAAGAACTGCATTGATATATCAACTAATCAAAAATCAACCAGAAATTAGTAAACTAGTCACAATGAACCTGTTAGCTCTTAGATGGACCAGAAAATTACTTTCCAAAGTAAATCACATCATGTAAGTTTATTTTAAACAATTCACATCTCCAACTTGTTTCATCAATATAAACATGATGTTATCATTCTGATTTATCATTTGCTGCAAAAGTGAAATTAAGAAAAGCAAAACGCACTGAATTTCAAATTGGAATTTAAATTTAATAAATTTGTTACTATCACGCTCATAGTTTAACTTCTACTCCTTTCAATATATGATTTTATCAAAATTATAAACAATATGTTGTCATTCTGATTTATCATTTTCCGCAGAAGTAAAATTAAAAAAAAAAAACACTCTAAATTTCAAATTAGAATTTAAACTTAATAAATTTGTTACTACAAGCTCATAGTTTAACTTCTACTCCTTTCATTTCTATGATTTTATCAAAATTGGTATTAAAAAACTAAATGCTTTGCAACTATTATGGGTTGATGCTAACGTATTTTCGTGGGGGGTTTCTTGTTGTTTTTCTTCTTTTAGTTTTGAAATTATTGTAGACTTTAGTTTTTTACAAATTTAATAACCATTAGAAGGAAAATATATATCACAACCCTCCAATCAAAAATCAACATCAACATCATCAATTAGTTTGTTATTAAAGTGGAAAACAAATAAACGAACAAAGCAAAAGCAACAAATTGCAGTATCATGGATTGTTGTGTGTGGATGTGAGAGAGGATGGAGATGAGAGATAAACAAATTGGATGAGTGAGGAAGGTGGATTAGGGTTCGATGAGTGATTTTGACTTTTTTTTCAATTAGGGGCTACTGTAGGAATGACAGAGAGAATGTTGGAGTGAGAAGATTGAAAGAGAAAGTGTTGAGAAGAATAAAGGATAAGAGAGGGGTGAGTAAGGATATGGAGGTTTCTTTTTTTTTAGTTTTGAAAATGAAAATTATTCAAATATCCTTGACCTTAAAACTTAGAATCCATAATATATAAGGGTATTTTTGTCTACTAAATCTCAGTACACTTTACTAAAATGTAACAATTGAAAAAAGAGCTTACGTATATTAACCAACCCATATATATATATATTCAATAAATACATGTTCTATTAATAGACTTTATAATAGATCTTAGTTTGCATTTTTTTTTCTTAGTTTTGAAAAAGTTAAAAAAAGAAATTTACAGTTCAAATAAAAGTTAATGCTTTGCATATGTTTCTTATATAGAAAAAACAGAGCTAGTCTTTTGTTTTAATGCAGTTAAATGCACGGTTTAGTAAATTGTGATTCCTTTGCGGTGTTTTGGAAGCAATAAGAGCATATGTATATAGGTGTAGTAAATGAAAACTGATTTTTAAAAAATAATAATAATTGATAACCCTTTTAATAATAAAATATTTTATTGAGATGATAATAATAAATATAAATAAAATTTTGAAGTAAACTAAAATTATAAATAATTATATAATGTATTAAATTTCCGAATAAATTATTCTTAAGTACATTTAACATCAAACAAAACATGATATATCCTATGATACTATTATATTCTATATTCTAGGATACATATACGAATATAAAATTAAAAGGAAAATGGTAATTCTTGTGCGAATTCGTATTGGACGAGCTATCTACATGAAAACGATCTCCCCATCCATGTAATTCTTGTTTTTAATTTTTTTAATTTAATATTTTCATAATGATTTTTTAATAATATTTGTAAGTTTTGTTAAAAATAAAAAATCAATCCGTACATGGAATTAAAATTGGTCTCAATCTTAAGGTGCTAAAGTTTATATGGATCTCTCAAACTTTTCTCTCATTTTTCATGCATATTGAATTACATTTTTGCTTCTCAAAATTGTTTGTCTTTCCTACACCGCTCATTTCAATAAAACTTAGTGATTGGTTGATATGTGCATGGTGATGTTGCATCAGTGCCTAAAAGAACATATGTGCAACTTGTTCTCAACTTCTTGTATTCAAATTCGTGTATGCACCATCTCAACATTCTCTTCCTTCACTTCACGTGTATTCAAATGATGTAAAATTGCACATTAATATGCTTTCTCGTCTCATGTTGATTGAGTTTTTTATCAATTCAATGGCTGACTTGTTATTAACTTGAATCACAACTTCTCTCTTTTTTGTTTTGGTTTCAATTTTCTTAAAAGATTTCTATTGCATAACAAACACTCCATGATACTATTATAACATACTCAACTTCACATGTTGATATATAACGTTAATGGGTTGCTTCTTTGAGAGCCAACTGAATGTCATGTTGCCCATGGGATCTATTCGGTCTCCATAATCAAATTTGAGATCTTTGTACTATGTTCCACTGGGCTATCGGGTCGTAGCCTGTCATCTTAAACTTTCTCAAGATTTCCTTCACATACCTTTCTTGAGACACAAAAATGTCAATTTAAAGTTGTTTGACTTCCAAATTTAGGAAGTACTTCATGTGTCCCAAGTTAGTCATTTCAAAAAATTTCTCTATGACATTTTTGAACTCCTTAATTATCTCTGCATTATTTCCCACGAAAATAAGATTATCAACAAATAAAACAAAGAACATTACATTACCTTCATGTTTCTTTATGTATAGAATATGTTCATATAGACAATGTTCATTTTCGTTCTTCTTGAAGTAAGTATCAATGTGGTCATTCCATACTTGAAGAGCTTGTTTTAAAAAATACAACACCTTCTTTAGCCATCCTTTTTCAGTCATTGTGGAAGATCCCCTAATGTTGTCGTCGTCTCAAACATCAATGCATGCAATTTTAGTCGAACAAAGGAAAAAGAATAAAATGGATTGCAGCGGAGCATAGGTTCTTTTAGTGTCAATACTTTTGTTTATAATTTATTTTGAGATAAATATATTTTTAGTTTTTAAGCTTAGATGTGAAATTAGAATTAAGATTAGATTCAAATTTTAATACATTCTTGTTCTTAAATTTTATAAATGAATCAATATAATATTTTTAATCTAATTTTATAATTTATTTTATACCATGACATTATATTAATTCTTATATTTTTTTATTAAGTATAGGGGTTTTTAGTAGGACTTGATATATATGGAAAAGGATATTGGAAAAATATTTCGACCTACATTCAAACAAAAAGTGTAAGTCAAGTGACTAGCAATGCACAAAAGTATTTTATCCATCAAAGTAAATCAAAAGAACAAATGAAGAGAAAAAGTATTCATGACATGGTTATAGAACAACCACAAGTGATACCCTTCAACCCTTACATCAACATGCCTCATCCACCAGAATTAAATCATATCAATACCTTAAATCATCATCCACAATATATTGGAATACATTTAATACATCCCACATAGTTTAATCAAATGCAAACAAAAGAATTTGGCCACATTCAAACACAACTTGACATATAACAGAAATAGCTAGGTCAAGGTAAGAAACTTCATTAACGACCTCCAAAACAACTCAGTCCAAACTAACCTAACTCGGTCAAAAATAACCTAACTAAGGCAAGCCTCACACATGACACAAAGCAGCACAACACGATGAAGTCAACCTAACTCAGCCAAAAGACAACCTAGCCTGACCAAGACCAACTAAGCTTGGAAAAGATAAACACAACCTAACAAAAACCAACACATCACGATAGAAACCAACTTAACTTGGCTAAAGACCATTACAACCCTACAAAGTCTGATTTAACTCATCAGACAATCAACCTGACTTCCATTTAAAACAACACAATTCAAAACCTATAAAACTCAATTTCCACTCAAAAACATCACGGATTCATCGTAAACAACATGAATTTAGCTTAAAAACATCATAGATTCAATCTTAACATAAACACGGATTCAACTTAAAACATTATTGGTCAATCTCTAAATAACGCGGTTCAAATTATCAACATCTTGGTACAATCATCAACATGCCCGATTTAAACTTCCAAACACCATGGATCAAACCAAAACAATACAATTCCAATTAAAGACTTATTGTTTCCAACCTACACAATATAGATCAACACAAACAAGTCGAGTTAAAATTGTACACATCTCGACACCCTTCAAATTTGGCTTAACTAACAAGTAAGAACTACTCCACTATGCACTTCACCATACACCAACCCACAAATTTAACGATTAGACATATATACTATAACCACAATTAGCCTATGATGAAATACCAAAACCATGATCTTTGCCAACAGTTCTGAACAGTAATCATATAGGTATATCCTATACTCCAAAAAAAATTATATAAATCATTCTAACCTAAGAATTCCATAATCTCCGCCAAAACAACTCGAAATTATAGATGCTTATCAAAATTAAAATTCCCTAAAAATTAACATACCTCTAGAAATTCATTCACATGCAACAAATTATAATACTTAGGTAAACTTGCCTCTTAACAAGAAAACGTAACACAAACGAGTTCAGCCACTTCCATCAAACATGTGCTTACTATACACCACCACCAACCAAACGAATTTTTACATTTCAAAAACATAATTACATCAGAAAAACAAGAGTACAAAGGTTTTTTAGGCACAAACATACAAAGACAACCAAATAAGGATAGTTCCCCTTACCTTAATTTCCTATAGAGAACTTTTTTTTTGTCCTTGGGTCTTGTTTCCGTTTTCCTTTTGAATAGGTCCTCTGCTAACTCTCTCTCCCACACAGAACAATATAATTCCAATGCCAAAAAAATGCCCCACTAAAACTCATATTCCCTTGATAACTTATTTTGCACGTTGAAAAACAATGATAATCATTCACTCCTACAGTTGCCTCATTATTCCCTCAAATAAATCTTTACTTCCTATGCCTATATGCTTTTGCAGAGATAGCTTGTAAGAATGAGCATAACATAAAGAACTTGAAGAAACATTCCTAAAATGTTTTCCTATCTCTTAACATTCTTATGATCCAATGCAAAACATTTGAAAAAGCTTTGTACTTTTATGATTTGCATAGATAAAGACAACACAACATAACAGACAACAAAGTATTAATTGTACATGCATTCAATACGTTAGACTTCATTAAGCGTTTAGGTAATGTACGTATACTTAGCGTTTAAAACAAGTTTTGTTCTTAAAGTAACATTGAGCATTTAAGATAGCGTTTTATATTATTACAGTGTTTAACATACTTATCCTAGACGATTCATTTTATTAGACACTATTTCATTAAGCTTTTTTTTTAAACTTCAAAACACGAATTACTAAACGATCTTATCTTATTAGATGATCTTGTCTTAACTAAATGAGAATAGAACATTCTAAAGCGAAAAAAATAATAATAAATAAAAATTAAAAACAAGTATTTACATAAAAAGTGTATCCTATAAATTATTTGTTTTAATGAAACTAAGATTTATTTTTTTGTCTAATACAATATATTATTTAAACGAAATCACTAAACAAAATTTATAATAAAGTGTAATACATTATTTGAAAAAAATCACTTAAAAAAGTCTAAGTGAACTTTGTCACCCCTAATTGTATCATGCCTAATTGTGACATGAGCTTATATGAGAAATATCTTTTATATTACTGATTATTAATATTAGAAAAAACATTTAATTTTGAAGAAAAAGTAGACTTTTAAATATATATTTAGTTATCCAAGTTTATGAACACGTAATATTATTAATATCTTATAGTTATCTAATTTATCATGTAAGTACACCATTTAAAATATCTGTGATGTCCAAATATAGAGAAAAGACATACATATAATAAAGACGTTATTATGCATAATATAGGAAAGCAGTCAAGAGTAATTAGGATTACAGTCATCCTTAGAATAATGTGGAATTGAAAATTAGAGTATTAGAGTTTCTCCCTGGAAATTATAGAGAATTTAAAACTTTAAATGCACTAAAGTTATTCAAAATAATGAGTTCATGGAAATAAAAGCTAGCAAATCTAAGTTGCAGTACTGTCGTCCCCATCAAGAGTTGTTTCCAAAGTATCCTCCTAGCCATCTGCTCTCACCCAAGTGGATAATCATCGCAAAAGGAAACACATACAACATGGCACAAACACAAGCAAGCAAGGGTGAACTGATTATATAAAAAGCATGTATCATGTCAAGCATAAAATCTACAAGAGTTATTCTTAAATCAAAACAGATTAAGACAAGTATCCTAACATGTTGAACACTAGACTTGACTTGTCCGGACTTTAGAATGAGAGTCGAGCTATGGCAAGTCATGCACCCGTGGTGGTTTATGAAACTTGGGTTCCTCACCCCGCCACACTCACGAGGTTAGTCCGTTCCGCGCCTTGGAGCATACTGGAAGCCTCTGAAACTAAGACCTCCTGCTACTCCTCACCGCATGGTTCAATCCTCTCTACGTGAGAAGAAAGGCCATTGGAGCGTCAGGAAGACCCCCAAGACTGAGCTCCTACTTTCATTCTAAACATTAAGAATCTCACCAAGAGATTCTACACAGACGGAACTTGGTTTACCGCTTGTATCATACTTTCATCACTTTGTAATCATATACTTTTTACCACAATCAACATACATAAATATATTTCAATCACAACATATAAACCAACATGTAGTACAATAAAGCTTATTCATAAAATATTATCTTATTATATTTAAACTACAACTTATTTATTTAACGAATAAAATAACAATCAACCTTAGCTTTTCTTTTAATATACTATTTTATACTATGATACGAAAAGAAATCTAACCATCCAAATAGCCCAAAATAATATAATATATTATTTCTATTCACCCTTTATTAACAAACCTTCCAAAATCCTTATCCAAATATGCCATTACCAACTCATTATTCATTTTCTAATTTCCTTTCTAATTGACGTGGACCCACCCCTTTCCTACTAATCCTCTTATAAATAAAATAAAATAACCTTCAAACCCCAAAAGTCACAATGCTCCTCCCTGAAACTATATTTCTCACACATTTCTCTCTCATTTCTTTCATTAAATGCTACTATGACCCACACTAATTCTACAATTTATTATTCTTTATTTTATATTCTCTTTTTTTCCTTTTTAACTCCTAATACCTCCAACTCTTTCTCTTCTCTCTTTTTTCATTTACTTTTTCCTGCACTAACATTATTTTGAATTCTTCTTCACCAACCCATCTCCTAACACCATATTACTCATCCCTCGTTACCTTATATAGCTTTTGCATGCTTATTTCCTCATTCACAGTGACTTCTCTCCACCAATCTTCTTATTTTACTACTATTACAACTTCACTTTATACTTGGTTTAAATATCTTTTTAGTCCCCAAGTTGGGATCGGAATTTTTGTTTTGTCCCCTGTTTCAAAAATGAAGCCCTTTGGTCCCCATGTTTTCAATTTTGAGTGCAATCAGTCCCTTCCGTTAAGTAGATGCTAACAGCGTTAAATGTTAGCTTATGTGGCAACATGAGTTATCCAACATGGAAAAAACAATTTTTTTTAACAATGACAGATGTGAAAATATCATCTTAGGCTTAAAAGAAAAGAAAAAAAGAAAAGAAAAAAAAGGATTTACCCTAATATATTCATCTCTGAAACCCTAAGGCACTCACCTCCGCCACTCCTGCACCCATTGCCGCCACAACCTCCGATCAAAAGGCCGCTGCGAGGGGGCTATCCACGGCTTCGCCAGCGCATTCGTCGGAAGAGCCACCGCCCTTCACGCCGGACTGCCATCTCGTCCTTTCTTCTTCGCGGAACCAGCCCCAACTCTAAGATCCTACCGTTCTCGCTGCATTCACTGCTCGTCGTCACAACGACCTGGACCGACGAGGCTGCCAGCGCCTTCAACGCCATTCTCCCGTGCAGGTCGCCGCCGACCAAGCCAGGGTCGTCGCTCCTCCTCCTCACCGGCCAAGAACACCATCGCGGACCACCATCTTCGTCCTCTCTCGCGTAGACCTTGCTTCCATCGAACCAGTTACCATAACGATCATCAATCTCGGCCAGAGATACTGCCACCGTCGACAAAACCAGCCACTGATGTTCTCGTTGGAATCGCTGCCCTCACCGGCGCCACAACGCCGCTCTCCTTCCTCTCCACTCAAGGGTTTCCTTTCTTCTACCTCAAATATCAAAAATCTACACCAGCGCTGGCGACTCTCACCACCGTCTTCAAGGACGAGAACGAAAATGTTTTCCGAATGCCAGTTGAAGAAGAATTGTCGTTGTCGTTCTCGAAGGGATCCAAGTCCCCCCTCTGGTAAACGCTACAATGCATCAACATACATAACCATCTTCATTTTCACACCCTTCACAGATGCATCAGTGTGAGTGACGGAGAGAGAGGCCTTAGGTTTCTAGTGTTCTTCGTTTGAGTGAAATGGGGAGGAGAGTGTGAGGACCCCTATGGGGGTTACTGATTTGAGAGGAGAACGTTTTGGGCTTGGGTCCAGAGCTAAAATGATGTTTTCACATCTAGCATTGCTAAAAAATGATTATTTCCACGTTGGATAACTCATTTGCCATATCAGTTAACATTTAACATCGTTAGCATCTACTTAACGGAAGGGACCGATTGCACTCAAAATTGAAAACATAGGGACCAAAGGGCTTCATTTTTGAAACCCGGGACAAAATGAAAATTCCGATCCCAACTTGGTGACTAAAAATGTATTTAAACCCTTTATACTTTTCATTCCCAACCGGCCCCACTCCCATTTCACTCTCTCATTACTGCTGCGGGACCTACAACCATTTCTTACTCATCTAGAAACACACCCTTATACACACAACTTAGAGAGAGCTAAAGAAAACTCCAACCTGCACCAAATTCTCTCAATGTAACCTAAACCAAATTGTTTGATCTTTGCACACAGTCTAGCATGAGACCCACCACTTTTATACTCAACCAAACTCCCTCGAATCTTAACCATGCCTATACCCATTATCTTCAAAAGAAAATGACACCCACACTCCAACAAAATAAGTTTCTTCCCCTCTATGCCTACGACGTTGACGCACCTCTAAATCACCACCCAAATCTCTCCTCTCATAACCGTGACCAACATCTACCCAACAATTCTCACACACATTCTATTCCTCTACAACCCAATTTGATGCCCACGCCAAATACCCACCTTTGTTCCATTCTCTATTTCTTTTCTTTTAGTATAACCCTCTACACTCTAATCATTATGCAACGTTCCAGTACAATTCACCACCCTCCTCCAGCGTTCAACTCCTTCCAAAGTTCTCACACAACATCAATCACTCAAACCCATTTTCTTCATTCAACCCTACCTACACGCACAAATCATTATTCCATTCTTTCTTCATCTAATGTCAAAGCCCAAGCCTACCACAATAAGCTTCTCCTTTACGCAATCAAGTTCATACCAAGCCAATTACATAAGACAGTAACAAAACAGTCCCAACAGAACATCATATTTTGAATTTAATCATGCATAAAACACTAAAACAGGTTCAACCAAAAATAATTAGCTCCCCTTATCTTCTTCTTTTGGGTTGCTCAATATAATTCACAATAGATGTCTTAGCAATACCCTCCACATAAAGCGGAACTTGACAGAACCTACAGATCACCAAATTGGTGATAGAACATAGCTCTTAGAGCTCGAATAGACAGACAATGGAAGGAAAAACGTACAAGGCACGTGAACCCAACAAAGTTGCATGCCCTAGGTTCTAGAACAGTGAAAGAGAAGGGGAAAAGGAAACTTACCAGTCGGAACAAGAAATTGTTCGGTTCAAAATGAAGCTCTTGCCACGCGATCGTTTAGGCACCTTCAAATTAAAATTTAAACGGTTCAGTGTTTGGATCTTTTAGAGAGAAGGCATATCAATTATTTAGAAAAAAAGGGTTTTTGTTTAAAGAGAGAAAGGAAACATCAGAAATGAAAAATCTGACTTTTGGGGAAAGACCTTTGCTAAGGTCAGGTTCCCTTAGTCTCGACCCGACTGCCTCCAACTAGGGCCCAATAGCCCCTTTATTTATTTAGGCTCTTACAATATCCAATATCAACTTCTAAATAATTACACATAATCTTATTAATAGGATATTGTGATATATTTTATTTTATCGTTAGATATCTATATTATTATAATTTATTATTAATAGGATATTATGATATATTTTATTTTATCGTTGGATATCTATATTATCATAATTTATTTTATTTTGCATTTAGTATAAGTACATTTTTTATATACTTTTGATTATCAATATTTAAATAAAAGCTCATAACTTGGATGAAAAATTAGGCTTTTAAATATATATTCTCTAGTTATCTAATTTTAACGAACACATAAATATAATTAATATCTAGTTTAAACTATATCATTTATAATCTCAAGCCTCAATTAATTTTTAAAAAATCACACATATAACAACGATTAAATTCTAATATATATTTCTTTATTATTTTGTTAGTTATTTTAGTTAAGGAGGTGAGCTAATCTTAATATATACTACACGATATATTTCTATTTTATAACTTGTACTATCAATTTTTAAAAATATATTCTTATAGATATAATATCATTAATATCTTAACATTATTTATTATTATTTTGATAGATAAATTTAGTTTATCATCTTATCATTTTATCTTGTCTATAAATAAGACAACGATTAAGAGAGAAAAGTAACTTTAATAGTGAGTTGGAAAAGAAGGAAATATTGAAAGAAGATAGAGCAATGGTAGAGTAGAGTGTGGATTGGTGGAAAGAATTGAGTGTGGATTGGAATGACTTGATTGGTGTGTCATTGGACACCTCCAATGTTCCAACCGCCTTCCAGAGTCATCTTCTTCCTAACATTGTCGAAACTCCTCTAATGTTGTCACCGTCTCAAACATTAAAGCACATGCAGTTTCATTCGAACAAAGGAAGAAGAATAACATGGACCAAAGCGGAGCATATGTAATTTTAGTGTCAATGATTTTGTTTATAATTTATTTTTTAGATAAATATACTTTTAGTTTTTAAATGTGAATTCAAAATTCGAATTAAGATTTGATTTAAATTTTAATATACCTAGGTTCTTAAATTTTAGAAATGGATGAATATAATATTTACTCTTACTATAATGTCATAATTTATTTTTTACCATAACATTATATTAATTTTGATATTTGTTTATTGAATATAGGAGGTTTTTAGAAGGACTTCATATATATGAAAAAGGAGAATGGAAAAACATTTCAGTCTACCTTCAAACAAAGAGTGCAAGTCAAGTGGCGAGCCATGCACAAAAGTATTTTATCCGTCAAAGTAAATCAAAAGAGCAAAAGAAGAGAAAAAGCATTCATGATATGGTTATAGAGAATACTACTCATACTAATATTCATATTCAAAATTCATCATCTAATAGAAATCTTGCAAGTTCACACTTTTACGAAATGCAACCACAACAAGTTATACCCTTCAATCCTCAAGTCAACATGTCTCATCCACAAGAGCTAAATCATATCAATATGACTTATCAACTACGAGAAGAAATTATCAACCAAAATCATATGAATTCCAATAACATAATTGATCATCGTGCAAACTTTAATCAAATGCAACCCTCGCAAGCCATACCCTTCAATCCTCACATCAACATGCCTCATTCACAAGAGTTAAATCATATCAATACTTTAAATCATCATCCACAAAATAATGGAATACATCCCACACAGTTTAATCAAATGCAACCAACATTTTAAAATTTATTCATGTAATTTTTTCATTATTAATAATATATGGAAAACCATTTTATCGTATGTAACTATCCACAACTCTTTTCATTAATTTTCCATCGAATGATTTCAATTTTTATTTTTATTTCATATTTTATCACTAGGAAGTGTTCCCAAATAGTTGTTTATTTAAAAAGAAAGTGTGATTGTCAGCACTTTTCTTTTTCTCTTGAAGGAAAAGTCCTACTCTTTTTTCAATGGATGGAGGCAATATAAAAAATATTTAATGATGTTAACATATGATTATTAATGACATTCACATATTCATAATTATTAGAAGAAACTTGATATATAATATATTTGAGTCGAAAACAACTTTGTTGCAAACAAATTAAACGAGGGCTTTGTTTTGTTTTGTTTTTTTTTCTGTTTCAAGGGTCACTTAATTTTTTAGTAGAAACTTCATTTCATAATTTTCATCTATATCAATTAGTTTTATAGGATTTCTACCTTTCTCTATAAAAAAAACATGAGGTTATTGTGTAGAAGTTATAAAAAAAATCTTAAAAACACGAATTATGGTTTACGAAGTTATAAAAATCTTTAACAACAAGAATTCACCTTAAAAACATCACAGATTCAATCTTAACATGAACATAGATTCAACTTAAAACATTACTGGTCAAATTCTAAATAACAAGGTTCCAACTATCAACAGCTCGATACAACCATTAACATGCTCGATTTAAACATCTAAACATCATGAATCAAACAAAAACGAATATGTTACAGGAATTTATCAATATATATTAACTCATTTAACTAACTTAGTATTTCAATGGCTTATAAACCGGTAAGCAATTAGAAAGTACAAAAAAAAATCTGTATGTAAATTAGGAATTAGGGTGGGAAAATTTCTGAAAGATGTAATCCGTATTTAATGATCTAAAATCTGTATATAAACTAAAATGAAATTAATTATTTAAAATAAAAATAAAGTTTATTTGCTCTTAGATTTTTCAAACCCTAACATCTCCTTCATTTTCTCGAAGACCCTTTTTCCTTTTTCTCTCTCGACAAATAACTAAGACCTTTCTTCCTTCTTGTAAACCTTGTTGCTGCCAGGTTCCTTGGCATCACCGCACCTTTTCCAGCTGGATAAAGTCACCTCCGACGTCCGTCACTGGCGTAGTGTCGCCAACATTAATCAATGACGCGAATCGCCTTTCTTCTCATTTCTCCCAACCTGCGAAACCCCGCCTTTTCCCCACTGTTGAACCTTCCACAGTCGACTAATGTCGTCAATAGTAGCGCCGATTCCTACCAGAGGCGTAACCGACGAGAAAGAAGTGTGCACGATTATCTTCTCATTCCCCTAACACGGTCAAAGTCGGAGTCGCCGCCATCGTCGCACGAGCTTCCTCGTGCTCTTCCTCCTCTCGAACGCGAAAGACAACTTGGTAAACCCTTTTCCTTTTCTCTCATTATACGATTTAAGTGTCGACACCGGAAAGTTCGATGATGCAGGTAATATCTTCTGGAACCGTAATGTTGGCGACCTAGGGTTATGGTTTGAGATACAGATATACAAGCTATTTAATGCCAAATAAACTTCCAGATCTGATACCAACATCAACAATAAGTTGCTCACCCTCTCTTGTTTTGGACGTTTCAAACAATGCTTTGGTATTGAAAGCTGATAGTGAAAACACACAAGGAGGTCGAGTCTTGTTTGGTCAAACTTCATTGGGCTCTCAGAATTCTCAATTCTCACTCCCTTTATGCTTTCTACAAATGAAATTTTAATTCAAAATGACAATTTTTTTTGCAGGCTTCGGAGTTCTGTGTGGAAGAACAGATTTGCTATACTATTATGGAAAACCTATTGTTGTTGCATCCAATCCTACGCAAGATAAGAAATATACAGATTGCTTAAGATTTATATAGCATTTGTTCATCCATGAAAGAAACTGGGATTTAATCCATTAATTTTTGAAGTAATACTGAAATTTAATGTTTTAAACTGGTTGAAATGTTCTCTCGAGAGCTGTGTATTAGTTGTTTTAGCGGTTAATTAAACAAGAAGGGTCATGTAAGAAGTATTTTTAATTGTGTAGTATGTTTGACATTGACAAATTTGGAGCAAGTATAATGTAGATTATAGATCATTTAGTTTTCAACCCGCATTTGGATTTTGTTTGTTTAAGATAAAAACCTGAGCACTTTCCCTTAATATAACTGAATAAAGAGTAGTTTTTTATAAATATTATACTGAATGTAGTAGAATATTTCAATTTCAACTGATGCTGCAGAGGTAATCTATTTGTATATCTTATGTGATTTCATACTTTCTCTAAAGTAGAGAATAATTTTGTTTTCTGTTTATCTTAATGTGCCTGTGAGATTATATTATAGCTTCAAATGGCCTACATGGTGGTGCTGGCGCAATTACAAGCATTCAAGCTGCAGAAATCTATGGACTTAATGTACATGCAGAACAAATCCAAGTAAAATCTCTCACCAATCATCACTGGCTAGAACTAGGTGTCTCCAATGTTATATTAGTTTGAAGGCAAGAAACTACCGGAGATTTGCAAATAACAAGTTTAGCTTTGGTGCAAAGCTTTGAATTTCTGTTAGGTTTCTTGGTGACAATAAACCCAATATTTGCTCTGTTCTTATGTCAGAACACACAACAAACATACTCACAATGAAAAAACCTTAGAAATGATAAGGGATGACACCATCATTCCTTCGAAGCAGAGCATGTTTCTCAAAGAAAAAGGCACTGCAACAGTGCTGACCCCTTCAGCTTTGTGGTTTCTGTTTTTTAACTTTATTTCGAAAATTGGTGGGAGACTCCAATGAAATCATGTTCGGGGTAAGTAACTTGTAGTAATAAGTGATCATGAAATAAATAAAAGAACCTATTCAGCCTTGTTAGTTTTGCACTGATTGAAAATTTGAGACTAATGAAATTTTAATGTTGTTTTTTCAAGATAAAAGGTGGGCTCTGCTTTAAAATTAATTTAATCAAGTTCAGAAGAAAAAATTGGAGTTTAAAGATTATGCTGAATTATAAATACAATTTTAAATTATATATTTCGTATTTTAGCAATATATAACATATTTAGATATTTTATAATCAAGTAGTAAATATTTAGTTAATAATATACTATAAGTATTAAGGGCACGTGGTGCCAATTCTAAGCATTATTTGTCTGCTTACATTGTCATCCGCTGGTGGTTTTATTGGTATTTGGGTTACTTTGACCATATATGGGTCTTATAGGACATTTGTTGGCTTGTTGAGGTAATAATGAATTTCAAGCCTTATTATTCCTCATTAACTAATGAATGAAATATGTTGATGCAGATATTTCTTTCATTCAAGTTTACCAAATTATAGTTAAGCATGAGAGTTATGTATTAGTATTTAATATAGTTTGAGTGCGTGATTAACCACTTGAATGTGGAATTTTCAAACAGATACTTGGTGTTGGGCGAAGCATGCTGCCACCTGAATCTGCAGATACGCCTTTGAGGCTTGCATTTAGAAGGTCTGCACCTATCAACATCTTTGTGCTTTTTTTATTTTAATTTGTACATGATCAATTGATGATAAAAACTATAGTTGGTCTGATAAATATCTTATACAAAAGTCAAGTAATTTATCATAAATCATGAACTTTGTACCACTGGCAATTGATAACTCAATTTTTTTTTCCATTTCCAGGTGAGTGGAATGCCAAATGCCAACTATATTTGCATATTTCTTTTATAATTTATAATAATTTCTGCAACGGCTATGTTTGATGGGGTAATTCTCTCATCAAGTGTTGCATTCTTTTAAATCTATTGTACAGGCTGACTGAAGTGTGAGGGAAAAGATATTGACTTTGATTAATACATGGAAGCTTTTGGTAGACCAAATGGAAGGTATTCACTTTGATTCCTAGGTATGTAGATTCAGAAATATATTCAAACTCAAGCTTAGGTTGACATTGTTATATTGGGTCATGCCTTTAACTTAAATGCAAATTAGTTTACAACAATTTCATTCTCATTTAGCTTTTAAGTTGTTGGCAGAAAATCAAGTGAGTATGCATATATATATATATATATATATATATATATATATATATTGTTAGAATCATTACATATAGGTATCATCATTTAGGCTAGTCTGCAGAGTTATTAATGAGCTGTACCTAGTAGTCTAGTGCAGACTCTTGGTATTACATGTACTCTTGTGTTTTTCATTATAAATAGATGATAATGAGAGGGATCTTCAAGCCCTCAAGAATATTTCTTATCAGTCTTAAATCTCAAGTTAGTATCAGAGCAGGTTCATCCTGCTCTGGTTTTCGTCCTCAGTTGTCCACCAGCACTGTCACTGCTGTTCGCACCTGTCTGGTGCCGTTTGTCGTCGTCTGCGGCTGTCTCGCCGTCGTCCGCGACTGTCTCACTGTCGTCCGTGGCTGTCTCGCGACTGTCTGCTGCTGTCCACTGCTGTTCGTCGCCGTCCGCCGTCGGCCACTGTCACTGTTTCGTCCGGCGACCAGTGGATCTGGTTCGCCTCTTCACGCGACAGCCAACCCCGCCGGTGGGTTCGCCTGATTCTCCTCCACGCTCCGTCACGCGCAGCTTCTTTGTGGGCTGCGAACAGACGCGTGTTGTACACGCGCCACCCTCTGCTCACCGGAAAGTCGCTGCGACACCTCCATAGCTATCGCCTAGGCCTCCTCTCTCTGTTCTGACCCTCAAAACCTGGTTTCCGTGAGGTCCCGAAGCTTCCCTTGAAAAACCCGAGGGTTGTTTGGTTGCTCTCTGTTGCATTTTCAAGTTCCTCACCGTCGCGCCTTCCTTCTCCTATTTTTATCCAGAATGGCGTCTAGAAGTGTTCTTTCCCTATCCGGAAGTCCCTCGATTACTTTCGAAAAGCTAAACGGACAAAATTATCTGTCTTGGTCTGCAGTTGTAGAAATGTGGTTTCTTGGTCAAGGTCATTATGACCACCTTGAGCAGGATGGAAGCCAAGTACCTTTTGAAAAAGCTGAACAATGGAAACAAGCAGATTTCCAGTTGTGTGCCTTATTGTGGCAGTCTGTGGAACCACGACTTTTGATATCTCTTAGAGCCTTCAAAACATGTCACTCGTTTTGAAAGAAAGCTTAAAGCATTTATGCTAATGATATTCAACGTCTTTATGATACAACAAACAAGCTTGCAAGTCTCAAAATGACAGATTATGATATGGTCTCCTTCATGACTGAAGCTCAAGCAGCTGTGGAAGAGTTGAGAATGTTCTTGGAAGAGGAATCTTTAGAAGACATAAAAAAGAAGCTTGACAAATATTATATGGTGATGATCCTCCGTGCTTTATGTCACAATGGGCAACTTAAGTATCAGGTCTTTCCTTAGCCAAAGTGTTCCTCAACGTGTTATTAACAAATTTCTTATTCACAAATTCAAAACAACAGCATATAATATTATCACAGAAATTCAAATAGTTATACAACAAGTACGTAGGTTTTTCATTAATAGTAATTGCACAAAATCTCAAGACATAAATAGTTATAAAAAAATATTTTATAATACAAAAATTTAGAAATGTTAGCTCCTCTTAACTCTTCTCCAGACTTAGTTTCCTACTGAGGAGTTGTTCTCCCAAAAATCCTTTAAAACCTCTACTTCTAAAATTTTCTTTCCAACTTTTTTCTTCTCTATTTTGTTTTAAGATTTCTCACTTGATTCTTCCTCTCTTTGTGCAAAACAAGTTCCCCTCCCATGACTATTTATAGTTCAAAAAATTTACTATTCAAATTATTTTTTTAATATTATTTTATTAATATTTTAATCACCATTTTCAAAACCACTTGCAAATCTTATCCTTCCTTAATCATGCAACTCAGAGATTCTTATCCTCTCATTTTTTTTTTTCGTTTTTACTATTTAATTTTTACTCTTCACTTTTTACTATTCACTTTTTACTATTCATTTTTTTTAACAAAACCTTCTAAAATAGGTTCTCAAAATTTTAAACCCCTCCTTCTGAAATTATTAAAAATTTTTATTATAAATTTAAAATTTTCTAACTTTAATTATATTTTCTATTCATTAAAATTATTATAATAATGCTAAAATTTACTACTATTTATCATATGATCTACTAGTTCCCTTGTAAAGTCACATGTTCTCATATCCTAAACTACTAAGACTAAGTTGATCTTTCTCCTAAACCATTTTATCTATGGCTTTCTATATCTTATACTTCCAAAATGTGAGAAAGATCAGATATCTACTATCATTTTATTTTTATTTTTTGTTTTAAATTTATTTATTTTTACCGATACTATTGAAGCCTCCAATATACATGATCGAAACTGTGGACACAGTGAGATTTTTTTTGGCTATATAAGGAGGAGCGGACTGCGCTGAGCGACACTTTGAGGTGTTGCGATTCTTGAGCGTGAGAGAGAGTGTGAGAGCTTTTGAGCACGAGTGAGATTCTCCCTCTACTTTCGTGTTTGTAAGTTTTTCTCTCTCCCAACCCTTCTTTTCTTTGTTCAAGTTTTTCATCTATGTTTTTCTGCTTTACGCTTTTTTAGCATTGTGTTATTTACTTCTCATTCCTTTTTTTCTTTTTCTTACTCGTTATATATATGTTGTCATATTAATGAACACATTGTCTTAAAATACGGGGTATATAGGCTGGAAAATCGTTGTTAATCTTCCTTCGTTTGAAGGTATGACAGAGACATTCGGGTAGAACAAAGCCATGTACTCCAGTTAAAACAAACCAAAACAAATATTTTTTTATTAAAACAAAATAAAAATATAGACTCATTGGACTTAGATCTAGGTAGGATTCGTTGCGAGGACCGTGAAACATATCTATTTCTGGACATCATCGAGACTTCAAAGACTGGACAATGAAAATTAAACTAAAAAGAGAATAAGCAAAATGGAAGACTTGACTTAAAATGAAAACTTGACTTGAACATAATAAATCTTTTTACTTTTACTTTTTTTTATAGAAGAAGTATGAACAAAAACTTAGAAAAAATGGACATTGAAGCCAAGATGAGTTACAAACGATGGCGGTCCACCCAGAGCAAGTTAAAATCTTGTAGAACATTTTCAACTATTTGATTATTAATCCTAGTGGATATCAGATTCACGAGATTGCAGAACGACCAAGGAAGTACGGAGAAATCGGAGAATACAGTATTTATTGTTGGTTTCAATAATAAACCATGGAAACCGAGTAAAGCATCGACGCTTGCCGCAATACGTCTCTGGTACATCGACGGTAGGAGGGAGTAACCAACAATAAATATTGTATTCTCCTATTTCTCCGTACTCCAAGAGTCGTTCTGCAATCTCGCGAATCTGATCTCGACTAGTATTAATGATCCCATAGTTGAAAATGTTCAACAAGATTTTGACTTGCTCTGGGGTGGACCGCCATCGTTTGTAACCCGTCTTCGCTTCAATGTCCATTTTTTCTAAGTTTTTTTTTCATACTTTTTCTATAAAAAAAAGTAAAAGTAAAAAGATTTATTATGTTCAAGTCAAGTTTCCATTTTAAGTCATGTATTTCATTTTAGTTTAATTTTCATTGTCCAGTTTTTGAAGTCTCGATGTCTAGAAATAGATATGTTTCAGAGTCATCGCAACGGATACTAACTAGATCTAAGTCCAAAGAATATTTTTTTTGTTTTAATAAAAAAAAATTATTTTGGTTTGTTTTAACTAGGATACGTGGCATTGTTATACCCGAATGTCTTTGTCATACCTTCAAACGAAGGGAGATTAACAACGGTTTTCCAGCCTATATACCCCGTATTTTAAGACAATGCGTTCATTAATATGACAACATATATATAACGAGTAAGAAAAAGAAAAAAAGGAAAGAGAAATAAAGAACACAATGCTAAAGAAGCGTAAAGCAGAAAAACGTAGATGAAAAACTTGAACAAAGAGAAAAAAGGTTGAGAGAGAGAAAAACTTACGAACACGAAAGTAGAGGGAGAATCTCATTTGGAAGAGGGTTCACTGAGAAGCTCTTAGACACACTCGAAGGAGGATCTCGCTCGTGCTCAAAAGCTCTCACACGCTCAAGAATCGCAACACCTGAAAGTGTCGCTCAACGCAGTTCGCTCCTCCTTATATTTCCAAAAAAAATCTCACTGTGTCCACAGTTTCGGTCCTGTATTGCAGAGGCTTCAATAGTATCGGTAAAAATAAATAAATTTTAAAAAAATAAAAATAAATAAAATGATAGTAGATATATCTGATCTTTCTCACATTTTGGAAGTATAAGATATAGAAGGCCATAGATAAAATTGTTTAGGAGAAAGGTCAACTTAGTCATAGTAGTTTAGGATAGGAGAACATGTGACTTTATAAGGGAATTAGTAGATCATATGAAACATTCATGACCCCATTGGTTTCCTTGAAATAATGAATTTTCGAGGACAAAAATTTTTGTTGTTGGGAAGAATGTAAGACCCTTGAAAAATATCTATAAATAATAGTAAATTTTAGCATTATTGTAATAATTTTAATGAATAGAAAATATAATTAGAGGTAGAAAAATTTAAATTTATGATAGAAAATTTTAATAATTTCAGAAGGAGGGGTTTCAAATTTTGAGAACCTATTTTAGAAGGTTTTGTTAAAAAAAACAAATAGTAAAAAGTAAAAAGTAAATAGTAAAAAAAAATAATAGGGAGAGGATAAGAATCTCTGAGTTGCATGATTAAGGAAGGATAAGATTTGCAAGTGGTGATTAAAATATTAATAAAATAATATTAAAATAATAAATAATATTAAAAAAATAATTTGTATAGTAAATATTTTGGACTATAAATAGTCATGGGAGGGGAGCTTATTCTGCACAAAGAGAGGAAGAATCAAGTGAGAAATCATAAAAAAAATAGAGAAGAAAAGAGTTGGGAAAAAAATTTTAGAAAAGTAGAGGTTCTGAAGGATTTTCGGGAGAACAACTTCTGAGTAGTAAACTAAGTCTGGAGAAGAGGTAAGTGGAGCTAACTTTTCTAAATTTTTTTATAACTATTTATGTCTTGAGATTTTGTGCAATTACTGTTAATGAAAAACTTACGTACTTGTTGTATAACTATTTGAATTTTTGTGATAATATTATATGATGTTGTTTTGAATTTGTGAATAAGAAATTTTTTAATAACACGTGGAACACTTTGGCTAAGGAAAGACCTAGTACTTAAGTTGTCCATTGTGATGCACCTCCTCTTTTTCCTGGAAATCTACTCGATGTGTTTTTAACTAATTCTTGAAGATCCCTCTCATCATCTATTTATAATGAAAAACACAAGAGTGCATGTAATACCAAGAGTCTGCACTAGACTACTAGGTACAACTCATTAATAACTCTACAGACTAGCCTAAATGATGATACCTATATGTAATGATTCTAGCACTCCCCCTCAAACTGGAGCATACAGATTGTATGTACCAATCTTAGAACAAATAAGCTCAATCTGAGGTCCCTTCAATGACTTGGTCAATACATCTGCGAGTTGGTCATTTGATCCAACAAACTCAGTACATATTTCTTTTGATAATAATTTTTCCGAACAAAATGACAATCAATTTCTATATGTTTGGTTCTCGTGAAACACTGGATTTGATGCAATGTGAAGAGCAACTTGGTTATAACAACCGGTCTACAATCAATCATGCCTATTTCTTGTAAAATATCCAGAGCATACTTCTTTTTGGAGATTACAACTTCATCTTTTGACTGAGCTACTTCAATGCCTAGGAAGTATCTGAGACTCCCAAGATCCTTGGTTTGGAAATGCCTACACAAGTACTCCTTCAATTGAGATATTCCAGCAGTATCATTTCCTGTAATAACTATATCATCAACATATACTATCAAGTGAACACATTTCCCGAGGGATGAATGATAATAAAAAAGACTGAATAATCTGCTTCACTGCGTTTTAACCCAAATTTTTGAACAATGGAGCTGAACTTTTCAAACCAAGCACGTGGAGATTGCTTGAGTCCATATAGAGATCGGTTCAACTTACAAACCATACCAGACTCCCCTTGAGCAACAAACCCAGGAGGTTGTTCCATATAAACTTCTTCCTCAAGATCACCATGGAGAAAGACATTTTTGATATCCAACTGATGAAGTGGCCAATGACGAATGACTGCCATGGCGAAGAACAAGTGAATGGTAGTCATCTTGGCCACAAGAGAAAAGGTGTCACAATAATCAAGACCATAAACCTGAGTGTACCCTTTCGCAACCAGTCGGGCTTTGAGCCTATCAATGTCACCATTTGGGCCGACTTTAATTGCATATACCCATCGACAACCAACAGCCTTTTTGCCTGGGGGAAGTGGCACAAGCTCCCAAGTATGACTGTGTCAAGAGCCTGCATTTCGTCAATCATGGCTTGTCGCCATCCAAGATGATCAAGTGCTTCTTTCACATTTTTAGGTATAACCACAGGAGAGACTGAGGATAAAAGGGAATAAAAGGAGGACGACACTCTGTGATAGCTGAGAAAATTATAAATGGGATGAGGGTTTCGAGTGGAACAAGTACCTTTTCTGAGAGCAATGGGCCAAACAGAATCAGTTTCACCAGGAGGCGTGACAGAGAAGAATTTGAAGGAGGAGATCCACCATTTTCTGGAAGAGGATTACTCATCGAGGTACTGTGTCGGAGGATATCAGTATGGGGAGTGGGAGGTTTGGGAGAACCGTGAGCATGACTTGAATTGACGGGGACATTGGAGATATTGGACTCAACCACTGGAAGAGGAAGGACCTGTTGGAGGATATGAACATCTTGAAGAGATGGAGAGAAGAAAGGTGTTTGTTCAAAGAATGTGACATTGGCAGACATGTAGTACTTCCGAGTTTCAGGAGAGTAACACCGGTTCCCTTTTTGAAGTCGAGAATACCCAAAAAGACACATTTAATTGCACGAGGGGAGAGTTTGTCTAGCCCCGGAGACATGTCGTGAACAAAACATATACAACCAAAAACTCGAGGAGGAGTGTGAAAGAGAGGATCATTGGGAAAGAGGATGGAGAAATGTACTTTATTGTTGAGAGAGGAGGAGGGCATCCTATTGATAAGAAAACATGCAGTTAAGATGGCATCCCTCCAGTGATGAACATGAATATGGGCACCAAGCAAAAGGGTACGAGCCGTTTCAACCAAGTGTCTATTTTTCCTTTCGGCTATACCATTTTGATGGGGTGTATGAGGACAAGTGGATTGATGCAAAATACCATGGGAGCTAAGGATTCCAAGGTTGGGACCTCATGGCTTGTCAGAAGTTGATCTCTGATGTGATTCAAGTCTGGATGCAAAGCACGAAGGATCATCACCATGTAATATTTTTCAAGCTTCCAGAGTTGCTTGGGCTTCAGTCATGAAGGAGACCATATCATGATCTGTCATTTTGAGACTTACAAGCTTGTTTGTTGTATCATTAGAGACGTTGAATATCATTAGCATAAATGCTTTGAGCTTTCTTCCAAACAACTCTCGGGCTTTTCAAGGGGAGCTTTGGGACCTCACGAAAACCAGGTTTTGAGGGTCGGAACAGAAAGAGGAGACCCAGGCGACAGCTATGGAGGTGTCGCGGCGACTTTCCGATGAGCAGAGGGTGGCGCGTGTACAGCACGCGCCTGTTCGCAGCGCACAAAGAAGTTGCGCGTGACGGAGCGTGGAGGAGAATCAGGCGAACCCACCAGCGGGGTTGGTTGTCGCGTGAAGAGACCTACCAGATCCACTGGTCGCCGGACGGAACAGTGACGGTGGCCAGCGGCGGACCGTGACAGAAAGCAGCGGACAGATGCGAGATGGCGGACAACGAAGTTGTAGAACTTCAAATTGCAGTTGACAGCTGCAGATAGTGGCGAGACAGCCGCGGACGACGGCGTACGGCACCGGACAGGTACGAACAGCAGTGACAGTGCTGGTGGACGGAAACTAGAGCAAGATGAACCTGCTATGATACCAACTTGAGATTTAAGACAAGAAATATTCTTGAGGGCTTGAAGATCCCTCTCATTATCATCTATTTATAATGAAAAGCACAAGAGTACATGTAAACCAAGAGTCTGCACTAGACTACTAGGTACAGAACTAGGTACAATTCATTAATAACTCTCAGACTAGCCTAAATGATGATACATATATGTAATGATTTGAACTATATATATATATATATATATATATATATATATATATATATATATATATTACACCTTAATTGTAAAGTTCATTTCAATTCAATCAAATGTATTATGAGTTAGACTCCGTTGGTGTTTGGCTTTTTGAAAGAGTTTAGAAATATAAAAATAAATGATGTAGTATTGAAATGTGCAAATTAATTCTATATCAAGTTTAGAGTTTAGAATATGACTTTTAATTAATAATGTTCACCAACGCTGGATCTGTAACTTTATATCTATGGGTGGTATTCAAGAAAGAGACTTTAAGACTTGGATTAGGTGAAGCTGGCTTTGTAATTTGATAGATGAAATTTGAACTTAAAAGAGAAGAAAACCAAACTTATTTGATAGGTGTAGGACTTCCTCAACAAAGAGACTCACCTTTAAAAGGAAAATAGTTAGGAATTCAAGTAATCTATTGGATAAAAATAAGGAAATTAAACAAAATATATATATATATATATATATATATATATATATATATATATATATATAAGAAATAAGAATCATAAATTCATTATATTAAAATTTTGAGTTGAAAGATATGTGTAACTCATAACAAATTTCTATAATATCTTCCTAATGAATCTTTCCTCAAAAGAAAAAGAAAAAAAAAATCAGTTAGATATGTAATTTTATATGGATGGGTAATCCTAAAGATGAAAGGGGGTTTTGAACTTGAGAGAAGAAAACAAAACTTATTTGATTCAATTGGTGTGAGACTTCCTTATCAATGTATAAGAGACTTACCCTTGAGAGGAAAGATTGTTGGAAATTCAAGTGAAAGTCATAAATTCGAAATAAGGAAATTGAGTGTCATATAAGAAAGAAGACACATTAAATCATTATCTTAAGGTTTTGAGTTAAAAGATGTCAATCTCTTATGTAGACTAGACTCAAATCATATTTACGTAATCTCTCCCTAATAATTCTCCCTTAAAAGAAAAAAAAAAAGACCCATAAGCCAGATATGTAATTTTATACATATTGGTGATATTCAAGAACTTGAGAGAACAAAATCAAACTTATTTAATTCAACTGGTTTGGGAAGAGACTTCCTTTTTAGTATATTTCAATGGGTTGAAGTTGTGTGAATTAGATTCATCACATCTCAAGCTCAATTGTGAACTTTGGGTCATCTTCCTCGGCCCTTTATGTGTTTGCTCTTATGCCAAGTTGATAATATGATGTTTTTCCCCAAAATAGTGTTGACCAAATTCTTTTAGTCTGTAACATTCCAATTTAGGAATGTCTCGTGTAGGAAAAATAAATTTTATTAAGTCAAATACAACTATGATACAATCATACTATATGAAATATTTAAAAACCTTATTACGTTGTAGTAAAATTAATTAAAACTCGTGGAAATAGAAAACAATCTCAATACAACTTGAAATATCGTACTTAAATTACCTCAACATAATTTATTTAAAAGAAATAAAGTTTGAAGAACCCCGAAAGCATTTCTCCACTCGCGTCTTGATCTACACTACATCAGCATCATCAGCAATATCATCTGTAATATCATCTACTCTCGTATAAATATGATCATCGCACCAGCACCACAAATGCAAGGGTGAGCAACACCAATCAACCTCAAAAAACAAATATAATAATACAATTATTATAATACCATTATCTAATAGTGTATAAGCTAATAACATCAATCCATTTCACAATACAAAAACACATTGTCATCCAAACTCTTATCCAGATAAACAATGTTACCACCACTAATCACTATCACTGTATGTCGTATTTTGTACTCCAGCACACATGATAAGTTCACCAAAATTGGGCATACACTATTGTTAGGATACAAACAAAAGTCTCATATCGGATAAAACAAGAGATGAACATGAGTTTATATATATATATATATATATATATAATATCTTCCTTGGTAAGAGGCCTTTTGGAGTAGTACCAAAAGTAAAACCATCAGGGCTTGGCCCAAAGCAGACAATATCTTACCATTGTGGATATTTATGTGTGTGTTATCCCTCTTTACAATGGTATCAGAGCTGACGGTTCAAGTCTAGTGACCGGGCTCAGGCGAGTACGTCTCCCCATGGTAAGGTGAAGCCTTGGCAGGTGGCAGGTGGCAAACAGTCAGATGAATCATGGAAGGTGGAGAGCAAGAGATGCTCAATTAGTTTGGAATTCTAGCTTGGAATTAGTTTTCTAACTTAGGGTTTTTTATCCTAGTGTTTGGTGTTAACCTAGAGTTTTTTGTACAAAGAGAATTCTCTATTTTATGTTGATTAGTTAAACTTCAAAACCAAGATTTCTATTAGATGAGCTTTCTTGTCCTTTCTATTAGACGAGTTTGTCTTGTCCTAACATAGTTGTTGTTAAAGTCAACTTATCAGAACAACCATGCTTTTTCAGTGCTTTGCTTGAAGTATGTTGTACTTTCTTTTGGACACCATTTCAAGAAAAGAACATTGTGTGAATATCTCTTTTATCTCTAATGTCCACTTCTGATATTTTAAATTGAAGCTTGTGGATGCGTGTAGAGTAGGTTATCTGCAAAGAATATAGTAGATTGTGCATGAAGCATATTTATCTTTTTTGTTATCACTTTTGTTGTTTTTGAACGTTGAGCATTTAATGTCATTTAATGGTAACTTAAAACAACAAAGTTCTTTTTGATTTCCTACCATTGAGGTAGTGTTTGACAATTAAGCTTTTGTTTTCTAAAGATACCAAGTGTTGAGTAAAGATTTCATTGTTGGACGAAGTGATAGTTTATCTCGTGATATCGTTTTAGATTGATGTAAACGCTTTCTATGGTTTTTCATTCTCAAAGCAATAGTGTTTAGCATTTGTTGGTGTTTTCTTCAATGTTTTGAGTTTTATTCTTGTAGGATGTTTTTGTCAACATTTTCTTGACATTGTTTCGTTTTTCGAGAGTTAAACTGAATACCCTTTGGGTATGATAAGCTTTACGCATTTAGCTTCAACTCTTTTAGATGTTTTTAACTTATCAGTCATTTAGCATTTTTGTTTCCTAAAATTCTAATTGTTTTCCTAAGATTTTTCTATGTTGGGGATTTTAGTTCTGAGTTTTATATTTCTTCGTATGGTGTTTCCTTATTATTATTTTGTTTAATGTTATTTGGTTAAACTTCAAAACATGAGAGCTTTAGGCGTATAGACGATTTTGTCTTAACAATTAACATGATCGAGCATTCAACTCTAAATCAACGTATTGCCCCTTGTTGATATTGTTAATAAGGGAAGCACTGGTTTAGCTGATCCTTAATCTCAAAGTACTTTAGTTACTCTGGTTTTTTATGATGCAATATATTATTAAAAACACATGTTTTGTTATGTGTTACATGTTCTACTATTTACTATGATTGATATCTTAATGAACATGTTTTGTGTTGTTTCTGATATATGTATGCATATTCACTTATTTGATACTTGATACATCCTTGTGATCTTTGTGTGATTTCTCTATCCTTACACTTTTACATTAAGTCGACTTAGCTGTTTACGTAGTCAACTTTATATTTCTGCTGCACTTAAACTTTTCTTTCCTTGCTGTCAACACCCAATTTCGTTCGGATTTGTTTTGACTTTATTGTTTTTCTTGTTATGTTCCATTTTTTTTATTATTATTATTATTTTCTTACTTATTTTCATTTTTTCTTATTTTATTTTGTTTTTTTTATTGTTATTTTGAATCTCTTTTTGGAATTTTCTTTTTACTTTTAGATTTTTATTTTTATTTTTTTAGTTTTACTTTAATATGATTAATATAGTTAACAAAAAAAAGAAAAAAAAAGGAGAAAATGAGAAAAAGAAAAGAAAGAGAAAGAAAAAAAAAAGGAAATTAAAGGAAAAAAGTGGAAACTGGCTTTGTCGTTTGTGAAAAGGACAGCGTTGGCCTGAGGCAAGAAACGGTTTGGGCAGACACAATTTGGTTTTGGCATGCGCGGATTGGCAACTTGGCAGAGGCGATTTGGGAGGGACATACGGAATTGTCACAAAAATTACTGCATAAAGCACAGAGACAGGGGGCCAAAAAAAAAAGAACAAGCATAACAGCCTTGGACGAAAGAGGAGGGCACACAGAGTATTACAGTCACATTGGCCATTCCCTACGGGGAGAAGGATCATCCCTCTGAGCCGGGGAGGAAGGGATATCATAAGCTAGAAGAGACGAAAGAAGATAGCCAACTAAAGGGGAGAAAGAGGTCGTCGGGGTTGACCTGGACAAAGGAAACTCCCAAGAGGTATGCATTATTCCTTCGTATTTGGCCAGAGAATTGGTTGTATTGTGTACATCTTTTATGTAATTTTGATGATTGGTATTGCTCTGTGTGAATGTGTGAATATGATGTTGTGGTGTAAGCATTTTCCTTTCTCCATCACCCAAGTACTTAGCAGCTTCTAGGAAACCCATGCTTGGGTTCCTATTCATCACCCAAATTCATAGGATGGTCTCAAGGCATGAGTCTGCCGTCAATATCTTCATCTTCATCCTTCTCCCATGTTCTTATTACCCTTGCGTTAAGATAAAAGACAAAATAAACAAAGAACCAGCCAATATCTCAGTCCCATTCACGCTTCTGTTCGCCACCCACCCTTACGCGTACAATGCCTAAACCAATCCATAACCCAATCCTTCCCCCCACTGACACCACCTCCTCTCTTACCACCATATCCAAACCTTCCCTCATATCATCAACACGCACAAAACCACGACTCCCAATCCACATTCTATCCTCATCCACCCTTCACGCATAACACCTAAGCCGGCAGACACCACCACATCTTCATGCACCACCATCCTTTTTGATTCCAGAAACCATACACAATCTTAAGTAAAATCAAGAATAGGAAAATAGAGAATAGCTGCTACTCACACAAGTCCAAACTCACACATGCACAATACCATAGTAGAAACCCAAAACACCCAAACAAGCACAAAAATTAGAAATTTCAAATCGTCCCCAACATCGTCTTGGCAGGCCTCTACAGCTGTATTCTTTGATTAATTAAGCAAATGAGTCCTCAGGGTTATAGGTCGCCTTTAGCGTTTTCGGAGGTGGCTGTGACGATAAGGTTTTAGAGGTAGAGGTGAATTTGGTCGTGGCGGTGAAAATGTCTCGGGGCGCGACGGTGTTGGTTCGGTGGGTGGCCGTCTTCGCGCCAGAAGAAGTGGAGGAATAGCCTGACATCGGGATTCGACGGTGGCTGTGGTGGTACGCGATGTCATCGACAACACCATTGTCGACGGTTCATGGCGGAGAAGACGAGTGATGGAGATGGTGGCCTTGTGGTTGCCAGCATAATGAGGGAGAGACCCTAAGTCTCTTGGAGTTGGGAGAAGTGTCGAAATGAGGGGGATGTGCAAACCCCTAAGGGGGTTTCTGAAGCTGAACTTGGGTTGAGAGTATTGGGCCTGCCTGTGCCTAAAAAAAAACCCTTTGCTACACCACCTTATTTTCTGCTTGAACCATTGTTGGGCATGTCTATGCCTAATAAAAAAAAAATCAAAAATCTTTTCTGCACCTCCTCTTTTCGCTAGGTCCCACCCCTTTTTTACTTGGGCTTAGGCCCAATCTATCATTAGAAATAAATTAGGTTTAGACACTCTATAGTTTTTTATTTTAACTATTTATTTTTTATTTTTATTTTTATTTTTAATATCTACTTATTTTAAAATACATTTAGAAAATAAAAATATATATTCAAAAAATTAACAAAAAATATTTTAAAGGTTTAAGCGCACGTGCGACCATTCGCGTCGACCTTGTGCTGAAAACCTTTTTCTTCTTTGAAAAAAAATAAACAAACAAAAATTATGTTTTAAAAGGTTAAAGCACACGTGTGACCGTTTGCGTAGGCCTTGTGCTAAAAACATTTTTCCTTTCTTTTTACAAAAATAATACAAATATTGTTTTAAAAGGTTAAAGCACATATGCGATCGTTCACGTAGGTCTTGTGCTAAAAGCTTTTTTTCCTTCTTTTTACAAAAAATATACAAATATGTTTAAAAGGTTAAAGCACACGTGCGATCGTTCGCGTAGGCCTTGTGCTAAAAACCTTTTTCCTTTCTTTTACGAAAATAATAAAAGTATGTTTTAAAGGTTTAAGCACACGTGCGACCATTCGCGTAGGCCTTGTGCTGAAAACCTTTTTCTTCTTCTTAAAAAAAATAATAACAAAAATATATATATTTTAAAGGTTAAAGCACACGTGTGTCCGTTCGCGGCGTCCTTGCGTTGAAAACCTTTTCTTCTTTCTTATAAAAATAACAAAAAAAAATAATATGTTTTAAGGTTAAGCACACGTGTGTCCGTTCGCGGCGTCCTTGTGCTAAAAAACATTTTGCCTTCCTTATACAAAAAAAATCTTCAAAAACCAAAAACCATCATATTTTCAAACAAACAATCAATCTTTCGGCCAAAACTACGTGATCCTTGATTCTTCATCCAGAATGGAGATACGTACGAGCAAGGCCAGTCCTTGTTAGGTTCACCTTCCCAAAAATCTAAATTTTCCAAACAAACTTTCCAAAAAATTCTCCAAACAAATTTTCCAAATGGTTTTCTAGAACTACGTAACCCTGATTTCTCATTCTGAATGAGAATACGTAGGAGCAAGGTCAATCCTTGTCAGGCCCAAAAATTAAAAAAATGTTTTTTGTTTCTTTATAGTGTCATTTTTCGGGATAGTTAAGCATTTTGAAAACCACATCACGTTTGCGCATTTAATTAAAGGTATTGCCTTAGGGCAGACGTTATAAGGTGCTAACACCTTCCCTAAACGTAACCGATTCCTGAACCCAAAATCTGGTTTGTGTGGACCATGCCTTATCATTTTATGGTTTTTCTATAGTTTTCCAGAACAAACTATGGTGGCGACTCCAAAACTCTTTTTCAAAACTTGTTTTCTTTTTGGGATCGTCGTCCCGTCGCGATTCCGGTTGCGACACTTGCGATTCAAGAAACTTTGTAAAAGTTTATACTTTGCGGAAATTTTTTTTTAAAAGACTCTGATTTTTAAACCTCACTAATTCACCCCTCTCCCCCCTCCCCCCCTCTTGGTGTTGAAACTGAGCCATCCTGTTTGAACCAATTGGTACTAGAGCTGGTTTTCATAAGATATTCGAAAAAATAGTTGATTTCTATTTTCTTTGAATCGACTATATTCCTGGAAAATGGCTTCTAGTTTTCAAACCTTTGGTGAAGGTGCATCTACAAGCAGACCACCACTGTTTGCGGGTGAAAATTATCCTTTTTAGAAAATTAGAATGCAAATCTTTCTTGAATCCGTGGATAGAGGAATTTGGGATGCAACTTTGAATGATCCTTTTGAGCCAACTCATATTGTTGATGGAAAAACTGTTTTAAAATTTTTTTCTGAGTGGTCTCAAGAAGAGAACAGGAAAGCACAATATAATGTCAAAGCTAGAAATATCATTGCATCTGCACTATGTGTTGATGAATTTTTCAGGATATCTCAATGCAAATCTGCCAAGGAGATGTGGGATGTCTTGGAAGTCACTCATGAGGGCACTGATGAAGTCAAGAGAGCAAGGAAGAATTCTCTGATTCAAGAGTGTGAGCTTTTCAGGATGAAGGCTAGTGAAACAATCTATGAAGTCCAGAAAAGATTCACTCATATTGTAAACCACCTTATGGCTCTTGGCAAAGTCTTTGACAAGGAAGAAATCAATATCAAGATTCTGAAAAGTCTGAACAGAAACTGGCAACCCAAAGTCACAGCAATCTCTGAGTCCAAAGATCTAACAAGCATGAATATGGCTACCTTGTTCAGCAAGTTAAGAGAACATGAGTTAAAACTTGGAAGATTGAAGGATGAAGAAGAGATTGAAGAGACGAAGTCCATTGCACTAAAAACAACAAGCAAGAAAGCTTCAAAGTCAGAGGAAGATTCAAATGCAGAGATGGACAACAATGAATTGATGACCATGGTGGTAAGGAAATTTAATCGACTTATCAAAAACAACACGCAACTTACTAACCATGTAGGTCACAACAAAGTCAAGAAAGCTTACAGGTCAAATGTTATACAATGTTATGAATGCGGCAAAGAAGGACACATCAAACCAGATTGTCCAGACCTGAAGCCAAAGCATAAAGTCAATAAGAAGTTTCCTCAGGAAAAGAACAGAAAGCAGAAAGAAACTTATATTGCCTGGGAAAATAGTGATTTTGAAGCATCAAGTGATGAAGATGTTGATCATGAAGAGGAATCAAACATCTGCTACATGGCTGGAACATTGTTGGTTGATTGTGACAGTGACACAGATTTTGAGAATGAACCGATAGAAGTGAAGTATGACCTACTGATAGATGCTTTCAAAGAGATTCATGTTCAAGCAATGCGACTACAGTATAAGGTCAATCGACTTAACTCTGAAAGAAGAGATTGAGTATAGAATTAATAATCTTGTCACTGATAATGAGAAATTACAAAAATAGTTAGATGAAGCTTTATTGTTTGCTAAAATTGTTAAAACTGATACTACTACAGTTGAAAAGAAATGTGATAAATGTCATGCTCATGTGAAACAAATAGATTACTTGACTAGCACGCTAGTCAAATTTACACAGGGTAGAGATAACTTGAATGTTGTATTAAAGTCTACTAGTAGAGCTATTAACAGACAAGACATTGGTTATAAAGCTAATTCTAATAGAACCAATACAAAGAAATTTTCTGATTTAAGCAAACCTGTGAAACATGCTTGCTTTTACTGCAATAGTATTGGTCACACTGTTAGAAATTTTTATTAGAGAAGAGTTGGAGTTCCTAAAGGATTATATGTGTGGATACCTAAGGAACATTTGGCTACAATTGACAATCAAGGACCCAAATTCAAATGGGTACCTGCATAAAAAACTTCAACTGTTTTACAGGAACTACAATCAGATGCAGTGATGCGTAGTGAGAACTCAAGGATGAATTAACATGGCTATATCAACCATCAACCATCTTGAGTGTCTACAACTGGTAACATGTATTATCTTACTACATCATGCATGAAAAGATTGTTTGAATGATATGTGACCGATTGTATGATTGTTTGATTGTCTATTTGAATGATTTGTTTGAAATCAAAATTCACGAATTTTAGTCGACTTGATTATGAGCCTAGTCGAATTTGTGTCTTCGTATGTCTGTATCTGTTTTGAAATCCTTATGACATACAGTAGTCAACTTTAATGTTATTCAAATTGACTTAGTGTCTCTGTTTTGGGCCTTAAATTTTGAAAATTTAAAAATGTACCTCGTTTGGGTATTATCTTGTTAGCGCCTTTATATTTGTGTTTGTCATAACATAAGTCGTAGCACACTAAACCCTAAAGAATTCAGTTGAAGACACTCTAAAGAATGGCTTCTTCCTCATCAATTAAACATTCCAAAACCATTCCTTCATCCGAAAGAAATGTTGGTCCCTCATGATGGATTAGTGACAATGAAGCTAGAGAAAGATGCTTGAGGTGGATAAGGATAAAAGATGTTGTTCAACACAAATCAATTGACTTACCCTTATTTCGGAATGAAGGCTTTGTATTTCCTAGAATGTTGGGTGTTTAAGGTCTATACATGTTTGTCCATATGACTGGTGATTACTATCCAGACCTTGTTCAAGTGTTCTACAACAATGTGAAGGCTATTGATGGCAAGATTCACTCTCATGTGAAAGGAGTGGACATTATTATTGATAATGACACATGGTTACAAGTCGTAGGGATCGAGGATGAGGGTAGATTATCACATCTACCGGATTGCTCGTAAAACAGATGGACTAGAAAGACAGAGATGTTTAAAGACTGCATGAGATACCGTGGAAGATACAAAAAGGAAAAATGATTTCTATTCAAATGGCTGAACAAAGAAGAGAAAATTGTTGCACACATTATTGGGCATATCTTAGCTCTTGGAAGGGCTAATCTCATAAAACTGACACTAGTGGACGTATATTTACTAAATGCTATCATGCTTAGAATACCAACAAATTGGGTAGTTGTTTTCAAGTGGCACATTATAGATGTTGCGGTTAATGACTGGTGCAATTTACCCTACTTATTGTTTATTAGCAAGATACTGGCTTTGAATGGAGTCAATCTAAATGGTGGAAATAAGGTTTCATGTAGCAAAGCGAATCAAATTGGAAAAGCAACTCTGACATGCATAGGTTTAAAGAGAACTGTCTTAGGATGGATCTTCAATGATGAACTGGACCCAACAAAAGGTAGAGGCGAACTACTCGACTCTGATAATGAACAAGAGCTGCCACCTCCCAATTCTAAATTTGAAAGATTCGTGGCAAACAGAATTAAAAAGGTCTTCAAGAGGACTAATGTTATGAAGGAGTCTCTCATGGATTTGAATGAGAAAATGGATGAAATAATCAAGCATTATGTGGAGAGTTCTACTTCTACTGAAGAGTCTGAGAGGAAGGAGGTTGATGAAACAAGTGAAGAAGATTATGAAGAGTTGTCTGAAATAAAATAGGGATTTTTGTGTCTACTGCTCTATGTCATGTGTTTTACTTTTGGTTCTATTTTGTCTTTGTTCTTGTTTCTTTGTAAAATGGCTTAGATTGCCATTATGTATGTCTTGTTCTAGTCTTTCATTTGTAATATCTTTTTAACAAGTAATGAAATCAGTTGTTTTTAATTCAAATTCATTTGCTCTAAATTTCTGGATTGAATCTGCATGGATTTGAATGAGAAAATGAAGAAATAATCAAGCATTATGTGGAGAGTTCTACTTCTACTGAAGAGTCTGAGAGGAAGAAGGTTGATGAAACAAGTGAAGAAGATTATGAAGAGTTGTCTAAAACAAAATAGGGATTTTTGTGTCTACTGCTCTATGTCATGTGTTTTACTTTTGGTTCTATTTTGTCTTTGTTCTTGTTTCTTTGTAAAAGGGCTTAGATTGCCATTATGTATGTCTTGTTCTAGTCTTTCATTTGTAATATCTTTTTAACAAGTAATGAAATCAGTTGTTTTTAATTCAAATTCATTTGCTCTAAATTTCTGGATTGAATCTGCATGGATTTGAATGAGAAAATGAAGAAATAATCAAGCATTATGTGGAGAGTTCTACTTCTACTGAAGAGTCTGAGAGGAAGGAGGTTGATGAAACAAGTGAAGAAGATTATGAAGAGTTGTCTGAAACAAAATAGGGATTTTTGTGTCTATTGCTCTATGTCATGTGTTTTACTTTTGGTTCTATTTTGTCTTTGTTCTTGTTTCTTTTGAAAATGGCTTAGATTGCCATTATGTATGTCTTGTTCTAGTCTTTCATTTGTAATATCTTTTTAACAAGTAATGAAATCAGTTGTTTTTAATTCAAATTCATTTGCTCTAAATTTCTGGATTGAATTTGCATGAATGAATATTGAATCAACTAATGTTATGAATGAGTCTCTCATGGATTTGAATGAGAAAATGGATGAAATAATCAAGCATTATGTGGAAAGTTTTACTTCTACTGAAGAGTCTGAGAGGAAGGAGGTTGATGAAACAAGTGAAGAAGATTATGAAGAGTTGTCTGAAACAAAATAGGGATTTTTGTGTCTACTGCTCTATGCCATGTGTTTTACTTTTGGTTCTATTTTGTCTTTGTTCTTGTTTCTTTTGAAAATGGCTTAGATTGCCATTATGTATGTCTTGTTCTAGTCTTTCATTTGTAATATCTTTTTAACAAGTAATGAAATCAGTTGTTTTTAATTCAAATTCATTTGCTTTAAATTTCTGGATTGAATCTGCATGAATGAATATTGAATCGACTTCGTGATTAGTGAAGTTGACTATGCACATACTCACTGTTACATTAATTGCTTTGTATACTCACTTCTTATATGTTTAGTTTCTTGCACTATAATACTAAACTGCTTGATCTTCAAAAGATTGTGAAAGGTTTTGTAGGAAACATTGCTTTGGAACTTACTGCTTGGATCACATCTGTCTGAAAAGCAATGAAATCAACTTGACAAATGGTTCAATCGACTTATCACTTACAAGGGGTTATAAATTCCATTTATTGGAATTTGGTTATTAAGTTGTTTGATCATTTTATATCAGTTGTCTTTAATATATCTTTGTTCTTATATGACTGTTTTGCAATGAGAATATATTGTGAGATTGTTGATAATTGTGTCTTTGCTTGATTGAATTGCTTGAAATCATAACTCTGATACAATTTTGATACAAACTGATTGTGTGCTCTAATACTTGTGAAACTGCATTGTGCATCTGCATTTGATTTTAAAAATAAGCATTATGACAGGGGGAGCATTACATGCTTGCATAGATTTTTCACATGCCTACACTTTAGGGGGAGTTTATCTATCTCATGTGAATATCTGTGATAGGGGAAGCATCATTGAATGATTAAATCTGTTTACACTGATGTATCTTTGTTGCTTCATTTTATCAATATATTCATATCTAAAAGTAAACCTTTTTTGCTAATGCATAAAGGGGAAGAAATGGTTGAAAAGTTTGATTAATCATCTGCTTATTTGCTTTGATATGTGATTGCTTGTCACTGGTTATTCAGAGTAAATGTTCTATGCTGAAATTTGTTGAAATGATCTTTTATTTGCTATGATACATTGAAGTAAAAATCAATTAATCACTTGTTCTTACTGATTGCTTATATTAGCTCTGATTCTAGTGATTATTTGACTGGTTTTATGTGTTGTTTGTGTACAAACATGGTTGCTTATTAATCATGGTTGTGCACCATAAAAAAAGGAGAAGATTGTTGAGATTGTTGATAAGGGGAACACTTGTTTAGCTGATCCTTAATCTCACAGTGCTCTAGTTACTTTGATTTTCAATTATGACAACACATTATTAATAACACATGTTTTGTTATGTGTTACATGTTCTACTCTTTACTATGATTGATATCTTAATGAACATGTTTTGTGTTGTTTCTGATATATGTATGCATATTCACTGATTTGATACTTGATACATCCTTGTGATCTTTGTGTGATTGTTCCAAGAACTCATCAAGAAGATGGTGGAGATCTTTCTTGCAAGAGCTTCTTAAGGAGAAAGAATTTTGTGCTTACTGGTTGATCAAGTTCTACACTGCTGGTGTTCTTTGCATTGATCAAGTTTTCTATCAATCTTTGGAAAGATTATTGTTGCTATCCTGTTGGGATTACAGGAGGTGGACTCGTGGAGTCTTGGACACTTTGAGGATTGTTCAAAGTGAGTTGAATATTGCAGAAGAGGGGATATCTTGCTGCAGATCTTTGTGTTGCTTCATATATTTTGGTTAGAGGGTTAGAGAGATGTTTTATATTTTTGACGTGGAGGTCTCTATAAAAGCCTTGTTGTAAAAACCTTGACCATTATAGTGCATTTGCTTCTTGGTTGTGGAAGGACATTGGATGTAGGCATTGAGGCCGAACCAGTATAAAAACTCTGCGTTTGATTTCTCTATCCTTACACTTTTACATTAAGTCGATTTAATTGTTTACATAGTCAACTTTATATTTTCGCTGCACTTAAACTTTTCATTCCTTGCGATTCAAGAAATTTTGTAAAGGTTTATACTTTGCGAATTTTTTTTTAAAAGACTTTGATTTTTAAACCTCATCAATTCACCCACTCTTGGTGTTGAAACTAAGTCATCCTGTTTCCAACACCCCTTAACCGACATTTGAGGAAAATTCACTTTTCATTATGATATCGACCCATAACCGTTATATAGGTGACAATTCTTACTATCAGTCTAGAGTCGCTATTCAAGCTCAAACTTACATCAATAATGAGGATGAAGAACTGAAAAGCATTACAATCTTCATATCTTCGTATCAGTCCAAAGTTATTATATAAACCATAAATGTTAAACTTGCACATCATCTAATTAATACAGAAAATTTAATTAAAACATATAAATTTTTAAATACTTAATAAAATAAAAAATTCAATAAAAATATCCAAATTTATAATAATTTCAAAGACAATTAATTAAGTATTTTAAATAAATTGTTAGATATATTATCTTTATCTACAATGCCTTTTTTATTATTATCCACTATTCTCTGCCTCTATCCACCAACGTTCCTTGTCGGGGAAGTCTGTTTTTAAGTGCTTTGATGAATAAAGGAAACCATTTTTTTAAAGAACTAAATCTTCTACCTTCATTGTCTGTCATTGACGGACCATCATTTCCGTCATTCACTGTGAGGGAGAGTTTGTTTCTATGTGATCCAATCTAGTCCCTATAGTTTATCTTATAAGTCATTATATGCCACCATCTGTTCCTGGTGACAATCTAGCCCTCAATAATTACTAATGACAATCTAGTCTCTATAATTTGTCGTTATTCGTTACTGTTGGTCGTCGTCCATTATTGATGGTAATCTTCTTTATCAAATCATCATAGTTGAAATTTCGCTATAGTCACTATTGTCCAATGTTATTCTCTACAACTACAGTTAGTTCTTCATCGACCTTTTTTCACACTCTTTATGAACTGTATGTAAATAATGCATTCTTCAACCGCAATTTATAAGAAAAAATTTATATGAAACAACTAATCAGATTTGTTGCTGAAGGGGGTCTTCTAGGTTGATATTTCGTCTTTTATATCATATTTGTAAATCGTTAACAATTTCGATTTACTACAGTGCAAAAATAGATATTTTTTTTAAATCTTTATTGATTATATTATTAACAAGACTAATAAATATGATTTGGATTAGATATATTATTTTTATCTTATTTTTATATTTTATTTTGAGATTAACTATTTTTTTTTATTATAAATAAACTATCTACGTTTATATTTAACAAAAAAAAATCATATATATATTTTAAATGCAAGTAATTTATCATGCTAATTTTTTTATTATTATTTTGAGAAAAAGGAACGAGTGCATGATAGACTTAACAGAGAAGACTACAGTATATCGCATCACCCAATTTTGAGCTTCTCTATTGGTGGCTCCCAGTGAACCCTCGTTGTGGTGTGCGTACGCTTTCTTCATCTTTTGAATTTTGGAATCCATGGGTCAGGGAACTCCGGGCGGAATGAACCGGCAGGGCGACCGGAAGCCGGATGGCGGCGACAAGAAGGAGAAGAAGTTTGAGCCTGCGGCGCCGCCGACCCGCGTCGGGCGGAAACAGAGGAAGCAAAAGGGTCCGGAGGCGGCGGCGCGTCTGCCTACGGTGACTCCGGTGACGAAGTGCAAGCTGAGGCTACTGAAGCTGGAGCGAATCAAAGACTACCTGTTGATGGAGGAGGAGTTCGTGGCGAATCAGGAGCGCCTCAAGCCTCAGGAGGAGAAGGCGGAGGAAGACAGATCCAAGGTCGACGATCTTCGAGGCTCTCCCATGAGCGTCGGTAATCTCGAAGAACTCATCGACGAGAACCACGCCATTGTTTCCTCCTCCGTTGGTCCGGAGTACTATGTCGGAATCTTGTCTTTCGTCGATAAGGATCAGTTGGAGCCTGGTTGTGCTATTTTGATGCATAATAAGGTTTTATTTTACTCGCTTTACGCTTTTTCGGTTTAATTGTGGAAATGAAATGTGTGAAATTATTGGAAGCTCGTTGCCTAGGGTTTGACTTTGTGATCGATAAGAATCACTAGTTCGTCTGCGTGCGTGAAGCTTATAGTAACTTTGTGAACTAAAAATTTTCTTGTGTGAAGCTTTTATTTTCAGGCTAGGTTTTGTTGTTTTTTCATGGTATTGTTGGGAATTGCAGACAAAAGGGGCTTATGTGGCCACGATTGCGGTCACTGAGATCCCAAAAGCCTCAATTTTGTAGCAAGATTTCACTCCTGGACCTGTTTTTTAAATCTTATATCTATATTATTTCAATGGACTTAAATAGGAAGTCATGGAATATGTGTCCTTAGATTGTTCAAGTTTTTGTATGTGTGTGTATGAGGCTGTTGACAGTAGGATTGTTGGAGTAGATAGTTTGTGAATAGGAGTCAAGTAAATTGTTTGATATTTACACAACGTATAAGTAAATGCAGTCCTATCTTTTCTGAAGTAATGAGTTTAATTTGTGTGATTTGGGAGCATCCGAAGCGGATAAGAGAGTGGGAAAAGTTGTGGTTTAAATTGATTTTGACATGATTATTGTTTCGTTATTTGAATTGATCAAGTATCTTGGTGTGGTTCAGGTGGTTAGATGCTGGTGGTATAATGATTTTGTTTTTGTGTTTTTTTTATCAGGTTCTCTCTGTTGTTGGGCTTCTTCAAGATGAAGTTGATCCTATGGTCTCTGTAATGAAGGTTGAGAAGGCTCCTCTGGAATCTTATGCTGACATTGGTGGTTTAGATGCCCAGATACAGGAAATTAAGGAAGCAGTTGAGCTACCCCTGACGCATCCTGAACTATATGAAGACATTGGTATTAAACCTCCTAAGGGAGTCATATTATACGGAGAACCTGGAACTGGGAAGACCTTACTTGCGAAGGTTTGCATTAACCGTTTCTTCTTGTAGGGATTTTCTAATGGAGTTTCGGCATTTTCTTTTCTGTTTCTTATTTTCTCATTTTCACTACCTTTATATTGAGGTGGTGTTTTGATTTAAGGAATATTTTAACACTCTTGGGAAAGTGACATGCAAATAAAAGTTTACCATGTTTGGTAGAAGAGAATAAAAATATTTGCAAGACATAAAAGATTATTGGGCACCTTAATTTGTCAATAAATGGGAATAAAACTTTCCTGTGATAGTTGACTAAAAAGTTACTGAACTTTCTCATAGTAATTGGTAATAAACATACTATTCCCAGAAAAGTTCAATAATAATAAAATATATTTTATAAAATTTCCTGGGAATCCTATTTCTGGGAATTCATTTCCAGGAAACTGATTTTGTGGTGAATAAAAGATTCAGAGTACCAAATGCCTCCTTAAGCTGAAGTTGCTGAGAGTGCTCCATGATAAGTTAATGCTATGTAGTTTTGAATACTTTGTTCTAATGTATATGGACAAAAAGGGATTGTGTCATTCTCTTGTTTATACTGTGTGAAAATTATAGTCTGTGTCTGCCTTGTTTAAATGGTACTTTTAGGAATTCTCTAGTTGTTTGCTAGCGATTGTTTGTGGCTTTGATGATCACCAGTAGGAAAAAGAGAATGCAAACACAGAATAACTGATATTCATTGTATTATTGGAATTCAGAAAACCAGACAGTTGTAAGTCTCCTACCAGAGCAAGTCTCCTGTTAGAGACTTTTCACTGCCACTAAAACCTAATGCTTCACACCTGCCTTCCGAACTCCCCTTTGCTTCCCTAGAATGATGGCTAGCTCAGCTGAATATACCTTCCGTAGGGTGGCTTTGTTTTGTACCTAGGCCTGGCAATTTGTCTTCCTCCAAATCCTTTATGTCCAGGCCAAGATTACTGTCATGCTTTGCAGGAGTTACTGAATGGCATAAGGAAATGGTTATTGGATGTCACAATGAAAATTTCTCTGTTGGATTTGAAATACCCGCATGCACAACTGACACTAATTATGACCAGTCTACTGTATTGATATTGAAGACTTATGCTACAAGGTGTTTTCATCCCGTGTTCACTCTTATGTGTTAGGTTTTAAATACTTCCATTCCATGTGTTTTTCACTGCCATGCAATTGAGTGTATTGATTACTATAAGATTTTAAAGCTGTATGCAAAATCCCATGTTAAAGTTGTTTAATCTTTCTGGTTGGTAGAAAATACTGTAATATTGAATTAGAAATATATAGACTCTTTTAGGAATGAATGGAACTATTTGTATGGAAAGAAGCAACTGACAAGTTACTTTTATTCAATAATCCTAGAGTTTATATATTCTTTGATCTCTTAAAACAAAACTTGACCTGGGCACTTATAGGCATTAGTGACCTGCGTCTACTAATGCATGATTGCCTGTAATGCTATTTCTTTTAATAAGACAATGCCTTTTGTGTATTCAGGCTGTGGCAAACTCAACATCAGCTACATTCTTACGTGTTGTTGGTAGTGAATTGATACAAAAATATTTGGGAGATGGCCCAAAACTTGTGAGGGAACTTTTCAGAGTTGCTGATGATCTTTCTCCTTCTATTGTATTCATTGATGAAATTGATGCTGTTGGTACAAAAAGGTAATTTAAAACCCAACTTCAACAGCCATGATAGGGTGGAGGTGGAAGAGTGATGTATTGAATCACTCCATGAGCTCCTAGGATTCTTTTCCTATATTCATTAGCTTACCAGCACACATGTTTTTACAGGTATGATGCTCACTCAGGTGGAGAACGTGAAATTCAAAGGACCATGTTAGAGTTGTTGAACCAGTTAGATGGTTTTGATTCAAGAGGAGATGTAAAAGTGATTCTGGCAACCAATAGAATTGAAAGTCTTGATCCAGCTTTGCTGCGACCTGGTCGAATTGACAGGAAGATAGAATTTCCTCTTCCTGATATCAAAACTAGGAGACGTATTTTTCAGGTAGGCATGATTAATTTTGTGAGGCAATACACACACTTTTTTGGTAATGCTTTATCCTGGTCCATCTGTGCTCTTTGTGTTTTGTTTTTTAATTACAACATGTGTTCAAAAAGTCATAATAATCGTGTTATTTTTTTGAAAGGTAAAATATTAAAGAAATGCTGTATTATTCCTTTTCTGCATGAACTAAATATGCAATATGTTTCGGTACAAATAAATTACGAGAAGCAATCACTGTTCTAATAAAAATTCAGTAGTTGCAAAATGATCTGAAAAAGCTATATTTTGCACAATTACCTTTTTAAAGCTTAGATAAATGGTCAATATTTTTTTTTCCTGAAATGTCTCTTAGGAAGCTATTTAAAAAAAACAATTATTTTCCTAAATAAACTAACCCAAATTCACACAATGTTGTTCTTTGGAATCTGTGTGATATCTTAATATGCATGCTATGTTCAACCATCCTAAAGTTTTCGTACTTTTAAATTAAGATACACACATTGAGGATGACATTAGCTGATGATGTCAACTTGGAAGAATTTGTTATGACTAAAGATGAATTCTCTGGAGCTGATATAAAGGCAATATGTACTGAAGCTGGTTTACTTGCTCTGCGAGAACGCCGGATGAAGGTAAGAAATCTCATCGTGGCTCTATTGTTTGTGATATAAAAATATCTTCAATGTTTGGAGGTTGCTAGTTTTTACAAGCTCATTTTGATAAGGCTCAAATATGTTAAGCCAAGTAGAACAGACAATTGCTTTGGTGGATTTTTCCAAAAGTTGCAATTCTAGAAATCTTTCCTAGGGATTGGGTAGCTGTGAAAAGAGGAGGGCGGGGGGTTATAATGCTAAAATTCTTTCCGAGGAAATCTAAAAGAATATTCCTCAACTCTATCTCGATGAATGTGCAGGATTGAGAATAATGCTGTTCCTGTGTAGAGAGTTGATTGTGTGTATTTTTGCTGCAGCTTTATTTATTAATTTTTTTTCTTTATATATTAGGAAATGTAGGAATGTGCATGGCATCCTTTAATGCTGTATTACGAAAAGAAAACGAAATTAGAAATAAGTTAGAAAAATAAGAGAAAAGAACTCGTAGCCATCCTAAACTATATTTTTTGCAAATTTAGATTCCTTGAACTTTGTTTTAGTTTTAACCAGTCAGCAGACTTTTACTCTTTTTATATAATGAACCCTTCTATTAACATGGGACTAAGTTACTAATGATACACAAAACTAGTTTTATTTTATAGGGGAAAATAGTATGCAATGATCCTAAATTTTATGCCTTGCAAATAGACTTGAGATTTCGCAGTTTATCTCGAATAGATTTTTTTGAATCAATAGTTTTTGAATTATTTTTAAGTTAATGATAGTAAGAGTTTAAGGATTAATTGGGATGAAGTGAAATTTGAGTATACCTTTCTGTAAAAGGCAGAGGTTTTCCCACCTCTTGTTTTTAATCTATTTGTTTGTATTCTTTTTGGTTCGTATTGTATATCTATAATCTATATCTATAAATCATTTGAAGTTTTCTCTCCCTAATTTATGATATATAATTGCTAATACTTGTTCTGTTGTCTTGTTTAGGTGACTCATGCCGACTTTAAGAAGGCCAAGGATAAAGTGATGTTTAAGAAGAAAGAAGGGGTGCCTGAAGGGCTGTATATGTGAAATAGTTCCGTATATTATCCCCAGTCCTCTCGTTCTTTTTTTAATGTACTAGTCACGGGAACAAATGTCAATTCATTTGTATTATGCGAACAAATGTCATTTGTATTTTGGGGGCTTTGAATCTCAAACTATGATTGATTTTAATTCAATATATAGTTTTCTACCAATTTCATTGATTTTGGAAATCGATCCATATTATGTTTAGTCATGTTAACGATGAGCATGCTTATTGAGAAACTACTCACTGCTGTTGAATTATAAAACCCAATTCACAAGAACCTGGTGTTTAAACTCTTGGAGGGACAGTCTGATTATAAATTTCAGAAATTTACATCCTTCGGCTATTGCTTGAGGAACGATGCTTTTAGTTCACACCGCTTGGTCTCTGCGCAAAAGAAAAGGAAGAAAACTACATAACCATAATAATTAGTTATTGAGAGAGAGAGAGAGCTTTTCCCTGTTTGATAACATATGGAGAAATTGTTGTCTTACAGAGGATGACGTGTTCGTGCGGGCTAATGACCGACTCGAATAAATAAGATTTCTCCTTGTCTTTCACCCTATCCTCTTTTTTTCTGTCACTTGCCCCAGTTGCTTTGGCCTCTACTGCTTTTCGTGGGAAGTTTCCCTTTCTTTTTCTCGGCCAAACCTCCCTTTGGTTTTTTATGGTAGATGTTTTCGTTTCAGGTTTGGGTAATTAAAAAGCTAATTTTAACATATTTTTATATCTCACACTAAATAAACTTAATTATAATAAATCATAATTAAAATATTTTGTTAAAGTACAAAAATTAATTAAGAATTTAATATTAAAAGTTAAGTGATGATATAAATATTGTGACATCCCCAAATATATAATAATACTAATTATATAATAAAGATGTCATCATTCAAATAAAGAGAACAGTCAGAATAGAATAGTAGGACAATAATTGATATTACAGTCATTTATAAAAGAGGACAGAATTTGAAACTTAAACAAATTAGAGTATTCCAAATTACACCAAATTAAATATAGAAATCTCATGCAGAACTAAGCAGCAGCATCAGCGTCCTCTAGCACTTGCTCTAAGGGGACCTCCTCAACCACATTTGCTCCCATCCAAAAGGATGATCATCGCAAGAGAAAACATACACAAGCAACACACAACAAGAAAGCAAGGGTGAGCTAGGTAAACAGACAACATACATATAGTACAGTCAATCAATACCATCATGCTTAATTACAAATAAAAAAAAAACAAGCAGGACATGCCATTCAAAACATGCATCAAATACTCAACGCGACTCATCCGGATTTTGTATAACTATCTAACTATTGGTCGTCTTTGCACTTGCATAGTTCAGCTGACCCATCCCCAACACTATGCAAGGTAAGTCCCCCAATCTGTCTATGTCTAAACTCCAAGACTATAGACGAGGACCTCCATCTACTCTCACCACTCACAATGTTCTTCTCTATTTGAGTATGAACAATGCTTTGAGTGTAGGAATAGACAAACCATTTCAAATCTCCCGACCTTATACAAACAACAACAACCCTCCTAACATCACATACAGTCATCTCTCCCTGAGATATTCAGTTTATCCTCAATCAAGCCATCCAATTCAAGTATATAAACATACATTCGCCAAAGCAGTCAAACAACATAACACCAAACCAAAAACCCTCTCAAATAGACAAAATTGTCATGTTATCTCAATCATACCACAGAACTCTACAATTTCTTGTGAAATAATACATCCTCAAAGATAAAATTAATTTAATTAAATACACAATATCATCATAAAACCTAAGCCACCATTTAATTAACACTAAATAAGTCATCCAACAATAAAACTATTTACTTTATTTATTTTATACTTTTATAGTTTGTTCAAATATTATCTAGAAAAACTTGTTATTATATTATCATAATTTCCTCTAACTTCTTATCATATGATATTTAATTATATTTCAAAGGATTTATATATATAAAAGCACGTTATCTAAAATCTTTATTTTAAATGTATTATACATTATCTATTTAACACGTAAACAACACCGTAATTCCATAAACTAATATTACCAAATAGTATTATAATAATACCAATCAAATATCAATTTTGACAACTTTATATAATATATTATTATATAGCATACAAAATCAAATAACTAAATAAACATAGGATATAATATATATAACATAGTATAGTATATTATATGGTATACTATTTATCAATCCCATGTTGTGCTAAAGCCAAAAGAATTTTTACAGCCACATATGTAGCCTTCCAACCTTCTTCATATTCTATTTTAACCATTTATTCACTTCTATTTTACAAAGCAAATATGTTCCCTTCCTATACACTAGCACATGTATATTATATTATATATATATATATATATATATATATATATTATTATTACACTCCATCTTTACTTTTCTTTCTTATTTTTTTTAGCAAGACTATGAGGGAACTAAGCTCCTCTGCATGTTAAATCATCATGTCACACCAACAAGAAGCACCTGCCACACTAGCTATCTAGGTAGGGCCTACGGGACTTTCTCTCCACATAACAATAAACCCCTTAAATCTCATTCACAAAAATGTAGAAAGAATATTCATAAACACAAGCAAAGGCCCCCTGTGTGCAACCATTTCCTTGTAAACCCGGGGATGTAACCTCCCTTCTATTCTCCTTCAGAACACGTTCTCTACTGCAGAAGAAAGATTCAACCCTTCCTATGGCTCACTAAAATGCTTCAACCTTGCTCAATCAAAGTGTGAAAAGATTGGAATACAAACACGCCCCAAAGTGCAACATATATATATATATATATACCCATCACAAAAGTCCGTACCACAGCAAAGAAACGTTTACAAGAGTACGCACACTCGAAATGCTCTGTATGAAATCATGATTATACTCACTATATTCAACCACAAGCAATGTAAAAACACACACCACAACCCAAACGGTCATTACAAGCACAACAACATTCTTAACCCACCACACCCAGAAACAACTCCAGGCGTCTCCCCTTACACATATACACACTCCCATAATTTACAGAATCATAAATAAATACAACAATAAAGTAATGTCAACTCTCCTTACCTGGAAAACTTTACAGTAGAACAGTTACTTGACATGAATGCTCTAAACAGTGCTCCTCACAACAATTTCCAACGACACCCGGTAGAAACAAGAAATTGTTCGGTCCGTTACGAAGCTCTCGACGCGGTGAACGTTTGAGCACCACCTATTCAAAGATTGAACGGTTAAATTTGCTGGGAATTTAGAGAGAAGGCAGAGAAAATGTTTTAGGGCAAAAATGGTTTTCTGTTTTCTAGAGAGAGAAAGGGAAAGTTGGCAGAATGGGAAACTGACTTTTTGTGAAAGACCCCTGCAAAGGTCATGTGCCCTCAGTCTGATGGACCTGGCTACCTTCAACTAGGGTCTAATAACCCCTTTTTCCTTAATAATTTTTTTTTCCATTTACTTTTTAATGTAAAATATAACTATTTTATTTGGGTCTTCACAAATATGGATTCAGCATCTCCTCTGGACACGAATCTTGAAAGGGTGACCATTCTTCTCGTTAAACATTGTACATCCTTCATGTTTATAGGGCTCCTCATGATGACGACACATTTGTCTAAATTCTCCTTAATTCCTCTTTCTTGCCCATATCCCAAAGACACATTTTTTATCGGGCTATTGTGTGGAGCTGCTCCTCTGGGTTGGTTCCATGTAACCACCATATTGTTGACATATGTTTCGATGTTCCTTGCTATCATCGGCCTCAAAATCTTATCCATTAAGTGTTAGTAGATAACTTGGTAATAATAATTGTTCGATCCAGCCATAAATTTGTGTTGCACGTCTTATGATAAAATTGTTTATACGATTTATGTGTCTTAATCTTCTCGTATATTTTAAAGTTTAACCAAATAACAAACGAAACGAGAATCTAAAGATATTATAATTAGAATAGAATAAAAGAAATATAATTGTTAAATTCAAAATCCCTAATCATCTAACAACATAAGAAAGTCTTAAGAAAATAATTAGAGATATATGTAACATAGAATAACCTAAGTTAAAACATTCGGACATTAATCAATTAAACTCTCAATAAATAAAGATGTTGCAGTGGGGGAAGGAAAATCTCAAAAAATGTTTAGAAACAGACTAGATGATATAATGAGTTAAATCTTTCACTTTGTCCATGAAGTTCGCAGAAAGGACGATCCTTATGCATAGCAGTCTCCCTAGCTTTTACTTTTTTGTTTAGTTGGAATTGGGCCGTGAAGCCCAGAGTTAAATGTGAGAAAGACCGAAAAAGGGAGGCCTCTTGTTCACGGGAGCCCCTGCGATTCTTTTATATTTTTTAATGGAAAGAAGGAATGTAAAGGGGGGAAGAGAGGGCCACGAACACAAGAGAAGCTCTGGATTGTGTGGTAGTGGGGGGAAAAAGGCGAGAATAGGTATGGAGAACTAAACTGCTTTTATTCCTTGTACCCTGTTGTTAGTGAATGGAAGTTGAGTTTATTTTTGAAACTTTGGGGTTTCATTGATACTTATTAATATTCTGATCAAATGTATGAATATGAGCAACTCACCTTTCTTTATAATTGTATGAAGATTGAATTGTTTTGTGTACTTTCGATGATTTCTGACACTCGAAGGTTGATGCAATAAGATATGTTAATGATAATATGTTTTAAGACCGTTTGAGCTAGTTGGAACTTGGTGGTTTAAATGTTGTGAGTCTAGAAAATTTATGATAATCTGATTTGGTTTATGATTTGTGCACATGGTTTGAATATATAAATTTATGCAATTGATAAAGAAAATATGGCATACTGTAATTTAAGTGAGTCTCGACACTAATGGAATTGATATAAAGTTGGTGTGTTGGTTTTGGATATTATAAAGAAGAAGAAGCAATTCTTTCAAATTTGAATCATTGCTAGATGCTAAGTTATTTATATATACTAAAGACTATAATAAAATTGGATGAAGTATGAACCAAATTGCATGACCAATGAATTATAATGAACTTTTATATGGATAGTTAGTACAACTGAAAATGAATGCTCTGATTAGTTGAATCCTAGCTAATTGTGAGTGTGACGTGTGATATAATGTGGTCTAGATGGCTAAGTTTTAGGTTTTGAGGATATGTACTTATAAAACTGGTCAAAACCTGTATGAAATTGGTTATAATTGGCATGAGACCGTGAGCATTCTTATGTGGATTGACCGCTATTTTGTATGGTCTAATTACTTTACTCAGACTGTTGAATCACTTATATGGGTATGAGATTCTGTTAAATGTGTATAGACTAGTAAACATAGGGTTTTGGGATAATATTGATGTTAGAGATGTATGAATGCTTTAGATGTCTGCTTAGCTATATTGATGGATAATATGTTTCTACTTTATGATCATAATCTATTAATAGGATGATCTAATACTGTGAAATAGTGGATATGTTGTGTCTTATAATTAAATAGAATCTGATGGGCACCTAGTTATGCTAAATTCAACGTGAATTATTCTGTTACGGATCAAAAAGCTTTAATCCATAGTTCAGAGTTCAAAATGTACAAAGTAGCCAAAGTAATTAATTGTTCCAAGGATGTCTGTTTACGTACGTTAGTATAATATGGTCAAACTTGGTTTATGATTGAATTGATTGAGCAATTGTTAGGATGATTCATGTAAGGACTGAGAAAAAGACAACTTGAAGGGAGTGGACACGTGGCATCAGTGGATAGGATGGAACTAAATTTTTTAAAATGACTTATGTATAGAAACGTAGAGTAGACAGTTCTTCCCTATTTTCCTGAACAACTAAACCACACTCTTTAGAACTTTCTTCTCATACCTCTGCCTTCTCTCTTCAATCTCTTCTCACTGAACCGTTTGATTCTCCATTAGGTGGTGTCTAGGCGTTCGCAACGAAGAGGGCTTCGTTTCTCACTGATTATATTCTCGATTCGAACTAGTAAGTCACTTTTCCCCTTTCTTCAACTGTCCTTGAACCTAGGGCATGCAACTTTACTGATTGCATGCAGCTGATAGCTTTCTCTTTTGGTTTCTCTGTCCGTTCTTGCTCTAAGAACTGATTCTATCACCACTTCGGTGGCCTGTAGGGTTTGGTTGCGTTCTTGTTGTTGTGAGGGGTACTGATAAGGTCTATTGTGACCTGTGTTGTGTAACCACCAAGGTAAGGGGAGCTAATTATTTTGTTTGAATTTATTTTATAAAACATATGCATGTTGAATTCTGAACTGGTGCGTTGATTGAACTGTTATGTATCTGTTGAGTATGAATTGGACTGTGCGAATGATGAACCTGTGATTGATTTTCGGTGACGTGTTTTGGTGAAGTTAATTGTTGTACTTTGGACTGTTAGGAGATGTATGGGAGTGGAATTTATGTGCTAGCATTGTTAGAGGATAAATCAGTTACTAGAGTAGTGTTTTAGGTTAGTTCAAGGGAAGTGGGTTAGTGAATCTGGGCAATTGGGGTCTGGGGTGTTTATGGAGGGTTTGGACAGTTTAGGTAAGTCTAATGTAACTTGTTAGGATCATAAGAGAGGTCTAAAGCATGTTAAAAATAGTAGAATGGAGTTTGGGTATTTAGGTTGTTCAATTAGGTGTTTTAGAGGGTAATTGAAGTTCTAATCAATTAAAAATCATCATAGGAATGTTACAAATCATCTATACAAGTTCAATTAAGTTTAAATCATAAATTAGGGGTCTTATAACTCGCTATGCGAATGGTCTCGCATAGCAAGTCATGGCAAGGGGACGCTCTCTGTTCGGGGTCTCTCGCTAGGCGAGCTAGTGTGTTGTACGAGAGCCCTAAAGTCTGGAGCCTCTGCCAAGTTAATTCTCAAGGCGAATTACTGTGTACGCTATGTGAATCACTTTAGTTTCGCTGTGCGAATGCGCTGCGTTGTGCGAGAGGGTCAGAGTTTAGTTGCTTTGATTGTCCTTCGTTTTGTGTTTGATTCGGTGATAGTTTCTTTGTTTGTGGAGTATGCTTTAATGTATATGGCCTTATCCTTTGCACTTTAACATGTATGTTGAGTTTAATTAAAAGTATATGAGTTAGAAAGCAAAGTGGTATGATCTCAAGGTTGGAAGTATGTTTCAAAGTGTAGAATCTCTTGGTGAGATTCTTAGTGTTTAGAATGAAAGTAGGAGCTCAATCTTGGGGGTCTTCTTGAAGCTCCAATGGTCTTTCTTCTCAAGTAGAGAGGATTGAACCATATGGTGCGGAGTAGTAGGAGGTCTTAGTCTTGGGGGCTTCTAGTATGCCTCAAGACCCAGAACAGGCTAACCTCGTGAGTGTGGTAGGGTGGGGAACCCAATGGCCAAGTATTGTAAGCCATCACGAGTGCATGACCCGTCATAGCTCGACTATCATTCTAAAGTCCGGACGAGTCAGGTCTAGTGTACAACATGTTAGGATGTATGTTTTATCTTGCTTTGATTGAAGTTAACTCTTGTATGTACATGATGTTATGTCGTATGCTTTTTATATAATTAGCTCACCCTTGCTTTTGTGGTTGTGCCATGTTTGTGTGTGTTTTCTTTTGCAATGATCATCAACTTGGATGTGAGCAGAGGAAGATGAGGTTCCTCTGGAGCATGCATTGGAGGAAGACGATGGTGCAGGCTAGTCCCTTAGGAGTTATGTTTACTTTATTTTATTTTGAAATATTCTGTTAGGTTTAAATTTTTAAATTCCTAGCTATTGAAGGATGACTGTAAAATCTTAATACTCTATTACATGTCTTAATTGTTTTATTATATTATACTTGATAACGTCTTATTATTATATATCTTTGCTATATAATTGGGATGTCACAATTCAAAAAGGAGTAATATGGGACTTATTTATGTGCCAACGACTGTTTATTACGCATAGTTGTTATACACTTTATGGCTAGTTCGTTCCATTATATTTTGGGGTTGATTTAAGCTAGTTAGTTAAGGTTTACTTGTTAGTGGTTGTTGATGGAATGAATCTCTAATGGAATAAAGTTATGGAGAAAAAGAATAATTTGAATTAAGTTTTGGGAATAATCTCTAATGGATATGTATGTGTAGAGACAATTACAACTAGTTGTTGATGGTGAAGAGTTATTAGTTTCAATGATTTAAGCCGACATTAAGATGATGTTTCGACATTATATGAGAAACTTATTATAATTGGGAAAATAGATTCTTTAAATATTAGAAAGTTTTCTATTGTGTTTTAGTGGTTGGTTTACGATAGTGAAACGTGTGGATAATATCTAAATGCTTTCAATATGGTTAGATATTCAAATATCCTTGTTTAATTAAGTTGTGCTCCCATAATCATTAGAATAAGTAGTTTTAAAGACTAATGTATTTAGTTAATGATAATTGTGATGCTTGATATTGTTAAATATGAGGAAACTATTCTCGATTAATTATAATGCTTTAAATTATTATATTTTAAAATGATATATGTTTTTGTATTATTTTAATAGTTCACCTATGTGTATTTGTTTGTCTGTGCATATATTGGTACAATGATCATATGATGAATGTTATATAAGAGTAGATGGAGTTGTATATAGATTTAAGAGAGGGAAAATCTGTAATGGATTATTTATAAAGTTGTATTTCATTCCATATTTTTTTAAAAAGTTTTAAAGAATGATGTAATTGTATTTAAGTACATTTTGATTTTAATATTTGTATTGTGCATAAATAATTGTATTCAATTCATTTAAAGAAAATTATGTTTAATGGAGAAAAATATTAATTTTTACACGTTTTATAAAATTCAAATTAAGGGTATTACACTCATAAAGTCTATAAACTCATATATCCTTATCCTAAGGTTAACTTTTCACATAAACTCCAATTCCTTTTTAGTGTGTTTAGTTATAACTAGGAGTATGTCATTAGTACGTGTATTAGATACGACACTGTATAATACATATTAAAAAAATGTATAATAATTTCGAAAACATGATAAATTATGATGGTTAACATGTAATTCTATATTAAAACAATATGTACTAAAATTAGCTACCATTAAAAATTATACATATATATTTTATTTTATATATTAGATATTTTATTAATAAATATTAATAAAATATTATGAGATAAATATAAATTTCTGAAATTAAAAGAATGACCCAAATTGAAAAAGATATCCATCCAGTCATCCCACCAATGGTGAAACTCACATGTAGCCTGTGCACTTCCTTCTTCACCTTCCTCACACTCTAGCCCTAGTCCTTGCTCACAGTTAAACCCTTACTCACAGGTACGTATGTCCATTTTTCCTTCTCCTTTGATTTTCCATTTCACTATTTCAAGCTCATAATCAGAACACTCTCCCAGCAATAAGGGACTAGGTTTTCCAAGGTTGAAAGCGAAAGAAGCTTATAAGGTATTTTAAGTTTTAGGTTTTCATTAATAAAACTGTTTTAGGGTCCCTTTCACTGTCGCCGCCCTCAAGGTATGCTGCTGATGGACCGGTCAGTTAAAGGAGAGCGGCTATGCGGCGGCTTGGGTTTCTTTTCCCCCGTTCCTCCTCTACCAGCTCATGTAATTTACCCCTTTGGAACCAAAGATAGGGGCTTTCATGAACAATTTCATCAACAAATTACAATTAAGAATTGGACCATTAATTAAGAAAATTAGTTTTTGTTCTCTTATCTGTTCCTGATTTTTAATTGTCTGTGTTGTGTTGGGGTATCCTGTTGTGTGTGTTGCGAATGGGAGAAAAAGCTAATTGATGAGGATGAGGATAGATAGGTGGTGTGTGACGGTTGATGAAGATGAAGGTTCACTGGGTTGGTGAAGCAGTGAGAAATAGGTGTTGATGGACTTGAGTTGCTACTTTTGAATTATATGCAGAGTGCAAATGGACTTGGCCTAGAAGCAACTAGGGCCAAACCACAATAAATTTCCCCAGTGACACCATCCCAAAATGTGTAAATATCCTAATCATTCTCTCAGCATATCGCTGATCATGAAGGAAGAAAAAATGTTGCACATGTGATTATGAGTTTAACTTGAACCTTCTTTCATGTTTGAAACATGGGTGTTGCTTTGGTACCCTTTTAAACGGGTTTGGGTACCCTTTCTCATGGAGCCAATGAAGAGATACCATAAGTGAATTGGTCGTCCACGTAGGTGGGGACCCTCTCGTTGTATGTGCCTCAACGATTCTCTCATTAAGACCCTTTGTCGCATAGCATCATTAACTGTTTTTCATTTTTTTTTTTCTATTTCAATCTTCTTCTCTGGATAGTTTTTTCATTGTGGCATAGTTTAGTTTGAAGGGACCCTTTTATTTTCCTTCACAAATGCTTCTTTTTCAGTTTCAGGGATCCTTTTATTTTCCTTCACAATGGGTGCTCGACAGTGCCAAGTCTGCATCGAAGCTTTGTCCAAGTACAAGTGCCCTTCATGCTACTTACCTTAGTAAGCAAAAACCCAACCTTTACTTTCTTCCTTCAAGCTTATTGTTGTTAATTTTGTTTATGAAAATTGTTGCTTGCAGTTGTTCTCTGGTCTGTTACAAGAAACACAAAGGTATGGACTTTAATTTATGGGCTCCTTATGTTGGTTGCATGCATGTTTCATGTTTGATGTAATGCGGAAAGTTCCCAAGTCAATGGAACAGTAAATATCTTATTTTATCTTCTTGTATTGCTTGAGTACTAAATCTGACTTCCATGGTTCTTTACTATTGACTTTTACCAATTGAAATTGAGGCCTATTTTGTGTTAGTTTGTTCATGTGGTAAGGCCAAAGACAAACCAGTAAGTAGAATTTATTTAAGTGCAGTATTATTTTATTTGGTTGATATAAGATAGATATAGATTAAGTGGTTTTTTTATTTTGAGTCAGTTGAGATTTTGTTTCTTGTTTTTATTTTTGTACTTGGTCCAAGATCCTATTTACACCTATTTAAAGGCGGTCAAGATTAAATGAAAATCACCATAGTGAATTGGTGAGTCTATCATAGTGTGTGCATTACTTTTTTTCTATAATTCTCACCGTAACCATTAATCTTTATTGGCACTTGCTACTCGATTCTGGAATTGATCAAACATACATCAATGTTGCAGAATTGCCATGTGTCAAGCCGCAACCTTTGGAGGTCATAACAAGTAAGTTTTATTCACCTCCATGTCTAATTTGGTGAGGTAGTCTCTAGACGCTAATTCCATGAAAAACTAACCTTTCATATGCTGAAGTACTATGCAAAATTTTTCAGTTTGACGTTCGGCAGAAACTTAAGTGGCGTGTAGTGTATATTCCTTTAGACATGTTCCCTGTAGTTTCCTGAAAATTTGTTATTCTTGTTTTCGGAAACTAGTCTCCATGTAATAATTCATTTTCAGTGTTGGTAAGCAATTTGGTGATTTGATACTAACGTTTCCTACTGTTCATCAGCATTTCAGTGTTGGTAAGCATGTTGGTGATCTGGTACTAACGTTTCCTATTGTTTATCAGCCGCTGTTTCAGAATCACTTGTAGAAAAGACATTAGTAGTTGATGAAAGAAGTGAGGTGTTGCAAAAATTCCAACTGGAGGCAATAGGTATGGAAGAATGCTCAACATGCAATATCAAAAAGTACCAAAATCAGTGGTGGAACCTTCATATTGGTTAAATATTTATAATGATTATGATTGTATTTTTGATGCAGCCTCTTCTAGGGAGATTCGTGATTCTTTGAATGATAAAGCCCTTCAAGATTTAATTTGTCGTATTGATTCTTCCTCAAATGCAAAGGATGTAAGAACTTTCTTTTTTTCCCATCTCAATATATTTTCTTAAAATTTTCAGCCGTGTTGAATGTGTTAGTTTTAATACTCACCGAGGAGAAGATATAGAGAGATTTCATTTAAATTTTGTGTTTCTCTGTTAGGAACTTGATAAGGCTATGGCAGAGGAGGCATTTCGCTTGTTCACTGACAAGGTACTGTTATATGTTGCTTCTGCACAACCTTTATAGGGTTGAGTCATATTGGATAAATTCTAGTTTTCAAGTACCTTAAGCCTTACTTTTCCTTTTGTTCCTCTGGTTTCCAGATTTTATCAACCATCAATTCCTAACTGCAAACACTGGTTGCTGAAAGGAGAAGTTGAGCAATATGAAAGGAGCCGCAGATAGACCCTCCAAATTTTGGTGGTTTTTGTTAATATTGTCTTTTCATTTGTACAGTTTTTCGCTGTGATTCAGCCTTTAATATATGAAAAACTTTGAATCTTCATTGTGGCATTGTATTGATAAAAAGAGTGATTTTCCTTTGACTCCCTTGAGATCACGCGTAATGTTTTCATTTAACTGCATTTGGTGAATTGGTGTTTGTATTGATAATGACATCATGTGGTACGTGAACCAAGTTGGCTATGGAGATGGAGAAAATTATACGAGTACTACTAAATGCAATTTAATATAACAAAACAATAAAATTTATATTCATGGAGATTTATTTTGTTAAAAATTAGAACGGTTTCGAATAATATTCATTACGTTCATTATTTGTCATCTTACTTATGCTGGAGGGACACAAAAATACTTTCATGTAACCAAGAATATGCTGCATGGACATAAAAATACTTTCATGCATTTATCTTTAAGTAAAGTCTACAAAATATATATTATGTGTTGATATATGTTTTAATTATTATGATATAAATATTCTTGAATATTTATTATATGTTGTTATTAAAATGCCATATGTATATAAGTTATGTTTTCTTGTCAGCTTATAATTTATTTTAAAATTCAATGATAATATTTTTAAATTATTAGTTAGTTTTAATGGAATAATGTTTATAATCAACTAATCAAAATAAAATGGTTTAGAATTGAATATCTTTTTTAAAATTTTAGTAGAATTATGTTTTTTTTATATTGAGATTTATGAAATTAAAATTGGTTTTAAAGAGATTCATTTCATTTAGACTTAAATTTTGGTGGGAAATTTATTTAAAAATATGTGTTTAGGAATATTAATTATATATTTTTTTAATAATTTATGATGAAAATTTTATTTGAATTATATTTAAAGATAAACGTTTTATTTTATTATATATTTGGGTTAATAACTTTCAAATAATTTTATTTATTTATTTTTTTAAAAGTATAAATGATACCATTCATATTGGTTGAGATAAAAAATAAAATAATTCACGAATTTTTTTTATACCAAATGACAGGTTGTTCAACGTATCCATCCCACCAATGTGTAACTTTTATTTTGGGGTATTTGAATGAGTTCAAAACTATGAACTATCATAGATTTGAGTGGGAGTGAGTTGGATTTTTATTTTTTTTTATATAGGTCAAATTATGATGAGCTCCTAACCTTTTATCAAGGATGAAGTCACATATTTAGGGAAAATAAACTTAATTAGGAAGAAATTTTTTCACTTTCTTTCTTTTACTTTGGTTTAATTTCTTTCTTTTACAACAAATTCTAGACTTGTGTTTCTTTTTGTATTTATTTTGTAAGTTGCAAATGACACCTCTTATTTTGAGGTGTCACCTTGTACCTTGTAGAAGAATGAAGGGTTAAAAAGAAAAATAGCTTAAGAAATTATACTCATCACACCCATCTTTTGCTAAGAAGACTTTATAAAAGTGTAAATGAGAGTATATAGAAGGAAGGGACCACATGGACACTTGGTGGAGAAAAATGACATTTTTGATGATTTTTCAATGATTGAGAGCATATTCTCCACACATGGGCAACCCATTATTAGCTTCTAAAAGAATTCTTTTGTAATTGCTAGCCCCTTATCTTTTGCTTGGTTACCTTTTCTCCTATTTAGTATTTGTTAAGAGGATCTTTCCATTGCCTATTTAAAAAGACTTTTCTACCACTTGTAATAAGTTATTATGGTTAACCTAGTGTGAAGGATCTAGATAGTGTTTTTGAAACTTCATTCTTTTATCTTGAACATAGGTTTAATGGTGACACCATCACTACTTATCTTAGATGGCTTTATACTCTCAAGTGGGGTGACCACCTTCTTCCATCTCATCTTTTGTCTTCTTCATCCTTTATTCCATTCAAATTCAAGTTCTTCTTCCTTTTGTTTTTATGATATATGCTTATTCCATTTATTTATTCATTTACGTCTTCCATTTTGCTTAATTGAAATTCTCTTCTTTTTATTGAATTCTTATAAGTACATTTTCACATCTAAATAATCTATTGATTATCGTAATGTCTAGTAGAAATATTCTTTGAATTTTCTTAACCTAACACCACACTCAAGTACCAAGTTTATACAACACAATCTCTACTAAAACACATGTTTCGTGTGGCTATCACTAAATCAAAATATTAAATATTTTATCTTCCATCTCATTTTATAATAAATATTTTTTATGTATTTCTATTTAATCATAAATGTTATTAATTATTTTTTTTCTTTTTCGTCTTAAAGACACTAAATGTTTGTTTGAATTAATGAGTGAAATTGAAGAGTAAAAAAGAAGAAAATGAAGAGAGAGAGGATGGAAATAAGAATTGTTTAGATTAAGAGAAAGAAGATAAATGTAAAGAAAAAGTCTTTGGAAGATTTAATTGATATAATAAATTTTAAAAAAAAAATTAAAAAAATGATAACATGATATATTTAATAAATTGACCAAATTGTCCTTATTATAAATTAATTTTACTTGATTATTAAATTATAATTGTAGTACTATTATTAGTATTATTTTATTATTATTACTTTATAATTATTTAATTATGTTATATGACAACCATATGCTGTATAATATAGTAAAACTTTATTCGACCTTAACATTTGAGTATGAGTGCAAATCATTAACACTATCATAACATATCATTCATTATGTATAATCAATTATGTGCTTGAAAAAATTGCATTGATGTCACTAACTAGCAAAAACAACAATGACATTAAGCAACAAATAGAAGGCTTTGCGAAACAAACTTCAGATGGAACAATGATGAGTTTCTCAAACCAAAATAAGCAAAAATAATAAACCAGGGAGTTGTGATCCCAGATGAAGAAGACTGTGCAGAAAAAGGAGAGGGTAATAAAGATGTTAATTGCTAATATTACATTTATGCTCATATGAAATAAACATTATTCTCACATTTCCATATTTGTGAAGAGTGTTTCTCCTTGCATTATTCCACATTTCTTTATGCACTCTCACATTTTTTTTTAATTCTAAAACTATCTCTATATTTTAAAGAATTTTACACCTTACTTTTTTATTTAATGATTTTAAAATTTATTTAAGAAAAAAAAAATTCAACAAATTTTAAAATTTATTAAAATATTTTTCGATTTCAAAATTTGTTAAAGTTTTCAAAAGTTTTTCAACAAATTTTGAAATTTATTGAAAAACTTTTTCTTCAACCGATTTTGAAATATTTTTTGAAAACTTTAACCAATTTTAAAATTTGTTAAAGAAAATTATTTTTGGAATATGAAAATACATAAAAAAAAATGTAAGAAGGTACAGAGACAAACACTCCTTAGTGGAAACAAATACAGAATAAATATAAACTGTACCTTCTATTTTAGTCAAAAAGGTAAACATTTATCAAGCTTCAAGTAAATACTTCTTACATACTTTTCTATTCTATATTTAATTTTTTGCAACAATACAAATAAAACATAATAACTAAAAAAATATCAAATATCATTATAGTTATAATAAATTTCAATATGTAAAAAGAGTAAATATTCTATGGTAATATTTATTTTAATTTTATATTATAGCTCACGTTATAAATTTTAGAATTTTTTCTGTAAAGTAATAATATTGTATATATTTTTACATTCATTTAATATATAATACAAGAATAAAATAATTATAAAATAATAAAATTTTATATTTTTTATAAAAATAAATAAATAAAAAATAAAAAAGAATAATGTTAAATAAATATAAAAATTTATGTGTATCAAAATATTAATTTTTTGTATTCAATGTTCTTATATATTCATTGTATTCTTTTCTAAGAAGGCAAGAGGCATGAAAATTAGAGCTATTTTCAACCATTTAGGAAAATATATTTTGACACAAATTTTTTGACAATATTTTAACATAATATATTAATGACTGATTTCTTATTTATTTGTTACTATACTAACATATTCTAAACTCAATGAAAAATATGGATTTATTATTTATTTGTTTCTATGTTAATGTATTATAAATTCAATGAAAAAATGACACATGCATTGTGTGTTTCAAAATATTATAAAAGAAATTTGTGTTAATAAATCATTAATATTTGACTTATTTTTCCTTATAAATAATCACCATCCATAGAAAATTGATAAGATAATACAAAAGAAGAAAAATAGGGAGCAGAACGGGGATCTGAATACAGAGAGGAGCTTCTACTTTGTATAAAGAACTAGACTTCCCGTAACATATAATTTCTAAAATAGTATGAACGTTTAAGTGAAGGAAAAAGTGCAGAGGGTGAAAATAATTTACATGTTAGCCATTTGATTAGCTTGTTACTGAGAACTGCTAAAAAGTTAGCTCTCTCTAAAACACCACTTGGCTGCTTTTGTATAGGGCCGCTGAAGCTTAACCTGCAATGTGCGCAAGTTGGTTTCAATCATAGTTATTCTTGTCTTGTGCACTATCTCTCTAAAGAGACTTACTTGTGCCAGCGATCCAACAGTGAGCAGCACAATTGAATTGTCAACTCTAGATTGTAAATATCAACCAATCATGTTTCTTCTGAATATCAAGAAAAAACAACGGACCTTAGATAACAAATATAGTAAATTACATTTCTCTCAAAGATACCTACATTTTTTTCTCCTCTCTTAACACATGAATACTTGTTTCCTTTGTGTCTATTTAAAGAGTCCATTTTAACCTAGATAAGTTTTTTTTTCTTGCTGTGATTTTTATTTATGATTAATAACTTGTTTGAAATACCCAGTCAATTTTATAGTCAATAGTAGAACAAGTTAAATTTTTTCACCAAAGTATTAAAATTAGTAATGACAACGAAAATTGAAGGAAAAGACAGAATATTGTTGGGACACAATCATAATTATTTATCATTGTTTCATAGTTTTCTTTATAAATTAAAGTGTAATTTATATTTATTTCTATCTACTAAGAAGAGAATTCATTTTTTTAAATTAGAAAGAAGTATAATTTAAATATATGTTAAAGGAAAGAGGGTGATTTATTGACAAATAGTGTTATGACTTGTCTGAAATATGTAGTAGGGAAAGAGGTCTGTTCGTATATACTTAAAATCGCACTACCACATTGATCTAGCGGTCCAATTGGATTTCAAAAAATAGCATGTATCTTTCATCAATATATTAAGAACAAATTAAATTGAGAATACTAGAATGGCAATTTACCTGACTGATGTTTTTCTGGATTCTCTTGACCCCTACTGGTAGTAGGCTTGCTCACATTTGGTTGGTTCATTGCCTGATTCAAGGTATGCAAAAAGTTAACATAAAAGTTCGCATTTTTGTGCAAATTAGAAAAGCAAAATAAACAAAAAGACTTCACCCAAATATAAAGAAATAGGTATACTATCAACCCTATTGACTTTTTCTTTTTTCAACCTTCCAGTTAGGGTACTAAGAACAAAATCGGGAGTAGATGACAAAAATATAAAAAAAGTCATTTTTATGACAAAGTGTACAATAAGTAGTTTGGCCTATTTGTGATGTGCACGAAACAACAGATTTTTCCCAGCTACTTAACTCACCTCAAGAAGGATATTACGGTCATGACTAGTATACATATAAGTTTATATATTCAAAAATACCAATTTTCTTTGCAAACTTTACAAGACAATTATGAGTATCTATATCATGATCGTCAAGCCTAAAACTGAACACTAACTACTAATGTTAGATTCGTTGAAACTTTTAACATGTTACATGTAAAGTATCGATATCATGATCGACAAGCCAAAAACTGAACACTAACTACTAAAGTTAGATTCGTTGAAGCCTTTAACATATTACATATAAAGTTTATAGATCTCGTCCTTAAATGAGTACATGTGAACTATTATGTCGACATGTATTCGGTCTATCTCCCTTTAATCAGTATAACATCTTACAAAACACTTAATCACTATAATCCACAATTAACTATAATAATTTAGAAACCAACAAGTATTTGGATCAAAGGACATCCAAGTAAAAATAAACTGTAAATATAAATAATAAATTTTACTAGGTATGTTAATAACATTTAATTAATTATACATTTATTATTTGCTGACAGGGTCAGTATCTTCTTCTGCAATCATAATCTCTTTCCATCTTAAGGAGAACAAACACTTGGGAGAAGGATGAGTACTCCTAAAGTTGACAGCGTTTGGAGTTTTTAAAAGTCTTTTCAAGATACATTCTTGTTTCTCTAATAACAACTTGGAATATTTGGGATGGAGCCATGGGAACAAGCCGAGTTTTCCTAATTAATGTGTTGTGTTAGGACGATGCATCAAAGAAGATTATGTAACGGTGGCTGGGATATGATGTCCCTCAGGTAGCTTTAAACGTCGCCCCGCCCCAAAATAAAAGTAACCGAAAACATCAACATAGCATTAAGGACAACTTTACCTGCATTAATTGTAACTGCACCTGTTGGAGGCCGACGTATTGCAGATAAGGATCAGTGTAGTTTGGGATACGTGATTGATATGGACCTTGCGTACCAAGTGCGTTAAGCATACTATTATCTGACAGATTTGGTGCTGGCATTCTGGATGAATCAGGGGCAGGAACATGGGGAATATGGAAAGGAGGCACAGGGGGAAACCTCGGTCCCAAATGAGCAGCAGCAGTTGCTGCTGGCAAAGTTGAACTAGTTAACATATTGGGAAATGGCATTACCGGTCTGTTCATTCCCATTTCCATGCCCAAACCCATGCCAATTCCCATTCCCATTGGCGGCAAATACTGCTGGATTCCAGGAAACATCATGGGTACCATGCCGCATCCCATGGACATCATCTGCATAAATAAATTGCATTCAGTTTTCGTTACAAATGATAGTATATTATCATGCAGGGCTAAACGTGAATGGTATGTAATGTAACCAATAGATATATAGTATATGGGTGATACATAGAGAGACACAATTGTAAAACAAGCGTACACTTCAATCAATAGAACTAAAATCTTCATCTAAGTAAAATAATTCCAAACACAACCTCTTTGGCTCTGTGAATCGCCATGCCTCTTTCACTTAAACCACGTGAAGTTTTCTCTAAACTTTTCAGTAAGAACGAAACAGTCTATTACTTTGCTTTTCCATCCTAATTTTTCTTGCCTTTCTTCCTTAATCCTTTTATATGCTTGAAGAGATTTTATAAATTATGGGTACAGGAAAATTAACCATCACCAATTAGAATGCTCATTCAATATTTCACTGTATATATAAGATTTACCTGCACTTGTAATTGCAGTGACTTCAAATATTCAATTGCTTCATCCAACATTGAAGCTTTGTCAGACTATCAAATTCAGAAAAGGAATAAAAAATTGAAAGAACTATTAGAAAGCAAGTAAAACCATAAAATGTCATGCAAAAAAAAAAGGAAAAAGAAGTACTGGGAAATTTAATAACTCTGTTGACCTTGTTACATCGAGGTATAAGTTCTTGCAAAGCTTTCATTTTTTCATTAATTCTATCTCGACGCCTCTGCATGAAAATGCAATATGATACTCAGAAAATGAGAAAAACAGAATGAAGTTTAGGGAAAGTTATGTATGTAGATACCCTCTCTGAGAGATTGTGGACTTCTGCAGCACGGGATCTCTTAGTAGATGTAGAACCACGCCCTTGTTTTTTAGCTTCCGGAGATTCAAAATCGACATCCTTTTGCAGTGAAACCAATGGAGATAAGAATATAGAAGCAACATATACCATAAATTTATACAGATGACAAAATGTAAAATAGAGTCAACAAGTATGCCATTATCTATTAAATAATAAACTATTGATCCGTCTCATCTGTTCCAAAGTTGCTTCCATGGGAAGCCACCAACTTGTAAATCTTACGGACAAAGTCTCAATCCCCCTTGTTTATAGTAAAAATTGGAAAGTACCACAACTTAAACCCAAGCTTTCTACCTATTTCGCTGCCCCCATCAAACTTCACAACCATGTCCAAGTCATCTTTTAGTCCTAGGCACTTTACCTCGGAATATACTCTGGAAAAATCATAATTATGAGTCTCCTCGTGAGAGAGATTAGAAGACAATTCAGTTTAATAAGACCAATTGAAATATAAGATTTATAGTTTTCCAAAACGGAGGTAATATGCAAGTCCATGATGGGGAATTAGTTAACCATCGTACCATCATCAATATCAAAAAGTTCATGTTTAAGTAACACCTGATATATGTAAATAACGTAGCTTATAACTGCATCCCCATTACATTCCATTACTTTAGTCTACATATACCTATTACAACTCAAACAAACAATGTCAACAAATAATAACTAAAGCACGATGCCATTAAAAGTCTGTTCAAGGGGTGTTGAACATTGGTTTGGTGATCTCTACTCGTGTTGTTCGTTTTACATCAGCGTCAATTGATAGTTTTCATTTCAGTGTAGAAAATGCCTCATGCCTTCACTAGATCAATTAATGTTCACACGTTTTTCGCTTGTCTAGTTTTTCTACCTACTTTTCCGCGTAACTGTTATGCAAGCAGAGATATTTTGACCAAACTCACAAGTTCAGTCAGCATCATGACAGCTTAATTCCTTTGTATTTTGACCTCCGTACCTTACTAGTAGATATTTCCTTTGGCTGAGTTTTTTAAAAGATCAAAGGAATATAGTGTATAGTAAAATTGTAAAAATATGCACATAAGCCACTCCGTTCACCAAATATACCCTGCTCCTCGGTTATGAAGTTTTGAATCTTCCACTATACACGTGGCATCACGGTGTGTAACCGCGTCGCGTTTAAGGGTTTCGTTGGAGAAACGACACCAAAGTCATGTCCACACACGGAAAGTTTGATGATTAGTAATGAGATAGACATTGAATAGAATGCAGGGGAGCGTGCTAACGTAAACCCACGTCATTCCCCCGGTGCACGATAGCCAAGACTAACGCATATGGAACGTGTGAGAGTTCGAGAAGAAATAAAACAAACGAGTTGACTCACTCACCTCGCTCTGAAACTCTGATTCCTCCGCTTCTCTCCCCTTCCTCTTTCGGTCAAGTTCCCTCTGAACTGGTTCCGCGCTCCCGCTTGAACCACCAGGAGACGACGTCACCGTCACATCGCACGTCGCCGTCTCCCTTCCTCCAGACTCCGCCGCCTTACCTGCATCGGCGGCGGTCACGCTCGCGCGACCGGTTTCAGCGTGCTCCGCCGTCACGACCGGCGTCTCGCACGAATCCACCACCGTCGGTTGCGCCGCCGTGGCCTTCGAACTCGACGACGCATTGCCGTGATTCGAGAAGTGTGAGAAATTGTGCATCCTGTTAGCCACCGGCACCGGCCGCCGAGAAGGAGGAATCGGCGGACGAGGAGCAGGATGTCGAAGCTCCGTCGTGCGAACGGAGGATTGTATGGCGGCGCTATTGTGAGTCACGCTCGCGATTACGTTTGTCGGCGGGTTCAGCATGTCGGCGCTGAAATCGTGGTGATCAAAGGGAGGAGGATCTTCGTGGATTGGATAGTGAAGCCACGAAGCCATTTCGTCTTCTTGCATGAACAAGTGTTGGTTACCGTAGTTTTCTGCTTCAGAGGATCGAATCTCCCTAGCCGGAGAGACTCCGCCGGCAAGCAACGTATGCGTCGGTTTTCTGAGTGGTCGATGGTTTTGGCTCTGCATCACAACCTGGCCGTTTTGCCACAACAGTTCCATAATCTCGTCGTTTTGCCTGTTTTAATTGTCGTCGCATTCACTTACTCGGCGCAAAAAAAAAAAAAAAAAGGAATTGAAAATAAGAGTGAAGAGAAGAGAGTTACATTGAGGGTTTCTTTGAGACGGGAATTGGGAATTCTTCGTCATCGTCCATTTGGATTTCGAAATCTGGAACACAGTGATTCATTTTGCTTCTGTTGAGTTCAAGCATAAAAAAAAATTAGAAACATCCCCGAAAAATATAAAAATTAAAAATCGTGAGGAATATGAAGAAGGTGTTGTTGTTAATGGAAACTGAAGAAGCAAAAGACAACTTACTGTTGAAGCAGTCCAGCATAATACGTGAAGATTTCTTTCTTTAGAACTTAATTTTTGTGGAGAATGAATCACTCATTCGATATTTTCTTCTTTTTCTTTTTGAAAAATAATAATGTTTAAGATTATTGTAGGGAAGAGTATGCGGTGTGTTTGGGTTGGAACTGGGCTTGTTGCTGTTGTTGTTTGTTTGCCTTTGTGCAAAGATAAGGCGTTTCCCGAATAATGAGAAGAAGCTAAACGACGAAAGCCATTCTTGACGGTTTACATTAATTCACTTTTTCTGAAAACACAGTCAATGATCCTGTTAAACAAACATTAAAAAGTCATTTTTGTTTAATAGTTAATATATTTTAAAATCTGGCTTAAAGATACGGAGTGTAGTACCATTCACTAATCCAACAAATTAAGAGAATGGATTGCTTAAACAATATACTTAAACCTAAGCATTGTTTAAGAACAATTTTGTATGTTTGGATACGAGAATTGAGAATTGAGAATTGATTCTAGAGTGCGTTGTGTGGGGACACGAGTTGTTACATGTGGCCCATACTTATTTATTTCTATAAAATATTATTACATTCTTAGTTTTTTATTATTCTCCCCACAACTTTATATATATTTGTTAATGCGTAACGGTTTACTCATAATATCATATAGACAGACTACTAACATATGTTTAAACGGTATCTCAGTTCGAGATTAGTGACTGACATAAGTGAATAACCATTTTTGTTCAGATTCATAAAGGTTCATAAATATTAATTTCAATTCAACCTGTTACAGATTAGTGGCAGACATTAATGGGATACTTCTGCCTTGTATTGTGTTAACCTATTTCAGATTTAAAATTTATTCAAGGATTCCTGTGAAACACTTTCGTGATGATTATTTGATAATAATTACTCTATTACATTATCATTTCATTATTTTATTTTAATTTTTAATCGTAACACATCCTTTTATTATTTAAATTTATAACTTTTATCCTTCTCAAACAACATTGTGGTTCTATATTTTGTGATGGAAAAATATACACTTAAGTTAAAGTTTAATTGACTTTCATAGAATTAGGGTGTGAAAAGAAAGAGAAAAAGAAAAAGAAAAGGACTTCGTGCAAATCTTTGTTATTATTTTATTCTTTCTTTCATTGCTTTTACATTAAAAATAGCTTAGTTATCTTTTCTAATATTTGAATTTATGAGAATGAGTAAAATCATACATTTTAAATAAAAAAATATAAAGTTATAATATTTAACTAATATTTTTTTATAATTAATTATATTCTTATTGAGTCAAGATCTACAAGTAAGACTTGCATATCTATTAATCAATTTTTTAGGTCATTCTTCCTTACATTAGTTTGAGATTTTTTAGGTATAAAGAGTTAGAGTATTTAAAAAGACTTCTAAAACTCAAGTAAGATATGTATGTGAGATAATAAATGCAGTGATAATTAATGAACAATGATATCTTATAGATTGTGCTTCTTTTATACTATTTTAATGGATAATTTTTTGCATAGCCTAGGTTTGATAGATCAAACCTAAACTAGGTTATCTTATGACATTTTAATCTCTGGTACATCTCGAAGACAAAAGGGATGAAGAGACTTACACAAGATTTATAGATAGGGAATGTTGGGTGAAAACTGCAAGTGAGGTGATAATTACTTTATTCAGGAGTGGAGGAGTCAATGGATAGAGCCCTTGAAAAAAATTAAAACCAAAATTGACAGGAAATATATGTGTTTCTTTTAATAGTGATATAAATAAATTATTCTTAAAATTTGTTAATAAAAAGGAACCAATGTATAAAGAAAAATACCACATGTATAAAACATTTAAATAAAAAAAATATCCGTATTCTTCTTCAACAATATATTCTCTAAACATATTCTTCAATGAAAAATGGCATTCTATAAAATAGAGAGAAAAAAAAAAAACTATGTATGTTAGAAAACACTTATATTTAATGTCAATAACTTGTAAGTAAGAGTAACGACTGTCCTGTTTTGAATATTCTTCTTAATTAGTAAAAAAAAACTAAAATAAATTATATCTGATTCATAAAATAAGATTAATGCCTAAATTATTTAAAAAGGTTCTCTCATTAAAGTATTATTTTAAATGTTGAAGAAACCAATCTTATTTTATAAAGAATATTTCTATTTAAAGAATTTTGACAATCACATAAAAGATGTGGATGTGCAAGTTGTACATATCATGATTGTTACAATTATTGGTGAACAGGTTAAATGATTTAACCATTAAAGAAAAGACATTATGTTTATTTTTTTATTCATAAAAGTTTGGAAAAGAAAAATGGATCATAATATTTTAATAATTCTTTTAACAATTTTTTATAACAGTATTACTATTTTATTATTATTTTATTGATTTATATATTTAAAACGTACTAATCATAAATTATCACGATTAAAAAGAAAAGTTGTGCAAAAAAATTATTAAAAATATATTTTTATTAAAAATATAGTGAATTTGAATTGGTTGACATTTGTGATGAAAAAAGTATTATGATTATGCAATGATAGGTGGGTTTCTGACATTACCTAACAATAGCAAAGTGCTTTCATCTTAACCAATCTCACCATTTATTTCACTCTCTCAACCAACCCTTTCACATCTATCATTCATTTGCTTCATAACATTCAAAATAGGAGAAAAAATCAAATTTGTTTTAGGGTTTTTAAACAAAAGACTTAAAAATGTTTTTTTTTAAAGAAAGTAAAAATACGTGAAAATTGGATCTTATTATTTTATACTTTTAAACATTACCATAAAAGGTTTAAATGATGGATAATTTTAGGTTATTTGCATGAAAAGTGTATTTATTATGCAAACCTAACGAATTGGCAAAGAGTGAATTGTTATTAATTAGTGGTAAACACAATTATGAATGCAAGGTGATTGTCGTCTACAGAGGGGAAATCCAAATGATTCGAATCAATTCAGGGGCTGTAGGTAGGTTCTCTCAGCTACAGTTATTTACACTAACTTCAATTCTTTAATAATTTTTTGTTTTACAAAATATTCTCTCTATTTATTGTGTCAAAAAATATTAAGTGTGTTCAATTTTTAAGGTTATGCTTATTATTTATATTTTTATTTCATATATACTCTCGTATTAGAAAATTTAGAAGAAAAAATGTAATTATTATAATATTTTTTGTGATTTAATTCAACTATCACACCCTCTTCTAAGAGTGTTATATATAAAAAGAAAAAGGTCATACTTGGCATCACTATAAAAAAAAAATGTCACTTTCAGTGATAGAAAAAAAAAAGTTGGAACTATAGTAAAATCGTGTGATTACAAGCTTTTTTTTTCACAGACTTTTACGTTTAATTAAACAAGCCAAAAGGGAAACTATACAAACTTTTTTTATCAGAAAATTTTGATAAATTAAATGCGAAAATTAATCTTATTCTTTAGTTGTAAGTTTAGAGACATGTAATTTGTTTTTATGGTACTCAGGATATATTTATATCTACAGTTTAAATTCAAAATTTTGACACAATTCTTATATTTAGATGATTGATTTAAATAAGATTTGTAAGATTTGGATTTATTATATTTGAGAAAAAAAGGTTTTAAAAAATGATTTTTTATTGCATAAACTATTTTGATATTCTAATGTTTGTAATGTTTGTTAGTGTATCTGAAATTAAAGTTTGAGTGATTCAAAGTGTGAAATTAATGATTCGAGTTATAAAATAAAGTTCAAAATCAGAATTTTGGAAAGAAAAATACAAATAGTTGAATGCATCCCTGAATTTTCATTTATACACTCTCTTTTTCCTGAAATGGATCAAATAATTAGCTTTTTTCTCCTACACTTCTAGCTTTTAAAATATAACCCCTCTTTTTGCATTACGCCAGAGAATCTGTTGTATACCCCTAATGTCCTTATACACATCCCCTTACCACTGACAAATCAATCTCAACTAGATCATGTGATGTGGCAATCCTAACTTTAAAGATTCCAACCACATGTCACATCAGCATCTTCAACCTTTATCCCAATTTAAAACCCTAGCCTCATACGTTGCCACCAGCCTCCATGTCATCGGCCACTGCGAGGTCATCTTCTTAGCACTATCAACCTCGTTGGAGCACCACCATTGACCTCGCGCCTCTATCAAGCCACCACATTCCACCATCATTATTTTCATCTCCACAGCAAGAGCCCTAATCACAAAATCCCAAATCGTTATGCGTCGCCGCACCTGCATCTCCTTCATCATGCAAGCACCGTGAGAACCACCATTGTCCAAAAGCTACATAAAAACCCAGTCACAGATCTATGAACTTGAACCACTTAAAACCCTAATCTCCACCACGAAGCACAATACCTCCACGGAACCTGCAAAAACATATAAATCATAGAACCAAAATCCCTTTGCACCACAAAACTACCACGACATAACTCCCAAATTGTGCTATCATCTTCACATCTCAAACTCTGCAAAGCAAAAACCAGAGACAACTATAGGGTCACCACCACGAAATCCACCGTGAACCACCTCCATCAACCTTTAACCTGTGATTCAGAACCCTTACACCTTCAACCTTTTTGCAGCTCCAAGAAACTAGATTCAGAATCCACAAAAACCCAGATTTGAAACCCTAACAGCCACCAACGAAGACCACCACTGCAAGAATCCCTAAAATCACCTTTTCAACACCTGCAATAACAAAATCAATCCATGGGACCTACAAGAAACCACCATAAAACTCAGCAGAACATCATGTTCCAGAATCGTGAGCCTCACCACAACCAAGTCGTGAGTCGCGCCTCCATCTCCATGGCAAAACCACTTCAATCCTAATCTACATATGCAAAACCCTAATTTTGGGTGGTGAGTCGCGCCTCCATCTTGAGGCCAAATACTCATAAATCCCAGTACAACTCTATTAGTCTTCCATTCAACCTGGGTATTTTTGTCATAAGCTTTGTTAGAGGATCATCCTCTGCTTCTATCATGTCATCATCTTCATGGATCACAGGGTGTTGCATGGGCTATTTCTTAGGACATAAAAATTGAAATAAATATTTTCAAAGTAGTCTATCAATATTTATAAATTTAATATAAAAATAATAATAATAAAAATATAATACTTGTGGTGTGGCAATGTGTGGCATGATCAATGGTTTAGGCCAAGCTATAAATGTGCCTATGGCCTCCCCCACAAATTGGTTTCTGAAGTTGGCACAGGTACTTGAGCATGGGGATCACGAACTTAATCAGTCATCACACGCACGTGGTGTGGTAATAAGGAAGCATAATGAATAGTCTGTCTTCCTTAGTACTCATCCGAAAACCAATACTCGTGAGGGATTTCCATCAACCAACAACTCATACTGACAAGTGTAGTCAGTAGAATCTATAGCAAAGCATGAGCCTTTTGTGCTCACATGACGTCTTGTTGGAGCTTCTGTGGGCAACTCTATGCTTGCCCGGGTCATGAGCTAAAGCTTTCCTTCAAGCGCTCTTTGAATTTCTTATTGTTTTTATAGTTGCTCCATGAAGCGTTGCTCCATAACACTCATGCATTGGTTGAGCCTTTCCTCCATTTGGAGCTCCATCTTCCTCAACGCCTCCTAACTCAAGGATTCATTGCTTCTTTATGTAAGGGCCAAAGTAGTCCTGAAGTCCAATCACACCTCTAACGCCACGTGCATGCCCTCGGTGCTCTAGCTTTCCAATGGTTGTTGTGAGAATATCGTCCCTATCTTGGCCAACAAAGGAACCCTGAGTCTGTTGCTCAACCAACTCATCCTGCATATGATAATGAAGTTTGTTACATAAAACACTTAACATTCAATAGACTATTTATCTTTTTAGTATTTGTACTTACAATTCTTTGTGATATCAAAACAACTTATTGTGATGTCATGTTTCCATCAGACTTAGTCCGAGCAGCCTTCCACATCTCGTACTTAGCAGGTGTAGGTGCTAGGTTTGGGGACTCAAGTCCTAAAGCCTCTGTTCCACTCTTTCTCATCTTTCTCTCCAGTGATGCATAGCCACTTCGTGATAGTACGTGTGGTGCATCATTAAGTCTTTGACTTTCTTGGGCTGTTAACATTTTACCTTGTTAAACCATGTATATTCATAAGTGTAAATCGCAATTGAATGCCTTATCTGACTATAGCAAAATTTAAGAAACAAACCTGTCACTCCCCAGACTCTCTAGATGCACGAAACTGCATCCACTCCTCCTTAATTATTTTGTACTTCGCACAAGGAGTTTAATGTTGTCTGTCTCCAAACAAATAGAGACGTGTCAGTCTTGTCTTGAAGTCCCTCCATATAATCCCTATGTGGGATAACACTTTCTTTCTAATTTGTTTAGTGTTTGAAATATCAAAATTTTGTTGTTGAAAATAAAAAACATGTTAATGAGATAATTAGATCACATTAAACAATATATCAATTTTGTTTTAAGTAAACGTACCTGAATGTCCTGCCGTTGGAAATTCTTGTCTATCTTTGAAACGTTATCCTAAGATGCAATGATAATAGAAACATGAGTTTTTGCCAACATATCTAAATAACTCCTAAACTTATTTGTATGTGTCTAATATTATCAAATATATATTAATGGGACTTTGATTAGGTAAAAGTCACCATTAATTGTTTGTAACCAAATATAGGTTGTCTAGGAATAGGTTTGATAATCATATAGTAATAATTCAATTAGTTTAATCACTTAATTATATTAAGATGCATAAAAACTTTCCAATGAAGAATGATGATGTTTCTGGATATATATTTGGTGAGTTGGAAAGTCTAAACAATAACTTAAAGTTATGTTTAGACAATTGAGAAGTGTAACAAAACAGAGATATTTGTGTGTTTTATGACATTAAAACTCAAAAATGCAGAAAATGTTGTAGTGGATGAATATGCATATATTATAAGAAGCAGAGGAAAGGTAAGAGCGTGAGATGTTGGGAGTAGAGAGACAATAAGGGCTTAACTTCCATACTCATAAAGTGATATAAGATCTCACTCTATCTTCTTCCATTCTCACGCCACCCAACTCCTCTTTTCTTTAATACTCTCACCTAAGCTATTTATTGCCTCCTTTTTCAACCCCATTTTTTTTTCTTTTGGAACACTTTTCTTCCAAAATTATATTATTATTATTATTATTATTAATTTACAAAGTCTTTCATGCTTTCTTGTAACTTCAAAATTATGTACATGTAAGTTCATGCTTTCAGCAACTTGTTTTTGTTAATAACATTTTACGTTTAGGTCGAATGGTTTGTTTCAACAAATTCGACTAAGGTCTGATCCTACAAATAGTATTTTGAAGATCTTGTCTATTGGATGTTTTTTCATATAGTTTAAAACATGTATCACTGTCACAGCTCATCAAATTGAATAAAACTCGGGCTTCTGATTTAAATAATCACATGTCAAAAAATTAAAACTTAACCAATGCTAAATATTTTAACATTGTATGCATAGTGACGAAAGGGTTCTTAATTTTGAATACACGATACCTACTTTATGTCTGTGCCGAAATTGTTTGAATAACCTATGGTTTAAAGTAATATCCAATGATGAATCTGTATCAAATAATCTAACGGATTATATGAGTTCAATATCACCAACTCATTTAACGAAATTCAGATGAATGACTTGATAACTCTATTATAGCATTTTTGTCATGTAGATAGATAAAATGCAACTCTTTTCTATCATAAGATAAAAACTAGAAATATACCACTTTTAAATATAATGTCCTGTTTAGTTACATTTTTTAACATGGCAAATAGTTCAATGGTCATGCTGTCAATTAATTACCGTATTGATGTGAGTTTCAACATGAAAATTGTTTTATGTGGTGAATGAGTGATTTGTTTTATATTTAATGTACAATATATTTTTTTGTCTATAGAGACGTCAATGAGAATTTACATCTGTATAAGTATAAGATGTAATGCATAGTTGGATCACAAAAAGTAATAATTTATGATCTAAATCATATTTTGCACTTCATGAGAGACAAATCCTGTCAAATGATACACTGATGTCCAGGTTTGATAATGATATTGTGTGCAACAGAGGCAATTGAAGAGTGGTAATTTTGTTGTAAAAACTTTGGGAAGGAGCTATCGTTGTTAATGTCAGCGGAGACTTGCCGACGACTCTACCAACATACATAGACATGGACTCGTGGATTTGTAGTCAATATGGATAGCAAACATTTTCACACTTTGGACAACATGTCATGCAATTTTAGGGAAGATTAGAAAGAGCAAAATACTACGTAGTAGGTACCAACTACTAAAGGAACAAATATTGGATTACATAAGCTCGTCTTTGAACAGTTTCATTATTTCAGTGCACCTTGCTTGTCTCTGAGCTTTATTCTTATTTTTTAAGTTGGCATGTTGCAATCGACATAAGAAATTCGATGACTCCCAGCATTAATAGACTCGTTTGTTTGTCTGGAAAAATATTTTGGTCTGGTCTCAGACCTGCGAATATCGGGCTTGCAAAATTTGAATATATTTATCAACTGCTAATATATTACGCTGCAGGGTGGCGTATATTGGAAAAGGTATACATATTCATTCTTATGTGGTTCTATAGCATGGTTTCCATTTATATAATTTGAATTTGAATTTTATAAATATTACTTTGTGACCTTTTTCTTTTGAAAATTACAGCATGTTTTAATTAAATGCAGCAACAGAAAAAAAAAAGTTGTATTATCACAATACAGATAGATCCACAACTACAAGAATTTATGACATAAAATCTGCACTGCTTTTAAAGCAATCAAATTGTGATGTTTTTAATTGAACATTGATTCAACTTGCAAGCTTACAACAAAATTAAAATGCACTACAAACTTTCAAGATTGAACTAAATCAGATTTTAGCTAAATCAGAAGTATAAAAGTTTGAATTGTAATAACATTAAGCTGAAACAAGTGACAAACCTTGTAAGGGAGGGAGGTAATCTCAACCTCCAATCCCATCGTCAAATATATCTTTTGCAAAGCTTTTTCTTCAAGAACAAAATCAGGAGTCAGTTATTAGTCATATCATTTATTTACGTGCAAAATAAAAGTAATGCAATAAGAAAAATCAGTACCTTATATAATGTATTATCTTGCAACCAGTGAAAAATGAACTCTTTAGACAAAGATTAAAAATTAAAATTATACTTAATTTAAATATATTATTTTAAACCTCAAAATTATTAATTAGGATCTATCACTAACTAAAACCTTACGTGAAAACAGAATCTGGCCGGCAGATTTCAGTAGACGTATAGATTTATCAAAATATTGGACTTGGTGAATTCATTTCGGAAATCCATCCTTTCCTTACGTTCTGTAGTTTGATTGATGTACAGTTTAGATATCCACTCCTCCAAAGTTAGCGTGAACCATGTAAAAGCCAAAAATGCTTGCAGACCTCTCTTTTCTCCTTATTACAAAATAATAAAATCGACAACCTTTGAAAGACCCTCACGCCCTCAGATACTTTTGAGATTACGTGCAACTCAAAAATAGTTCTTAAATTGCAAAAGTGCAGCTTCCAGCCATGAAGCAACCATGCTCGATGGTACTAGATTTGCTAAAGCAATGCACTGCATCACCTTCTACGAATAGGTTTTTATTAAGAGAAAAAAACTAGCATGGTGTCAATGTGACATATATAACTCAGTCAGCCCAGAAAAGGAGTGACAAAAATCTCAAAAAGCTGCTGACCAAAATAATCGCATTAAATATAACATAAGCAACCAACCAATGACAATGAGTCCTTATGGAAAACCATTTAATATAATCAAATAATGTAAATTACAATCGCACTGTATTCCACCACCACCACTCACCAAAACTAACATTCATTGGCAGGGGAAAAAAGAAGACCAAAAATATAGGAGAAAGGCGGGGAAAGAGACAATGAAAACCCACCTAAAAAAATAATGCACACAATGTACAAAATACACAACAATGAATAAAACAAAGGCATTCAAAACCAACGAATTTTCATCTGAATCAACCACTAGACTTAAGCGGTATCAAGTGTTTTTCCTGTCCTTGCCTGTGAGATTCGATTTGCATAAATGGTGACCAACTTCAACTGTGTGCTGTTAAGCCCTTCCAAATACGGCAAAAATGCTTTCCCAAGCATGATATAAATATCCACTAGACAGAAAACAACGGTCTGTACCACCCACCATTAACATAAATGAGAATAATGAAAGAGACCAGTTATGAAAATGGAGAAACTTATCTTGCAAAGTCATATTAATCTTATTTGATTCCTCTCAGGTAAAAGTGTACTTTGAAGAATAAAATACATATATAGCCATTGATTGGAATATAGTTATGGCGATTTTAAAAGCTTAATAATTTATCACATGCTCAATTATTGATTTAAAAACTTGACACATGCATATATATAATCATGGGGAAGGATTAAAAGCATGTTAATCACCTCTTTATACATTATTACTTTTTCATGTTGAAAACAACCAAACTAATGTTCAATATACAGACCTAGAAAACTAAAGAAAACAGCTTACTGACCAGATTTGCCACATGAAATGTTATTGGTAAGTGCAATATTTGTGTGTAAATACAGTTAATTGAAGAGCGAATTGTATGCTTAAGAGTGTTGCAAGAGTAGAAGGTATGGAAATCCCGGAGGATTTTGTTAGAAGTTTGCTGTTGTCTTCAAGAATACTCAGTAAAGCTTTTCTTTTTTTTTTTTGCTGTCACCTGTCAATCATATAGGGGTCCCAGGGTGTAGCTTTTCCTATCAACCTGTTGTATTTCAACATAGATGCTTTCTCTCGGCTATTCTCATCATCGAAAAAGGTATTGTTGCTATTCTCAAACAAAAAATAGTAGAACTTGTATGCTACAGTCTCTTTATTTGAAGAGACTCCTTTTCTTCTTCTTCCACGCACGTTGTTACTTTTGTTCAACAAGTCGTATTCCATTCATTGATTTGCTCCCCTAAAATTCCAAACTAGACACAAATTGGAGTCATTCTCCTACCAACTCCACACCCTTTACCACCTTCATCACCTTTCATTACTTACCAATGGCAAATACAAGGAGTTGGTCCAAGTGTATGGTGATTCTACCTTATGCCCTTCTCCATGACCTACCCAAACATAGTTCCGTGTAATGAAGATTTGCATTGGCCAATTGTTTTTCGAAAAGAACATGACATCCTCGTTATATTTTTAACTTTTGAGAAATAATCGATTGTCCCTTTGATATGTATATTTTCACTGTCTTTTGTCTTTAGTTCATATTCTTAAGAAATATAAATGAAGCACTTGTCCATCCTGAATAGCGACACCATGATTATTGAAATGGTATGATATTTGGTCCCTCGGAAAGGCAATTGGATCTCAATAGGTCTACATAGTCAAAGTAGGGCCCAATGGTCAACTGGATTGTCTTAAGGCTAGACAGGCAGTCAAGGTGTATACTAAAAAATATGGACTTCGTTATCGTAATACCTTTTTCTTTATGGTTAAGAATACTATTGCATGATTCTTCCTGGCTATTTTAGTCGATCACCATTGGCCTCTCATCAGTCAAATATAAAAAATGTTTATCTGCGTGGTGACTCAAAAGAGATCTATATGAAAAACCTCTTGGCTTCATTACACAAGGGAGTGAGTTAGTCTGTAAAGCCCATCAATTTCTCTGTGGGATCATCCAATCCCCACAAGCTTGGTTTGGAAAATTTAGTCACATTGTGCAAATTTCAGACTAAAGTGTAGTGAGGCAAATCATTCAATTTTCTTGTCACACTTTTCCTATTAAATGTGTTTTACTTAATCATGTATGTTGATGACAGTTATTAAAAAAATCATACTGCCCAAAATTTCCCAGGTGGAAAGACATTTATGCAACCATTTCCCAACTAAAGACCTCATATGCTTAAAATATTTTTTGGGTACCAAAGTGGCTCAATTAAAGGAAGGTATCATCTGGATATCTTCAAAGACATAGGAGTAGTTGAATGTAGGTCAATTAATAGCCATGTGGACCATATCATAAGTCAAACAAAACAAGAACCTTTTTTTAGATCCAAAGAGAACTATAGAAGACGTGTTGAGAAGCTCTTTTAACTCATGATTACTAGACCTGGAATATTTTATTTTAATTGGAGTTGTTAGTCAATTTATTCAAGCCCCTTGTTTCCATCACAGAATATTGTAATTCATATTCTCAAGTACAAAAAGAAGTTCCAAGACAAGGATTTTTTAAAAACATTGTTAAGAAGTGGATTGACTAACTCAACCTTACAAAACCGATTTGTAGGGTAAGATTTATACACACTTATACTTTAAATTTGCCTTATCGCAATGCAGGATCTCCAACACACCCCCTCACACCGAGACATACTTTTCAAGCATGGAACTAAACATTAATAGATGATCCGATAACGGATAGCATGATAAGTCCAACAAACTCTCACTAAGATAAGATCTAACTCATGACTTTGATACCATGTTAAGAAATGAACTTTAAACATAACTCAACCCTATAAAACCGACATATAAGGTGAAATTTGCACCCACTTATATAATTTAAACTCATCTTATCTCTAGTCGATATGAGATCTCTAACAAACAAAGAAAATACAAAAATTTCTAGGCCATGTGATCTTGATTGGGTTGGGTATTTCTATCTATAAAAGTTCCACTACGGGATATTTGTATCTATTTGAAGGCAATTTTTTTTCCCTAGAAGATCAAGATACAAAATGTAGTTGCTCAATTTAGGCTTGAAGTTGCGTAAAAGGCAATGGCTTCAATCACATGTAAACTTGTGGCTCAAACAACTTCCCCAAGAATTGAAATTTTGTGAGATCATCAAATGAAGTTGTATAGTGATAATCAAAGAGCACATCAAATTGTCTCTAATTTTGTGGCCAAGTCTTTAAGAAGACCTCAAATTGAGTTCATAAGTTCCAGACTTGGTGAATACAATCTATATGTTCCAACTTGAGAAGTAGAATTAGAATAAGTTTGTCATTGTCTTTTAGAATACTTTGTAAAGCTGTTTGTTTTTGCTATATAGGGTCCTAGGGTGTAGGTTTTCTTATCAACCTTTTGTATTCCAGACTTGAATGGTTTTTTATATTTAATTGATCAGCTGACAAGAGATGTCAAGCTTGATTCTTCTCTTAATTCATTATTCTAGACTGTTTTGATGTTTGCTATAGCTAGCATTTTGTAATTTTGTAATTATTCTCTCCTAGTAATAGGTTATTCACACTCTTCATTTATCAATCATTGCAGGGATGTTTGGAGTTTAATTTAATTTCGGCATTCTTCTGCTTGAATGTGCGTCAAATAGATTACAATAACAAAATAGGAGAAGATATTTGTTCAAGCTAAGGATATATTAGTAACACCATATACTCCCTACAAATATCCGTACCCAAGATATTTGACTGAGTACACCATTTAACTATTTTTGTCCCCACAATATATTTGGTTAAGCTCCACCACTGGCCATGCCCAAACCTGATAGGGAGAAGATGATCATGTTTAGTGTGCATTGGCACACCAAAACTTAACATAGCCACACAGTGATAAGTAATCAATATTGAGGTGTTTAAGCTTGCATATTGCCATGCCAGGTATAAGCATGGCCATCCCAACAACTATCTAAAAATTATAAATAGAAAGATTCAATCAAAACAAGGAATTTTTACTCCTGTGAGGATAGGGTTTGAGAGAATTGAAACTTGGGGAATCAAGCCTTGATTCTCGATTTCTAATGAAGTTCGTGACACTATATTCTCCCAATTTCACCTCTTTCTTCATGTGTAATTAGTTCTCAAGGTCAGGGCCTGCTGATGACTCCGAATCTATATTTCTTATAATTCGGATTCTTTTGCATCTTGATTCCAGTTCTTTTCTTTCGATTCATGTGATTGCTTCTCCATTAATGCTTCTATGGCTTTTGATCACCTATATAGATACATTCTATATTCACTCATAATTTTGAAATTGGTTAGCGGATTGGAACTGGGACTAAATCACCGTAGTAGTCATTGATATTACAAGGAATTTTTTCAACAGCAAATATTCATTAAATATGTGAAAAGAAGGACAATTAATTCATGGATGCAAACAAAATATCTTAAGCACCTTGCGAACATCAGCACTCTGGTTTCCAAAAGCTTCAAACAAAGCAGGCAGAAAAGAGGGTAACTGAGCCATCAGTTCCTCTTGAGAGAGCCGCCCCACAAGCTGAAAAAGGGTATAATATGAAGTTAAATACGATTATGTTCCTGAAGCAAATTTAATTCTTGAACATAAACGGAAACTTCGTAAGTAGTACCCTCCAATATGATACAAATTAAATTCAATATGTTCTGGTTGTATGATTTATTCATTTCTACTAATCATCACTAATTGATAGGATATTAGGTTTTTCCTGACACTGAAAATGACAGACTAGGATATAGTCAATATAAAGTATGACATCACAATTGCCATTCATCAAGGAAAGAATCAGGGTATCTTTATTCAGGACAATGTTGATTTAAGTTCAAAATTAAAAGAAATGACTCGTTTGCTGGAGTAAACAAGAGGTACCTAAGCTATATACATAATTTAAAGTAATCATATAAGTAGGATACTTCCAGGATATGGCTTTATAAGCAATAATATAATAATATTGGATGAGTACATTGGGGATTATTTCCCTCTTTTTAAGAACCGTTGCTTCACAGGTCACTACCATAACAGAAGAAGATTTTCTAAGAAGTGTGTATACTAGAAAGTAGAGTTCACTAAAAATGAGGTTTTGCAGAAAGAAACCATCACATCGAGAAAAAATGAAAATTGATTCCTCAAGACAATACCTTCGTTAAGCAATTTATGCAAGTGACAAGAGTTTTCTCATCCTCAGTAACCAGTAGAGGAACAATAACCTGAAACGTTTCAAATTTTAACTTCAACTTTAACTTTTATGCTGAAAACACAAATCCCTGCTCCCTCCTCCAACTAAAGATTTTACAAGCAGTAAGGATGAACAAAGAATAGAAAATCAAGAAATGCATACACTTAAACATCTAAACGGATCATTCTGAGATAAAACACTGGTGAGGCAGTGCTCTGCTTCGCTTGAGACCTGAAGAAGGGGTGAAATTGCAGAGACTGAAAAGAAAGTAACTATATAAAAAAAACAAAAAAAGGACAGAGTTGCCTACCTTGGGAACATTATCTTTTGTAACATTAAGCAGTTTTTCAACAACAATCTCAACAGAAGTCTCCATGGCATCTTTCTGGAAAAAATAAACAAAACAACAAAATAATCTCTTATTATGCTACGAAAAGAATATGAAGAGACATACATGCAGTTTCAAGTACTCACACACACACATATATATAAGTGAGCGCATAATCCAACAAAAGATGGCACAAAATGGAGTAAGAAGAACCTGGTTTTTAAGCATTTCAACTATCAGAGACAGAGCAAGTTCTCTGATTGAGGAATCTGAATCATCCAGCACTTCAAGCACAACTGTCAAAATCTGATTGAAGTACTGCAATTACACCATTTAACGATATAAATATACAGACGCTCAGTGTTGTTTAATGAATTAGTGATTCCCTTCTTTAAATAATCAAAATTCCCTAACTATTGATCTCATAGCTAAGCAAATAGCAATCAAAGAATCAGAAGAACTCACTATTATACAATTGATTCTTTTTGGAGAAAAATGTCATTTAATATTTTAGAATATAAAGACAAATAGCATTTTATAATACTAATATTAATCACCAAATAAATAAAAAGATATGACAATAAGAAACCATATTAGTTTTTTTTATGAAGTTCATCAAATTAAATCTTTCATTTGAAGTATAATTGACGATCACATAATTTAGGGACAGGAAGGAGAGACAGCTGTTAAATTAAAAATACCAAAGTCCAAACAGAATAATCGTTAGCTATAGACACTTCAACTAGCTGTTGAAGTGCAGTCCGCTTGCTCAAAATAGGGCTTCCAGCACCCTCACTGCATATCTACACAAAATCAAAACTATATTTTAGTGAAAAGAAATCTAAGACATAACACCCTTAATAAATTTAAAGAATGATCATTATAACATTAACCAAATAGTGCTGTCTCTCCAAATAGGCTGACTGAACGAGAAAAATTTAAACAATAGTGCAAACACTAAGATAACTCTCTTAATAAATTTAAAGAATGATTATTACAATAACAAAGAGTGTTGTCTCACTAAATAGCTGAACCAGTAAAATTTAAATGGCTGCTAAATACATACTCATACACACAAATGTTTCAGAGGCAGCAAATTTCACTTATTTGAGGGGCATATAATAATGAGCAAAAATATTTGGTCATCACACCCATATAAGTGACTCCACTACAGATCAACTAGCCACCACTTGTTCTTACACCGTGACATAGCTTGACAGCTTGACACAAGCTCTTGCCTATTATCTTTTAGTTTTGGATATGCTCCACCACCTTAGAGAGCTTTTAACCCATGACCAAACTGATTGCTTTCTCACAAAAATATAGGGTACTGTACACACTAACCTGGTGTGTTTGACATCATTAACTCAGCATAATGCTAGGTTTCGGAGTTTGTATCTTTTTTTTCCCAAAGCGATTTTATTGACTTTTTAGGCTGATAAAGTTTTTGCTTTAAATATTTTTCTGATGTATATGTTGCTGCTCTTAGATGATACTTTATTCTCCCCCATAATTAACTACACTTTTCATTCTAATGAATTTCTTTTTTCAAAAAATAAAATTACACTACCAATCCATATACTAGTTGCATAACTCACCATATGAAGAATCTGAGGAATACTGGGTCCAGTGTCAGTCTTGTAGTTTTCTTTCACACCTTCAACTGACTGATGATCATGGTTCAATTCAGAGGGATGTTCTTTGTCAAGTCCAAAGTCTTCAGCAATATTTAAATGTTCTGATGACATCAGACCATTAATATCCAGATCAGATGATAGACCTTCAAAATTCATGCTACTGTCCACATGTCCAACTTGGCTAGTTTGAAAGCCAAAGTTTTGACTCATTGAATTGACTGTGTAACCAAGATCTTTAGTTTTTAAACCAAAAATACCACTATTAGAATCAGTATGTTCCTCAGATTCATCTGAAGCTGCTTGGCCAAGATTGGCTTTAATAAGAGAGGAATCTTGGGAACTTGACTTCCTGCCACCATCACTATCCAGTGAGCCACCTGAATACCTTCCAAGGTAATGAGCTTTCCTGGACAAACCAGTATATCCCTCTTCGGGGGATGCTCCCACTACATCAGAAGGATCATAGGAAGACTTGGAGCGTCGCTCTTTCTTATTCTGCAGATAATTCATTAAGTCTACTTCAATTCGAGGGGTCCGCTGTTTAAGGGCTCGTCTCAAAGAATTTTGTTCGTCAACTGACAAACTAAGAATAAAATTCAAAACTGCAGATGAATCAAAGTGAGAGTACACAGATATGATGCATGTAATAGCCGCTTCTTTAAGTTTTGTATTTTTATCATGAACCAATGGAACTAACTTGGAAAGCCATAATTTTAGAATGCCAATATTAGCAGCACCTTCCGGATTCATTGAATGCTTGTTAAAGGAACTTATTGCAAACTCAATAACAGCCAATTTTGCCTTTGGAGACCTTTGTTCATCTAGCGAGCGAAGCAATGCAGGCAAGAGAGAATCTATGCTGTATGTTTTGCTAACCACTTCCAAATTCATTGAGCAGGCTTGCCTAACTAGCTCTTTGGGATCAATTAATCGAGAAAACACATGGGGTAACATCCGTTCCATGTAACCCTCAAAGGGCTTTCTACATGCCAGAATAATATCTGCAAGTGTGGAGAGAGCAGCCTGCGCAACTTTATGATGGGGATCATCCAAGTGCTGAAAAAACAACTTCATTACCTTCTCAAAATTCTGGACTATTTCTTGAATTCCCTTTTGACCTTGCTGCAACAAAGAGTGAAGATAATTAAAGGCAGCAACCCTAGCAGACCAGTCAGAACCTGAGCTAAGTCCTTCACTCAGAGCTTCATGAAGAGATGCTGGTCCATCTGCATAAATTGACATCTCTCCGACAGATAATTGGCTATCATCCAAACTCCTCCTGCTGCCAGCAATCACACGTCCAGCTACATTCTTTCTCAATAGTGGCCTCTGGAAATTAGGCACATAACTATTCTGTGAATCCCTAAATTGGCCATCTCTGTAATGGGTATCCATATACTGCCTATCTACATTGGGGTTCATATATCGTCTAGTGTCCCTGATGTCACTATTTTCATCAACAGAACTTCTTTCCTGTAATTTCTCAGAAGCTCTCTTACTCGAGTATGATGAATATGCAGATAAAGGGTCAATACCAACATTAGTACTATATGCTAACCTACCAGAGTCTTTGGAAGCTTGAATTTGGGTAATTATATCAGACAAACCCAAACCACCATTGCGGTTACTACCTTTATTGGCACCAGAAACAGTTGACTCAGTCATTAAAGAGCTAGTCAGATGATTAGATGCTGAGACAGCGGCAGGGAATGGTGGATCACGAGAAGAGGGAGGGTCAACTCCTGCACTAGGGGCAATAAGAGATAAATTTATCCACTCACAAAGTGTAAAAACCATACAATACCACTAACCATCATCATTTGTTGAATGGCAGGAAGTCCATAAAAATGAAGTGCAAAGAGTGTATTTATTTAACAAGTAAACTTATTTGGTACCTAGATCCAAACTTGAAGACCGGAGAACTGATGAACCATGCTTATCAGACAAATCCAATCCCCTAAGCATGCTTTCAATAGCAGTGACCTTCTGTTTGCTTGCATGCAGCACACTTTCCAAACTGCGATCAGTACCTTTACCAAGTGGCTTGGCTTGTGAAAGAAAGCCAGAGGTAATGGAAGTCCCAGATGATAAACTTGAACTTCTATCCATTGCAACAATAGCAGAAGTTCCATAACCAGTTAGATTAGAGGGAGTTGAAGCTTGACTAGTTATTGATATCAATGCACCTCTATCACGTACAGAAGGTGATGCATGTCTCCTGTGCATTCCTCCATCCTCTTCATTTATTAACTGCAAGTTATGTTCACGTTAAAGAAACAAATTAAGCAACAAAATAAAGGACAAATAACACCTTTGATTAAACATATACCCTTTGAATAGCAGGGTCAAAGGACGAAAACAGATGGCGGGAACGATCTGGCCAAGTCTTTGCAAACATTCTGTAACACATCCTGGCAGTTGACCGCACCTATAAAGTTTAATACTGTAATTATTTTCATGCACACAGCTTGGTACCAAAATGAAGAATGCCAAGTCAACAAATAAACTGACAAGATTCTGTTTTAAAGTTCAAATCCACATAACTTTTGATAAAAAATAATCAAAACTGCAAGAGAAATTCTAGAACATCCAACCAAACATCATTACACATTGAAACAGTAATATAGTAATTATGTCATTTTGGACACCCTTCCTTCAAAGGTTAAAAATTAATATAATTTGCAATGCTAATGATAAATTATATATATATATATATATATATATATATATATATATATATATGCAAATCAGGATCCGAAAGTCACTGATTCCAAGTCCATAAGAAACAAGATGACTGAAGATGGTAGCAATTCAACTCAATCCCTTTTGAAAATACATCTTTTAGTACAGATATGTTGGTCAATTAATTATTTGACATCGAATTTTCAATAAATAAAATATAAATAACTTCATGCAACAATTAACAGATAATCATAACAGGTTTTCTCCACCGTAAGTTTTATTGATCAAAATTTCAGAAATTTTATTGGGCAAAGCCAACCAACAATTTCTTAATAGCTAAGGAAAAAAGGGCAAACCAACAAAAAGCTAGCCAGAGTAGAAATATGTACAGTCAACATTTACCAAAGAAGCCTAGAATTATAGGGGTTACCTCACTCATTGCATCTGAAACACAACACCTTATCATATCCTCATATAAATCAGCCGATCGTTGTATTTCCACTGCATCAGGCCAATGTTCTAGTATCAAAAGAGCATAATCACAACACCTACAATGCAAAATTGTATTAATTAAAAATCAAAACTCTCACACATCTATCCCTAAAGTAGATAATCCATACCTTGCGCGAAGTACAGCACTACGATCATTTTTTGCACAATCAGCTATCCGAGGAAGCACACGAGCAACTTTGCAGTTGCGTAACATCTAGGAAGTAGAGGATAAAAGTCACAACAGCATACAAAGTCATATATGTGCAGAAAATTAATAAGCATACCAAATTACCGTTTTTATGCAGTTATCTGCAGATTCTGCAATTACGAGCACAGTAATCACAACTAGCTTCAGAAGGACCTGATTATCAGATAAAGTAATAAGATTTTAGAAATATGCAAAACACGATCATCATAAACATAAAGTTGAACTTACTGGTATGAACAATTCAACACATGCTTCAAAATCACCCAAGAGGTCCTTTGACAAAAAGCATAATAGATGGCAGGCCTAGAGCAAAGTAAATAGCAAACAGAAAGTATCCATGTGTTAGTAGTAAAATCTAAAAGAGATCGAGCATCAATTATCATGCTTACTTCCAATAAAGCATTCTAATCTATGCTACACTACCCATTCAAACATAAGGAGTGGAAAACTAAGAAATTTCAAGCCAATATTCAGGGCTTTAAGTGTGGGTAATGTACAATCCCAACTACCTTGTCCGTAATTTAAATTTCTCTACCAGTACAAGAAGAAAAATTTTGACACCTTGGCCATAAAAGATCTGGCACCATGTGCAAACTAAAAGCATATTATGCCAAACTCAGAGTAGGGAACAGGGTGTTAGCTCAAGCATTATAAGTGATAGGAGTGTTTAAAGGACTTGAATAGAATTAAATTTTATAAAAACTGAACTACACTACAAAAAAAGCTTGCCTAAATTAACTGAACCAAAAAATAGTTCAAACAAACTAAACTATTTTTTAGCTTGGTTGACTACATTCTACATGTTTTTAACTGAACTATTTTTTTTTTCTTGAGAAATTGAAGTAATTTAATCATATGAATTGCATTTATATTACACACAAGAGAAAAACAGAATTATTACTCTATTTCTTTAACTCAACTCCATACAAGAATTTACTAATGATGCATAGCCCACCAACCTTTTATAGATAAATTGTATCTAATAGAGTAAATAAATATCAGAGCCTTTTAATATGGAAGGAAACAAATCATTAGTGAAAGGTAAAGTTTTCACCAGCATAGAAAGTACTGCCATTTGTTCAAAACAGTGAAATGTAGTTATTAACCTATGAGAATGCATTCATAATGTTGAAACAACTTTTAACAAATAAATTCTATAACAGATAGTTTTACTGTTAAAAAAATCAGTTACAAATTCACCTGAGAGAATGGATTACTTCAAGAAAAGGTAATGAATGTGGTTATATAAAGTTTGTTTTCATATTTCATGATAATGTAAGTAGCACACTGATCTATTCTTTTAGCAGTTAAGTTTCTAAAATTTGAACTGGAAAAGTTCAGTTTAGTTTATAATAAAAACAGATCAGTTTTTTATAGTTTAGTTCAATTCAATTAATTATTTTTTTCGTTCAATTTAGTTCTTTTGAACACCCTAAGAGGTATTTTTCCCATGTACCCAGCCGAAACGGCATCTTAACATCCTTCCTGAAAATAATAGTTGCATTTCACTTAACGTAAGATGGATAGCCATAACCAAGGAAAATGTCAACGAACCTGCTTCACAATGCTAGACCTTCGATCTGACAATTGTGTGCTTAAAGGCCCTACAAGCTGCTTCAGGAGTCCAAAGAAACATGGATAATCAGTAGCACCTGGTATGCAAAATATTTAAGAGATATGGATCATTCATGCCTCAAGCAAACAGAATAAGTTGCATTGCATTTTAACATCTCAGTGAAAATTACAATATAACAACAGCCTAAAGTAACAGTAAAAAAATATTTTAAACAATAAAGCAAAGCAGAGACTTCAAATAAATAATTGAAATTTAACAATGCCAACATTAAACTCTTACTGATTTATAGTGCAACAACTGTTTAAGGCCCCCTTCCTTTCTGCAAATAAATATAATCTCAAAAAATCACAGCTTTAAGCTATTCATAGAGCTATACTTTCTGGCCCCAAAATAAAATTTTCAATCCATACTTAAATTAGAATTTGTGAATCTAACTCAACACCATAAAACTTATTTGTAAAGTGAGGATGTCCAAAACATTATAAATTTTTTTTAAGTAATAATAGTATTCATTTTGGGATGTAAATAAGCTGAGAGCCAATGTCCCAATGGCTACACAGTACAATGCTTCACTAAGTTTTTCTGATCAACCCCACTGTTAGTAATCCTTTATGAGACATTAACAACTAACTCTAGTAGGCCATAATTAATGCAAGCTAAGGGTGTTGAACATTAAGATGGCTTTCCAACAGATATTTATTTCCATTATTTAATGTAATAGTTCAGTTTAACACAAACTCCTTGAATTCACTGCTACAAGTAAAAACTATACCCCAAATTCATGAAAGATCACCATAAACACCCTTCACAATGACATCATGTTAAAGATATACCTACAACAAATGTTCTTTCCCTTTGAAACACAAATAGCAAAAAGAATTCAAGATTGAATTCTGAGTACATAAAATTAAGTACATATATATTATTTACTCCAGAAAAAAGGATGGAAAATACCAACCTCCCAAAACAAGACCTTCAATTCTTTGCATGGCAGCAATACGAATTGACCAGTCCTTTTCTGGTACAAGGGTAGCAGCAATCTTATCGATTTCTCTGATTAACTCCTTCTCTGAATACACCTTGATGGGGTCTATGACTTTCACTGTAACATCACCTTCTCCTGTCATATTTATATTTAATACAAGAAAATGAGCATTATGTTAGAATATGAGAAATATATTATGTTCATTATAAGAATAATATAGAGTATATCTTGTGATATGCTTCCCTGTTTAGCTAATTTAACTAGTGCTGTAGTCCAGTATTAGAGTGAGGGTAAGTACTTTATGTTTTTTATCATATTCAATAGTAATATTCAAAGTCTTTATTCTCGCTGCTTCCTCCCTCAATAACTATAGTTTCCACACATTTAATAAAGCACAGAAAAATGTCAAACATATGGCCAATAAGAAAATTGTAAGTGCACATAGCATACTTGAATATCATGTAAGTCATCCAGTGAAGTGAAAAATAAAAGCCATTTGATTATTAAAAGCAGTCAGATCCGAGAACCACCATGTGATCAAAGGTGGTATCCCAATGATCATGCAGACTAAACATGTGAAATACCCCAAAACATGCTAGCTAAAATATCCCAAAAGTTCTGATAACTGATCAACAAAAACCGTAACCACCACATATTGTTGATTGAATAGCATCTTTATAATCAAAATTTGAAACTTTAGCAATTCCAGCATGATTGAAATGTTCTATTTGATAATATCACATAAAGTACATCAAATTATTATAAATGAAAGCACAAACATAAACCCGTTAGTCTTCCTTGATTTCAAACCAAAATTTAAACATGTGATTAAGTACTGTTCTGATCATAATAAACAGAATATAAAGAACAATTAAAGAGCAATTATAAGGCATGTAGACAATAACAAAGCAATTACGCAGGAGAGAAGAAAAATTTATAGATAAGGTATAAGTCATACTACAAAAAAATACATTGATATTAAATTACCAAATAAAAATTTTGCAATCCAAAAACTATAAATATTCTAACCTCCAAAAAGAGAGCTATCCCTTGATGAACTTTTAGCCTTTGGACTACTTTTTTTGGGATTAACACCCACAGGCTTGATTTCCCCAGCAATATAACCACTAGAAATACCATCTGAAGATTGAACTTTTGGTTGAATTCCCTCAAGTCTGGCATTAATAGCTTTCACCTGAAATCATTGTAATTCCGAGAAAAAAGAAAACTAAAATCTCATAGCAGTTGATATGAAAATGTTAAATTACAGAAGTGAAACACAGACATTCATGATTACAACATATTAAAGATAAAAGTTAATGCTACCAGAGATGAAGGAAGATTGTGGCGCTGAAGTTCATCACGAAACTGGGACCCAGCTTGTGAATACATCTCCTGTAAGAAAAGAGACATAATTTTAAAGGAATGTACTGAGATCCTTCTTAAATTTTAAACTGCTAACCACTATGCTTAAGTATACATATAATATTATTCAAGCGGCCTTCGCCTAATTTATCATGATACCAATACCAATCACCTAGTCAATTAAACATTAAAAATAAAACAAAACTAATCCATTTATACATAATTGTTGACAATTGAAATAAAACAGCACTCCGAACTCTCAAAGAACAAGGTTGCACCAATTCTTAAATTTTAAGCCATGTAAAGTAGGCAAGATGCACGAGTTGAAAAGTATGATAAGCATCCAAACCCAACAAGCACTTGAAACGCACAACCCCAACCCCCCACTCCTCTCTCTCTCTCTCTCCTTATAAAGGGTGAAGAATCAAGCCACTTAAGCACTCTACCAAACATTCAATATTACTTGTAGTACATAGGCACTCAATAATATCCATGCCCCTGTTGTAGTATCACGCTGAGATCCGATATAAACATGTAAGCCACTTCAAGCAATATAAAATGATAAGACATACTTACCTCAATGCAGAAAGTAGCAGCTTCCCTAACAGCAGGATTCAGATCATTAAGCAACTGCAGAATCTGATATTGATCAATTTTGAAAAGGAGTTAGTATCACGTGCATGAAATATTGAATAACTAAAGGACATGTATTGCGTCTAGAGAAATTCAATGAACATACAGGAGGAAGAATAGCACGTTGAAGAGGAAGCTCGGTTGCTGAAAATAGACCAATAGCAGAAGTGACAGTTCGTGCAAATTCCTCTCTGATTCTCCAGCTTTTGCACGTCCAAGCATAGGACCCTGCTCTTTCAACAATTATTGTGGGAGATGAAACCTGAAAATAATAGTAATAAAATCTGAAGATAAAAGGAAATTCAACCGAACACAGATTAAATCTGCAACAAAATCAGCCCATGGGAACATTAAAATTTCTTCAAATTTGAATGGATATAAATAAATACCAAAACTTAAAACATAATCATTGTAAGTGTACTGAAGATTTTGCTGTTAGGGTAGACACAGAATTGTATTCCAATTTACAAAAAGAAATATTCAAGGTACAATAAGGGCATACAGATAAATATATTCTGACCTGAAATTTACATGGATTAGCCATGCAAGACTTCATTTGTCTGGCAATATATCATAATAACCAAATGCCAACACCAACATTATGCAATGAGTCAAGCAATATGTTCAATGCATAGCACTCACCTACTCTAATAGCTTCCAGCTTAACTAGTTAATTGTTATACTATCCTCACCATAGGTTATTTTAAAAGGTATGCTTTGTCTACAGCATTTAATATTGTTGAGTGTTAAATTAATATTGTGCACAACGAACTTCAATTCATATAAACATGTCAATGTTTGGAAGAGCTTATTCATTTTAGCTTATTTCAACACGCTATATTTTAATCTTGTCAAAATAAACTCTTTTTAGCTTAAATAGATAAGAATTACAGGACTCAAATTATCACTGACAGTAGCTACTATCATGTCATTGAAATTTACTCACATGTAATTGTCGGCACCACAAGCTTGAATATGGTTTGGCTCATTAACAAAATAACCGAATGTTATAAATCTCATGTTAAGGATCTTTCATTCATCGAACAACCTACTAGGACAACATAAGGAAGCTATGACACTGGCATTGAACTCCAATGACACTAAAACAAAAACGCTAAATCACCACAACAAACACATGACAGATTCTCCAGTTAAGCACAAAATTCCGATCAAAGATCTAGTGATATATTTAGAAGTAGGAAGTCAAGTAAGAGTTAATAAACCAGTACTAACCTCAAATCCAAGCAATCAATTATCCCCACTCATCAGATTTTTCTTTTGTCAAAAATAAAGAGTGAAACATTCATGCACAACTGCTAAGATTTAAATACCACGAGTTTCCCCTTCGTACACTCAAAGTCTTATTCCCCAATCTCACTTTTTCAACCGACAGCCAACTTTATCAATTAATTATTATTCACTCTCATCTCTATTCACTCATAGCACTAACTTTTCACTTTCCTTATATCAGATTCGAGATTCTCTACTTTGCAAAAACCTCAGTTACCAAAATCTCTTCCTTCCGAGACTCAGGATTCACTGACAAATACAGATACAGATACATAAATAACAATTCCAGGAATCGAAGGTATTTACCTCCATGAGAGTGAGCAAGAGGCGTCTGGCGGCGTCGCGGACGGGCTGTTTGGCATCGCCTAACCGTTCAACGACGGCGGGAACGAGTGCATTGAAGTGGAGCTTGAAGTGGTCGCCAGCGCGGACGGCGGCGGAGTCGAGCGCCTGAAGCGCGCCCTGCGAGACCTTGAAGCTGCTGTCCTTCAAGAGATCCAGACAGCATTCGACGAGCGAAGTGACTTCCGCGGAACTGAGGCTCCTCCTAGAAGCTTCGAGAACCTCATGGAGGCGCTCCACGCCGGCCATCCTCTCCTTCGCGTCCTTGGCGCGTGCGAGTTCAAGCGCTTCATCCATCGCGGAGCGTTCGGATCTGGCGCGGCCGTGTGTAGATCTGAAACAACCGTTCTCGGATTCACCACCGCATGGAGATCAGTAACGGTGCCAAGAAGCTGCGAAATGCAAATGAAATGAAGATGCGTGTGTAAATAAATGCGAATGCGGGAGTTAAAAGTTAAGAGTGAGAGTGAGATGATGGATTGAGAAGTGGAATTGAGAGAAGAGGTTGCGGTAGGACAGAGAAAGAGAGTGGAAGGGAGGAGTGGGGACTGAAATTGACGGAGGAGGAGGTGGTGGAAGATGATGACGCAGAGAAGAAATGAAAATGATTTGAAAACTATGTTTATGGTTTATGCTACTTGCAAAATTAACCATTCGCCTTCTTATAATTTACCATCCATACCACTGTTCATGCTGAGTTGGGTGGCTTTTTAAGATTTATGTTTTTCCTTTTTTTATTATTATTTTTATATTAAGGTAAAGAAAAATGTAATATATATATATATATATATGGAAACTGTTTCTTCAATAACGTCATTTTGACAATAAATTGACAACGACAGGTGACGTGCTCTCATTCGCTGTTTTAATTGAATTTTTTAAAAGGAGAAAACGTGATGGGAAGGACATTTTTGGAATGGGGTTTGCTGAAACCAAACTTGTTCGCGCCTAGGTTGCTCATTCTCTCCACGAAACTATCTCTCTCCAACTTTTTCATCCCAAACTCTCGCTCCACCATTCTGAACTCTTGCCACGCCACCGAAATCGTGTTTCTTCACCTACGAAGTCCAGTGTGCAAGTATTGAAGTCCGCCATTGAAGTGTTGGGAGGAAGTCTCGATAGGGGCTAGCGTTGTCATCTTTTCTGGAAAGGAGAGGTTTTTTGGTTGTTGCCATTGTTCCTTGGTGGGTTGGGTTCGCTGTTAACTTCCTCTGCAGCGTTATTTTCGTCTTTGATCAAAAGGTATTTGGTATGCCCTTGTTCACTTTCGTTTTTAGGAGATTTGAACATGGCTTTTTGTTCGCAATGTATTTTTGTTCGCAATGTCGTGTTTTTCCCTTTATTCGTTTCACCATTTTTGTATGCCCTTTATTTGTTTTTCCCTTTTTTATGTTAGTTGGTCATTGAGTTAGAATCTGTTATCTTTGTTGATTTTTTCTGAGTGCACGATACCTGACTCCATGGTCTGTTTACTTGCATTTTGGAAGGAGTTTGAGTAATAGTAAGTTTAGCAGTGATTGGTAAGTGAGCCTTTGATAGGAGAATGATCACAGGCTGAGGTCAGGACTACTGAAATGAAGATATTGATCTTGTTATTGGAAAGCAATACGTAATACAAATTCTGGTTGAAGTGAATATAATAGTTTTGATAATGTGATAGGAGAAATAGAAAAATGAATGTCTGCTTATACATTTACTATTGATTGTTTATGTATGGATATAAAGAATTTAAAGTATGGTCACTTTCTATGTAGGTGGTTTAATATGTATGTTCATTTCAGGAGAAATTGGCTGCGTTTAGGAAGAAGTATATATGTGACTGGATCCTAGACGAGGACAACGTGCGAAGATTTCCAACTCTGCAGCATTTAGGATTACTATAGCATTAGAAATGTGTTGTTTGTTTACATTGTTATTTTATAGCAAATGAATACAAAATGTAATGATTTACAGTATTGCAAATTTTGACAGAATTGTACAAATTTATAGCAAATGAATACACCTAAAGTTTTCTTCATTAATTATAGACATTGTAATGACTTATTGTATTTAAACTTTTGACACAATTGAGATTAAAGGTTGATATTTATGACCAAGTACTTGTTAGGGGTTCCTAGGAATAAGGATGTGCACAAAGTTCGTAGGTTAGTATTTCATACAAGTGTTGTTGTGAGGAAGAGTCAGATTGGCAAATATGTGCCCGTGTAATCGATTATAGAGTGGTTGTATTCGCTTACCAGTGGAAAAACAGAAATATGTACTAAAAGTTCAACGCTGCTCCCATGCTTTGGTAGAGTCGCTCCCCATTCAGTGCTTGGTCCTAATGTGGTGAGATTTTTTGAAGGATGTTGAGTTACAAGGTTGATTTTCATGACCAAGGACTTGTTGCTTTAGTATAGACATGGTTGGTTAGTATTTCATACAAGTGTTGCTGTGCGGAAGAGTCAGATTGACACTTATGTGCCCGTGTTATCGATTACAGAGTGGTTGTAATCGCTTACCAGTGGAAAATAATAAATTTGTACTAAAAATTCAACGCTGCCACCATGCTTTGGTAGAGGCGCTCCCAGTCTGTGCTTGGTCCTCAGTTGCTGAGATTTTTTGAAAGATGTTGAGTTAAAAGGTTGATTTTCTTGACCAAGGACGTCTTGCTTTAGTATAGACATGGTTGTTTAGTATTTCATACAAGTGTTGTTGTGAGGAAGAGTCAGATTCGCACTTATATGCCCGTGTAATCGATTACAGAGGGGCTGTAATCGCTTACCAGTAGAAAAACAGAAATCTGTACTAAAAGTTCAACACTGCTCCCATGCCTTGGTATAGGCGCTCCCCAATCTGCGCTTGGTCCTAAGTTGGTAACATTTTTTGAAGGATGTTGAGTTAAAAGGTTGATTTTCATGACCAAGGACCTGTTGCTTTAGTATAGACATGGTGCGTTAGTATTTCATACAAGTGTTGCTGTGAGGAAGAGTCAGATTGACACTTATGTGCCCGTGTAATCGATTACAGAGTGGCTGTAATCGCTTACCAGTGGAAAAACAGAAATTTGTACTAAAAGTTCAACGCTGCTCCCATGCTTTCGTAGAGGCGCTTCCCAGTCTGTGCTTGGTCATTAGTTGGTGAGATTTTTTTAAGGATGTTGAGTTAAAAGGTTGATTTTCGTGACCAAGGACCTGTTGCTTTAGTATAGACATGGTTGGTTAGTATTTCATACAAGTGTTGCAGGGAGGAAGAGTCAGATTGGCTCCTATGTGCCTGTGTAATCGATTACAAAGTGGCTGTAATCGCTTACAAGTGGAAAAATAGATAAATGTACTAAAAGTTCAACGCTGCTGCTATGCTTTGGTAGAGGCGCTCCCCAGTCTGTGCTTGGTCCTAAGTTGGTGAGATTTTTTGATGGATGTTGAGTTAAAAGGTTGATTTTCTTCACCAAGGACCTGTTGCTTTAGTATAGAAATGTTTGGATAGTATTTCATACAAGTGTTGTTGTGAGTAAGAGTCAGATTGGCACTTATGTGCCCGTGTAATCGATTACAGAGTGGCTGTAATCGTTTACCAGTGGAAAAACAGAAATCTGTATTAAAAGTTCAACGCTGCTCCCATGCTTTGGTAGAGGCGCTCCCAAGTTTATGCCTTGTCCTAAGTTGGTGAGATTTTTTGAAGAATGTTGAGGTAAAAGGTTGATTTTCAGGACCAACGACCTGTTGCATTAGTATAGACATGATTGGTTAGTATTTCATACAAGTGTTGTTGTGAGGAAGAGTCAGATTCGCACTTATATGCCCATGTAATCGATTACAGAGTGGCTGTAATCGCTTACCAGTGAAAAAACAGATATCTGTACTAAAAGTTCAACGCTGCTCCCATGCCTTGGTATAGGCGCTCCCCAATCTGCGCTTGGTCCTAAGTTGGTGACATTTTTTGAAGGATGTTGAGTTAGAAGGTTGATTTTCTTGACCAAGGACCTGTTGCTTTAGTATAGACATGGTGCGTTAGTATTTCATACAAGTGTTGCTGTGAGGAAGAGTCAGATTGGTTCAGATGTGCCCGTGTAATCGATTACAGAGTGGCTGTAATCGCTTACCAGTGGAAAAATAGATATTTGTACTAAACGTTCAACGCTGCTCTCATGCTTTGGTAGAGGCGCTCCCCATTTTGTGCTTGGTCCTAAGTTGGTGAGATTTTTTGAAGGATGTTTAGTTAAAACGTTGATTTTCATGACCAAGGACTTGGTGGTTTAGTATAGACATGGTTTGTTAGTATTTCATACAAGTGTTGCTGTGCGGAAGAGTCAGAGTGACACTTATGTGCCCGTGTAATCGATTACAGAGTGGCTGTAATCGCTTTCCAGTGGAAAAACAGAAATCTGTACTAAAAGTTCAACGTTGCTCCCATACTTTGGTAGAGGCGCTCCCCATTCTGTGCTTGGTCCTAAGTTGGTGAGATTTTTTGAAGGATGTTGAGTTAAAAGGTTGATTTTCATGACCAAGGACCTGTTGCTTTAGTATAGACTTGGTTGGTTAGTATTTCATACAAGTGTTGTTGTGAGGAAGAGTCAGATTGACATTTATGTGCCCGTGTAATCAGTTACAGAGTGGCTGTAATCACCTACTAGTGGAAAAACAGAAATTTGTTTTAAAAGTTCAACGCTGCTCCCATGGTTTGGTAGAGGTGCTCCCAAGTTTGTGCCTTGTCCTAAGTTGGTGAGATTTTTTGAAGAATGTTGAGGTAAAAGGTTGATTTTAATGACCAACGACCTATTGCATTAGTATAGACATGATTGGTTAGTATTTCATACAAGTGTTGTTGTGAGGAAGAGTCAGATTGGCACTTATGTGCCCGTGTAATCGATTACAGAGTGGCTGTAATCACTTACCAGTGGAAAAACAAAAAATTGTACTAAAAGTTCAACGCTGCTCCCATGCTTTGGTAGAGGCGCTCCCCAATCTTCGCTTGGTCCTAAGTTGGTGGGATTTTTTGAAGGATGTTGAGTTAAAAAGTTGATTTTCGTGACCAAGGACCTGTTTCTTTAGTATAGACATGGTTGATTAGTATTTCATACAAGTGTTGCACGGAGGAAGAGTCAGATTGGCTCATATGTGCCTGTGTAATCGATTACAGAGTGGTTGTAATCGCTTAATAGTGAAAAAATAGATATTTGTACTAAAGGTTCAACGTTGCTCCCATGCTTTGGTAGAGGCGCTCTCCAGTCTGTGCTTGGTCCAAAATTGGTGAGATTTTTTGAAGGATGTTGAGTTAAACGGTTGATTTTCATGACCAAGGACCTGTTGCTTTAGTATAGACTTGGTTGGTTAGTATTTCAAACAAGTGTTGTTGTGAGGAAGAGTCAGATTGACACTTATGTGCCCGTGTAATCAATTACAGAGTGGTTGTAATCACCTACTAGTAGAAAAACAGAAATTTGTTTTAAAAGTTCAACGCTGCTCCCATGGTTTGGTAGAGGCGCTCCCAAGTTTGTGCCTTGTCCTAAGTTGGTGAGATTTTTTGAAGAATGTTGAGGTAAAAGGTTGATTTTAATGACCAATGACCTGTTGCATTAGCATAGACATGATTGGTTAGTATTTCATACAAGTGTTGTTGTGAGGAAGAGTCAGATTGGCACTTATGTGCCCGTGTAATCGATTACAGAGTGGCTGTAATCGCTTACCAGTGGAAAAACAGATATCTGTACTAAAAGTTCAACGCTGCTCCCATGCTTTGGTAGAGGCGCTCCCCAATCTTCGCTTGGTCCTAAGTTGGTGGGATTTTTTGAAGGATGTTGAGTTAAAAAGTTGATTTTCGTGACCAAGGACATGTTTCTTTAGTATAGACATGGTTGGTTAGTATTTCATACAAGTGTTGCACGGAGGAAGTGTCTGATTGGCTCATATGTGCCCGTGTAATCGATTACAGAGTGGCTATAATAGCTTACCAGTGGAATATGTACTAAAGGTTCAACGCTGCTCCAATGCTTTGGTAGCGGCGTTCTCCAGTATGTGCTTGGTCCTAAGTTGGTGTGAGTTTTTGAAGGATGTTGAGTTAAAAGATTGATTTTCATGACCAAGGACTTGTTGCTTTAGTATAGACATGGTTGGTTAGTATTTCATGCAAGTGTTGCTGTGCAAAAGAGTCAGATTGACGCTTATGTGCCCGTGTAATCGATTACAGAGTGGCTGTAATCGCTTACCAGTGGAAAAACAGAAATCTGTACTAAAAGTTCAACGTTGCTCCCATGCTTTGGTAGAGGCGTTCCCCATTCTGTGCTTGGTCCTAAGTTGGTGAGATTTTTTGAAGGATGTTGAGCTAAAAGGTTGATTTTCATGACCAACGACCTGTTGCTTTAGTATAGACATGATTGGTTAGTATTTCATACAAGTGTTGATGTGAGGAAGAGTCAGATTGGCACTTATGTGCCCGTGTAATCAATTATAGAGTGGTTGTAATCGCTTACCAGTGGAAAAAAAGAAATCTGTACTAAGAGTTCAACGCTGCTCCCATGCTTTGGTAGAGGCGCTCCCATTATTCACTTGGTCCTAAGTTGGTGGGATTTTTTGAAGGATGTTGAGTTAAAAAGTTGATTTTCGTGACCAAGGACCTGTTTCTTTAGTATAGACCTGGTTGGTTAGTATTTCATACAAGTGTTGCACGGAAGAAGAGTCAGATTGGCTACTATGTGCCCGTGTAATCGATTACATAGTGGTTGTAATCGCTTACTTGTGGAAAAATAGATATTTGTACTAAAGGTTCAACGTTGCTCCGATGCTTTGGTAGAGGCGCTCTCCAGTCTATTCTTGGTCCTAAGTTGGTGTGATTTTTTGAAAGATGTTGAGTTAAAAGATTGATTTTCATGACCAAGGACTTGTTGGTTTAGTATAGACATGGTTTGTTAGTATTTCATACAAGTGTTGCTGTGTGGAAGAGTCAGAGTGACACTTATGTGCCCGTGTAATCGATTACAGAGTGGCTGTAATCGCTTACAAGTGGAAAAACAGAAATATGTACTAAAAGTTCAACGTTGCTCCCATGCTTTGGTAGAGGCGCTCCCCATTTTGTGCTTGGTCCTAAGTTGGTGAGATTTTTTGAAGGATGTTTAGTTAAAACGTTGATTTTCATGACCAAGGACCTGTTTCTTTAGTATAGACTTGGTTGGTTAGTATTTCATACAAGTGTTGTTGTGAGGAAGAGTCAGATTGACACTTATGTGCCCGTGTAATCAATTACAGAATGGTTGTAATCACCTACTAGTGGAAAAACAGAGATTTGTTTTAAAAGTTCAACGCTGCTCCCATGGTTTGGTAGAGGCGCTCCCAAGTCTGTGCCTTGTCCTAAGTTGGTGAGATTTTTTGAAGAATGTTGAGGTAAAAGGTTGATTTTAATGACCAATGACCTGTTGCATTAGTATAGACATGATTGATTAGTATTTCATACAAGTGTTGTTGTGAGGAAGAGTTAGATTGGCACTTATGTGCCCGTGTAATCGATTACAGAGTGGCTGTAATCGCTTACCAGTAGAAAAACAGAAATCTGTACTAAAAGTTCAACGCTGCTCCCATGCTTTGGTAGAGGCGCTCCTCAATCTTCGCTTGGTCCTAAGTTGGTGGGATTTTTTGAAGGATGTTGAGTTAAAAAGTTGATTTTCGTGACCAAGGACCTGTTTCTTTTGTATAGACCTGGTTGGTTAGTATTTCATACAAGTGATGCACGGAGGAAGAGTCAGATTGGCTACTATGTGCCCGTGTAATCGATTACAAAGTGGTTGTAATCGCTTACTAGTGGAAAAATAGATATTTGTACTAAAGGTTCAACGCTGCTCCCATGCTTTGGTAGAGGCGCTCTCCAGTCTGTGCTTGGTCCAAAGTTGGTGAGATTTTTTGAAGGATGTTGAATTAAAAGGCTGATTTTCATGACCAAGGACCTGTTGCTTTAGTATAGACATGGTTGGTTAGTATTGCGTACAAGTGTTGCTATGAGGAAGAGTAAGATTGGAACTTATGTGCCCGTGTAATCGATTAGAGAGTGGCTGTAATCGCTTACCAGTGGAAAATTAGAAATTTGTACTAAAAGTTCAATGTTGCTCTGATGCTTTGGTAGAGGTGCTCCCCATTCTGTGCCTGGTCCTAAGGTTGTGAGATTTTTTGAAGGATGTTGAGCTAAAAGGTTGATTTTCATGACCAAGGACCTGTAGCTTTAGTATAGACATGGTTGGTCAGTATTTCATACAAGTGTTCATTTGAGGAAGAGTCAGATTGACACTTATGTGCCCGTGTAATCGATTACAGAGTAGCTGTAATCGCTTACCAGTGGAAAAATAGATATCTGTACTAAACGTTCAACGCTGCTCCCATGCTTTGGTAGAGTGGCTCCCGAGTTTGTGCTTGGTCCTATGTTGGTGAGAATTTTTGATGGATGTTGAGTTAAATGGTTGATTTTCATGACGAAGGACCTGTTGCTTTAGTATAGACATGGTTGGTTAGTATTTCATTCAAGTGTTGCTGTGAGGAAGAGTCAGATTGACACTTATGTACCCATTTAATCGATTACAGAGTGGTTGTAATCGCTTACCAGTGGAAGAATAAAAATCTGTACTAAAACTGCAACGCTGCTCCCGTGCTTTGGTAGAGGCGCTCCCAAGTCTGTGCCTTGTTCTAAGTTGGTGAGATTTTTTGAACGATGTTGAGTTAAAAGGTTGATTTTCAAGACCAAGGACCTATTGCTTTAGTATAGACATGGGTTGTTAGTATTGCATACAAGTGTTGCTATGAGGAGGAGTCAGATTGGCACTTTTGTGCCCGTGTAATCGATTACAGAGTGGCTATACTCGCTTACCAGTGGAAGAACAGAAATCTGTACAAAAAGTTCAACGTTGCTCCCATGCTTTGGTAGAGACGCTCCCCATTCTGTGCTTAGTCCTAAGTTGGTGAAATTTTTTGAAGGATGTTGAGTTAAAAGGTTGATTTTCATGACCAAGGACCTGTTGCTTTAGTATAGACATGGTTGGTTAGTATTTCATACAAGTGTTGTTGTGAGGAAGAGTCAGATTGACAGTTATGTGCCCGTGTAATCGATTAGAGAGTGGCTGTAATCGCTTACCAGTGGAAAAACATAAATCTGTATTAAAAGTTCAATGCTGCTCCCATGCTTTGGTAAAGGCGCTCCCAAGTCTGTGCCTTGTCCTAAGTTGGTGAGATGTTTTGAAGGATGTGGAGTTAAAAGGTTGATTTTCATGACCAACGACCGGTTGCTTTAGTATAGACATGGTTGGTTAGTATTTCAAACAAGTTTTGCTTTGAGGAAGAGTCAGATTGGTACTTATGTGCCCGTGTAATCGATTACAGAGTGGCTGTAATCGATTACCAGTGGAAAAATAGATATTTGTACTAAAAGTTCAACGCTGCTCCCATGCTTTGGTAGAGGCGCTCCCCAATCTGTGCTTGGTCCTAAGTTGGTTAGATTTTTTGAAGGATGTTGAGATAAAAGGTTGATTTTCATGACCAAGGACTTGTTGCTTTAGTATAGACATGGTTGGTTAGTATTTCATACAAGTGTTGCTGTGAGGAAGAGTCAGATGGGCACTTATGTGCCCGTGTAATCGATTTTTGAGTGGCTATAATCGATTACCAGTGGAAAAACAGAAATCTGTACTAAAAGTTTAACGCTGCTCCTATGCTTTGGTAAAGGCGCTCCCCAGTTTGTGCTTGGTTCTAAGTTGGTGAGAGTTTTTGAAGGATGTTGGGTTAAAAGGTTGATTTTCATGACCATGGACCTATTGCTTTAGTATAGACATGGTTGGTTAGTATTTCATACAATTATTTCAAATTTCTAGTTGTGGATTTATTCAGCAACGTTGGGAGCCATTCAGCCAGGCCTTGGTAGCAGCCCTCAGGTTTTTGTACAAAACATGAATTTCTCACTGGTTAGCGATTATAGGGCCTCTGTAATCGATTACACCTACATCACACCTCTAAAATCAAAATGGAGCACCACGTAGGGGTGACAAAACTGCACCTTTGGTTTAAAAATCACAAAGGATAACTATTCAAAATTACTACCAAACAACAAATGGAATGATAATAACAATCAAAATTTGTATAACTATTTGTATTCATTAACAAAGAAAAATTGTTCCAAATAAAGGTTTCCATACATAAACATTGATGGGTGTCACACCCCATGCAAATTTAATGTGCATAAAGAATGCAATATAGACTAGGAAGTGACTCCTAGGTCGTCTCTCAAGGACCAAATGTGGTTCAGGAATTAGGTCTAACACGTAGTGGGGGGGTTTGTGAAAGGTTTTGTAATGCGGATAAACTAAATTAAAATACGGATGCAAACAGAAATGCAAACACAGATGTAAATAGAAAATTCAAACAGAATTGTAAAAACGGAATCAAATACAAAATAAAAATGGTTGGTCATTAACTCAATTACTATGCTTCCCATCCCAGATTAACGACAATTACACACTACTTTAATCCAAATCCAACACGAATCACCCAACTAAGCGAAGGCTAATTCGGTTTTCAGAATTGCAAACTAAGCGAATGCAATGCACAAATTTAATCAGTCATGCACCATACAGTCTAATCAACTAAGCGAAGATTAAACACCAATTAGGCAACTAAGCGTATACTTAATGGCAGACAGACAACAGACTAAATATTGAGCCAAATCAAAGCAGCAATATGACAATTAAAGTGCAAGAGTCTCATGAATAAACTACTCTAGCCTCTAATCCAACACAACTAACCGACTAAGCGAAGGTTAAGCATGCTATCATAATCACAAACTAAGCGAACGCAATACACCTATTCCATCCAATGTGTTCTACACATATTGGTCAACTAAGCGAAGATGCAATCACAACCTAGGCAACTAAGCGTATACCCTTTGCAAGAACATAGTCAGATTTTATAGAATGCCAGGCAAAGCAGAATAAACACAAGTACAGTCTGAGAATCTCATGGAAGGAATGTAACATCGCTAATGACCAACCAACTAACATAAACTAAGATGACAATTAAATTATCATTATCTAACAGATTAGAAAACATTAAAGTAAAAGAAAATAGTGAACTGAACTGTCCTATGAATTAAATTAAAGGCCAAGCGATGTAGATCAATCCGCTAATTAAAGTGTTCTTAAAACTTGGATGCGTTAACAATAAGTAAAAAAAATAGGAAAACCGAGTAGCAATTAATTGTGCACGCATCTAAATTAAATTGCAAATGCTTAATTAAATTTCAATTGCCTTTACGCCTTTGGAGTGTAGCGCGTGAGCAAAACAATGCAACGGAATAAATGGAATGCAAGAATGTATGGACTAATTGAAAGCAGCGAGAACGAAATTGTAATGCACATTGTAGGCATCCACCAACGCACATCCAATACGAAAATAAACACCTTTTGAGTTCTCTCATCCAGGATGCTAGCAGCTGCGTGCCTTCTCCAAAACAAATTGATGGAATGCCTTTCTCCTTTTCTTCCAAAAGCACAAACGAAAGCTCTCTTCAACAACAAATCAAATCCTCCTTCTACAACATGGCAGCAACAGCTTCTTCCAACAAAATTGAATGAAGTCTGCGTGAAATGAAAGGAAATCACCGCATAATAAAAAAAACTAAACTGAACTCTCCCATTCAAAATGCTGGAAGTCACTGGGCACTTTCTAAAAGAAGAGAAAAAAAATTCAATTGACATCACCGTTCATTTCGCTCCTTGAATGAAAAACAACTAAAATGTTCAAAGAAAAAGCTCCTGTTGTGGCGGCTGGATAGCTCCCAAGGCCGTGAGGTGCTCTTAAAATGGGTGGGGTCCACCCAAAAAGAAAAACCCTAGGTGCCATGTGTCCTCCTACTAATTGGGCCCATCATATTTTTGTCAACATTGGTCCAAATGTGCACAAGTTTAATTAAAAAACATTCTATACTACTAAGTTACAATATAATTAAATTTGAAATGTCTAAGTGGAGAGTCTTTAATTTATTTGTCTCCTTCCTAATGCTCCAAAATGTATGTCCAAAATTTTCCCTGCAATTAATAATGCAAATAATTAGCTCAGAATATTCAAATTAATTAAAATTAGAATTTCCAGTCAAATTAAGCACAATTAGCAAAAACGGGAAAATACTAAACATTTAAGCACAATTCCCTGATTAATTTTAGCACAATAAACTAAGTGAAATCAAGAAAATATCGACTCATCAAACATGTACTAAATACTGCACTAATAACAAATTACATAAATTAATCAAGTTTTGGACTGTATCAAGTGTAGGGAGTTCTACAAGCTTTGCTTTTGAAACGCTTACGGCGTACTCCTTCCTTCATAACGGTTTCATGGCTGTAAATTCCTCCCTCACATGCAAAGTCATTGTAATTGTCATGTTCTTTACATGGCGTATTGTAACCATTATCATCTTTATTCTTTTCTTCAACCAGCTCAGCCTGCAATGCAAATAACTCTTCTTGTAGTTCTTCAATTACAACATCTTGTTCCTCTAAAGCAGCATCAACATCAATATCTTTTTTTTTTGTATTGCTTGTTGACTTACTTCCTTTCTTCAACTCCTCTCCACTTGGGTTAACTGATGCTCTCGCATATGCCTGACTCATTTATGTCCTTGATGCACCATAATCATCAAGCATCTACAAATTCATCAAAATTATCATTGTATAAAACCAGTCATTAAAACAAATATATAATAAAACCATGAAGTACATACCACACCCATCTCCATTGCACATTTAATGAACTTGTCACCTACATTTACATTCATCCAATGCATAATTCTAGGGAATTTATGAACTTTTTCATTTGAAGGAATGAAACGATCACAAAACCAAACCTGAAATACATTATACAGATCATAATTAGTCATCTCAGCTCACTACCAACAAACAATCCATGAAAAAGATTTACCTGGAACACATATACACAACCATCCACATACACAGTGGTTGCACTGTTTCCTCCTTTCCACGTTGTACAAGCTTTGCAGAAACTACTAAGTAGATAATGATACACTATACGACCCCAACCAAAAGTTCCCAAATCACTTATTCTATCAACTATTTCAAACAAAATTGGGAAGATTGTTTTGGTACGATTCGGTAACAATATCTCAGTAATTCCTACCAAAATGTACAACCTACAAACATCTATTGCAGGCAAATTCTTGTGCTGTTTCAAAATAAAATCGTATATGACTTCCAATTCATATTTTTCTTTTCTTTTACCAAAGTACTTCCGATAATGACTTTTACTAAGTTTTTTTTTCATTCAATTTAATATGGGAACCAACTAAACCTAACCCTAAGCTTAACGTAACATCAACTTCATTGAAAGCCACAAATTTTTCTCCAAAAGAAAAACCACCCCTCTCATCAACCCATCTCATTAATAAATTGCTGAGAATATTCCTACCCATATTAAGGTTATCATTTAGTTCTAAAAATCATTGAAATTAAGTCTTGGAAATAATAGCTTTCTGCTTCTCGGTCAAAATTTCATTCAAACCAGCAAAAAACTTGGTTTTTAGTGAATGACAAACAAACAACTGCAGCAGAAAATGAAATTATATTTCTTGTATCAAGTACCCAAAAAACCCCAAAACACAGAACAACAAACGAAAAAAAACCAAGAAAATAACCAACCTCAAAATGTGAATACGTCTCACGAAGGAAGTACATACCTTGTTCGAAGAACTGGTCGAATCCATTGCACCCAAAAATGAAGAGGAAAGGAGAAACTTTAAACAAACCTTCCACGTAGATCGGTGAACGCAGAGCACGAACGAAAACAAACAGGGCAGCCGGTGAACAAAGTGAACACACAAAATGAAATCAAAATGAAACCCTAAAAATGGAGGAGGGAGAAGAGTGCTATGAAAAGAGAAGTTGAAATGAAATTCAAATCCCTAAAATGGAGAGAACAGAGTGATAAAGAGAAAATAAAGACTTCGAAAACGATAAAGGCACTTTCAGAATCCAATATTCAACCCATTCCAAATCAGATTTTAAATTTAAAAAAAAAAACATTCAAATTTGTGGAATTAAAACTTGACACGCGACGTTGTCAAATTTTTGTCAAATTGACGTTGTTAAAATATCGCGATCATATATATATATATATATATATATATATATATATATATATATATATATATATATATATATATATATATATATATATATCACCGAACTATTCCTTCCCTGAACTTCTTTATGCCCTTATAATGTCATGTTGTCAATGTTATTCAAGAGTGTTATATTGCTGGTTTTTTTTTTTACAAGGTTAATTTGTTTTTGAAATTATTATCTTAGTCAAATTTAAAAAAAAAGAATATGTATAGGGTTAAGTTGTGTATCGTTGACACTATTTCGTTTTGAAAAAGTCGTCACAAACATGGACAATTTGTAATTTACGAAGATGAAATCGTGAAAGTAAAGGACAACTTCTTTGTTAATTTTCAAATTGTAGGGACTAAAGAAAACTTGTATCCAGGTTAACTTTCATTAATTATATACCTCGAGCAAAGTTGTGCTAGGTAAAAGCAACATCTTTCTAAATAACTTATATTGAAGTCATTCAAGGGTTAGTTGACTTCTTCCAAAATAATTTTTACTGAAGTCGTGTCATGGGTATGCATCTTCTACCAAAACCTAAGTTGCACTAAAGTCATGCATGGGGTGATGATTTCCTTATTATTGTTGAAATCGTGAGACTAGGATAGTTTTTGTGATTTGAAAGCAAGGCTAAAGTTGTTAATCTCAGACAATTTCCATCTTGTTTGGTAATTGCCATTGTGGCTTATTCTAGCTTGCATTTTGCACATGTGGCAATTTGAAAAGCATAAGTGAGCTAGTTGACTACTCACACTTGAAGCACGACCGTTGTGGAGCCTTTTCCAGTTTTGAATTTTTGAATTTTCCCTCTCTTTTATCAAGTCTTTTCAATTTTGGTTGAGAGATCCTTCTAACGGCGGAACAACCAACGTGAGCGTCAATAGCCTCCTCCACTTAAGTGTTCAACACTGAGTTCGCTTTTAAAGCCTCATTGAGAGCACTCTAAGACTAAATTAACTCTCGATTCAATCGAGCATATTTGATCGGGTCAATGTCCCTATCTCTATTAGATGCTAGCTTTCAGTCAAGAAGGACGACACAAGCACTTAATTCCACAAGCACATTTAGGATCTTGGCACAAGAAAGCCCCATGTATAATTCTTTCTTAGAGTTTTTAAAGACAAAATCATTTATACGAACAAACGCTCTCATGTTTTGAAATTTAAACAAATAAACTTAAAACAGGTTAACAATAAGAAAATAACCTAAGGTGAAAACACAAAACTTAGAGCCTAAACCCCAAACAAATACAACCTAGAACCTGAACCCCAAACATAGAAAAACCTAGGAAAACACTTAGGTCTCAAGAAATAGAAAAACAACTAGGCTAAAACACCCAAACGCATGGTTAGATGATGTCTTGTCCTAAAGCGTCCAAGAGAGATTGACTTAAACGTTCAATACTTATAATACCTGAATTAGATATTTGGTTTCTCTCGAAAACAAAAATAGGTCGAGACAATGTCTTTGACGAAATACATTAAAATACTTAATCACTAAAATATGTAAGAAAGTCTAAACAAGTTAAACACTATCTGTCTAAAAAGAGACAAAGTAAAAGAAGCGTTTACTTGATCAAAAGATACCATAAGCTCAATAATTATCTCATCTTTTGATGAAGTATATACATACACTTAGTATATGTAAGAGCGACTGCAGCGGAATGGTTAACGTGGGATAACAACCCAAGAGGGGGAGTGAATTGGTCTTTAATAAAAACGCGTGCCTTTTAAAATTTCTACTCAATTAAACTTACTAAGCAAATAATAATAACTAATAAACATAGTAAGGTTGAGAGAAATTTGCACAGATGATTTTATCTTGGTTCGGATCTTACCAATCCTATGTCCAATCGCCTATCTCAAAACAAGATAAATAGTTCACTACTCACAAAATAATTACAAATTACAATCACAGAGATACAATTTGTAAAAGTTTAGAAAACACCTTTCTTGATGCCACAAGAAATGAACCTACACCTCCTTTGACTGTTCACAAAGGATCAAACACTTCCTTCGAATACTTCACGAAGGATGAGTTTCCCTTCTGAACACTTCCTCAGATGCACCAAAGATGAACCAGTTATTCCTCTGTCACCGTAGCAGCACTTCACCAGCTCCATAGACGAGAGTTTCTTTAGCTAAAAAAGAGCACACAATTCTCAAGAGTTTATGAGTTCTAGAGCACAAGAGAAGAGTTTTTGTTGAAGAAAAATGAGAGTCTATTTATAGACTCAAGCAAAGACTCTTCCATTGCTTGTTTTCTGCCTCTCTGACGCTTTTAATTGATTAACTAATCGATTAAATTGAGTGTAACAGCTAGTTCAACGACTAGAAAACTCCAACGGTTAAATTTAATCGATTAATATACTTGTTAATCGATTAAATGGTAGTTTAATCTATTATTCCATAGATAATTCTAGTTTTCAGTTTTTACATGATTAATCGATTAATTCTAGGTGTAATCGATTAACTCAATGTGTTTTTTACTCTAAACATAAATTTTATAATTCTAAGATACATGGAATCAAAACCACTAAGAACCTAAGTCCTAGACAATAAATTACAATTATTACAAAAACTTTTCATCTCAATACAAGTCTTCAAAAGATCTTCTTGAATCTTGATTTCTCTTGACTTGATTTGGGCATCATCAAAACTTCATCTTCATCATTTTTCTAACATTCTCCCCCTTTTTTATGATGATAAAAAACTCCTTCAATTTAAAACTTTTAGTAATAATCTGGATAAAACACAACTTATGGAACAAAAGAATATTAGTGAATTTAGAAACAAACACAAAAAAGCTTTAAACATTTTCTCCCCTTTTTTTTATCATAATTAAAAGGTTGTGTTAGATTTATATCCCCTTAAAACTAATTAGAAGTAATACTCCCCCTTAAGAAAATCATGTATGCACAAAATTTGGGGAAACACATGACATATTTTATTGAATTTAAACAAACATTCAAACACACAATATTTAAAGCATACATCCTAAAACATAAGCCAATCTTAGACTAGAGAACCTATCATGCATCTATATTTAGTTTGATTTACCTCTCTACTTGATTCATCTTTATCTAAATAGCAAGAGGTTCCCATAGGAGTAGATGTTTCCTTTGTTTTGTCCATTTCAAACTTCTTAAGAATTTCTCTATAGTACTTATTTTGAGAAATGAACGTACCTTCTTTCATTTGCTTAATTTGAAGACCGAGAAAGAAGGTTAATTCTCCCATCATAGACATTTCAAATTCACCCTACATAGTCTTAGCAAATTTCTCACAAAGAGATTTATTAGATGATCCAAAAATAATAACATATATTTGAATGATCAAAATATGTTTTCCTCTATTAAAAACATTTACTTAAATTTTATTTACCATTATTTAAGACAAAACATTTGCATCCAAAAATTCTTATATGTGAAACATTTGGTTTTCTACTCTTAAAAAGTTCATAAGGAGTACATTTCAAAATTGGTCTAATAAGCATTCTATTCAATACATAACATGCAATACTCACAACATCAGGCCAAAATTGTTTAGGAACATTATATTCATTTAACATAGTTCTAGGAAGTTCCTCTAAGCATTTATTCTTTATTTCTACAACTCCATTTTTTTAGGACGTATAGGTGAAAAAAAAATTATGAGAAATGCCATGTTCTTCACAAAAAGTTTCAAAAGATTCATTTCGAAATTCACCTCCATGGTTACTTCTAATAGCTTTTATTTTCAAATCCTTTTCATTTTAAACTAAATTAGCAAACTTTTTAAATTCTTTGAAAGCTTGACTTTTAAGAGTAAGAAAGAAAGTCCAAGTATATCTTGAATAATCATCAACAATGACTAAAGCATAATAATTTCCTCCATAACTTTTTATCCTAGAAGGACCAAATAAATCCATGTGCAAAAGTTCTAAGGTTTTTAAACTAGAAACAACATTTTTCCCTTTTGACATGCATCACACAATTTATCTTTCACATATTTTAGTTTTGGTAGACCAATTACTAAGTCTTTAGAAATTAGTTTATTCAATTGTTGCATATGAACATGAGCATCTTTTTTATGCCACAACCATGGATTTTATTCTTTTACGACTAAGCATGAAATATTCCTATTTGATTCATTTTCTAAATCAATCAAATAAATATTGTTATGCCTAATTCCTTTCAAAGCAATTTCAGAAGAATCAATTTTATAAATAGTGCAAGAATTTTGTTCAAAGGTTACCTTGAGTCCTTTGTCGCATATTTGACTAATGCTAATTAGATTGTGCCTTAATCCTTCCACATATAGCATGTCTTTGATCATCAAGGTATCTTCACTTCCAATATCTCCTTTTCCAAGGATTTTTCCTTTATTGTTATAGGTGACAAAGCCTTGTTCCGTAATGCGCACCGTTTAATGTATACGTTTCCTTTCTCAAACAATCATTTAGGTTTTCCTGCCTTTGAGGTTGTTGCAGAGTCCCGAAAGCAGGGTCGTAAGATCATCTTGATCCTACGGCGCACATCGCTTGTGGCTATGTCAGTTTCCCCTCATTAATACGAAAGGATATTTGAAAACCCTAGTTTACTCAATCGTAATTTTTCATTTCTACGCCAACTACTTTCTTGTCCAAATTCCTTATCCTTTTCTCTTTCACACCTCTTTTCTGGTAACGATGGATCCCTGCACAATTTTAAATTGCTCTCTAGAATCTGCGAAAGAAAGGGGGCAAGGCGGCAACGTCGAGGTTGCAGGAACTTCCTCCGCTAGAGTTTGTCGCGAAATCACCATTATACTTAGTGGTGAAAGCGCTTTTTTATTTGGTAATGCTGCCATTGAAAACCGAGAGAACCCATCTTTATTGCCTCCGAGTGTTGGTGGCTACGATTGGGCCTCCCATTATGTAAGTGACTTTCATAGTTTGTTTAATAGCAAACCCGTATTACAAGATTAAGTAGAGAGTAGTTGTATCCTCAAGACCCTAGGTTACAATTCTTGCATAAAATTGAGTGCTTGCAGGGAGAATGAGAGGGTTTTTCATAGTAAAGGAACTCCACTGCTGATTTCTTTTACGCTTATTCATGCATGTTCTATGATATGTGTGTTAGGTTACCTTTTATTGTATTCCAAATGGATGTGTTGAAAACACTAAATGTTGCCCCCTCTTAGTTGCACCCGAATAGTTGGGGGTACATCCAAGTTTTTTCCGCCTTGTGCAGGTTTTGGCCATTAAACCGACTCCCGCTCTTTTTTTGTATTTCTTTCGAACCCGTCCTTTTGCAAAGAGGGGTTGGGTTTCCCTGATTTCTAAGCCTAGGAATGCTATATTGGAACTATATTCCCAATCCTTTAGAGGATTTAAGGACAAATTATTTAGTGTGACGATTACCGAGTCAGGTCGCCCTTTCTTTTTTAATGAGGAAAACAGCCTTAGGTTCCCTCTTTACTGGACCCAGGATCCTCTTAAGTTCACTTCTTGGTCAGAAGACAAGATGACCATTGACGAATTGGAAGCCCTGAACTTCTTAATTGCGTTGCCACGCCCTTTTTCTTCCTGGAGGATTATAAACTGTCGTGAGCATGATGACTTTGACTCAAGGGTGTTTGGTATGTTCTTTTTATTGATTTCCTTAACCGTTGTATAACTGTCTGTGGATAATGCAACTTTTTGGCAGATATCATGGGAAGAAAAGGTCTCGTTCGAGACTGGTTCAAGATTATGAACGAGAAAGAAAGTCAGGGGGAGTCCTCCCTCCCCAAGCCAGGTAGCGTTCGTGCTGTTCAAAGGATCGTTGAGAGTACCTCGAGGGAGAGGGCTGTTATTCCTCCACAGACCGACCGGCCTCCTTCCCCAGACGTGATTGTTATTGAAGACCGTCCGTATGTAAGGAAGTGTAAGGGAGGACAGCAAGTTGAGAAGCCAAATGCTTCAAAGAAAGGGAAAAGCTCCCAAGAGTCGAAAAGTTCTCAAGAGCTGGTTGATCGCCCTATTCCAGGTGGCATGTGGGGCCCGACCTTCAACCTGGGCCATAAAATTGATTTCAACTGGGATGATGCTGAGAAAAAGGTGGTCGAAGGTATGACTAAGCAGCAGATGACCGATATTGCCATGGAGCTCACGTGTCGAGCGGCTATGACTACTTGGCACCTGGCGTACGCTTTTGACAAAGGCATTTTGAGGATCGAATTGCAAAAGGTTCAGACACAGCTGAACGATACTATAGCTCCTCATTCTCAATCTGAGTAGAAACAAAAACAATCTGAATAACTGTTGCCTAAAGCTCGCGTCCAGATGGGAAACATGCAGAGGGCTGGTGTTGAATTGAAGAAAAAGTGCCATCGTTTTGCTGCTGAGTTGGAGGTGATGAGGAAGAAAGCTCTTACCTAGAAGAATATCGTTGCCTCATTGAAAGCTGCTGAGAAGGAGGCCCGAGAAGAGAGGGACGCCCTACGCTTGAAGATCGCTGAAGACAAAGAGTTGATGGAGGAGATGGGTGTGGCGATTGTTGAAGAGCATACCCGAGGCTTTAAAAAGGCCTTGAGATAGGTGTCCCATCTTCTAAACGTATCAACTGAAGGTGTCGACTTTGACCCGAAAAAGGATGTCTATTAGGGGCATCTGATATCCATAGGGGACATTTCTGAAGGTGCCCTTCTGGAGGTTGAGCTTGCAAAAATTGGAAATGAGGAAGAGGCTACCGTGGAAACAACTATCTCTGGGGAAGTTAGGCTGGAGGATCTTGCGGCCCCCTTTACCAATGTTGTAGACATTGTAAATCCTTGATAGGATAGCTTCAAAATGTTGAACACTTTGAATTTCTTTTTCATTTGCTTTTCGTATTTGCTTGAAGTACTTTTTAACTATTACATCAACGACTTTTGTGCTGATTATTTTACATGTCAAAACATCTATTTGGTAATTACCTATTTCCGAACGTTGTTATTGCTTTGATATGCTTATGACCGTCCGATAGAGTTTGTACCCTCCGCCTGGTTCTGCAGTAGGTAGATCGTCTTTATGATGGCGCATGCTAGGTGTTCTTCGACGAACATGACCTAGACTAGGGGGTGGTCCCCTAGGTTTGATGTGCTAGAGGGAGTGTATCCCTATATGTAATGAACTGGGTGTTCTTAGGAGAACATGTCCTAGAGGGAGTGTATCCCTATCTTTTCTGGGCTACCGCTCAAATGGTGGCAACCTCTCGACTTTCGGGTAGGATGTTGAGGTTCATCTGTAGATGTTCGGCGTTAAGGTTCATATCTTGTATGCCCCGCCTTAATGACGACTCACCGATTTCTACTGGAAGCATTGCGTCTGTGTCGTACGTCAGGTTGAAGGGAGTCTCTCCGGTGGATCCATGTGGGGTGCATTTGTACGCCCATAGTACCTCGAGCAGTTCTTCTACCCATAAGCCTTTAGCTTCACCGAGACGCTTCTTTAACTCTGTTATGACAGCCTTGTTGGCGACTTCAGCCTGCCATTTGTTTGTGGGTGCTCTACTGAGCTGGTGACATGTTTGATTCCTAAGCTCTTAAGGAAATCTTCCAGTTTCTTTTCGATGAACTGCCGAAAATTATTTGTGATGATTTTTTGAGGCAGACCGAATCGACATATTAAGTGCCAGATAATTTTTGTACGCTTTGAGCGCTTATGACGACTAATGCCTCAGCCTCGATCCACTTTTTGAAGTAATCTATCGCCACCAATAGGAACTTACTTTGTGCTTTACCAATCGGTAGCGGTCTAACTATATCAATTCCCCATTGGGCGAACGACCATGGTGAGATAATACCATGCAACTCTTCGGGAGGGACTCAGAAGTCGTTGTCGTGTGCTTGACAGGATATACACTTCTTGACGAACGATTCACAATCACGGTTGATCATTGGCTAGTAATACCCCGCTCGCAGTATTTGGGCCTTAAGAGTATGCTTTCCTGAGTGCAAACCACATATTCCGTGGTGAAGCTCTTTGATGGGCTGTCGCAACCCACACAAATTTAATGTGCAATTAGAAATGCGGTATAACTAGGAAGTGACTCCTAGGTCGCCTCTCAAGGACCAATTTTGCGGTTCGAGAATTTAAGTTAAACACGGAAGGGGGGGGGTTTGTGAAATCGTTGTGGTGAATACGGAGGAATTAAATCAAAACACTGACGCAAACTGATAATTAAACACAGATCTAAAAACGGTTTCAAAGACAGAATGGAAATGGTTGGTCATTAACTTAATTACAATGCTTCCTATCACAGATCAACAAAATAAAGCAACGAATCAAACCTCTAATCCAACACAGTTAACCAACTAAGCGAATGGTAATCATGTTTTCATAAAAGCGAACAAAGCGAACACAATGTTAACATCAAACCCAATTTACACCATGCAGTTTCATCAACTAAGAGAAGACTCAACACCAACTGGGCAACTAAGTGTGTACCCAATTGCAAGTGCAAATACAAATTGCATATTAACCAAGTCAGAGTGGCAAATACAATTACAGTCCAAAAATCTCAAGGAAACATTATAATATCGCTAATGACCAAACCAATTAATTTAAGCTAACATGACAGTCAAGTTATCACTACCACAAATATTAGACATCATTAAAACAAAAGAAAATACTAGACCCCAACACTATAACAATCAATTATCTAGCACAGTTAAAATTATTACAATGCAACACTAAATTAAGAAAATGAAAAACAACTAATCCTACTATGTAAACTAATTCAAAACAAAGGAATAATCAAACATGCTTTTTCATCTATCAATCACGTGACAATACATGCACCAACTAAAGAAATTCAACTTTTAGAATGGCCTAAAAACCTTCATGGCCGTGAGGTTCCATGCACCAAATCCCATTCATTCTCTTCATTCAACAAGCAATGTAATATGTTGCTTCCTTTTGTGCCATGTGCTTCATTCTCCAAGGCAAACATTGCTTTCCACACCATGGGATCCGTACCTCTCTCTCTCCATCAAGCAAAGTTCGGTTGTTAATATGCCAAAACCCAAAATATCGAGCCACACACTCTCACTTGTTGCAAACAATGCTTCCAAAACTCACAATCCAAAAAGGTGCTTTAATCTCTTCTATCAAGATGCCACATGTGCAAAGTCAAAGGGAATAAACAACACAAGACATCCCCTTCCTCAAGCAATTCTCGCCAAAGCTAGCAAAATGAAAGTGAACACCAAAATGGAAAGATTCCTTCTATGGAAAATGTGCTTCTACATGTGCTTGTCCAAAAGGGGTAAAAATTAAATGTGTCATTCTCTCTCCCTTCCAACCTCTTCTCGATTTTCCTCCAACCCAACAAACATCCAAAACCTTTCTTCACTTATCACCACCGAGAATACACTTAGTAAACCAAGTTTTCACTTCCAAAGTAAAACAAGAACAACAAAGCCAAATTCTAACTTCTACAAACCAACCCAACACTCTCTTTTCTTCAAACTTTTGATAAAAACAAAATGGAATCCCTAGCTCCCTTTGCAGCACCATCCAGCCCTCAAAATGAAATACAATGCTCCATCTCATAAATTACTTACATTACTCAAAGTGAAATACAAGAAGACAAAAAAAGGGCTCAAGCTCTCAACAACCATGAATCAACTCAAGCTTTCTTCACTCCAATGCTCAATGAGAACCATATTCTTTTTCATTCAACAAAGTTAACTCAAAGAGAACAAGAAATGTGCAGCAAATGAAAAGGAGAAAGCAAAATCATTCTTCATTCAAACCAAACAACCACCATGAAAATGCAAAGAACCACCTCCAAGCTCAAGCTTTCAACATTCAAAAGGAAAATGCAGGAAGAGGAGTGACGAATCTCCCTTCCATTAAGCAAGAATAAGTAAGGTTGCAAGCAAGAGAAGAAGAAAAATCCATTCTTGGTTCATTCCATCTATAAAAACCGAAAGCACCTACAAGCTCTCCAACAGAGTGTTCATACAAGCCAAGCAAAATGAAAGTGAAGAGTCTCTAATGTGAAGTGGAGGCTCCTCCCTCAAATGTCGAGAATCCCTCATAAAATGGGTGGGGTCCACCCAAAAAGAAACCCTAGGGTTAGGCCAAGTGTCCCACAAAATTGGGCATTTACATTTTTGCCACTAAAGGGGCCCATTGCACCTAAGCTTAATTAAAGTTTCTAGACAACTAAGTTACAATTTAATTAAAAATGAGATGCCTAATTATAGAGTCTTTAATGACCATGCCTCCATCCAAATGCTCCAAAAGATATCTCCAAAATTTCCCTGCAACTAAAAATGCAATTAATCAACTCAGAAAATTTAAATTAACTAAAATAAGAATTTCCGATCAAATTAAGCATAATTAGGAAAAATGGGAAAATACCGGACAATTAAGCACAATTCCCTGATTTATTTAAGCACAATAAAATAAATACAGTCAAGAAAATATCGACTCATCACTCTTGCAGGACACAATCGGCCTCTTCCTCTGATAAACATTTTAACAGTGGCGTGGTGTACCGTCGCCTGTACAAGTCATCACCTATACACAAAAAATGAGCAATACGTTTAGAGTTGAAGGTACTGACCTTTTCTCCTTGTTCTTACTTTCTCATTAATTCTCGTATGCTTTGTCACCAATCATCTTTGGGTGCCACTACATCAATGGCAAAGGTTTCAATCACAGGCTTCTCGAGCGTCATCTTGATGACTGAAGACAACTGTGCTTTTTCCTTTGAATGAGTCAACTTAAACAGGTGATCTGCTCCGAAATTTTGTTTCCTTGGTACGTGAACAATGTTGACGTTGAAAAAATCTTTAAGGAGGTGGTTAGCTTTATGAAAGTAGCGCAACAATTGATTATCCTTGATCTGGAAGGTACCTTTCATGTGACCGACAACCAGCTGAGAGTCCATTCTACATTCTAAATGGGAAATTTCTAGCTCTTTGGCTAGAGTTAGACCGACAATCAAGGCTTCGTATTCTGCTTGATTACTGCTGGTTTGAAAATGAAAAGTTATTACCTGTTCAATAACAATATCGTTCGGTCCTTCCAAAACAATGTTGGCATCGCCGCCTCTTCTATCTGAGGAACCATCTACATTAAGATACCATAGCTATACTAAATTGTCAGGTATAGGTGTTAATTCAGCTGCAAAATCTACTAGATGCTAGCCCTTGACAGATCCCCGAGGTTCAAAACATAAACCAAACTCAGAGAGCTCAACAGACCAGAAAACCATCCTTCCTGCCAGGTCAGGCTTCTTGAGAATCTTAGCAATTGGATGATTCGTGCGCAGTACCACTTGATGTCTCTGAAAATATGGTCGGAGACGGCGAGCCGCTGTTAGTAGGGCCAAAGCCACCTTTTCTATTTGGGAATGCCGCTCTTCTGCCCCCTGAAGAGTTTTGTTGACGAAATAAATCAACTTAAAATGTGGGTCTTCTTGGATGAGAGCGACACTTATAGTGTTGTTGGATGCAATTATGTATAACTGCAAGTCATATCCTGCTACCGGTCGGGCCATAATTAGTGGACAAGTGAGGATATCTTTGACTGCAACAAAAGCACTTGCATTTTTTAGGTGGCACCTGCATTTTATCCATGAGACGCTGATAGGTGGCACCTACATTTTTTAGGCCGAACGACATTACCTCATAACAATAATTTACGCGCTCGGTTATGAAAGTTATTTTCTCCTGATCTGGTATATACATCGGGATCTGGTTATACCCCAAGTATGCGTCAAGAAAACTGAGCACCGCATGTTCGGAAACTCCGTGCACTAACCGATCAATGCTTGGAACAGGGTAAGAATCTTTAGGGCATGTCTTGTTGAGATCCGTGAAATCAACACACATTCTCCACTTGTCGTTCGATTTTTTAACCATAACGACGTTCGCTAACCATGTAGTGTAGGTTACCTACCTGACGAATTGAGCTTTCAACAGCTTGGTTACCTCCACTTGTCGTTCGCTTTTCTTCACCGAATCTCCGCTTTTTCTGAGCGACTGGGCGTGCTTCTTTGAAAGTGGACAACTTATGTGTCATGACGCTTGGGTGGATTCCCGACATGTCGGTAGCTACCCAGGCGAACAAATCGACATTTGCTTTCAACATTTCTGCCAAATTATGTTCATCGTTCGACTTTAGGCCTCCCCAAATGGTGGTGGTTTTGACTCGTCTTTTTCTTAGTACGAACGACTTGACATCTCCCTAGGGTTGGATGCGATCGTCAACATTGGTTCTCGGGTCGAGATCGATCGTTGCTATCTCTGCCTCCCTAGTCTTCCTTGGGGGTACTGATGGGGAAGTGCATACCTAGAGAGAATATTCTAAATGACATTTAAGAGAATGGAAAAGAAATTAAAAATGGAAGAGATTAAGAAAGAGGAAACTTATGACTTGAAGATGCGCCACTTGAAGGAAGCTCCAAGTTAAGCATCAAAGGAGGACCGCCACTTGCTTGAGCAAGATAAGGTCTGCCCAAAATAGGGACTTTGGAGACAGAATACTATCTCAAAAGAGGATTGCAAATGTGCAAATCAAATCAAATTCAATTCATTCAAGGTGTGTGTTCAAGGAGAACCCCTAGGCTTACTTATATAGCTTTTGGAAGGAGTTTGGTGAAAAGTTTCAAGCAATGTGGGACTTGGAAAGCTCCAAGACCTGGCCAGTAGCTGCAGCAGCGCCCCTAGGTTCTTGGAGTCCCACATTGCTTAATTCTCTCATTCCAAAAGGGTTTATAAGCCACTTAGCTCTCCTAAAGTTCAAAAAATGAAGACAAGTTATGCTACCTTGCGCTAAAAGCTAAGATGCATTTCTTCCTCTTCTTTTCTTTTAAGACCAAGCCATGAAAAGTCCCACATTGCTTGTGCTTAAAGGAAAATAAGGCTTTATAAGCGTTTATTCAACTAGAACTAACGAAAAGAAACAAATAGGCAAATACAAGCCCATGAAACCTATTCTACTCTTTTTTATTCTTTTTGTCACTCTAAAAGCTATTCATTGTTTCCCTATCTATGATCATATCAGGTACGAAGGGTGTGACCTTTAAGCTAGCCACATAACATTGTCAGGTCATTCGTTGTTCGTCCCTTACTGTACAAATAATGCCCTTTTCTGATGGGAATTTCATAGCTAAGTGACAGGTGGATACGATGGCTCCGAAAGCATTTAGGCAAGGTCGTCCCAGTAGTGCATTATAATAAGTGTTTGCCTCTACTAGTAAGAACCTTATTCCGAGGTCTCTTACTTCCTTTCCTGTCCCAAGTCGAGTTCTCAAGTCGAGATATCCTCGAGTATCTACTCTTTCTCCTGCGAACCCCACAATTTGCTCATTGAATGGGGTTATTACGTCTTCGGATAGATCCATTTTTAGGAACGTATCCCAATATAGAATGTTGAGCGAACTGCCCTGATCGACCAACACTTTACTAACATCATACCATGTTATTTCGGTAGTGATGACCATGGAATCATCTTGATCAAGGTCGGGGGAGTGGAAATCTGCGTTGCTAAAAGTAATGTCTGGCATAAATCGAGGTTGTTGATCTATCATGTGAAAAGTTTTTAAACTCCTCAAATGTCTCTTGCGAGCTGAAGATGACGCCCCTCCTCCGGCGAAGCCTCTAGATATGTCTCTTCGGGATGGTTGCTCGGCACTTCTGCGCGAACTTCATCCTCTGGGGGGGCTTCTTGCTTTGGCCGCTTCTCCCTTCACGTATTTTTTAAGGTAGCCTACACGAACGAGCCTTTCTATCCCATCTTTCACTGTGGTGCAGTCCTTTGTGTTTTGACCATGATTTTGGTGAAAACGACAGGTTTTACTTTCGTCGACAGTTTTTGGTGAGGGCTTCCTTCGGACTGTGAGGAGTTCGGTTTGTAGGGCTTCTTCAAGTACTCTTGCCCTGGGTACGTTAAGAGCAGTGTAATGATCGTACTTGGGTGTCCAGACTAACTCCTTTCGAGGAGGCCTGTCACCTTTATTGTCGTTAGAGGATCGCTTTGCCTCCTTTTTATTCCCATTGGTGGGGACTTCGTGTTGCTGTTTTTTTCCTTGAGTTTCTCATGTCCTCAACACGAATAAATTTAGCAATCTTTTCCTGGAGTTCTTCCATAGATTTTGGTGGCTCAGCATACAGCTACTCAGCAAAATATCCTAGTTTTAAACATGAGGGCAGATTGTTAATGATGAAAGTGTGATTCGCGTTTTTCATTTATCGTGTAGCCTCGTTGTACCTCTGCATGAACGCTTTTAGGGTTTTCATCCTTCTCCTGTTTGGTGTTTACTAGTTCTGCTAGTGTCATCTCTTGCCTTCGGTTGGCGGTGTACTGTCTTCTTAAGAGGGTTGCCACTGTGGCAAAGCAGCCTACCGTGTTTGGAGGGAGGGTATCATACCACTTCAACGCTTCATCCCTTAAAGATAAGGAGAAGGCTCTGCATATTTTTGGGTCACTGTGTGTGTAGAATGCCATCGCATCAATGAAGTTTATGAGGTGATTATTTGGGTCTGTCGAGTCGTCATATCTTTCTAATGTAGGAGGCGGCTTCTCCACCATAGGAGTTTACATGATCGTTTCCTTAAACGAAAGTAGATTGGGAGGACGAATGGTTTGAAGGGGTGTGTGTTCCCTTCCTTGCCGACCGCCAGGTTCGATATGGATAGATCGCCCCCATTACGGCTACCTTCATTATGCTTGTTTGAGGGAGATAATTCGGGTGGGGGTCGTTGTGCCCTTAACACAGCAATTTCTTCTACTTGTTTGCATTGCGTCTCCTGTTGTTCCTGTATGGTTCTTGCCTGTGCCTCTATCTTCGCTTGTAACTCTCTGATAAGATCTCTGGTGTTGTTGTCTTCCATGTTTCTTGTTGTCACCATTGGGTGTCTTCAAATCTATTGACCCACGATGGGCACCAAAATGTTTCAGTATGGATGTGTGGGACCGAGAGACTAACCTCGCTGACGTGTCTTTACTGTTTCTGAGTGTCTAGACGCCCGCTTCTCCTAGAAGTCGCTCGCGTTCCTTCGGCCTGTATCGTTCGTTCTCCTTCACCAGTAGGGGGAGGATGTACCTGCAAAAGGCACTCTGACGCTCAAGTTAGGCGTGGGTTGTAGATCACTATAAAATGTTTTCGAGTGTGAGTAGAATGTACCTGACTTTTAGCCTTGGCCTTGTATTTATAGGTTACTACAAGCCCAATAAAATATAAATAGACTTACATTAAACAGTTTTACCTTAAAATCCGGTTGGTTGCTCATAAACAACTTTATCAATATCTTTAATCAGATATCTTTGATTATTTTATTCTCTGCTGGATTATTAGCCCAATCACTTAAATACTGGCCGAATTGCGGCCCAACATCGTTTAACCTGGTTTGACCTGGTTGACGAGCGTTGAACCTGCCTGGTTTGACCTTTGACGAGCATTGAACTTGGTTTGACCTTTGACGAGCGTTGAACCTGGTTTGACTTGGTTGATGAGCACTACTACAATGGATAGACCGATCGGTCCTGGATGCTAACCATAGGTGACAAAGCCTTGTTCCTTTTTCTGGAAGTTTGTAAATTTCTATTTGTCTTCAGTCATGTGTTTTGAACATCCACTTCAAGACACCACATTAACTTCCTTGGTTTTGATAATTCTTGCAAAATAAAAAGAACAAGTTATTTGGGTACCCAACTACTTTGTATGGGTCCTTTGGGTTAGATTTAAAAATTTGAAATTATTTTACAACCCAAACATATCTACCAGTTGAAACACCACAATGCTTAATTTTACATTTGTTTGAAGTATGACCTTTTTTCATACAATAAAAGCATGATACAACATTTGTGTTCGTATAAGTTGTTCCTTTTTCTACTAACGTTCTACGGGTTCTATTATTATGTTTATTTTTAATTTTTGGAACATACTTATTTTTAACAACCTTATTTTCATTATTTTTACTACATTCTCCTAAGGTTGTGTTATCTAGTAGTTTCATATGATTCACACAAGATGCACATTCATTACTACTAGTATATTTACCTTTTTCATAAAATAAAATTTTATTTTTCAAATTTTTATTTTCTTCAAAATTATTTTCAAAATTTTATTTTAAATTTTATTTTCTTCAAGAATATTTTCAAAATTTAATTTTAAATTTTTATTTTCTTCATGAATATTTTCAAAATTTAATTTTTATTCTTCGAAATCATTTTTCAATTTCTTATGAGCTTTATCTAATTTTTAAGATTCTACTATTAAAGCAGCATAAGTTTCATGCAATTCATCCTCACTATATTGACTATAATTATGAGAATAAATAGATGTACTTACTTGGCTTCCAACGGTGTCGTCGTCCTCCTTCAAACAAATGTTTCCTTCTTCATCATAATCCCTCAAATTAGAAATTATTTCATTGTCATCGTCCCATGCGATGTAGGCTTTCTTTTTCTTGAAGATTTTCTTTTCTTTCTTTTCTTCACCATTTTTTTTATTTGGGTAGTCAGCTTTTAAGTGTCCCTTTTCTCCACAATCGTAGCATCTGTAGTTTAAGAAATATCCTTGGTTTTCTCTCTTTTCGTATTTAAATCTTCCTTTGCCTTTTGACTTCATGAACATGTGGAGCCTTTTGTCTTCTTCTTCTATTTTGCTCTTGCCCCTTTCTACCTAAGATTTAAAGGCTAGAGTATTTTTCTTAGTTTTTGCTTCTTCTTCATCTAGTCTTCCAAGGTCAAGTTCATGCTCTCTCAACTTTCTAAATAATGTCGCCATAGTTATTGTGTTGAGATTTTGTGACTCAGAAATTTCAGTCATTTTTGGTTGCCATGCCCTGTCTAAAGATTTTAAAATTTTTATGTTAAGCTCATCAGTTTTGAAAGACTTACCCAGTCCAATGAGATGGTCTACGATGTTGGTGAAGCGTATATGACCATCTGATATTATTTCTCCTTGCTTCATCCTCAACATTTCGTATTCCTGGATTAAGGTATTCTTTTTATCTTTACATCATTTGTACCTTCGTGGGTTACTCTCAGCACTTCCCACATTTCTTATGTAGTCTTACAAACAGAAATCTTGTAAAACTCATCAACAGTTAAAGCAGATGAAATAATATTACGAACTTTTACATCATTTTGAAACCTTTTCTTATCTTCAGCAGTCCACTGAACACGGGGCTTTGGTTCCTGCATATTGTTAGTAGGAGCAAAAGGACCAAATGCAATAGCTTCCCAAATATCATCATCAATAGACTCAGTAAATATTTGCATTCTAACCTTCAAAAATGCATAATTTTCACCTGTGAAAAGTCGTGGCCTATTGATAGAAGCACCCTTTACGAAAGTTTGATATGATCCCGTCATTTGAATAACTATCAAATCAAGCTCTGATACCAATTGTCAGAGCGACTGTAGCGGAATGGTTAGCGTGTGATAACAAACCAAGAGGGGGGGGGTGAATTGGTTTTTAATAAAAACGTGTGCCTTTTAAAATTTCTACTGAATTAAACTTACCAAGCAAATAATAATAACTAATAAAGAGAGTAATGTTGTGAGAAATTTGCACAAATGATTCTATCTTGGTTCAGATCTTACCAATCCTACGTCCAATCGCCTATCTCAAAACAAGATAAACAATTAACTACTCACAAAACAATTACAAATTACAATCACAGAGATACAATCTGTAAAAGTTTAGAAAACACCTCTCTTGATGCCATAAGAGATGAACCTATACCTCCTTTAAGTCTTCACAACAGATGAAACACTTCCTTCAAATACTTCATGAAGGATGACTTTCTCTTCTGAACACTTCTTCAGATGCACAAGGGATGAACCAGCTATTCCTCTGTCACTGTAGCAGCACTTCACCATCTCCACAGATGAGAGTTTCTTTAGCTGAACAAGAGCACACAATTCTCAAGAATTTTTGAGTTCTAGAGCACAAGGGAAGAGTTGTTGTTGAAGGAAAATGAGAGTCTATTTATAGACTCAAGCAAATACTCTTCCATTCTTTGTTTTCTGCCTCTCTAACGCTTTTAATCGATTAACTAATCGATTAAATTTATTGTAACGGCTAGTTCAAGGACTAGAAAACTGCAACGGTCAAATTTAATCGATTAATCTACTTGTTAATCGGTTAGCTAATTGATTAAATGATAGTTTAATCTATTATTCCAAAGACAATTTGAGTTTTCAGTTTTTACATGATTAATCGATTAATTCTAGGTCTAATCGATTAATTCAATGTGTTCTTGACTCTGAACATAAATTTTATAATTCTAAGATACATGGAATCTAAAGTACTAAGAACCTAAGTCCTAGATACTAAATTACAATTATTACAAAAACTTTTCATCTCAATACAAGTCTTCAAAGGATCTTCTTGAATCTTCATTTCTCTTGACTTGATTTGGGCATCAATAAAACTTCATCTTCATCATTTTGCTAATAGTATTTTCAGAAGACAAGAAATTAATTGCAAAATTCTACCTAACGGTAGAAAATCAAAAACACTTTATTGTTCTTAACAATCATTAAATGACAATAAATACTTAATGTTCAAAAACAACAAAAGTGATAAGAAAAGTCATATTTGTTGCATGCACAATTTACTATACTTTTGCAAATAAGTTATTTTACAGGCATCCACAGTGCTACAAAACAAATATCAAAATGTGGATGTTAAAGACAATGAAGATATTCACGGAATGTTCCTCACTTGAAGCACAATATAAAAGGATCGTACAACCTACTTCAAGCAAAGGACTGCAAAGTATGTCTGGTCTAGCGAATTTGACTTACACAACGACTGCTGTGAAAAGAAGAAAGATAAAACACTAGTATCAAGGCTATGAACAACAAACTCAATCTAACGGACAAATATTCATGAAGCCTATAAATAGAAAATCTCTCAAGAAGAAAATCAAGAGCATAACTCAAGAGCATAAGAAAAGCTTACAACGACATATCCATCCTCACGAGAAAAAGAGAGAAAGAGCTCAAAGAAAAGAATACATCTGAGCTGATGAAAATAGAAGAGAAGAGAAAAAGAGAAAGAGATACTCTCGAGCTTAAGCCCAAATTTCTTACTATTGTAAGAGAGAAGAGAGAAACACATGCAAGTATTTGGACTACATTGTATTGTAATTAAATCCTCTCGTTGAGAGATATAGTCGGAACTACTTGTAAGTGTTAAGACTCCGGCAAGTGTATCGAATTGTATCAAGTAATATAAATGGTAAATCCAAGTATAGTTTTCCCTAGAGCCTCATGGCCTAGACAGTCATGTGATTTGTTGATTATTTAATACTTGAGGACAAAAACATGTGGTTTTTATAAAATAAATATGAATGCAAGTGTTGATCAATTGACAAAAAGAATGCACATGTGAATGGTTGATAAAATATGGAATGATTATGTTGTTCAGGTTTCCGACTTATCGTATCCACTCTAATGAATTTACGAATTCATATTCTTCATTAATGTTAATGCCACTTCTAAAACACTTAAACTCGATGTCTCGATGAAGTAAGTTTATCCTTAATTACGAGTTCATATAATTCCTAGCATCCCTAATAATTAATTCTGAAGCACAGGAGTGTATATGCAACCAACCCTCATATTCCTATGTCTAGGTAATACTACCTTTGGGAGAATTTCCCCAGTTCTAGATTTCCCCGTATGTGTCCATATCGATAACATTATTAATCATGCAATTGAATGAGTTAAACAAAGCAAGCATTGAGTATAGAGGAAAAACCATAACAATTAATGAAGTAAAGCATATATAATAATAATCAATTCAATACATGAGAGTTTCAAAGGATTACATCATTTCCCCAACAACAATGGAAGTTTAGTTCACTATAGACATGGTGAAACTAGATGAAATATGGAAAATAATGAAAGATAAAACCCTAAAAGTTGAAGATCAGAGCTTCCACATCCAAAATCAGCCTCCAAGGTTTGAAAAGAGTGTTTCTGCACCTCTTTCTATCAAAAGATAGACCCTCTAGGTCATCCAAACCCTTATATAGTTTATAAAAAATAGCAGAAAACTGGCCTAAGCCCACGTCGTCAGCGCTTAGCGCTAAAAAGGGCGCTCAGCGTAGGTGCGACACTTAAACGACGCTCAGTGGTGGCGCTCAGGCGCCAAACAGGAGAAACGGGCGCTCAACAGTGACGCTCAGGCACGAGACAGAAGAAATTGGCCCTCAATGGTGGCGCTCAGGCGTGAGGCAGTAGAATTTGACGCTCAGCGATCAAAAAGGGCATTCAGGGCCATCTGCGATTCTTCTTTGTGCTACTTTTCCAGCTTTACCTGAATCCAACTCCTTTCTTGTTCAACTTCTTCATCCAATTCATCTCAATTCCTGTCAAAACAAGGAAAACCAAGCATAAAACCCATAATACTGCCTTCAACTCTCTTATTATCAAAACTTAAGCAAAAGCATGATTTCAAGCTAGTTTCTAAGTCATTAAGAGTGTTTTTAGTATCAAAATTATGTATAAAATAACGGTGTTTTCAACCGTTATCACAACCCCAAACTTAGAAATTTGCTTGTCCTCAAGCAAACAAGATATAACTCAATCTTCCACCAATCAATACAATGGTTCAACACATTCCAAAACTCTTTCTTTCAAGACAAGTAATTACTCAAATCAGCTCATAAAATAGAATTCAGTCAAGATGTACACATGCCTTGATTCAAATAACTTGTCATGGTGTTCACATAATCACATAATATCCAACAGATGTTATTCTCATGAATGATCAATTAACTAAGCATAGATGTAATCATGATGTCATGGAACCATTCCTCACCAGATAAAGTGTTTTACTCAATCACATAAGTGTTTCTAGAGGTCACTCATTCCCTCTACTATCCCAATGTCACATAGAACAAAATTGCCTTTCATTTACCACAATCAAACATACTCACACACACATGTCATCAGAAGTACTTTTCATGGCTTGTAATGTGGTTGGGCTAAGAAGAAAAATTGGTTTTTCTAGATCAAAAAATCTATGAGTTAAGAAAGTCATTCATAAATTTATCATTCAAGCAAAATCTCTCTTTATTCAAACCAATCTCACTCATTCCCAACATTCCCCTTTTTTGCATTTAGCTTTTCTTTCTTTGCATTCTATTTTCTTTTCTTTTTCTTTTCATGCTTGCTCAACACTTAACTCAATGCTTATCTTTCTTTTTCAGCTTTTAACTTTCCTAACAACCTCAAACTTGAACCTTTATCAATGCCACACAATGATTCTCAACTTAACTCAAGGGTTTTCAATTCATGTATAAGGCTCAAGGTTCAAAAAGGTATAACACTTTGTGCTCTCTTTCATTTGGGCTAAAATCATGCATTGGCTAAGAAAGGGATAATAAAAATGGCCTTGATCATATGATATAAGCAAGCAAGTCATTCAATCATAGAAACCTGGGCAAAATCATTCATGCTTCCAAAAGAATAGCAATCATTCACCACAAAAAACTCTGGAGTTCAAAACCTTACATATTGGCTAATTCAACATTCCACATACTCCAGATACACATCCTGCTTAGTATCATAATCACAATCACCACATCATGCATTTGTTCACATATTGTGAACAACCACCTGTATATAAGCATATAGTGCACAATCTCAACATCAATCAATATCAAAGAATCATTAAGCAGTATTAATCACACGCAAATCAATATCAAACCATCACATCAGATACAAGTCTCAGACTGAGTACATCAACACCTATTCTAAAAACCGAAGCAAATAAGTATAAATTAAAAAGAAAGGTTTAGAAAACTGGGTTGCCTCCCAGCAAGCGCTTCTTTAACGTCACTAGCTTCACCCAATGAGCTCATAGATCCACCAACTTCATCACTGTGGAAAGGTGTTCAACTTCTCCTCCCAAATAGTGCTTGAGACGTTGACCATTCACCACCCAACTTCTTTGTGGATCGTTAGCAGGTGGATCTACTAATTCAATTGCTCCATGGGGATGCACGTTCTTTACTATGAATGGCCCTAACCACTTTGACTTCAACTTTCCAGGAAACAGCTTCAAACATGAATTGAATAATAGCATCTGCTACCCTGGATTGAAAACCTTCTTTATTAGCTTCCTATCATGATAAAATTTAACCTTTGCTTTATAACTCCTGGATGAATCATACGCATGCAACCGCATCTCTTCAAGCTCTAGCATCTGCCTTCTGCGTTTACTCTGAGTATCATAGGGATCAAAATTCAAAAAGTTTAGAGCCCACAAAGCTTTATGCTCCATTTCCACTGGTAGATGACATGCTTTCCCATAGACTAACTGAAAAAGTGATAAACCCATAGATGTCTTCAATGTCGTCTTATATGCTTAAAGAGCATCATCTAATTTCTTTGACCAATCCTTCCTTGATGAAGCAATTGTTTTCTCCAAGATCCTTTTTATCTCCCTATTACACACTTCAGCTTGCCCATTTGTCTGTGGATGATAAGGTGCAACCACCTTATGTCTCACACCATAGTGTTTAAGTACCTATGCAAGCTGAAAATTGCAAAAATAAGATCCTTCATCACTAATAAGTACCCTGGGAGTTCCAAAATGTGAGAAAATTTGCCTATTCAGAAATTTAATAACAGTGCTAGCATCATTCTTGGGACAAGCCAGAGCTTCCACCTATTTACTCACATAATCTACAGCCACCAATATATACTCATTGTTGAAAGATGGTGGAAAAGGCCCAATAAAATCCATACCCCAATAATCAAAGACTTCAACCTCTAAAATACCCTGTAATGCCATCTCATGACGTCTTGAAATAGCCCCAGTCCTTTGACATTTGTCACAATTTCGGGCATGATTATAAGCATCTTTAAACAAGGTAGGCTAATAAAACCCTGACTAGAGAATTTTTGCAGCTATTCTTTCTCCATTAAAATGACCCCCATAAGGTGAATCATGATAGTTCCAGAGAATTTCTTCCGCTTCTTCCTTTGTCACACACAGCCTTAAAAGATTATCTACTCCAATTTTGACCAAGGATCATCCCAAATAAACTGTTTTGCATCATGCAAAAACTTCTTCTTTTGTTGCCAATTCAAATTTTCCGGGATTACTCCTGTAGCTTTAAAATTAGCCATATCAGCAAACCATGACCTTTGTTGAATATACAAAAGTGTCTCGTTTGAAAAAGACTCCCAGATTTATTTTTCCTTACTTGTGACCTCACCATTAACTAACTGAGATAAGTGATCAACAATCAAATTTTCACTCCCCTTTTTGTCATGGATTTCCACATCAAACTCTTGTAGCAAGAGCACCCATCTAATCAACCATGGCTTTGAATCTGACTTTGTCAACAGATACTTTATAGCTGCATGATTTGTGTAGATGATCACCTTAGACCCAATAAGGTATGGTCTAAATTTCTCCAAAGCATAAACTATAGCTAGAAATTCCTTCTCAATAGTGGCATAATTTAACTGGGCTTCATTCAACACCTTGCTAGCATAATATATAGTGTGAAATACCTTCTCTCTTCTCTGGCCAAGCATAGCACCTATGGCATAATCGCTAGCATCACACATAAGTTCAAAACCTTGACTCCAATCCGTAGCTACAATCACTGGGGCTGAAATCAACTTGCTTTTCAAGATGTGAAAAGCTTTTAAACATTCATCATCCACTAGTGTAGAAAGGGCTTTAGACGTCTATGTGGATGATGTTAATGAGATGTCGGGCAGGATATAACAGACGTCTATATAGACGTCGGATGTGGATATAACAGATATCTGCATAGACGTCGGGTGTAGTTACAATAGACGTTTATATAGACGTCTGACGTGTCCAGACACGACGTTTATAATCCCAGGAACGTTTTGTCCACTGTAACTCATTGGACGTCTGTTTGTGCACTGACATACGTCTGTAGATGTCGGGCCTGGAATTAAGAGACGTCTACTAGGTATTTTTTGTTAAAAAAAATTATTTATTTTTACAATAAAACCACACCTGAAAAACAAAAAATTGTCCCAGAACAATTTTTTATAATATATATTTGCGTTTCAACTAAAGAAAGATCTACTTAATCTAAAAAACAATCCAAAACCAAAACTATGAAATTATAAACTTAAACTAAACCTAAGTAATGTTCAACAACAAATATAAGTCTTCTTAGTTCCAGTTTTGCATAAGATAAGTTGCCCACTCCTGCCTTTGCTGCTTTATTGTGTCATCTAGTATAGGAGATGAATTCTTGAAGCACTGAAAAATTAAGAAAGATTCATTATGGTTTGATATATGTTCAAAGATAAATTTGATTTGTAATGTTTTGAAGGTAAGCATGATTACCTCATTCCAGTCACATGTAATGGCAGCTCGAATGATGGTCTTAATCCAAGACATGACATATTAGCCACATTCCCATGAATCTAGCTGCTTGTTACACTATAATGACATATTAAATATAGTCAAGAATTTAAATCAATGAATAACATAGAAAATGAATTAAAACTATAAATGCACCCAACCTTTGGATACAAGACTTGAACTAGCTGAGCTCGAGATTTACCCATTACTCTATTTACATTAGAAACACAAAGTAATATTAATATAACTATACTTATAATAAAAATATAAGGTCAACATGAATTTCAAAGTCATCTTTGGAGAAGCACTTACCCTTGAAGCATGTTTCTCAAGTCAGGTTTCAACTTCCTATGTAGCGAACATAACCATACAATTGAACATTGTTTGGGAATGATGACCATTAGCTGCCAGTGAGACCTATCATGAATCAAAAATAGTTACTAAACTAATTAAGTAAACTTTAATTAACTTTTACATAAAACAACACATACCCATCAATGATGGCACAAGGTATACGTCTCTGTTTGACTCAACCATCCATGTTTGCAAATAATTTTGTTTGCTTTCAACTGTGTTACCAGAACGTTGAATGGTCTGAGGTTCAACAAATCCGTACGTGGAAGACCGACCTTGGTCTACAATGACTGTGTCCATGTACCTATAACAACAAAGTTAAGTTGTTAGAAACTAGTAATCTAAATAAAACTAATATGGTAGACAAAATTAACTATCTTACATGCACCATAGTTGAATAATGGAAATATTCAACATCTTTTCTCCTGCAATGATCTCGGATACATCATTGAATGTGATATATACTGGCAAATGGGCGGGGAGACCAAATACTCTGAAATCCCAGTATACTTGTATTGATCCTTTGTTGAACCTGGGAATTCTTGAAATTAGTTTTGCTATAGGATCATCCTCCGCTTCAGCCATGTCATCATCTTTAGGTATTGGTGCCTCATGCATCGTTTGCTTCTGAAGACGTGTGAACTGAAGATAAGAATTTCAAAGTTATCAATAAATATTTTTAAATGAATATATATAATTACTAATGATTAAAATATTATACCTGTGGTGTAGCAATGTGGGTGATGATCAATGCTCTAGGCCAGGCTAGAAAAGTTCCTATGGCCTCCCCCATAAACTGAACTTCTGGAGTAGGTACAGGCACCTGAGCCTGGGGATCATGAACCTTGTCAATCATGACACGTACGTGCTGGGGTAATATGGGGACACCATGAATAGTCTGGCCTCCCTCAACTACTCGTCCAACATCCACAATGCGTGGGGGATCCCCATCAACAAACAACTCATACTGACCATTGTACTTAGTAGGTTTTACAGCGGAGCAGGATCCTCTAGTGCTGACACGAGGTGGTGTGGGAGCTTCAGTGGGCAACCCCAAGGAGCCCTGCGTCATCGATTGCAGCTTCTCTTCAAGCGCTGCTTGTATTTGTTTTTGTTCATGTAGCTTCTCATTGAATTGGTCCTCCATGTTTCATATGCTTTGGCGAAGTCTTTCCTCCCACTGAAGATCTATCTGCCTCAGTGCCTCCTGATTCGTTGATTGAGTGGTTTTTTGTATAGGGCCAAAGTAGTCACGAAGACTAATCGCCCCAAGAACTCCACATACACGTCCTGGGTGCTCCGGTTTTCCAATGGTTGTTGTTAGAATGTCATTCCTACTTTGGGCAGTAAATGTTCCTTGCTGCTCAACCAACTCATCCTGCACATAAAAAAATAAATAAAAAACTATGTTACTTAAAATACATGGTATGATAAATACACAATCAAACAATGTTTAGAATTTGAACTTACAATTCTCCCTGAGATCAATGCAGCTGAGGTAGATGTCATCTCCCCATCTGATTTCGTCCGAGCAGCCTTCCAAAACTCGTACCTAGTACGTGGAGGTGCAAGGTCCGAGGACTCAAGCCCCAACTCATCCACTTGACTCTTTTTAATTTTCTTCTCAAGTTTCACATAACCATAGGCTCGGAAATCATTTATAGTGCAAAACAACATTGCACGCAAACGAAAATTTTCTTCAACAGCTGAATCGAACACTTCGACACCTTCTTCCCACAACAATTTCAAATCATCAATTAAAGGTTTCAAGTAAACATCAATGTCATTGCCAGGTTGTTTAGGACCCGATATCATCATTGACAACATCACATATTTTCTCTTCATGCACAACAAAGGAGAAAGATTGTATATCATCAACATAACTGGCCATGAACTGTGTTTGCTACTTAACTTCCCATAAGGATTCATACCATCAGTTGCAAGTGCAGGTCTTAAGTTTCTTGGATCTGCACCAAATTCTGGAAATGTTTCATCGATCTTCTTCCACTGTGGTGAATCAGCTAGGTGTCGAAGAAGATTATCGCACTTTCTTCCGACAACATGCCATTTAAGGTTCTTTGCATCTTCTTTAACAGAGAACATACGTTTCAACCTAGGTATTATACGCAAATACCACATCACCTTAGCAAGTGCACCATCATTACCTTCATCAGCAGTGTTTCTATCAGATTTCTTTTTAAAACGGGCTAAACCACATGTTGGACAATACTTTAGCGAAGCAAACTCCTTTATGTACAAAACACAATCATTGGGGCAAGCATGTAATTTTTGATATTCAAGACCCATTGGACATAAAAAAAATTTGGCCTCGTAATTACGAATAGGTAGTGTATTATTTTCTGGAAGCATCTCCTTCAACAACTCCAACAAAACTGTGAAAATTTTATCGGTCCATCCGTTCCTTGCTTTTAAACTAAACAACTTCAAAGTTGCAGACAGACGTGTAAAGTTCGAGCAGCCTGGGTACAACGGTTGCTCTGAATCATTGATAAGAGAATCATACAAATTACCTCTTCCAAAGTTATCTTCACCAACATCACGTATCATGTCCTCTAAATGATCACTCATCCATTCTTCCACATAATTCGTTCCTCGTGACGTGGTAGGCTGGTCCAGTACTTCTCCATGCCAAGTCCAAACGGTATAAGTTCTCATTATGCCGAACATGAATAGAAGGTCGAGCAAATTACCTAAGTCTCGTCGTATTTGATTAAGACAAGGAACACAAAGACAAGAATATGTCTCATTCACAGACTTTGCATTTTCTTGGACAAATTGCAAGAACACCGAAACACTCATCTCATATTCTTCAAAGATGCGATGTTCATTCATCCAGCTTCGATCCATACTATGTTCGTAACATACTTCATTAGTTTCAATTTTTTAACTCTCACAAGGTTAGGCCCTACCCATTCAGAAAAATTATATTTCATAAATTGCTAAGACATGTGCAAAAAAGTCTACATCATAAATTTAATAAGATTTCGGCAGCATTTCGCATTGGTCTCCGAAATACACGAAATGAGAGTAGTCAAGGATAACCACAATCAAATATGCATCTAGAGAACAACACAAATAATGAACCGAAATTTCATCAATCTTATGCATAAACTCCAACGTACATGTTATAGCAAATTTATGAAAAATAATTTTTCCAAACTGTCCAATCGGACAATTCAAAATTTAATACAAACGATTAAAAGATTAATCGTTTGTGTTAAATTTCAAACGGGAACTAAGTTTCACTCAATGATTTGATACTAATAATCTAACATGCCAATTATAATAACACAACTAAACTTTATCACATGCATATATTAAAAAGCCAATAACACATGCATACCTAAAAGCCAAAAACATGCAAACGCAAAAGCCAATAACATGCATACACAAATGACAACAACACGTATACAATAAAAGTTTTCAACAAAGAACCTAACCTTTTTTAGCAGATTAATAAAGAATGGAGTGAAATGGAGGACTGCATGCCCAAAAATGTAGGTCAAAAGGGTCAGAAACGTCGTCCAAGAACACACTACAAACTGCACCAAAACAAAACGAAAACAAATTTTAATCGGTTCAAATGGAAGATATTTCATCAAAGACTAATTTAATCGGAGTAAAACTAAATTTAAACGGTCCAAATGAGAGAAAACGAACTTGGAAAGGCAATGGCGAAGAGCTCCAACGCGAGGAAGACGTAGAAATAGTGAGCGTAACTGCTTGCTTCTTCGTGTTCTTGTATAAGTGCCTATAGACATCGATTTATGTGTGGAACCGACGTCTATAGTAGAATAGACGTCAGTTTCTCACTAATATGACGTTTTTCTCATTTAAAAATGATTTAATGTATTCGGAAGTCCCAATTTATGCGGATTCGTATCAATTGGGTCCTCGTATTTTGGAAGTGCTCAATTGGGTCCTATTTTGGTAAAATTGAGTCAATAATGCCCTTGCCGTTAAATAGCAATGGACGGCATTAACTTTCTACCGAAGTGGCATGCTGAGTTGTCCTTTAATTAACACGTGGCATAGTAAAATCTCGTGTGGAAACCTTCTCCCCTTTCCCTCCCCCTTCCCCTTCCTCTTCCTCACCAACTTCAACCTCACCTTCTCCCCTATTTGGGAAACTTTCTTCTCACCCTCACACACCCACCTCTTCAACATCTACATCCACGTTAATCGCCCAATCCAACCGTTCGGCGCACCTCTCATGTTTCCCCATCTCTCATCATCGCCGCTCGCCGTCGACGCCGTCCTAGAGTAAGAAAATTAACAGTAGGATGTATAGAACTAATGTTCTTTTGTGTTTAAGTCCTGGCTTCCCTAGAGTTTTGGTAGGCTCAAGCGTACCCCTAATCTACATACCGTGGAAATTTTCTCTGTTTATATCCTTGTTCATTCCTATGTATTTTGATAAAAGGTTGTTACTTGTCTTACCAGGTTTTAGAGTTTAGAAAGATTTAAATGTAACTTCCGTTAAACTAGTGAAAGGTGGAAGAAAGAGAAGCAGCATTCTGACACGTTTTGTCTGTCTTTGCGATTTTGGAATGAACGAAATAGCAGCACCGTCTAAAGATATCCGATTAAATAACAACATTGTTTGTCTGCCAAACCTTAGAATAATAATCTTTTGCATTATTTTTTTTCTATCCTTGACAGTTTGCTGTTCAAATGTAATCTCTTATCTATCTGCAAATAGTTGAATGATAAATTAACCTTAAATTTGTAAGTTAGTTTTTTCCTTCACGAAGTCGTGCATGGTTCAGTCTGTTCTTCGTTCTTTGTCCTATTTATGTTTGTTTCTTGTTTTTTCTATTCGTGCTAATTATGAAAAGAATTTATAGACTTGATTTTGTCAAATGTACCAGCATATTTTGAATTATTAATCTGATTACACCACAATTAGTTAAACACTTCTTTAGAGTAATTGTTCAATGACATTTCAATATTGGGTATTTATTTAGTTGTTGCTGCCTACACATGCTTCGATCTCAGTCTCAGTCAGCCTTGGAATCTTGCGAGTTTTAGTATCTTGGGCAGGACCCAGTGCAAAGAAAAATAGTTCTAACTTATCCAACAGCCATGCCTCCTCATGTATTGTGAGAAGAGCAGCAAAGAGAATGGCCATCCACTGTTCTTCTGAAGACCCAAAGCTTTCATGAAGCCACCATGTATTCTACCCACATTGGGCAAGTGGTACCAAGAGATATCCACATCCGTTCTCCATTTATCCACATCAAATGGCTCTGTACCCCTGAATGCAACAACGATCAACTTCGGTTCCCACTTCTTATCTTGTAATATGATTGCTTGTATCGACCACTGCTCTTGGTAATCTGCATCCCATCATTTCAAAATTTTACTCTCAAAAATATCATAATGGCGTTTTTATTTCCACTATTTTCCAATATTTATCTTTTAGATTTCTAAAATGGAAGAAAGCAACTTAATTTTTCTAGCGTACTCGAATTATGATAAGACAAGATCACCACGCCATCCTAAATCATAATCATTCATTCCAAATCAAAGAATTGAGTACAACTCCACCAACACTGCGTGGAGCTGGTTCCAGTCATAGGATGACGGAGTACACCCTTCCAAATACTCCACAAGGTTCCTGTTGTCGGCAACAATGAAAGTCCGCTCAAACTGCCCCGCTTCCATGGAGACGATGGCAACGTTGGCAAGACGCTTCTGCTCGTTGGAACATCGAGCTTGTGCTCGTCTTGGAGGGACTGCAGAGGGCGTTTTTTCTTGGTAGCCAAGTAGTAGCAGATATCGCAAAGGTTTTGGGGGTTTGATGTTTAGGGTTGGGGAGAGAATGAATTTTGGGTGGCGCGTGAGTTGCAGAGGTAAGGGAGAGATGGAGAGACTGTTGTAGCGAAGAAGAGACGCTGGATGAAGTTTGGTTTCACACAGATTTAATCAAATAAAAATAATTCCACGGATGACGTCTTAGTGTGCCATGTGTTTATCCAATGCTAGCTTAGCATGCCACCTCGCAAGAAAATTAACGTAGCTGACAACAATTAACGACAAGGGCATTATTGACTCAATTTTACCAAAATAGGGATCCAATTGAGAACTTCCAAAATACGAGGACCCAATTGATACAAATCCGCAGAAATAGGGACTTCCGAATACATTAAACCTATAAAAATTAATATTCGCCGGGCAGATAGACGTCGCCTACTAGGGCCACTAACGTCTATAAGGCGGAAAAGAGTGACTACTAACCTACGTGGCCGCCATATAGACGTCGGTCCGGAGGGGCCTGACGTATATAATATTATAGACGTTGGTGCCCCGCTAATAGACGTCTATATGTCTAACGGGTAGGTGAATGCCATTAATTTCCGCTAGATAGACGTCAGCTAGGTGGGTCGCCGACGTTTACAGAATTATAGACGTCGGGGCCCCACCTAACTGGCGTCTATATGACCAACTTATTTACAAAAATGTCACCGGTCATCAGTATACGTCGAGCTAACCCCTAACCGACGTCTAAGGGGTGACGTTAAACAGCGTTTTTGCATTAGTGGTCCATCACAAAGGGTGCGTCTTTAACAAGCAAGTTATTCAGGTTTAGCAATCTTCGAGAAGTCTTTAATAAATCTTCTATAAAACCCAGCATGGCCCAAAAAGCTCCTTATTCCTTTCACATTTGTCGGTGGTGGAAGTTTCTCAATGACCTCCACTTTGGCTTTATCCACTTCAATCCCCCTGGCAGAGATTTTATGGCCCAAAACAATTCCCTCAGTTACCATAAAATGTAATTTCTCCCAATTAAGCACAAGGTTTGTTTGGGCGCATCTCTTGAGCATAATATCCAGGTTTTCCAAACACTTCTGGAAGGAATCTCCAAACACTGAAAAATCATCCATGAAGACTTTCATACACTTTTCTATGAGATCCGCAAAGATTGCCTGCATACACCTCTAAAATGTGGTTGGAGCATTACATAACCCGAATGACATTTTTCTGTAAGCAAATACACCAAATGGACATGTAAATGTCGTCTTCTCCTAGTCTTTTGGATCTACCACAATTTGATTGTATCCAGAATATACATCCAGAAAGCAATAAAAAGCATGACCTGCCAATCTTTTTAGCATCTGATCCATAAAGGAAAGAGGAAAATGATCCTTCCTAGTGGCTGTATTCAGTTTCCTATAATCAATGCACATCCGCCACCCAGTTACTGTCCTAGTAGGAATGAGCTCATTCTTCTCATTATGAATCATCGTCATCCCACCTTTCTTTGGCACTACCTGTACTGGATTTACCCATGCACTATCAGAGATTGGATATATAATCCCATCTTCCAGAAGCTTCAACACTTCTTTTCTAACCACCTCCTTCATCACAGGATTTAGCCTTCTTTGTGGTTGAGCAACTGGTCTATAGTCATCCTCCATAAATATTTTATGCATGCAGTAAGTTGGGCTTATACCTTTGAGATCCGAGATTGACCACCCAATAACTCCTTTGTTGGCTTTCAATACTTCTACCAACTTTTCTTCTTCTTTAGGAGACAAAGAATTACTAATGATGATTGGCTTTCCTCCATCTTCCTCTAATAAAACATACTTTAAATGTGACGGTAACACCTTTAACTCCAGCTTCTTCTCTTTGACTTCCTCCTTGACATCAATCTTCTCAAAATTTGCCTCATCCATTGGAATTTCCTTTAACGCCTCCAAATCCGTCAAACACTCATCAATTAGTTTCTATTCCTCATCATTCAAATCTTCACATGCATCAATGAGAGTTTTTTCTAATGGAGAAGCATCACGCACTTTCTTCTCCTGCACCATACAAACTTCATCAAGTATATCAAGTTGGAAACATGCTTTATCATCCTTAGGGTGTGACATGGCTTTAAACACATCAAAATTCACTTCTTCATCTTGTACTCTTACTTTCAGCTTGTCATTCTCCACATCAATTAGAACTCTAGCAGTCTTCAAGAATGGTCTCCCAGAATGAGAGGCACATCTCCATTCTCCTCCATCTCAATTATGACAAAATCCACCAGAAATAAAAATTTGTCCACTTTCACCAACACATCTTCATCCACCCCATAAGAGACATGTCCGCCAATTGAAGCGTCATTCTAGTAGGCTTGAGTTCTAAGCCTTCAATCCTTTTGAACATAGAAAGCAGCATTAGATTAATGCTAGCTCCCAAATCAATCAAAGCTCTTCCAACTTCCAAATCTCCTATGGTACACGGAATGGTGAAGCTTCCCAGATCTTTAAACTTAGGAGGTAATAATTTTTGTATGATTACATTACAAATTCCTTACACTTCAATGGTCTTCTTTTCAATGTACTTTCTTTTCTTCGTAAGGAGCTCCTTCAAGAACTTTGCATATGAAGACATTTTTTGCAATGCTTCAGAAAAAGGTATGGTGATCTCCAGTTTCTTAAAAATTTCCATGAACCGCTCAAGCTGTTTTTCTTTCTCCTTCCTTGAATAAGTCTTTGGATAAGGAAGGGGTTTTTCAACATCTTTTTATTTTTTTTCTCTCATCTACCTCTTCTTTCTTTTTTTCTCCCTCAATTCTCTCTTTGTCTTTTCCCTCACTTTCTTCTTCTTCCCTTCTCTTTTTTTGCTCACTCTCTTCTTTCTCACTCACATTTTCTTTCTCCTTTCTCTCTATTTTTCTCTCATCTAACACTTTACCACTTCTAGTAACAATGGTCTTACACTCTTCCCTAAAATCACCTCTTGCTTTCCTCTCACATCCCTCCATCTTGTTGACCAATTCCCCATGTGCATCTCCATACTTTTGAACGCATCCTTTATACTCTTGCCATAAGATAAGCTCATTTTCATGAATTGCTGGAAGGTTTCCTCAAGCTTTGTGGTCTTCTCAGATGGAGTAGGTTAATGCTGCCATCGTTGCTACTGCCACTGAACTAGTGAAACATTCTGTATTTCTTGTGGCAATAGAGAAAGTTTCTTTGTCACTTCTTCCAATTGTTGATGATAAATTTATGTTGCTCGAACATGGCATCTTGAGATTGAAGTTGTAGAACTCCCCCTTGTTGAGGTGGAGCTCCTCTTTCACTCTGCATTTCGTTATCATTAGTAGCCATATCGTCAATCAACTCATAAGCTTCCTCTAGAGTCTTGCACTTGATATTACCTCCAGTTGAGGCATCCAGCATTAGTTTCGTCTGAGAGCCAAGACCTCCAAGGAACAAAAGGACTACCGTTGCTTCATCAAAGCCATGTGTGGGCGTCTTCCTCAACAATCCTTTGTATTTATCCCATGCTTAACCTAGAGTTTCTTCCATGTCTTGCCTGAAAGAAGAAATTTCTTGCTTACCCTTGTTGATTTTAGACTATGGGAAGTACTTGTTCAGAAACTCTGAAACCACAGCTTCCCAGTCAGTAAAGCTATCCTCCGGGAAAAAATTCAACCATAGCTTAGCATTGCCTCCCAATAAGAAAGGAAACAAACTAAGCTTTTTTGCGTCATCTGACACACCATTGATCTTCACAGTGTTGCAAATCTCGTTGAATGTGGTCAGATGCTCATATGGACTTTCATAAGACAGTCCATTGAATTGGTTGCTCTTCACTAATTGTATCAATGCCGGTTTCACCTCCATATTTGCAGCATTGATCCTCGGCCTTGCAATGATATTAAAGTGATGAGGGCCAACAGTGGTGTAATCCGCTAGAGTGTGTCTACTATTATTCTCTCCAGCCATCTCTTCAGTACTCTGGTCAGATCCTTGTGGTGAAGGTTGTAAAAGTGTCTCCGGAGGAGGGAATAGTTCTCTAGATGTTCGGATCCTCCTCCTTCTTCTACTTTTTTCTAGCCCTTCAAGAAGAGGTTATGAGTTTATCTTGCTCCTAGTACGAATCGTATCATGCATACAAAAGAAAACAAAACCTTAGAAAGCAATTATTAGAACAAAAAAAAATTAAAAAATTCAAGTCGAAGTTAATCAATAATCACATGAATAGAATAGTTAAACCACAAGTCTCAGGCAATGACGCCAAAAACTTGTTAAGACTCCGGCAAGTGTACCGAATCGTATCAAGTAATATAAATGGTAAATCCAAGTATCGTTTTCCCTATAGACTCATGGCCTAGATAGTCATGTGATTTGTTGATTATTTAAGACTTGAGGACAAAAACATGTGGTTTTTATAATGCAGAAAATAAATATGAATGCAAGTGTTGATCAATTGACCAAAAGAATGCACATGTGAATGGTTGATAAAATATGGAATGATTATGTTGTTCGGGGTTTCCGACTTATCATATTCACTTTCATGTATTTACGAATTCATCTTCTTCATTAATGTTAATGTCACTCTCTAAAACACTTAAACTCGATGTCTCGGTGAAGTAAGTCTATCCTTAATTACGAGTTCATACAATTCCTAGCATCCCTAATAATTAATTTTGAAGCACAAGAGTGTATATGCAAGCAACCCTCATATTCCTATGTCTAGGTAATACTACCTTTGGGAGAATTTCCCCGTATGTGTCCATATCCACAAAATCATTAATCATGCAATTGAATGAGTTAAACAAAGCAAGCATTGAGTATAGATTAAAAACCCTAAGAATTAATGAAGTAAAGCATATATATTAATAATCAATTCAATACATGAGAGTTTCAAAGGATTACATCGTTTCCCCAACAACAATGAAAGTTTAGTTCACTATAGACATGGTGAAACTAGATGAAATATGAAAAAGAATGAAATATAAAACCCTAAACGTTGAAGAGCGGAGCTTCCGCATCCAAAATTCACCTTCTAGGGGTGAAAGGAGTGTTTTTGTGCCTCTCTATCAAAAGATAGACCCTCTAGGTCGTCCAAACCCTTGTATAGTTTATAAAAAATAGCAGAAAATTGGCCCAAGCCCAAGTCGTCAGCTCTAAAAAGGGCACTCAACAGTAGGTGCAGCACTTAAATAATGTTCAACGGTGGTGCTCAGGCGCGAAACATGAGAAATTGGCGCTCAGCGGTGGCGCTCAGGCGCGAGACAGAAGAAACTGGCCCTCATCGGTGGCGCTCAGGCGCAAGACAGCAGAATTTAACGCTCAGTGATCAAAAAGGGCGCTCAGGGCCATCTACGATTCTTCTTTATGCTACTTTTCCAGCTTTACCTGAATCCAACTCCTTGCTACTTCAACTTCTTCATCCAATTCATCTCAATTCATGTCAAAACAAGGAAAACCAAGCATAAAACCCATAATACCGCCTTCAACTCTCTTATTCTAAAAACTTAAGCAAAAGCATGATTTCAAGCGAGTTTTTAAGTCATTAAGGGTGTCTTTAGTATCAAAATAAAGTATAAAATAACGGTATTTTCAACCGTTATCAGTAAGCAATCATTGATTACAACTCTAAAGAGAATTAAAATACTTGCAACTAAACTCTGTTTGAGTTAAGGAATATAGGCGTAGTAGTCTAGTACCAGGAGTGGTACAAATACTCAAAGGAAATATCGACATGGTGTTGAGTACCAGGAGTGGTACGAATACTCAAAGGAAATCCCAATAAAGCGTTAAGTACCAGGAGTGGTGCGAATACTCAGAGAAAATCTCAGCGAGGTACCTAAGTACCAGGAGTAGTGCTAATACTCATTTGTAATTGTGTGAAGATTATAGTAGAACCCTCTATGGTGGAGAATAGACATAGCTCAGTTGGAGCGAAGTATAAAATCTCCTGTGTTATTTTCTCTTCTCTTAACTAAACGATTCTCTTGCAAATCCTGCAATTCAACTTTATATTTCAAAATACAAGAACTTTCAAGCTAAACAATTATTTCTTTTTAAGGAAGTTCTTACAAAACACTGCAGTAGATATATTTTGAATAGCGCAACAAACTTATCAACGCTCATACATATTTCAAAAGCTTGATAATGTGTTATATCAGAAGGGTTGCGAAAAACGTTTTCCAGTAACACTATTCAACACCCCCCCCCTTTTCCCCCCGCCCTTCTAGTGTTTTTTAGGTACTTTAGTTGGCATCCAAGTTAACCTCGCATGGTTAGTTCTTAGCAAGAATCGAGGAAACAATGGAAAACGAAGGATATGCCATCAATCATCCTCCCCTATTCAAGGGAGAAGTTTGACTATTAGAAGCAAAGAATGATTGCATTCTTTGAATCATGTCACATTGACATGTGGGACGTTAGGAGAACGAAAACTACATTCTTGTAGATGAAGAAGGAGAGCCACTGTCAAAAAACAAGTGCACTGATGACCATAAACAACACTAATTGTTAAACTCTAAGGCTCACAACTCTTTGATGTGTGTTCTCTCAGAAGAAGAATATAAGAAGGTTCATGCTTACCAGGGATCAAAAGAAATGTAGGACACCTTGGTTATCACGTACAAAGGATCAAATGAAGTAAAAAGGAATAAGGTGAGGTTGCTGACAAGAAATTATGAACTGTTTTCTATGCTTGAGAATGAAAATATTCAGAGCATGTTCTATAGATTCCAAACGATCCTAAACGAGGTGAAATCCTTGGAAAAGTCATATGACAACTTCGATCATATTGACAAAATCCTACGAAGTCTTCCAAAGCAATGAAGATCTCAAGTCACAACTCTGCGTACGTCAAAGAATTCAGACGGAATGAATCTAGAAGAGCCTGTAGGGATACTTAAAGTTCATGAGCTCGAGCTCCTTTAGGATGGCTCCATCAAGAAGGAGAACAACATCATGCTCGAAGTTGTCAAGAAGACACCCACCAAGGCTCATAGAACAAATGAATCCTCCGAGGAGTCAAGCAATGACTCCATGGATGAGAACGAAGAAGATGAGCTTTCATTCATCACGAGAAAGCGCCAGACATTGTGGAGGAAAATGAAAGGCACAATGTTCAAAACCAAACGTCTTGGATCTGGTTCCAAGAACACTACAAGAGACAGACGAACAAAAGATACAATTGTCTGTTACGAGTGCACAAACATGAACATTTCATATTAGAATGTCCCAAGCTTGAAAAGATGAAGAAAAAGTCAGTCGGGCCCTGATACGAAAAGAAAAAGATGCTAATGAGCACTTGGGAAGACTTGGACACATTCGACAAAGACAAAGAAGCCAAAGTATGTTTGTTCGAAGAAAATGCTGAGAGTACATCAAATTACTCTGATGACGAGGTAAACTTTTTTTATCTACACTCATTAAGAAATGAATATTATGAACTACTATCGTATTCGTCTAAACTTTCTTGTACATATAAAAGTTTATGTAATCAACGTACAAAAATTCTTACACATAGAAACAACCTAAAAGATAAATTAGATACGTCTAGGAACAATATTAACACACTTCAACAGAAAATCAGTAATCTTAGTTTAGAGTTAAGTGTCACAAAAAAAGAAAAGGAAGAAATTAGGACACAAATTAAGAAACTTATAGATAATACAATAGTAGATAAGGATTTTAAAGTCATAGAATCCTTCAGGCATGAAAATGATACCCTTACAAAAATTATAAGTAGAACACTTGAGGGAAATGATAAGTTAGATTGTTTGTTGAGAGAAAGTAGGCATTCATCTAACAAACAAGGTCTAGGTTATAGGAAACCCAATACAAAACATGAAAATAAATCTAACCCTATTAGTTTTACTAGGTCAAATAGTGATGTATTGACTTCTGAAAAGAAGAAAATACATATGTCTAACAAGTCACGACCAAACTGGTTATGGGTACCTAAGAGTCAAATAATTCCTCTTGCAGACGTGTTTAATGACCGAAAAGAAAGTCCTGTCCTAGTACCTGGATAGTGGCTGCTCACGTCACATGACGAGAGAAAAATGTATTTTCCTAAGGTACAAGAAAGGAGGTTCAGTCACATTTGGAGGAAACCAAAAAGGAAAAATCATAGGAATTAGATAGATAAGTACAAACATTTCCCCTTCCATTAATAATGTTTTCTTAGTAAATGGCCTTAAACATAATTAGCATAACATAAGTCAATTGTGTGACATCGAATATAATGTTATTTTTGAAAAAGGCCAATGTAGAGTATTAGATAGTAATAACTCTTTAGTATATACTGTTAATAGGCAAGGTAACTTGTATAAAATAAATCTAGATAAACTGCAGTCTTAAAGTGTCTCATGTCTAGTTTCTATGAAAGACGAGGCAGTGACTTGGCATAATAAATGTGGACACACAAATATGAAATTAATCTCTAAGTTGCAACGCCATGATCTCGTAAGAGGACTGCCAGATGTATCATTTGTAAGACCCGGGGAAAATAGGGGTCTTAGAAATAATGTAGTTTGATACTATGGGTTTTTGTTTGAAAATTAGTGTTACACCTTTGTTAGAACATAATTGTTAACTTATTTTATTTATATTTTTGCTTAGGGACAAATAAGGTATTTTACCTTTTATTAATTAGGTGCAAGAAATTAAAATACGGGGTGTAGAAAGGAAAAAGATGCAAATTAAATAATGTGGGAATTTAATAAAAGATATTATATAAATCTTTTTGAAGATTTAGTTGTTGTTATTTTAAATTGTAGTTTAAAGAAAATAGGAGATATAATCTTGAAATTTAAAGAGATATTATTATTAAAGAAAATCATTATTTGGTATTGTTAGATTATTTAAATGATATTTTGAGATATTGCTAATTAAAATATATCTTAAGATATTATTGGATGTAATTAGATATTATTATTAGATAATAATAATATTAATGGTAATAATAATAATATATTATTGTTAGACTCATTATAATTAGAATAAAATATATTATTATAATTGAGAAATATTAGAGATACTTAGGTTATTAATAAATAATAACATATAGAGAGAAGGGTAGGTTTTGGTGTGTTTAGAAACCCTAGAAAACTCTAAATCAAAGAGAGAAAACAAAGGAAGAGAGGAGATTGGTGTTTTGGGAGAAGAAGAGAGAAAACAACATAAATTGTTAGTGTAAAGGAAGATTGATGGTGTTTTGGGGTTGTAGATAAAGCCCTAGTATTGGCCAAGGTATGAGAAGATTATCTTCTTTTTGTTAATTATTGAATGATATATGTGTTCTTGGTTATTTGATTAATAATTCTAGTTGATATATGTTTATATGATTACGATTATGGTTGTATGTTGCTCTTATTGGGCAAGGGTTTATGTATGCATGTGCATAGGGTTTATCTAATATTTGTGTTGGGTATTCCCTATGAATGTATGTATGGTTGTTGGGTTATCCCAACAAAGGGTTTGATGTTAAGGGAGAATAAAGTAATGATGCATGGGAGTTTCTATGCAAATATATGTTGTAAGTATTGGGTTAAAGGAAGGTAAAGAAGTCATTCTCGCATATCACAAAACTTGCACTGGTGTTTTCGTCGTTGCGAAGTCATTCATCGTTGGATCGGGCTGATTTTTGGACATTGGTTCCATACATATAGTTCTTCATTTAGACTGTTCGGATCATCAATTGGAGGTCTATTTTGGGACAAACAACCTAAACGAAAAGAGGAAAGTATTTCTGCATATCACAAAACCTACACTGCTATTTTCGTCGTTGCGAAGTCGTTCATCGTTGGATCAGGTTGATTTTTGGACAATAGGTTCCAAATGTATGGTTATTCATTCTGACCGTTTGGATCGTCAATTTGACATCTAGTTTGGGAGAAAATAGTCTCGCATCAACAGGTATATTTTGGAGAAGTTGTAGAACATGATGAGAATTAGAGAATTGGTTTAGGGGTTCTGTTTAGGGTTAAAATTGACTTGTGGTTGAGATTGTAGCATGAGTGGAAGATGGAATGTAGAAGATTGTGTGTGGATAATGAGCATGAGAGTGGAAGATGAGGTCTACTTGTTGTACCTAGTAAATCCTTGTGCTATATGTGGATAAGTGCTTCCTTTTGCCTTGTGTGCATTGGAGGTTATTTGGGTGTTGAGCCTTCCTTGTGTGGGGGTGAAGGTGCATTCCTTGTCCTTGTGTGGCAGGATTACATGTTCCTTGCTGGATTGCAGGACTAGTCAGATGTATCTATATGGGGAATCTACAGATGGAGTTGTAGGAGCGGCTATAGTCGGTGAGGTAGGGTACAAGAGTGTGACTGATTCTTTCTACTGTGGTGTTTATGGTATGGTGATGCTCATGGTGTTTTTCATGACTGGGATAGTTATGATGGTGGTGTATCTATGATTTTGATTATATTGGTTGAGACACTCCAAGTGATGTTATGTGATAGCGGTGTTATTATAAGAGAATAGTAAGTAGTTAGCATAGGTACTAAGGAGTGGATAGACCAAGAGTCTATGTGTAAGATGTTAGTGATTACATCAAGAGTTGGAGATCAAGGATCGAGGATTGATTTGTTATGTTAGAGGATTAGGAATCCTATTGTTATTACTATTATGTATGAGGTGTTTGATTATTGTTGATTTAATCAGTATGTGTATATCATATTATTATAATTGTTTAACTGGTAACTTACCCATACATGTTTGTGTGTGTGCATGTGAGTGTGATGATCATATAATGTGTGATGTTATACATGAGCAGATGATGTTGCAGATGGTGCTGAGGCATGATAGATTCGAGAGATGACGGGAGACAAACTTGGGATTTTGTTTACAATTATTACGTTTGAACTTTGAGACAGTGTAGTTGAAGTCATTTTATTTCCTTCGTTATTTTCATTGAAAATGTTTTGAAACTATTATGTTTTATGCATGTTTAAATGTTGAGGTTTTGAAAATACGTTTTCGCGCTATGATAAAGTTTTGAATTTTATCAGTTTTTGAATAATCTGTGACACCTTGAAACTTTGGGCGTTACATCATTCAACGATACAGTCTTTTGTAGTGCTTGCATGAAGGGCAAACAGGTCAAAGAATCTTTCAAAAGTAAAATTATGGTTTCGAATAAACGACCTCTATAGCTGCTTCATATAGATTGGTTTGGACCTACAACAACTGAGTCTATGAGTGGCAAACGCTATTGATTAGTAGTGGTAGATGATTTTTCTAAGTGGACTTGGGTTCTATTTATAACTCATAAGGATTAGACTTTTAATATGTCTTTTGCAAACTTTGTAAAAGGATTGAAACTGAAAAAGATCTGAAAATTATGTTTATTGGGAGTGATCATGGAGGAGAATTTGAAAATGATCTTTTCGAAATTTTTTGCGAAAACTCTAGCATCAAACATAATTTCTCAACTCCAAGAACTCCACAACAAAATGGAATTGTTTAGAGGAAAAACAAATCTTTGCAAGAAATGGCCAGAACTATGTTAAATGCTTTCAATACTTTTAAACACTTCTGAGCAGAAGCAGTTAACATTGCCTGCTACATTCAAAACAGAGTTTACATCAGGTTAATCCTCAATAAAACACCCTATGAGCTTTGGAAGGACAAAAGGCCAAATATTTCATATTTTCATCCATTTGGTTGTCAATGTTTTATTCTTAATACTAAGGATAGTCTTTGCTTCTCGTAGTGATGAAGGAATCATTCTTGATTACTCAGAAACTTCAAGACGTTTAGAGTATTTAACTTTAGAACCTTGAAGGTTAAAAAAGCCATCCATGTGAAATTTAACCATGAGCCTGACAAAAGTAAGTCAGAGCTAGATGACTCCTTATCTAAATTACAGGTAAACGATTGCATTTCCAAGGAAGGGAATGCATCAAAAGATCCCAACCATGAAGTTGAGAATCAACTTGAAGAGCCACTCAACAATACTAGTGAAGAAAGAAGGGGACCAAAAAGCTTACATCGTCTGATCACTAAGGATCATCCTTCTGAAAAAAGCATCGGAATTCTTAGTGAACGCGTAAATTCTAGAATTTTTCTAAAACTTTTGAGCAAGAATGTGATGCCTTGGGGGTGAGAATGAATGTAGTTTTTTTTACAAGAAGGTCACCCAATCGCATATTTCAGTGAAAAACTTCATGGTGCCTCTTATAACTACTCAACCTACGATAAAGAATTATATGTTCTTGTGAGAGCCCTTTAAACTTGGAAACATTATCTTATTTCCAAGGAGTTTGTCATTCATAGTGACCATGAGTCACTCAAATATTTGAAGGGTCAACACAAGCTCCAAAAGATACATGCAAAGTTATTAGAGTATTTAGAGTCATTCTTCTATGTTATTAAGTATAAGAAGGGTAAAACCAATGTGGTGGATGATGCTTTATCAAAAAGAAATGTTCTTTTAGCCATCTTAGGAGCTCAAATTCTTGGATTCAATAACATTCTTAATTATACTCTCAAGATTCTAAGTTCTCTATCACCTACCAAGAGTGCTTGCATAAGTCTCAAGGGGTTTTTCTACGTGAATGAAAACTCTGTATACAACAAAGTTCACATAGAAAACTTCTTGTCAAAGAGATGCATGGGGTGGTTTAATGGGACACTTTGGGGTAGATAAAAGCCTAAGCATGCTAAAAGAGAAATTCTTTTGGCCCCATATGAGGAAGGATGTCAAAAGAAATTTCTATAGATGCATTACTTGTTTACAATCTAAATCTAAACCAATGCCCCATTCCCTTATCTATTACTTCAACCCCTTGGGAGGATATTGGCATGCACTTTGTCTTAGGTCTTCCAAGAACTGCCAGAGTTTTTATTCTATTTTTGTTGTGGTAGATCATTTCAGCAAAATGGATCATTTTTACACCTTGCCACAAAGTAGATGATGCAAGCAATATTATTAAGTTATTCTTTAAAGATGTGGTTAAACTTCATGGTTTACCTTGCACAATCATTTTGGATATGGATACCAAATTCCTTAGTCACTTTTGGAGGACCTTATGGTCTAGATTAAGGACTAAGTTATCTTTTGCAACTACTTGTCATCCTCAAACCGATGGACAAACTGAAGTAGTTAATAGGACCTTATCTACTTTGTTGAGGTCAACTTTGAAGTGTAATCAGAAATATTGGGATGAGTATCTTCCCTATATTGAGTTTGCATATAATAGAGTAGTTCATAGAACTACTAAGATATTTCCTTTTGAGGCTAACTATGGTTTTAATCCACTCACACCTATGGACTTGATACATTTTCCTACTTCTTTTGATTTTGTTCATAAAGAAGGGGTATCTAAATCACAATTCATAAAGGATCTTCACGAGCAGATTAAGAAAAAAGTTCAACAACAAACTAAGAGATACACAAAATACAATAATAATGGGAAGAGATGGCCTTCAATGAAAGGGATTTAATTTGGCTTCATTTAAGAAAAGATAGATTTCTAAAACAAAGAAAGTAAACAAACATGACTGTAGAGGATATTGTTCTTTCAAAATTCTTAGGATGGTCAATGATAATACATATAAATTAGACCTTCCTAAGGATTATGGAGTTCATGCTACTTTTAATGTTGTTGACCTTCATTCGTTGCTTGAGGCCGAGGGTGAACCTTTATATTTGAGGACAAATCCTTTTTAAGAATGAGGGGATGATGACTTAAGCTCAAGCCTAGACGCTATTCAAGGACCCATGAGTTCATTCTAACCTCATCAAAATTAATCCACAAGTCATAATCGTGCGAATAGAAGATAAAGGGCAAGCTCATCCAGAAACCCCTGCCACTCGGTCAAAAAGATCTCATAAAGAAGAAAATTTTGATAATAAATTTTAATCACGTAATAATCCCCCGAGTGTTTAGGTAATTTTAACTGAACGTTACACATATAATTGATAACATTAGAGTAGCAAGCCACAAGCGACAAAATTAAGTAAATAAAAACAAAAATGGGAAATGTGATTTCATTAAGTATGGAAAATCGTGTTCAAAATATATGTAGGCCAACAATCAAATAGTCCTTTACAAATCTGACAAAATAGTTATTTATTTGTTGGCCACAAAAATAATAGGTGAAAAGCCTACTCATGGAGATCCACCCCAGCCTCGTCCTCACCCTCTACAACCACCTCTTCTATCGGCAAGTCATCAACAACTTCAACGATCGGTTCAACCTCAACATCGTCTTCTTCTTTTGGGATTTCCTGGATGTTCATTAGTTAACCGTCATAGTAGCATGAGTGAGAGAAGGACACGGTTGCTGCCTCTTAAGGGTAGGGCATTCAAAAGTAAGATGGTAAGGGACTTAACACTTCTATCTATTAAGACATATTGAGAGTTTGTTTGGTTATCGTCTAGCGATGTATAACCTTTACATTTAGCGAGACTCTCATTGATGCATTAATTTGAGAATTATTTAGTGGTACGTCTTGTTCATACCTAAATGTTTCACTAAAGCTTTGACTTGGGTATTTAGGTTTCTCATTCTTTAGGTCAATTAAGTTGTCTAGTCCATACAAACTTTAGGTGTCGTGATTTTTTTTCCTCTATTGTATGTGTTTTTATATCTAGCTTTTTAATATGTCCTTGGATCTAGTTAGAAACTTTATTATCATCATGTCACTATACTTTAGATTTCTTGAACATTATGATGTATTTTAATCTTTTGTTAGGAAGTTAGTTTATAAATTATACCCTCATTAATAAGAGATGATAATGTTCTATACATCTAAACCTACAATAATATTTGATATAAGATAGTGACCAATACGATAAATGAAATTTTTAGAATAAAATTACAACCATTGAAATTCATCAAAGAGTGAGTTTAACTAATGGAAACTTATAAACAAGGTAATAATTTTCTTTACTTATATATTATAAATTATAAATTAGTATGATATTTAATTGATGTAAAGTTTCGGACATTCATATATAAGAAATTTAGAGTTTGTATCTATTATATTATATCATATCATATTAACAAACATATTTTCGGAATTGGAAATAAAGGAGATGGTGTGGGATTGTAAAGACAAAAGGCACAAGTTCAGATGGGTTCGATCTTGGATTTATAAAGGTGTTTTGGAAAAATTTAAAGGGAATGTAATGGAAGCAGTGCATGATTTTCAGTATGCTATTAGGAAGTGGCTTTAGGGAAAGCAATCCATCTTTTGTAACACTTGTACCTAAACCAAAAAATCCACAAGGGCTAAAAGAGTATAGGAGATCTTTTGTCAAGTTCATGCTAGATAGTAAACAAAAATTATAAGGCAAAATTTTCATATTTATAATGGTGTTTATGTCCATTACAGTGCCTTAAGTCTATGCAAGGATAGGGCAAAATTTTCATATAAATTATTCAAAATTTACTTCTAGATTTTAGAATTAACTTACATTGAAACCTGGTTCATTCCACTGTAACTACACTAACTCTAGAAGTGATGTTTCACTTGCACATACACCAAAATAGAAAACACACACAGCACACTACAGGCACATTTAATACAATTACAATGATAATGAAGCTTTTGCCTCACTAGCTGAGACTGATGAAATAAGTAAATTAATTGAGGGGTCTTAATAGAGGTTGGAGTCTATGGCCATGATGGTGCTAAGGTTCATTGGGGTCATAATATCAGAAGTTCCGCTGAAGATGTCTCTGACAATAAACCCTAGAGCACGTTCAGATGGGTGATAAGGGTCCCAAAATGCATATGTGTCACGATTTGGACACAAATTTGACGCTACAGTGCACAATCCTATCCCATTGAAACGACCTTGACCGCAACATGCTATTTTTGATGTAACAAAACCTGCTCTCACACCAACAATATAAAATCAGGATAGATGCTTTTTTTTTTTTTTCACCCACTTCAAATTAATAGGAGTATTTACTGATAAAAAAAGAAGTGAAATTAATGAGTGGATGTTGAGAGACCAAATCTTTGAGGGTTGGTGATGAAGTTCATGTTCATTTGGAAGGCATTGACAGCAACAAAAACGTCAGAGCCGACTTGAGAGTTGAGATCTCTGGTCATTTGGACCAACAGTGGGTTGAAAATTTGAACAGCTCTTTGTAACTCAGCTACACACTCTCCATTCCTACTCCTCGTAGCAAGCTCAGCAGGAACACAACCCAATGGACCCGTTCCAGTCACAAGCACCCTTCTACCTCCCAACTCATACAACCTCTGCATTACCATAAATACATCTTCCAATCAAATTAAATCACCCCACATCAATAATTTTCTTTCTTTGCAAATATTCCATCATTTTTTTTCACAAAACCATCTCCTGTATTTTGCTTCTTTTATTCACATCTAAATAACTAAAATTCTTATTTGTTGTTTGATAAATTTATTATTTCATCCATTAAATATATATGTTTTCGAGTGTATTGAAGATTTTATATTGAACAAAAATAAAATGAATTTACATTGTATAAATTGGTGCAATGGTCTTAGAAATAAGTTTTATAGGCTTAAATTAAAATTTAATCCTACTTCTTTACCAAAATGTTCAGAGAAAAAGAAAAAGTGTATAGAGAGGATTTGTAACTTGACAACTTTGCATTACCTGTATGTTTTAGGTTACGAGGATTAGGATCGGGCATAACTAACTTAATTATACTAAATTATAAATTATCCATATTTTATTATATTATAAAAATTGAACTATTTTTATCAAAAACTGAATTATACTATTTTGTAGTTTAATTTAAGAAAATTGAACTTTTATATTAATAGTTCAGTTAACTTAGTTAACTGTTTTCAAACTGTAAAAAAATCCAATTTGGTTAAAATAAATTGCAGTTCCACTATTATTTATGTTTTTATTAAATAATTATTGAAAACTGATTTTAAATAAATAAATATCCTAAATTAAATTTCTAAAAGAACAATTTTAAAAATATTCTAAAAATTTAAATAAACTTTTCAAACTTCTGAAATATTTTTAAGACAAAAGAAAAAGCACATTAAATACTATTTACAAATCGATATAAATTATTTTCTTCTCTAACTTAGTTATTTATATTAATTTATATTTGTATATCTACCTTTTCAAAATTATATATCATGTTAGTTTATTTTTTATTTTTACTAAAAATTGTTATACTATTAAAAATTATAAATGGATAGATTTTGACTAAAGTTTTTCTTATCAATTTTTTTAATATAATCTATGCAATTAAATTTTATTTAAGTTAAGAATTTAAATAAATTTTTTAAATTTATTTTGAAATAGTTTTAAGATAAAAAAAAGAAAAGACATATTTAATAATTTTTACAAATTGGTATGAATTATTTTTTTCTGATAAAACATGTAACTTAGTTATTTGTGTTAATTTATATCTGTATATCCTACTTTTCATAATTATATATCATACTCGTTTACTATTATTTTATTTACTAAAAATTATTGAAATTTATAAATGGATAGATTTTGAGTAAGGTTTTTCTTATCAATTTTTTAATGTAATCTATGCAATTAAATTTTATTTAAGAATATAAATAAACTTTTCAAACTTATTCTGTAATAGTTTTAAGATTAAAAAAAAGACACATTTAATAATATTTACAAATTGCTACATTTTTTTTCTCATAAAACATGTAACTTAGTTATTTGTATTAATTTATATTTGTATATCCTATTTTTCATAATTATATATCATATTCGTTTATTATTATTTTTATTTTTACTAAAACTTATTATACTGCTAAAATTTATAAGGGATAGATTTTGATTAAGGTTTTTCTTATCAATTTTTTTAATGTAATTAATGTAATTAAATTTTATTTAAGTTAAGAATTTAAATAAATTTTTCAAACTTATTTTGAAATAGTTTTAAGATAAAAAAGAAAAAAAAAAGAAAAACATGCAGTTTCCGTATGTTTGTTATGCCAAGTAGAATTGAAGTTTATTTTGATTACTATTGTACGGTTTACTATTTGGAATAGTTAACTGCTAATAGGAAAGTTTAATTTTTTTAAATTGAACCGCATAACAGTATAGTTCAGTTTTTTATAAAAATAGTTTAGTTTATAAAGTATAGATATAATTTAGTACAATTACACTAATTATGTCCACTCCTAACGAGATGAGGATTTTACTTGCGAGCTACATATGCTTGTTAAGCATACTTCAACCAATTCATTCAATAATTAAAAATGTAAATTTTACAAAAAAAAATAATAATAATATAAAACTACACTGCAGCATAACTAGCACAAAACTCACAACCTAAGACATGTATTTAATTTTTGTAAAAGGAGAGAAAGCAGCCCTACCTAAAGAAAACTAAAGTGAAAGAAAATCTCTATAAACGATAACTTTTTTCTCCACGCTGCTTCACAGTCATCTCTGTTTCCCTTTTCGTTTCTTTAAAATAATTAAAATTTATAGGTAAAATACTAAGTTAATTTTTTATTTTAAAAGATATATAATCTTTATGATTAACCAATTGTAATAATTTCTGGAAATTATTAATTTTAATATAAAAAAAAGTCACACATAAAAGGTCTTATACACATAACTTAAGTTTAACGTACGTCCTAATTTTTATTTATAGAGATATTATGTGATTATCATCTAAATTTAAAAATTTACTCTTTCTATTTCTTTCTTTCCCCCAAAACTCACGCAGTTATTATCGCCATCGCATGAACTGGTGCAGTTCAATTAATACAGTAACTGAATATAGCAGAGAGGAAGGAAGTGAAAGAAGGAAAAAAAGAAAGTGGAGAGTGCGTATACCATAAGAATTTTTCGATACTCAGAGATTAGGTATCGGCAGTATTGAGGGATAGTAAATTGGCGAGACCTGGCTGACACAGGAGTCAGAAAATAGTTGTTGACGAAGTCGTTGCCGCCAAGCGTCATCAGCACCAGCGCTCCATTCACCACGCGCTGCGCCTGCGCCGCCCCCACCTCCGCACTCAACCGCCCCTGGTACTGCTGGAACAGCGCAAACTGCTCAAACATTCTCAATATCCCCACCTGCACCGTCTCACGCACCTCAATTATGCTTCTAAACACTAACAATTAATGTAATCAATAATACTTAATTTCGAATGTAACGTGAAGACTTCAATTAATTACAAATGTCATGGTTAGGTTAGGGTTAATTTAACTGCATTTATCAATTAACTACTACATGAATGTATAGACCGAGAAAAAGAGAGGTGGGTTTACGAATTGAAAACCGGTGTCGTTAAGGATTCCTATCCCTGCGGAAGCGAAATTAGCCCCAATCAAGAGCCTCTGTCCGGTTAATTGAGGGCTCAAGTATGGTAACGTTGGTTCGGATCCTATATGCTGGCCTGTGTGTAACAATGTTGGGAATTAGTAATTCCACAGAATAATTAACATGCATGACGATGGTGGAATGTGTTATGTGAAAAGTACTGATTAGGTCAGGGATGTTGAAGCCGTTGGAGAAGCGACCGGTGGGACGGTGGGTGGGGTAGTCGATGCCATAGGGAGGAGAGTCGGCGCGTGCGGTGGTTGGGAGGTAATTGTTGTTGCCACTGTCAACTAGTGAGTCTCCGAACACGAAGAAAGTTCGAGCACCTTCTGCTGTCTTCGTGCTCGTGAACACTGTCGCCACCGTGAGGATCAGGGTGATGAAGATGGTTCTGGAAGTTGACATGATTTTGAATGGGTTATGGGTGAAGGTGCATTCTAAGACTGGGGGAGCTCCTCTTATATAAGACTCTCGTGTCATACTGTGTTCCGTTCTACTCTTACTTCGTTATCGCATGGGTGTCGAAATTAAGCAGAGTAAACAACTACGTGTTTAATTATTTCTAGTTTTGGTTTAAAATAATGTTTAATTAAAGAGAATATATGTTTTCCTTTATCTACTTCCAACAACATTCATTAAAAGATCGCTTCTAACTTCCAAAAATTAATAGATATATACATGTGTGTGTATATATAACGTTAGAATATAACATAAAGATTTCTTTTTATATATATTTTCTTACAATTTTAACCAACTTTATTTTATTAATTTTATTATCCATAAGAAACTATTATTAACAAATTCATAAAAATTATTTATTTTGTACCTCTCTTTTTTGACTTTATTTTTTTTTTCATTTTAAGGATTATTATAATAATTAATTTTTAATTATAGTTTATTGTACATTATTCGAAGAAAGAAAGCGGAGAGAAAAATGTTAGCACATATATAAATAGTATATATGAAAATTTGAACTAAATTAACTATCGGTTAAGAATTCACTTATTCAAGATTAAATAATTGGGTTGGAAATTTTAAGATAGATGGAAGTCTCCATTTTAGGGTTCATTAGGGTTTTAATTTTCCCCCATAAAAAGATTATTTGCACGTCATATGTAAAGTCGATTTCAAAACTTTATCATTCTTTCTACTTCATCATACTCTCCCTAATATTTTTGCTATGTTTCTCATATATTTCATGATCTAATCATATATAGTAGCTGAAATAATTTTCTTTTAAAATTTTTGTTCTTTTGAATTGTAGTTGGAATTGTCAAATTGATTTATGCTGTCTTTGTAATATGAATGTCCTTTTATACATTTTAAATTTGTTAATAATTGTGAAATGGTTTATTTTGGGTTTAGAACAAATTCTAGAAAATTATGTAGAATTTCATATATTTGCATAATTTGTTGAGCTCAACAAATTGTATTTCACTTAACAATTGTATTTTGCTCAACAAAGGAGCTGTGTTTTACTTTGTTTTTTTGTTTTTTAATTAATTATATAAACTGAAGATTCTTTAATGTGGACATGTACATAGATATACTTTTATTGAGATTAAATTACTAGATCTTATTAGATTTTAAATGAATATATATATATATATATATATATATATAAAAGAATGTTTAATTTCATTTCGTAAATAACGTTACTTAAATTTATTAACCAATGTATTAATGGTCATAATGATTTTTACGTGATTAAAATTGTAACAAAACTAATTTAAACTATGGCATATATTAAACTCCTAATGATCAAAACATAATCTTGACAGTAATTTGACAAAATTATCACTTCCAACCCAATTCAAAGAGATTAATGTTGAACTTGTTTGTTTGTAAGTTGGCCAACAGAAACGCGCTTTTTGAAGAAAAGTTGAATATAATAAGTCAAACTTAATTTCTACTTTCTCAAGACCTTGTGTTTGTTCACACAGAGCAAATAAGTCAATTTTCTTTTTTCGTTTATTTTAGTTAAACTTTCCACTCTTAGTATCAAATTTTCAAAAAGTGTACAATCGTTACAAAAAAGTTCTTAGAAAAGTGTTATAAAAAACAAGAAATGATTCATTTATTAGCAATTAAAAAATAAAAATTATTGCCTTTAAAAATATCATATTATTATTTTAACACACAAATCAGCCAAGTATTTTAATCATTACTTTATCATTTAATACATTAATGAAAACCTATCAAATTTGAATACATTAACTTTGACGAAATTTATTGCAAATTTAAATAGAAAAAAGTTTGAAATAAACTATATCAATATTAGTATATATTATTTTATGAAATTATTATATTTTAATATATTTTGTAATTTTTGTATTATAATATAGAATCTGTATTAACCAAATCTTCTCCAACTTAAAACTAGGTAGGAAAAAGCTTTAAACTAAATTATATAAATATTATGGAAAATTTAGCACACGTTATTTTAACATATTTTGTATTACTTTAGCTTATACTTGAGTACTTATAATTTAGAAAATCATGTATTTAGCGTAGATAAAAAAAAATGGTTTAAGGATGGTTAAAATTTGAATATTTTTATTGCAAGATTGAAATTTAAATTAGCATTCAATCTTCTTATTTTTATATTTTTATTTATTTCTATATTGTTTGTTTTCTTTCCTATTCATAATGACTCCAAATACTATATATATATATATATATATATATATATATATATATATATATGATTTTATATGCCTGTAAAGTTTAATAAAAAGATAGAAGTTCATGTGATTAATCATTGAAAAGTTCAAATATAATACTTATTTATAACAAGTAAAAGCATAATATTTCTATTAGACAATAACGTAATTTTTTTTTTTCAAAATGCTTAACAGTATTCATATTTATCAAATTTAATTATTCCAAAAAATATAATTTATTTAGAGTTAGAATATTCAAGATATTACTAAAAAAATAATATATTTTGGAAAGCATCAATATTTTATAAATTTAATTTTCATAACTATTATGAAATTAAATAATTTTATGAGTATTTAAATAGAGACAATAACATCTTTCCTTCAATATATGTGTGTTAAAAATTGGAAAATAGTTTGTTATAAAGTTTATGAGAATCTCGTTTTTTTAAAAAAATAAAATTGACAGATTTTAGTTTAACCAAATGAATATATTTAAAACGTCAATTTATAAAGTACAAAATTGAAAAAGTAATTTTCATTTAGTGACTATATTTGTATAAAATTTATTTTTTATTTCTATGATTTAGGTTATTTATTATATAGGTCTATTAACAATATAAAACATTAATACAACTGTGTTGCATTGAAGTAAAAATTAGAAAAACATTTTCTAAGAGCTTAAGTCAAACTGGCTACTACAGTAGTCATTTGTTGAGTTATTGCTAGTATGCCCCAAAAAAGATTTGTAGTAATTGCATTGACAAATGAGAACATATTGTGCAGTGTTCCATGTTCCATGGGACACTTGGTCAACGAAATAAAAACTTATCAAATTTAATGCATCAATTAGTGTTCTTTTTATAGCCGTGAAAATGAGTTGTAATTCGAATTAATTTGATTAATTCTTATTATTAATATTATCAAAATGGATCACTTTTATTCAGTCTGATCCATCATAAGTTAATTATTTAGTGAGTCAATTTAATCTGATTTATTGATTCATTTATTAGTGAGTTAGAAAAATTCGAATTCGATTTGATCTTTAGTAGATAAACGGGTTGGTTCAATTAATTATAATTTTTTTTTAAATAAAAAAAAATTACAAACTTTCTATAATTCAAATCTAAACAAATTTCGTTCCCGACTTTCACTCCAAAAACATAAATGTTTAATTAATTTTGAAAATAGAAAACTTAAATAATTTTTTCAAACAAAAAATAAATAATAAATATTTTTTTATAAAATTAAAATTATATTTTAATAAAATAAAATTAGGTTGGTGAGTTAGTGGATACGGATTCAACCTGCATGAATCGGGTATAAATGAGTCGGATTGAAATCTGACTCGCATATAAAAGATACAATTTTTCAAACCTAACCCGAACTCATGATAAGCCGAATTGACTTGCGGAATGTGACTAATTTTAACAACTTTACTTAATATTCATTAGGAACAGGAACAATTCTCACCTTAAGTATCTATTTTGTAATTGATGTTTACTTAAAATATGTATTTCAATTATTTTGAATATTTTACATTATGTAAAACGGAGACTGTGTGCTCACTTTCCAAACACTTAAAATCAATTCCTTTTATACATCGCGCCTTTTAATGTAAAATGACTATTTTTTTATTCTCTAAAAAACATGTTATGAACTTATGCTTTTTATAATGTTTAAGTTTTAAAGATTTTATTTTTCTCATACATCTTCTCACACCTACATTGAAAATTTATTGGTATACACATTTGATAATATATTAAAAAATAGGAGAGGGAACAGGATTGTCCTTAATTTAAAGCTATTTAAATCACTTCAATCAAAACTAACAAGACATAATAACTGATACTAATTGGAATAACCTACTTAATGTGCTCTTAAAAGCACACAGGTAGCCACTATAAACAGACATATTCCACCCAATCCTTGTTCATCCTTAAATATGCTAAGTAACATGATTAGCTTCAAGAAAAAAAAATAAAAAATCTACTCTTCAACATCGTGTCACAATCATGTCCCTGTTTTGTAACACGATGATTGAAGGCCAACACTCCCAGTTCAATTTTTTTTTATTTCTAAATCGTGAAAATGTATTTTATATATTAATTTTAATATTTTAAAATATGTTAAAATTATTTTAATATAACAAAATAAATATTATTTAAAGACATATAAAAATAACACAAAAAATATAAATTCAAATGTAGTATTATCAAAATGGGTTAGAACTTGTGGGCTAACCTGACTCATCATGAATTCAAGTCGGGTTAGAGTTTAAAAAAAATATTTTTTTTTAATTATTTATTATTTTGTATTTCCATATTATTTGTTAACTTTTTTAATGTATTGTAAATGAGAATAAATAAAAAATGTTTTAAAAAAGTAAAATATTATAAATTTATCCATTTAAAACTTTAATTTTATAAATGGATAATTGACACAAAAATTATTAATATTATAAGTTTATTAATTCGTTTTTTGAGTTTGCTTTTAAATTACAATTGAGTTGTATGTTACTTTTATTTATTTTGAATTGAGTTTAACATTAGTTTAGAGTGAAATTTATTTAAATTTAAATTACATAAATATTATAACTTTTTTTAATTTAAGAAAAAATTTGTAATTAAGTGAGTTAGTGAACAAGTCTGTTTAACCTACCAATCCATAATAAATTGAATCGAATTTAAATATTTTTACTTATTAATAAATGAATTATATTAAATTGATTTACTAACTAACCACCCTGCGTGAGTCGAACAATGATGCATTTTGAGAGCAGTATTGAAATCCTTTTGTGACGCAGAGTGTTTCCATTACGTTAATTAATGGCACCAGATTTTCTGGGCATTAAAGTTTTACGTATGTGATACTACTGAGTGCAGGAACTTTGGGTCACTTTCTGAATTAATGATGAAATGCAATGGTTGATCACCGCCACCAGCAGAATCCGAAAGGCTATTATTACGTATCTGTTTTATTTATTGGGTCGGTAGAAAACAACACTAAATGGAGTTCATCATCCATGTAAGTTGCATAAATGGCTAAGGTTTTCGACAAAAGAAACAAATGACTAAGGCTAAGCCGCGAAGGTAGTTCGTCTCACTTTTAATTTTACATCAAATCACACAAAACCAAAATCTTTGTTTACCTTTTTCCCTCCCAATGTTCGATCAAAATTCAATGCTATGTCCCGAGACAAGCACAGGATGATGATCACTAGACATACCAAAGATCACATTTTCCCTCACAAGATTTACAGCCTTTGTCAAGAATTTTTTTTAACTTTTTTGAAAATTTTATTTTAAATTTTTTTAGGATATATATTTATAAATAAATATTTAAAACACATTTAATCATCAAATACTTTTTAAATTTTTAATTAATTAATTAATTTTTTTAATTGAATAAATAAAATAATTATTATATTTACATGTTAAAATATTATATTATAATTAATAATTATTGAAACTTAATTTGTAAGTATTAATGATTTAAATTATAATATATTGTAACAATATAATATAAAATATTTAATCTTTTTAATTATTTTAATTTTAAATTTTAATTTTAAAAAATTAAAAATAGACCACAGGTCAAGATAGACAAGACAGGCAAGGCAAGTTAGACTAAAATGGATTGATAGGTTAAAAATTTCAATCCAATCCACCTCATTTTAACAAGTTAATGAATTGGTTCGTAAGTCACAACCTATTTTGATGGATGGATCATTATTTGGATTCCTATTTTCCACAAATAGCCATCCAAATAGGACACACAATTGTATTTCCTTCCCTATTAAGCATGAGGAGTCTAAATTGGTTAAAGTGATAATTTGCTAAATTATGATACGTTGTTTTCACCCTTAATAAAGAATAAATGTTGATATTGAGTTTGCATACAGTCTTGGAAATCTCACTCTAACCAGTTCTGTTAAATATGGTTATTGTCATTTATTTATGTATTATAGAAATTATATTATGAAACAAAAGAGAGAACTAATATACAAATTACACAAATATATACAAAAACACATAAACTCATATAAACACTATACTTGTATTAAGTATATCCTGTTAGAAACTAACATTTAACCTCTCAAAAACACTTTTGATGGACCCTAGCTTCCTATGTTAAAGTGGTTCATTGCACCTATTTTACAAAGTTTTGTGCGAAACTATCAACTTCTCACCATACCACCTAACATCTTAATATATGCAATTTAAATTATCTATGAAACCAATATATCTCATTTCTTTAATAATCTCATGTACTTAATACCACAACCATAACTTAACTAAAATATCATCCCAAGTATATCATTATTTCTCACTCAACTCAATTATCATATATCTCAATCCACAATCGTATACACTTCATTCATAATATATCTATTTATACACACAAAAATGATAGACACAGTTTAACGTATCTTTTGTTAGCAATGAGCAATGTTGCTTTAGTTGACAATGTTTAATTGGCGTAGTAATTTTCATTGCTTGAGTGATCAAATGATTTATGTAATACCATAAAACAACACATTACACAATTCATATTCAATCACACCTAACCCTTCAAACATGTCTTAATTAATAAATTTTCTTACTCAAACTAATTTTTACTTCCCAACACTCAAGCTAAGTCAAAACAAGCAACTTTATATTCCAAATCCAAAACACTAATGCAACTTCACAATACTTTCCTTTCCAATGCATAACTCCAAAAAATTTTCAAATATAAGTTGATTTCTTTTTTAGCGATAACTTACTAAACTAAGTAAGAAAAAAGTTTTAGAGTGAGTCAACCTCCTAAATAATACCAGCACAATCTAAAGAGGTTTAGAAATGTAAAATATAATTTAAAATTAGGATATATCTATCGTTAACCTCTCAACCAGCACAATATGAAAAGATAAGCGGGTAGGGAAGAAGTAAGAAAAAAAAAAGACATACTTTATGTTTTTTAAAATTAAAATTACTTAATAATAAATAATAAATTCATTTTAAAATTATTTTCCTCCTCCATTTAACTAAAATTTATTCTCATAAATTAACAAACTCGATCTTATGCCAAAAATAAAAAAGTACTATAAAAAAATTCTTATTGAACTTATTTTATTTTGAACTTATGAAATTATAATAATTCTTATTCAACATAAAATTAAATTAATTTTAATAAAATTTTTATTGTTATTAATCCCAAGGATTAATTAATATTAAAGAATAAAAGAAGTTTATATCTTTAACATATATATTCTTTCTAACTTCTGTCGTTTTCATTTCTTTAACTCTGCTGTTAATTTTTTTTTTAATTTTATTAACCTTAACAAATATTAAACAATTAAAATTAAAAAAATATTGAAATATAATAAATTTAAATTTTTGAGAAATTTCATATTTTATTTTCAATAAAATACTTTATTTTGTATTAGTTAAAATTAACCTAGAACATAAATATTAACAAAAACCTGTTTTTATTTATAAAAGATCACGAAGCAACTGAACCAAACTAAATATATAATAAATGAGCTGACATGATTTTGTCAATCACATCTACCCTGCAGTGCCAATTAATGGAGAAATCAATAAGTAAACCTGTTTCAATTAATCAACTATGTCGGGCATTGACTAATATGTTACTTTTGATGAAAAATCTTAATCTATAAAAGTTCAAAAATTACGATAATTTTTTTTTGTATAATTCCCTAAACAAATATTAAAAAAATAATTATGCTCATATATCAATAGCATAAACTACAAATCAGTCAAAGCACATATCTAAACAATATAATATATTACAAAATCATTCATTACTTTTTCTTTATCTAATTAGTATCACTAATATTTTCTTAAAAAATATTATAGCACAAAGATTTCCTTAATATATATATTTTTTCTCGAAATGGAAGTTTTACTGTAAATATTTGTTAAATAAATATAAATTAGTAAACAAAAAAATTGATTACAATGAAACAGTGATACTCAATAAATAATTAAAAATAAAATGTGAGGTTGAAAAATTAATAAAAATTGTTTTTTATTATTATACAGTGAGAGGATAAAATTTTATCTTTTAAATTTTTATTTTAAATTTAAAATCAATCTGACATAAAAAGGAAAAAAAGGAATATTAACGGTTTCTTATTTTTTAAATTCAATTTCATTTTATAATTTTTATTTTAGATCATGTAAATCTTTATACGATATTGTACAAAGTCATCAAACATTCATAAATATAAAATGTCAACCCCTTTATTCTTATACTTAAAAAAAAAACTCTTCTTATTCTTATTCATTTAAAATATCAAACGTATATAAATTATACTTGTAACATCTTATAAATCTTAATAATTAGAAATACATATAAATATAGTTATAATTTAAATGATTTATTTTATTTCAATAGATTTTCTAACGAATAAGATTTGGTGAATAATTATTTAATTAAAAGAAGTATTCAAAGATATTTTAAATATTATTTAATATTTTTAGATATTGTAATATTGTTATATATATTATTATTAAATAATAATAATAAGTGATAATAAAATATTATATTGTTTTTAGAGATATTAGAAATGAACAAGCTTTAGGGAGAATTTTAATAGAAATGATTGTAAGTCAAGAAATAATGAAAAAGTTTTAAAGATCCAGTTTTGAAGGACGAAAGGAAGAAGTGAAGAATAAGGGGAGGTTATATTTTTTTTTTCTTGTTTACTTTTCTTGCCTTTTTGTTTATTTAGTATGATTATGATGACATATTAATATGTGTTTGTTTGAAAACGTAAATGTATGTTCACGTGTGATGACTCAACGAAAGGTGGTGAAGGATAATTGTGCGTATTTGTACTAGAGGTAAACATCGCTGAGACTATTGAGGATGATGGGAAGTGACACTTATGTACTTCGCTGAGGAAGCTCTCGAGGAAAGTAATGGAAAGTGAAACCTGTATTGGTAAGCTACATGTGAGAATTACAACTCAGATTCCTAACACTGAGTTCATTGATGGTTGTATTATTTGCAGTAATGACATGTTTTGTGTGGATGTGTAAAACAATTTGTGTAATTGTATGGTGATGTGAGACAAATGGCTATGTACGGTTTAGGTGAGTTGTTATAGTATTATTGATGTGTATTCTAGTTATTATGTTTTGATGTTTGTATGTTAGCTCACCACTTGTTTATGGTTGTGGTTTCCATCTAAAATGATTGTATTTTTTACGAGAATAAATAATAGTAAAAGTGTTAAGGAAGACGCACGACACTAGGGAGAGTGATCAATATTGGGTGACATCTAGGATAATTTTTTAGTATTATGTTTTTACTTTTCAATAAAGTTTGTTTGGAAAACATTTTTTTTTGTTTACTGACATTTTCAATAAAATATGAATGAATTTTTATTTTAAATCATGTAATTTGTGTTCATTATATATTTTAGAAAGCAAAAAAAATGGGATGTTACAATATTTATAGTCTTCCTTGAGAAATCAAAATTTTAAACTTTGAAAACATATATAAAAAAACTCGATAAACTAGAAAGATCTATACAATATAAAAGTCGTATACCTAAGTGACAACTACATTTTAAACAAGCTCTCAGTAGTCTCACTTTGCACACCTCTCCCATTTGCATCATCCTTTCTTCATGTATAACATACAATCATCATAGGAGGAAAAGCACAACATAACAAACAATTAGGTAAGCCAGTGAAATTTTAACAAGTTATATACTGAAGCACTTATAATGTTACCATTCAAGAAGACATTGATATATTTCGGAATACTCAAGCATTAAGTTGAATACTCATGATGGTTTTGCACCTATCATGTAACATCATAGTGCATTTTAGCAACTTTTAGGCTCTACTTGGCCAAAAGTTCCTCATGACCAACCTAGTTCTACTTGGTTTAACATCTTTCATGACAGGATTAGTTCACTATAGCCTAGCTAGAAATGTTCTTTTTCACACAAATCATGTTATAGGAACCTCCTTCAACTCTCACTCTTCACTTCATTCTCTATATGAGTTTGTGAGTTTAGTAGAGTTAAAATAACCTCATTCTCTATACTTCTACTCAATGCATACACTTGAAACACATGTAAACTCTAGACGGGTGGGAGGGGTGTTTGAATAGAGTTTAAAATTTTTTTTCGCAAATGAATGTTAGATGCTTTTGTAGGGGTTAGATTGTCTGCAAAGTGTTTTGAATACTTAAAGGTAGAGTTTTGAACACTTAAAGGTTTTCAAGAGTGTTTAGAAAGTTTTTAGAACTAAAATAGAAAGAACAATTATTTTTATACTAGTTCACTCCCTTAAGTATCCTCAAAGGGTTCCACTAATCTTTTAAAGATTACAAGCAAGTTTGACCACTTTTGGTTTACAAACTAAGCCAATTGGTTAAACAAGTTTCACCACTCCTGGTATAACACTAATCCAACTGATTAGATTGTTTAACTCAACTAAGTTAAACTAACAAGTGTTTGAATTCACTTTTGAATATCCAAAACAACAAAGTGTTTTTGAAATACAAGAACATATGATTACTCTCTTTGAGAGGATATAAATTCAATACAAAGAATATATGAAAACTTGTAAAGAGACTTTTCTTATTCAAAGAAGAGGTCTAAATGACGTGAGCTTGAGAGAGAAAAACAACAAGATCTAAGAAAGTAATAAATCTTGATTTTCAATTCTTGTTCTCTTCTCTTCATGTAGTCCTCTTTATATAGACTTCTTCAAAAAAGACATGTTACTCAGAGCATTGACTTTTGCGTAGGTGTGTAGCCTTTAGGGTACGAAGTCAGATGCTATGTTGTTTCTTGCAAAGGTAACTATGCTACTTGTACGGAGACGTCATATAGAAGGCATCAGGGAAACATTTCTATAATGTCTTCCTATCTTTGAACGTTCTTCTAATCCAATGCAAAACTTTTGAATGAAGCTTTCCACCGTATTGATCTACACATAAAAAGAGAGCACAACACAATAGATAATAGAGTACTAATACGTACATGCATTAAAAAATTCATTGTTCCACTTTTATTCATTATCCCGCTTTGGTTTGTTACACAATTTTATTATCACTCAATTATCATTACAACAATTTCATACAAATTCACACAATTTCGTAACCTACATAAAATTATAGTCAACCTAGCAAATTACTTCACCACAAATACAAATAAAAAGAAAGAGAAAATAAAAAAAAACAATAAAAGGATTTGCCTGGCTTCAAATCCATCACTATTCAACGACGATGCACAGTGGTGGGAGTGCGTGGCACGACGGTAATGCGTGGCATGGCGGTAGTGCACCTAGCTTGGATGTGCCCTTGCATGAAAGAGGAAGAACAAAACCATGATCCCTCCCTTGCACGTGTTAGAGAAGAAGAAGATGAAGTCAAAGACCCCAAGCTTGATGACATAAATGGCGACAGAGATGACGACTTGGCTCAACGAAAATGGAGGCACGTCAAAGGGGTCTGTAACTGCAGTAATCTAAGCTTAAATGGAAAAAATGGGAGAAATGACAGGTTGTACTCATGGGAGAGAAAACAAGATGAAGGGGGGGGGTGGAAATAGAAAAAAAGTGGTGTTTGAGGATGTGAAACGAGATAAGAAATAGGTTTGGAAAGAGAGAGAGAAAAAAAATGTGTAGTTCGCGAAAAGAGAAAAAGAGTGGGCAAGAAATTTGCTGCTCCTTTTACCGACAGATTTACCAACGAACTTTTTTGTCGATAAATTAAATATGTATTACTAACGGACTTTTTTTAAGTAAATTTAACATGTATTATCGACAGATTTACTGACGAATTTTTTCATTAATAAATTTAATATGTATTATCGACGAATTTACTAATAAAAAATTCTATCGAAAATAAAATATGTGTTACCAATAGATATGTTCGTCAATAATTAAAATTTAAAAATATGTCAGTAATACATATTTATTGTTATTTCTAACGATAATTTAAAAAAAAAAATTGTGATGTTGTATAACTTCTTGACTCTCTCCCAAACTAAAATCAAAATCACATTATATATAATTTATGAACTAAAAATGTAATTGGTTATATAAATTTTATATATATTGGTAATTTCATTTAGAAAATATACATTTTTTTAAGAAATAACTTTCTTTCCACTTCTTAAAAAAAAGCATGAGAGAATTATTTTCAAATATTTCAAATTTAAGATTTTAATCTTTTTTAGAAGTACTTATTTTTCAATATTTATATAAAAGTCACTTAAAAATAAATAACTTTTTCTTAGCCCATAAAACATACAAGTATTAAGATGAAAAATGAAAGTTAAAATTTTCCAATTATCACATTTTGTTTTTCTCCACACGCGTTTAAATGAGTCAACAAAACTTAAAAAAGCATAATTTAATTTTTTATTTTTTATTTTCTGTTAATAAATTTATTTATGTAAAAGCATTACCTAAAAAAAACATAACCTAATTTTATAAACGTAAGTAGACTCTATGAAGGGTTGATGCTTTAAACTATTAACTTTGTTCACTTCCTTAATTCCATTTGGTACCAATTCAATTTCCCAAAATCTGTGTTCCTTATTAATTAAGGAATCATGCTTTGCCGTAAATGCACGCCTCCTATGAAATTCAAACCCGTTTAACTTCTATCTAATAAATCATTCCCACTCTTTTGTTTGGGTACACTTTCATCTAATAAACTTCTCTCATTACACTTCTCTAAGAATAGATGGACCCCTTTTCTCAATTATTTATTAACTTTTTTTTCTTTTATACATTTATATAATTTTTATTATTTTTTCTATTATATTTTCAAAATATTTTTCTATTTTTATGTAAATATTTTATCATTTCAATTTGTTATTATCAAAATGATATGATTATTATTTTTGTTTACACTTCACCATTTTATAAATTAATTTTTATTTTTTATATAATTTTCTCTAATTCATCGTTTTTAAGAAGTACGAGTCAATAGTTTAAACGTGTGTTTTGTTTTTATGTAATTAATGTTGAGAGATAGAAAAAAGCTGAAGTGTTGCATTTCTTTCAAGGAATTTGTGACTAAAAAGATTGTCAATTGTTGATCGTGGTTTGACATTTTTACCCTTATTTATTTTTACTATGAATTCAATTGGTAAGCATGCCAATATGACATGATTTTCTTGGGTTGGAAAATAATCCAAGTTGAAAGTTGAAGTGAGCTTCTTCTTTTTTTTCAATGAAAAATCCACACCTAATGATGCAAAATGGATTCTATACTGTACTACATTTTATTTTTCACATGTGACTTTTTATTTTATTAATTGAAACTTTTTTAATATAGGTTTAATATTTTGATAGTATGTGTAGGTTGAGGTTTCTCAACTATATTTTTTTTCTTATTTTTTTTTCATCTTAATTGGGTTCTAAAATATGAAAAATAAGTGTAATTGAGTTTCTGCTCTTAAATTGGGTTAATAAGGTTTAAATTAAGCTGAGTTATTAAGGGATGACAAAAAAATTCGCGCCTACGGATATTCGTAGACAAAATTCGCGACGGATAGTTGGTACTTGCAGATATTTATTATCCATAGGTTGCGGGTAGCAGATATCTTAATACCCACTTATAACCGGGTCAGGTGCGGATATTATACTACCCGACCCACAGATACTCGTTCCCCGCAAAAATAAAAATAATAATTTAATTTATATTTTACTTCATTAAATTTAATTTAAAATAAAATTAATTTATATTTTTTAAGATTAAGTTTAATTAAAATTAAATTTTATTTTATATTTTTATCATTTATATTAAAACTTATATATTTTTTTGTAATTTTATTTAAATTTTATTTTACAAATGTATAAAAATATATATTTTTTAATATTTGCAGATATCTGCGGGTATCCACGAGTTTTAAAATATTCGCAGATTTTTTTTTTAAATGGATATCCACGCAGGTAGCAGACAAGTTACGCGTGGAGTTTTCATTTTCGGGTCGGGTTGTGGGTATGCACTATCCGTACTAACCCGTTGCCATCCCTAGAGGCAATTAAATTAGGATTAACACAGAGATCAAAATTGGAGAGGGATTAAGCGAGGTTCTTTGTATTTTTGTTTTAGGGATTGAGTGAGGTTTTTCGTATTGTTGTTTAGTTTCGTGAAATTAGAGTTTATGTTGTTTTAGGGATTGAGCGAGGTTTCTATTGTACTGCCTTAGTGAATTCAGGTAAGGTGTCCTTTGCGTTTTGGATTTCATGGTAGCACGAGTTGCCTGAAGGATATCTTCGCAATTGTCACTACGATGAAGGAGGCGAGATTTCTTCTCTGGCGAAAATTAGGGTTTCACGTTTTGGTGGCTTGCGGGTTGTTGTGATGGTGGTGGCCATGAAACAACTCGATTTGTGTCTTATTTTCTGCGATTTGGGATTAGGGATTTCTGTGCGATTTAGGGTTCAAGATTTCTTTGGTTGCAGGTTCCATGAAGTTCACGATTTTGGGAAGATGAGATGCAGGTGGTTTGTCGCTTAGTTGAGTTCACTACAGGGTTTTTGGAGATTTAATGGTGTGAGACTGCATTGTGCGAGAGAAGAACAAGTTCTTTGTTTCACGATGGCTGTCACGATTTTGTCCATGGTGGTCCACAGTGGTGCAAAGATGGCGCGATGACGAACACTCTATAAATCTTAAATTTGTTGCATCTCCAATCTCGAACTCTCTTCAATCTTGTTCCCAATTTGGTTTTCAAGAACCCTAATTTTGTCATTCCAAATTCAAATTTTAGAAACATATTTTTTCAAATTTTTAATCTAACATATTCCACATACATTGCCCTGCATGTGCCACGTCGATTAATAAATCCACCTCACACAAACAACTCAACTTAATTTTGATCCCATTAACCCAATTTAACGTTAAGGACCCAATTGCACTGAGTTTTTACAATTAGGGACCCAATTGAGACAAAAAAAAATAAGAAAGAGACCTATTTGAGAAAATCCAACATAAATAGGGACTATCAAAATGATTAAACCTTTAATATATTAAACTTATCACATCACTTCAAGAATCATAGGAAGTTAAAAATACACTCTTATGTTGACAAACATAATCACCAAGCACGTGGAAGTACCATAATGAGGGAGCCCTTGCATTTTTGTTGAAATATGGTCCACATAGGTAAGGGGACCTTCAAATCTAAGTAGTAGCTCGAAAAGTCACATGAGACTTAGAGGAGGTGTAGGAATGTGGCCCTTTTGTTAAGAAGTTATTGTTTGTATTGGACTATAATGACAAATTCCCTAACCATGGTATCAACTCTACCTTGTGGGTGACCTTTAGGAGCCATCATGGAGCATGTATTAAAGAGTAGTGTAGGATATCTAGGCCATTATATTCGGTCATATGGTGTAGGTTTGTTTAAGGCTTATAATAAGGCCTAAGTAGCATAATATTTTCCTTAAGTTAGACATCCAAACCAAGTGGAAAGTGTGTGCCATGTGTCATGCTTCCATTGGAGAGGATATTGCTTTTTAGAAGTGACTACATGGCACCCTAGGAGTGGAGATGATTTCTTTTTGGTAGTGGCCACATGTCCCTTCATCATTGAAGAAGATTTGCTTTTAGTAGTGGCCACATGACACTCTAGGAATGAAGATGATTGTTTTGTGAGTGGCCACATGTCCTTCCATCATTGGAGAGGATTTGTGGACACTTGTCTACTCCTTAAAAGGCCTCTTTTTTGCCAATAAGAGTAAAGGTGGGAGGTCATGCTTTTAGGGTTAGAAGGAGACACCCTTAACCTATAAATAAAGGTGTCTCCACCCTTGTTTTTCATCTTGGATTAATGTAATCTTATGCTGCCAAATTATGGCCATACACTTCTTAGATTAAGACTAGAGCAACCCTAGAGGCCCCTCTACTCACATTCCTCCTTAAGTTTGCTTCACCTCTCTTGGAGCCATTAAACACCACCTCACCATCACCATATCCACCAAAACCATGAGCATATCACCTTGTCCAACCCTAGCTACGTAACGTTGGACCTTTTCCCACTCCATTTTCGCACTCATCATCCAAGGAAACACCCCATTCATGCACATCTCCTAGTTTTGCCTAACCTAACTAAGGAGGTTGCTATTAGACTACCTTGGGAACGACTCACAAGAGGAATTTGAGCAGATTCTTCAGGCTGAGGCTTTACTACATGTGTAGGAGCTCAACTTTTCAAACATTGTCACATGGAGACTCAACAACTATCAAGTCCACCACAGTTGACATGACAACAAAAAAAGCACTTCCTTCAACAACCAAATGTTATCGATGTTGACATCGATCTTTTGCTTCTTGGAGGGAGGACGAGCGACCAACCTAACACTCTAGCGAAAGGCCTTCTAGTCAAAGTGGTTCAACATACTTTTTGTAAAAAGAAAAGAAAAGTAAGGGAATAAACCATACAAGAAACATTGAAACACAATATTCAACTTTCAATCCAAATATGCCTCAGGGTCCTTAACATCTAGGACACAAAGCATTTCTTGACAAATAATTGCTCGGGGTAGCTTATTGAAAAGCTTGACCCTTTTTTTCTCCTCAACACTTAGTAAATTCTCTCCTACAAATTATAATTCATGGGGTAACCCTAACTTAGAGGAAACTTTGGTTGACGAGTGCCAGGGTTCAAGAAGAAATGGATCTCGGCCTCGGGAGTTGAGGCCTCCACCTTAAAGAAATGGATTTTAAAGTTCTTGAAGGATTTAGTACATATAGAAAAGAACAAACTGTACTTCACACTATTTAGTGATACCTAGTCAACCTTGAAATTGTGTTTCAATTGGTAGAAATAAGTAAAATGATGAGGAGTACATACAACCCCTAACCAAGTACATAAAACTTGGAATGCCTAAACAAATGTCCAGTTGTTGGAGTGAAGTTAGCTTGGAGCCACATTTAAAAATGTAAAAAGACCGACTTCAAAATCGGTCACTGGAAAGGTACAACAAAATCTTTGAAGAAATACTCAAGATAAAAATAAAAGTATTTTCTTTTTCCTCAAGCTTCACAAAAACCTTGTCGAAAAAGGAATAGGGAAGGGGTAAGCCCATTCTGACAATTTTCGAAGGTGGTAGCAAACTCGACCACCCTTTAGGATGAAGTAAAACTAGAGATGTAAGAATTAGCTTTGGGAGTAGAGGTAACTACTTTTTTCCCCTTTCCCTTCGACTTAGTCTTATGCTTTTTGGAAGCTTCAATAACAACCCCTAAAGAAAGGATTACAAGGACGACAATGGTGAATACATACCTAATGATGAAGAACAACAGACACAGGTGTAAGTAAAGCTTGAAGAAAGTGCATCTTGAGAGTGAAAAATGTAGAGAATGTAGAAGGAGATAATATGAGGAATAAATAAAGCAAAATAAGTTAAAGCAAAGAGGAGATGAAGTATTAGAATTCAAAAGGTTTAGGATTCACTCAAGCATCACTTCCTTCCAACTAGACACGACCTTTAGTGTTTTGCATCCATTGCTGAAACCAACAAGATGACTTCATGGTAGCATGAAAGTTAAATGCATTAAATACGAAAGGCTACTTTGCATGCCTAAAGAGATCATCACTCAAAATCCTTCAATAATGTAACAAAAAATAAAAACTAGAATGACATCACAACAAAGTAAGTTTACAAGGTAACACCAAGTACTCTCAAAATAATAATAAAAAAAAAACTGCCTACAACCCCGATAAAAATGTTATCTCGTCTACATAGGAAAATCGGTTTAGACTTAGCCAAAGGACTAATCATCACCAAATCCATTCCACCTGCATGAATATGTCATTCACAACTTGACCAATTTCCTAATAAGTTAAGTCATTATGTCGATAAAAAATTGAGTTTGGAAAACTTGTATAAATACTTAACCAATAAAAAGATCTTAATGACCCATTAAAACTCGACACTTTTAATCAAAACTTGTACTTATATCATATAATCATTCTAACATCTCATTTATAGATTGATTACTTGTCATTACACTCCTAATACTTCACATAATAACCATGTTTTACAAATTTCTTATTAAAAAAATTTATCAAAAGAATATAATTCACGCACATTTTTTCACTTATACTCAAAAATTGAACTCTCACTTACTTAACCATGGAATAAACTTTTTTTTACCCTCTTTCTCTTAATTCAAAACTATCCCTTAAATATATTAAAAAAAAAGAAAAGAAATAAATTAATTTATGAATTAGAATTAAATAGAGAGAAGTAACCACCATACCATTTTATTTTTGGTATAAATCATATAGGATTTTATTTTAATATTTACAAAAACATATATATTTTAATAAGAAATAAATTTAAAATAGTTAAATTTACTAGATTTTAAATGTATAAACTTGTTCTTAGGAAAACTTGTACAAATTTGAGAGTAAAAAAGTCTCCGGAGGGGCATTCGATTCTAACTGGATTCGTACTTCTTCATCGAAAAATAAATAAATAAAATTCTGTTTAAATTCTTGATCGATAAATAATTTTTTTTATTTTTTTATTTTAAATTAAATTTTAAAATTATTAAAATACCTTTTATTTAAAATTTGTTTTTATTTTAATAGAGTCTTTTTTAACCTAAAACTTGATACACCTAAAATGTATTAATTAAAAAAAACTTTTTATTTGAATTATCAAATTCATATATATATATATATATATATATATATTAGTTCATATTATATATATACAAAATTAAAAAAGCTGAAATAAAGAATAGGAAATAGTGGAAGGCAAAGTGTGGAGGAGGAGATCTGCGAATGTGGTGTGGTCGTCGGAGTTGCCGATAAACAAATTCAGTGAAAATCTTGAATTCAGCTTACGCAGGGAAATAATAAGGGAACCCTAATAAATACGATGCGTTTCAATACCTGTCACGTTTCGCTGGCTTTCGTTCTCAAATTCCTCAATTTCCTTCAATCCTTCGTTGGCATTTCCATTTTGCTCTATTCCATATGGATGTTCAACGAATGGGAGCATCGTCTTCCTCCTCCTCCTCTTCCTCACGCTTTCGATTTCTATCTCAATCTCTTTTCCATCGTTCTCCCCGCCCCATGGTACCACTAATCTTTTTCATTCTCACTGTTTCTGCTTGTTAATTAACCCTTTCTCATTCAGCTGCTTCAACTCTATTATTAGAGTACATGCTATCAACTACTTTCGCCTCGGGAATTAATACTTAGTACTTCATTGTTCTACTGTTTTAGTTTTTTCTTTTTTTTTTTAAACTATGATGAGATTGCAACTGGTGTGTGAAATGCTTAGGTTTAGATTTAGACGGTTATTTGATTTTGTCGTTTCTAATGCTGAACTCTTTTTCGCAGGTTTATCTACGCTTTCTTGGGAGTGGGAATTTTGGTGTTATGCATTTCTCTCTTGGGTTGCATTGCAGCTGAAATGATTAATGGTTGCTGCTTGTGTTTTGTATCCCACTCAAATTTTGAATGTTTATTTTCGTAATAAAGGTTGGCTGCTCAAGTTTTTAAATTGCGGTCGCTGTTTTGGGTCACTGCTTTGTCATGTTCTTTCGCGTTGTTGGAAATTACAGACTAGGTGGTCGAAACCACCGTTGGGGACTGTTTTTCAAAACTTTTTGGTTTAGAATCTATTGAGCTTTATAGGAGTAGAGTAAACTTGTGTTGAATGCTTTGAAGTAGTAGCTTTTACTCTGCTTTTTTGATTTCAAATGTTGAAAGTTATTTTTGCTTTTCACTCCTTGACCCTTTGGAAAATTCTAGTACACTCTACTCATCGCGGTGCTTCTTCTGTTGGAAGCTTCTCTGGTGGGATTCATTGCACTTGATAGTGATTGGGAGAAGGTTCTCACTTTCTTCTTCGCCTACGTTATTTATGTACACAGTTACACTAGTTCGTGTTTGTGTTCCTCTTTTGAGGTCTATAGTTAATTATTATTGTCTTTGCAGGATATTCCACTTGATCCAACCGGTCGACTTGACGAGCTTCGAACTTTCATCGAAGATAATATAGATATCTGTACTTGGGTTGGCATTACTGTTCTCGTGGTTCAGGTATTTTCTTTACTGTTGCTGTTTTGGTGTTAGTATCTGGTATTTTTTTTCTTCACCTCTCATTGGTAAATGAATTATAGTCCACTAGTTCATTTTTTAGAGTTCAAGCTTGTTCATGTTGATGTTCAACAAAATGCATTATTATATATTATCTGAAGTTGATGTTTCTTTATTAATACTTTTAAACTTTTTGGAATCGTCTATAACTTGTATCATTTAGGTGTCAGTCTTCTTTTTTTCAAGCATCTAACCAGTTATTCAACTATCTTAAGTTGTTATTTTTAGTTCGTTAACTTTAATTGTGTAAGGGATTGGACATATATATTAATTCAGCTCTGTCTTAAGGTTATCTTTCACTCTGTTCACTAGATTCATGGATGGAGTCAGAGGTGTTATTAACTTTGTAGAACACTACATTCTATAGAATGCAGTCACTGTAGCCTTTGGTTAATTTGGTTTCAGTAATTATATGTAACAAAAGTTCATAACAGAAAAGAGAAGTTATGTCTTGAATTTGGTTTTGGAATTTGAATTACTGCTATTTTCCTGACTATGTATGTTAGTATTATATCCTCCAAACTATTGCTTTGGTTGCATTCTAAACTTCTGTTGGTTAATTTTTTGTGGTAACCCAACATGTCCTTTGAAATTCTTGAATTACTCATTATATATTTATTGTGAAGATTCCAAAATAATGTAATGAAAATTCCCATTTCCATAACATTCACAAGGTTATAAGGTTTTTATTAAAAGAATCATTGGTAGTATTGGTGTGAGAATGAGAGACAGTGATGAAATTTATGACTTTTTTTCTAAACTATACTAACATTTACAGCAGAACATTAATTGCTTCCTTTATCTCATAACGTGATTTGTTTTTTTAAGTTAATACACACTTTTTAAGAAAATTATTCATTGCACTAAATACCACCGATTGGTGTTATATATAACCTTTTTTGGACAAAATAAATCCTTATTAAATGTAGTTGTCAATCTACTTAAGTATTTTGGTGACTTAATATAAGAGGGTGTTGTTGAAAAATAATTTATGTTTTCTTAGTTTTTTAAAATGAAAAATATTTTGAGATATAAAAAAACTCATATGTGACAGTGGGAGTAATAGACAATAATAATTGTGTTATTATTTTATTTAAATTATATATATTTTTAACTAAGCTACTGCAATTTATAAACAGAAGTAAACATGATTTGTTATTATGATGATCTTTTTACCCTAAATAAGAAATACTAGCTATTGAACAAAGAATAAAGCATCCAATGAGCATCTTAGTGATCTTCCTAACATGCTTTCTTCTACCTACAATATTTGTTTATCCTTTACCTCTTGTTGTCCCTACCTTAGTTGGGCATGAGACCATAACTTCTTTTTCATTTTAGATTATAATGCTCAGTTGACAAATACTGAAAGTGTTTGGAGGCAGAGTCTGGTATAAATATGCTAATCTTTTTAATTCATTAAGGCTGAAACAGGAAAACTAGACAAAATTCTACCCCAAAGTGTCTAGCATACTTCTTGTCTGTGTTTTACATGTTACAAAGACAACCTGAGATTTATATAATAATTGGTTTTACATTTCCAGCATTTTGCTTCTATCCTCATGAAAATAGTATCAATAAAAAATCTAACTATCCATATAACAACCATGCTGGATAATGTAAAGTATTTTCTGGATTTTCTTTTATTCCATTCCCTCCCTAGTGCTTTTGCTCATTTTTCTTGTTGTCAACCTCAGGCATTGGCTCTGCTACTGGCATTAATTCTGCGAGCCACCGTGTCTACCCGGGGGACTGATTTTGATTATGAGGATGAACGTGATGCTAGGGGTAGAAGTTGGGAACCCCTACTAAATCCTCAATCTGGCCAACCATCTGGGTCTGGCAAAGTTGATAATAGAGGAAATCACTCGGATATTTGGAGCTCGCGGATGAGAGAAAAGGTACGCTGGTCTTGAAGTCTTAACCTTAATTTCTTTGATAAACTTTAATGGAATTGAGTCTTTCAGTGATAGGAAATATAATGTGATTTGTCAAGCGTTTGTTAAAAAGCTTTTATCACCAACTATCAACTAAAAGTTCCATTTTTTTTTTCTGTTTATCTTTTTCCATTGGTACATATTATCTGTGACATTTATTAATTTCGATATTATCATATAGTATTTTGGTTTTAGATTTATAGTTTTATTATTCTATTTTGCTTGGATGCTAAACTCTGATCTGTCATAGATACCTGCCTCGAAAAATTACGTTTTCAGTAGTCTGTTGTCATTTCATGAAACTATTTTTATTTATACTGTTTGAAACAGAAAGGATATGTAGTCTGGGTTTAGAAAATTGAGGAATTTCTGTTTATTACATAGGCTCAACATCAACGCTTTCTCCATTCTAAGCATGTGGTTCTTAGGATAAAGATCGATAAATTTATGGTTTTCCAACTTGTTTTTGAGACTTCAAAAATGTTTGTTTGTGGATCATTTAGTGAATTTATATGTAGTCTCTTTTCATCTCTCCTTTGTATTTAGTTTGATACATAGGTGTGTCTACTACTCATGTAATGAAATTACCATGGTGCATGGCTGTTATTGAAGTGTCGCTTAACATTAGTAATGTAGGAATTACTATTTCATGTTTGCAGTACGGATTGAACCATGGTGATAAGAGCACCTACCAACCATGAATTTCAGGCAATCACCGCTACTAGACATCAAGCAATTCAATGATGTGTCGACATTTGCGTACATACATGTATATCTTTGGTTCTAATGTTGTACGTACTTTCATATTTCAGGAAAAATTATGATGTAAGCAAAATATAGTGGTGGTATATGTGTTGTAAAACCAAACGAGCTATCGATTGAAGTTTAAGAGTGTCTTGTACTTAAATAGCGTAGCATAAGAGAAAAATTAATAACAAAGCTACATCAAAAAGGACCCAATGTAAGCACCTTCCTCATGGATCTACTGCTAGTGCAGTCTGCAGCACAGAACATTAGTTGACATTGCTCAATGGCCACGCATACAGCTATATACTTGGATATGGTGCACGTGAAACATACGTCTCTCATGTGTCGGTATTCATGTTTTTTTTTTTCTTCTCAAATAACAAATATCGTAATTTTGTATAAAATTTGAAAAAGCAGAATTGGTTGGAAAATATTGCAGTGTGGAAAACAAGTATCTTTGAGAACTTAGCATGACTCAACATCAAGTGAAATCGGAGGGCAAACTTTCAGTATCTTATGGTTCTTACGCTTGATCGCACACGATATTTTTCTCCCTTAATTTTATTTTAGAATATGAAAAATGCTAGTTATATAGGTATATGATGATTTTAATAAAATGGGAATAATTTTTCCGTGTGAAGATTTCAGTGAATCAGGACAGTTTGAATTCACATGACAAATGGTAGTTACATGTTTCTCGCTGGTAAAATGCTATGCCATTATTATTAGCACTTGATTTGTACTATTGTGTTTCATACTAGATGTTTTTATTTATTTATTTATTAATTTCCAGATACAAGGAAGTGTAGCTAATATTATATTCCTCTGTTGGATGTATTAGAAATTATCCATGTGACCATTTCTTACTACTACAGGACGATGTTGATTATTGGATTAACTGAGATCGTATGTTAGTATTTTGGCTTAGTAGACCATGACAACCTTTGCTGAATATGTTCCTAGAGAGAACTGCATATTTCATTTTATTTTTTAAAAAGGGAAGAATAAACAAAGGCATACACTTCTACTCTGCAAAGTTATGAGAGATTGTACTCTCCCAAACTGCACCCACTGATCTATTCTTAATAATTTTGGAAGCTTGTCTCGTGGAACGTGGTCCACGGTGCTGTCACGGGACTTGAACAGTGATTCAATTTGTTATCTGTAGATACCATGATTTTCTAGATTGGTTAGAAATTTCTCGTCGAATGGTCATTGGGAAATATTCTCAACCTTTTATCCATTGGAAAAAAAATGGGTCTGTTTTCCTTGTTCTACTTTAAGGCTTCAGCACCATCACATTGCAAATATTGGATTTTGTTTCCAACGTCTATTTCAAACAACTTTTCAATTGTCATTTTCATGTACTTCAAAATGTACTTATTAAATATACTCCAATGCCTAAGTTAGTTTGGATTTGATTAGATAAATAATTAATGTTTTAATAAATATGTTGTAAAAGTTTTCACAACCATACATTTGACTTGTATTTATAATTTTTACATAGATTTTTTATTAGGATTGGTCTAATCATGATCCAATTTTTGTTTAAACTTGATCTATTTAGATTAACTAGATGATTAGCTTATTATGATCGTAACTGATCGGTCTCCTTCAAGTTTGGATGATCGGTCATGTCATTTCGATTAGTATGTATCGGTTGCCACATATAGTATAACACCTCTCATCTCTCTTGGGTCATTGTAATGTAAGAATCTTTCCATGATTTACGGAGGCAAATAAACCCAATTTCTAAGTTCAAAGTAATAAAAGGTTACAATGACCACCTTTATCTTGATATGATTATTTCTAAGGGTTTTTATCGATTATGGGTGAGTTTGCACTTGTTTCTTCGTTTAAAAAATCATAATACTTTTACCTTTGAAAGAATTTCTTGCAAGCATTTGAAGTGTTTATTTCTTGGACCACAAACTTAGTTGACACTCCATGTGTGGTAAGAGAATCTAAGTTGTGTTTACGAGAAAAAAAGAGAATGAACATATAAGATTCTGAATTAAACTAGTTAAAATTCTCATTATCTTTCATCCCTAAGAGGATTCCATGAATGGGTTTAGAGAAGGGAAATATAAAATGCTCTGATAAATGTTTATTTAATAGTTCTTTATAAGAAGTCATCATGTGCTAGGACGTGATTCCAATTAATCTATGTTTCAACATGATCTAATGGGAGCCAACAACATGTTATTAAAGGACTACAAACTGTGATTTCTATGGATTCATAATGCATCAATTTTACCAACTCTACTTATGGTATTGTTAAGTTATAGCATCCCAATTACAACTAAACTAGTACTATCACATACAAATAGTGACTTGTGAGTTGTGCAAATATTTTTATATTTTGTTTTGATCCCAACTATTCCTTGATATACATTAATGCTAATATTTTCCTAAGTGCAAGGACAAGCCTGTAAGACCTTGAGAGTAGACGTCATTGAATGTGTGATTGGAATATTGTTTGTTAATAAAATAAATAATATTTTATATAATTACCACATGTTTATTAGTCAGAGCTTGTTGTGGTGGGGTAAAGGTCTTGTGTACAAGTCCTATTTGGTGGGAAATACTAACCATTTTAGTTAAAAAAGGAAAAATGTGAAATAAGCGAAATAGAGTTACTTAAAAGGATATTAAATGTGAAGTACCTGAAAAAACACTAGAAGGGGGGTTGAAGAGTTTTATTGGAAAACGTTTCCCAAAGGAGATAGTATAACACTTATGTCAAGGATTAAAAGGTTTATTTAAGTTGTTAAACGCTGGACTTTAGAAATTAGTTTAAACAATAAATTCTTTCTAGTAAGTGCTTTTCAATCATTGAAAAATGTTTGTTGCAGCATTTTGATAAAGCTTGCTCTTTAATAAAGAGTCGTTTAATAACATGATCTTTAATATCAATTCAAATAAAGTGAACTATAGGTTTTGTAAGAGAAGCCTTTAAAGAGAATAAAACAATAAACACATGGTCATTTTTATACTGGTTCGCTCCATCGAGATACGTCCAATCTCCTCTAACACCTTAGAGGGTTCCACTATAATCTTTAATAAGATTACAACTGAGTATTCTCACCACTCCTAGTATCCATAGGTACTCCTGGTATCCACTGATATGCTGCCTAGTTGAGTTTCATCCACTCTTGATTATGCAATATTCTTCACCACACCTAGTATCCCTAGTCAACGAATAACCTTTCGCTACCCTAAATTAGTTGAGTATTCGCACCACTCCTAGTACTAGACAATCCTGGTATCCTCTGATACGGCCTAGATTTCCTTAACTCCTCAAAATTTCAAAAGTGGTTTAATTCTATTCAGAATTCTAATCAATGATTGCTTACAAGTCGTTTAGACTATTACTCTTGCAAAGAGGATATGTCTACAATACAATACAGTCTAGAGACTCACTGGATGTTTCTCTCTTTTCTCTTTTTCTCTCTTCTTAGAAAAATAAGCAAATATTACAATAAAGCTCGAGAGTATCACTTGACTTTTCTTCTTTTCTGCTCAAATATTTTTTTTGCTTGAGCTTTTGTGTTTCTCTTCTAAACGCCTTTCAGAGGATGGATTTTACGTTGTAAGCTTTTTTCTTGGGCTATCCTCTTGATTCTTCCTTTGAATGATCTTCTATTTAAAGGCACCTTGAAAAGATATCCGTTAGACTGAGCTCTTGGCCTTGAATATTGTGTCTTCTCTTTCTTTCGTATAAAGAAACTATAGGTTAAAGTCAACTTGTCAGAGCAATCATGCTTTTTAAGTACTTTGCTTGAAGTAGGTTTTATTTTCTTTCAGCCCCTTCTTATTATGAAGAGAACATTCCATAAATGTCTCTTTTGTCTCTAACGTCCACTTATGATATATTTCAAATAAATCAGTGGATGCATGTAGTAGATTATCTACATAGAATAGATTAGATTGTGCATGCAACAAATATGTCTTATCTCTTATTATTTTTTATTTTTGAACATTAAACATTTAATAAAAGATAATGCTTGTTCAAAACAACAAAGTGCTTTTTACAATTTCTACCTTGAGGTAGTGTTTATCAATTAAGTTTTTTCTCTAAGATACCAATCGTTGAGTAAGAACTTCATCGTTGAACGAAGTAAAGGTTTTAGCTTATGGTATCGTCTAGGCTAATGTAAACGCTTTTTGGGATAATGCCTTTTAGAGCTTGAGCGTTTACTGTGTTTCTTCTTTTATAAGTTTCCAATCTTTGTTTAAGTCTTTTAGAGGGTTTGGTCAGAGACATTGTCTCAAAATCTTTTTGCTTCTTAAGAGTTCAATTGAATAAAATTAGGTACAATATAGCTTATGTGTTCAACATAACTCACTTTCGACACTTTGACTTGTAAGTCGTTTAACATTGCGTTTGAAAGCTTTTAACCTACTTGTTTTCCTAAGATATTTCTATATTGATGGATGATTTGGGAATCTTATTTCTAGCCTTTGTGTTTCTACGTATCTTATTCTTCAGGTTTAGGTGTTTTCAGATTCTTAAACATGAGCGCATTTAGACATATAGACGATTTTATCTTAACAACACTCACAAGTAAAACAAGTGAGTCTACAACTAAAGAATTGTCTCTTTCCATAAAAAATATTTTGAAGGAATTTGGTGATGTCCTAGAGAGGAACCTATTGGGCTTCCTCCTTTTAGGGGAATAGAGCATCAAATTGACTTCGTGCTTGAGGTTGACCTTCCTAATAGACCATCCAATAGGACGAATCCTAAAGAAACCAAGGAGATAAAGTCTCAAGTTCAAGACTTATTAGATAAAGGTTGGGTTCAAAAGAGTCTAAGTCCTTGTGTTGTGCCTCTGTTGTTTGTGCCCAAGAAAGATGAAAAATGGTGCATGTGTTGTTATTGTAGGGCCATGAACAACATAAAAATAAAGTATAGATTTTCAATTTCTAGACTAGATGACATGATGGATGAGTTACATGGTTCACACATATTTTCTAAAATTGATCTTAAGAGCGATTATCACCAAATTTGAATCAAAGAAGGTGATAAGTTGAAAATTGCTTTTAAGACCAAATTTGGTTTATATGAGTGGTTGGTGATGTCTTTTGGCCTTAATAATGCACCAAATACATTTATGCATCTAATGAATCATGTTCTTAAGGATTGTATAGGTAAGTTTGTAGTTGTTTATTTTATGACATTTTAGTGTATAGTTAAAGTCTGCATGAACATGTGCATCATCTTAGGTCAATCCTCTTTAATTTTATGGTCAATCATTTGTTTGCTAACATAGATAAGTGCACCTTTTGTGTAGATAATGTCATTTTTATAGGTTTTGTGGTTAATAAGCAAGGGGTTCATGTTGATCTTGAGAAAATAAAATACATTCAAGAATGGCCAACCCCAAAGAATGTGGGAGAAGTTAGGAGCTTATATGGTTTGTCAAGGTTTTATATGAGATTTGTTCTTAACTTCTCTAGTCTAACTTCACCACTAAATGAGTTAGCAAAGAAATATGCCACATTCCATTAGGAAGAAAAATAGCAAAAGGCTTTTGCTCTCTTCAAAGATAAACTCATTAAGGCACCAATTCTAGCTTTACCAAACTTTTCCCAAACTTTTGAGTTAAAATGTGATGACTCAGGAGTTAGCATAGGTGCAATTTTGTTGTAACAAGGACATCCCATTGCTTATTTTAGTGAAAAACTTCATGAAGCCTCTTGTAAGTATCCCACTTATGACAAGGAGTTGTATGCTCTTGTGAGGGTCCTTCAAACTTGGAAGCATTATCTTGTTGCCAAGGAGTTTATCATTCATAGTGTTCATGAATCACTTCAAAAAAGACATGACATATGATTAAACTAATTAGAACATATGAGGAAGGATGTCCGAAGACATTGCTATATATGTATTACATGTTTACAATTTAAATCTACAACAATGCCTCATGGATTATATACTCCTTTGCCTATTGTTTCAACCCCTTGGGAGGATATTAGCATGGACTTTGTCTTACGTCTTCCAAGAATTGCCAAGGGTTTCGATTCTATTTTTGTGTTAGTGGATCGTTTCAGTAAAATGGCCCATTTGATACCATGCCACAAAGTTGATAATGCAAGCAATATTGCAATGTTGTTCTTCCCAGATGTGGTTAAACTTCATGGATTTCCTCATACAATCATTTCTGATAGGGATACCAAATTTCTTAGTCACTTTTGGAAGACCTTATGGTCTAAATTAGGGACTAGTTATCTTTTTCTACTACTTGTCATCAATAAACTGATGGACAGACAAAAGTAGTTAATATAACCCTATCTACCTTATTGAGCACAATGTTGAAGGGTAATAATAAATCTTGGGATGAGTATCTTCCCTATGTTGAGTTTGCTTACAATATAGTAATTCATAAGACTACTAAAATATCTCTTTTTGAGGTTGTATATGGTTTGAATACACTCACACCCATGGATTTGATACATCTTCCTACTTTTTTTGATTTTATTCATAAAGAAGGGGCATACAAGTCCCAATTTATTAAAGATCTTCATGAGCGGGTTAAAAAAAAATCAAACAACAAATTGAGAGATATGAAAAATACCACAATTAGGGGAGGAAAGAAATAATCTTCAAGGAAGGGGACTTAGTTTGGCTTCATTTAAGAAAAGGTAGATTTCCCAAACAAAGAAAGTCTAAACTTAGTCCTTGAGGAGATCGTCCTTTCAAAGTTCTTAGAAAGGTCAACAATAATGCTTATCAGTTATACCTTCTTGATGATTATGGAGTTCATGCTACATTTAATATAACTATTCTTCATTTTTTTTCCAGAACATTCTGATGCTGAGGATGACCCTCTAGATTTGAGGACAAATCCTTTTTAAGAGGGAGGAGATGATGACTTACGTCCAGTCCAAGGACCTATTATACAAAGCATGATGAAAATAATCTCAGAAGGATTGGAAGATACACCAAAGGAAGAACTAAAGAAGCATTATTTCACTTGGAAATGCACAGATTCGCCCAACGAACATCTCCCTCATCCAACGACACCATGCCCAACGTAAAAACCCTCCAACGCTCATCGCAAGCGGTCAATTTTGGAAGACACGTTTTCCTTGCTTTCCCATGTGACACATGTATTCTTTTTTCATGCCATTACACATGGCATATGAGCCGTATTTAGGGCCTGATGATCAAGTGCATAGTTGATCATGATAGAGGGTTCAATGGATCTATAAATTCAAGCCCATTTCCCTTGCTCGGGGTCATTGGTCAGAGAGAATTCAAGCCTCCTCTAGCCTACTTCCATAGTTAGGCAAGCTTGCTTGCACCGAAACACACCAATTATTGTTGTTAGATGATCTATAACATCAGTTAGAAGTGTGCAAATATGATTGAGCATTTAGGAAAACATTTAAAATCGAATAAGTAGTTACTCAAGAATTTTTATACTTGTTTGCTCAACCTAATCTACGTCTAGTCTCCCTTAAGAACTCTTAAGGGGCTCCATTAATCTTATCTAAGATTAGAATTGAGTTTAACCCACTCCTGGTTGCAATTATTCTTAAACCACTCATGGTTCCTCTAGTTAACCTAACTAGTTGAGTATTCTAAATCACTTCTAGTATCCGTAGTCAATCTGACTAGTTGATTATTCTAAACCACTCTTGGCTTCCCTAGTCAACTTGACTAGTATGAGTTTACCCACTTTTGGTTATTAGTATTATAACCACTCCTGATACATAATTGAATATTGTTAACCACTCCTGGTTCACTATCCCATCTTGACTAGAACTTTTAACTCAGTACAATGATTTAATTACAACACATTTAGTATTTGATTGCAACTACAAATTTGAATAACTCTCAAGGAGAGCATGAATAGAATACAATACAATCTATAAACATATGAGACTATTCCTCTAAGGTTGAAGAGCATCAGACAATATATGTTTGAGGTAGAGTAGAGATAATGTTTAATAATCTTTCTTGGGCATGTTCTCTCTCTCTCTCTCTCTCTCTCTCTCTCTCTCCTTTTCTCTCTTATATTTTCACCTTTCCTCAACTTCAACAACTTCTTCTATTTAGTGAATCTTCTTTATATAGCCTCCTTGATAAATGACAGTTAGATGTAAAGTTGACTTCTGGATTAAACTTCATGGCCTTTTTAGGTAACAGGTCAGACTCAAGTTTATATTACAGTGTGATAGTGCTTTATCAATGCTTTCATTCAAATGTAGTTGTATGAATTTTTGGGGGAAAGCTTGAGAAAACATCCTAGGAATGCCTTCTTATCTCTCAACGTCTTTATATCCTTTGTGCGGTGCTTCTGAATAAAGCTTTAGTATTGACATTACTTGCACATATAACAAGACCAAAGCATGCAAGCAAAGAGACACATTTTCGTACAACATTAAATATTTTAAACGTTTATGACCTTTAAGCACGTTGCGTGTTCAAAATAATTTTTTCACATGTCAGGACGTCTTGATAAATGCATTGTTCAAAGGGAAAGGGTTTGGTATGTTATGGTATGATCTTTTAAGCATTTTTTTTTCATAACCCCATCTAGGCATAAATATATCGTCTAGCGATGCTTAACACAACTTGATGTTCAGATGCCTTATTGTTTTCTTCAAGCGCAAAGATGATTAAACACTCTGTTATGAGTTCTATAATATTTGACGCTCCTTATGTCTTATGCCTTAGGTATGTTTGAGAAACCAAATAATTGTGTATCTCTTGAGATTGTTTAATGCATTATTCTGATATCCTAAATAATACATTTTGTTAGATGCTTCGTGGCTTTTCACATTTGTATGTTGAGTTTTTAAGCATCAACGTCCAGCTCAACGTTTACATAGATTATGTTTCTATTGTATCAGACGCTGACAGAAAATTTATTCCACGTATTATATTCTCTAAAAAACCATTTATCTTTACTAGATATATTGTTATATCTGATAGACACATGTTTTATACCTAAACGTTTAAACACCATATCTTGTGATTAATATTTTGTTGAGTCTTGTTTGTTAAACCTCAAAACCTGAGTTGCTGGACAATGTAGTCTTCCTAAACAATCTTGTCCCAACAATTCTGCTACTTTATATTGTTTGCGTTAGATTTCTTAGCTCACCCATATTTTTGTTTGTGTTGATGATTGTATAACGTTTGTGTTATACGACAGTAAATGTGAATGCATATATTTATGCAGTTGTGTAGATGTTGAGAGAGGGGAACTAGCAATTGGAGTTTTATAAAGTTTAATTAGTTTTCTTGTTTAATTCAACTGAATTATTAAGTTGAGACATTTGATTAAAAAATATTTTAATCTTTGATGCGCTTAAGTGACTTCCGTAATTGCGATGTTACAAAGCCTACATGCTCAAATAGGTCATGTTATACACCAATGCTAATATTTGTCTAAATGCAAGGACAAACCTACGTGCTCAAATAATCTATGCTACACACTAGTGCTAATATTGTCTAACTGTAAGGACAAGCCTACATGTTCAAATAACCTATGTTATACCTCAATGCTAAAATATTTGCTTAAGTGCAAAGACAAATGTACTTGCTCAAATAACCTCGTGTTATTTGCTAGTGCTAATATTTTCCTAAGTGCAAGGAACAACCTTCACGCCGAGATTAACGCCTTTCAACATTATACTAACATCCGACACGTGTTAACATTACCTTTGTGCAAATACATCTTTGTTCTAGGTGATTGATAAGTCAAAATTTGTACTCATTCATAATTTGAGTTTTTTTAGGCTTGAGCTTGAGACTTGTGGTTTGTACATGATAACAACTAGGGATGACAACAGGTCGGGTCAGGCACGGATAGTGCCCACCCGCAACCCGACCCTCATGTAAAAAATCTTACCCGTACCAGCCCTACTACCCGCCAAATTCCCGCATAAAAATTCCGCGGATTTTTTCCAACCCGCGAATACCCGTTGGATATCCGTTTCAACCTACAAATATTTTAAAAAATAATTATGATTTTTAAAAATGTTCAAATTAATTTAAAAAATAACATAAAATTAGAAATAAAATTAGGACCATGTTCAAATCCTTTATTTTATGAAAATGGTTCAAAAAGCCCAAATTACCGTTTTTTATTGTTAGGTTTTTCTGAAAAATGGGTAGCGCCCAAACTTTTTTTTAGGTTTTCTTCTTTATGCAGTAAAAAATAAAATAAAATAAATAAAAGTGTAAAAGAAAAAAACTAAAAAAACTTAACAAACATCAAATCAATGAGCCGTAAGGTGCCTCGTGCAAAAAATAAAAAAATGCATAAAATGAAAAGGCTCAACAAGCATAAAATAAAAAATGCAGAGTAATTCAGGGATGCATAGGGAAGCCGTAAGGTGCCTGCAAAAGAAGATAGGGTTCGTTGAGTCATTCTCCCTGCACCTCCCTAACCTCATCCTGCACCTCTCATTTTTGCTTTAATACCAACTATACCCCTAGATCCTAAGTGCCAGGGCCTATGAATCATCTTCCGCATCTCAACAAAGCAAACCCTACACCTCCTTTAATATTTCTTCTTTCTCCCTTTGGCTGTCTTCCCCTCCTCCTCTTTGTTGGTCGTTATGCCGTTAGCTGGATAACATATCTTCTTCTCAAAGAGGCGTCCAAGTTAGTTATTTTTCATTGATCTTGTTGATGTTGTGGGTGTGAGAATGATGAATTTATGTTAGTATATCGTTCCTTGATCTGTGCTCGTATTTTTTTATGTATGAACTGTGTATGAACTTTGGGCGGGGAAATGCAGGATTAAGCGCAAATGGAACTGAGGTTAACGCCTGTCGCACAACGAAGTGCGAATCTGGTGACGCCGCAGTTGGATCTGCGACTGTTGGCAACCGCAAGTGGATCTGCGGCTGGTTTGGGGATGCATGATGTGTTGTCCGCATTTCAAAATGCGGCTAAGGAAAAACGTTGTTCGAATTGCGGTTACGGTGAGCTGCAGTTCAATCTGCGGTTGGTTTATGTCCCTACACATGTTTCCTTACTTAAACCTGATTGTTATGTTTAATTGCCTTCACAAGAGGATGGCAACTTTGTCTAGTTCTGCTTGCATGTATTCCTTGTATTGTTATTGTTGGTGGAATTATATCCATGATGATGGAGATAATGTCAACACGCGGCCAAGCTGTTTATGCAGAAGCTGAAAGTGTTGCAGAACAACATTTGGAGCCATCAGAACAGTAAGACACAAAAATTAGTGATAGCTAGTTTATGCATTGTTTTTGGTATTTAGGCATATTCCTTGACTTCCTGATGTTTAACCAGGTTGCCTCTTTCACTGGTGAGAAAAGAGCAATAAAAAAGTATAATAACAAGTTAAGGGTAGCTTATATTACAACTGTTGAACATGGCTGACTTTAGGTTTGGAATGGGAATACTTTTATTGATTATATTTTCCACCTATGCACTTGCAATGTGGTATGGTTCTAAACTCATCATTGAGAAAGGCTATGTTGGTGGAACTGTTTTCAACATTATCATATCAATCAATACTGGTGCAATGTAAGTGGCACAATGTTTTTCTTTGAGTCTCTAGGCTTTGTTTTTGTTTGATGCTCATCAATAGTATTTTATTTACTTAATATACATCCTATCCTGTTTACAGCTAGTATTAAAGACAACATAGCATACGAGAAAGAAGGTGCAACAGATGAGGAGATAACTACAACAATAACTCTTGCCGATGCAAAAAAAAAACATCATTGATAATTATGTCATCATTACTCCTATGTTAACTTTAATTAATGAATGATAAACAGGTAAAATGGGAGGTGCAGGATGAGGTTAGGGAGGTGCAGGGAGAATGACTCGGGTTCGTTTCCTTCAACATAGAGAAAAGGCAACTACTTTCTTCTTCTACGGGTGGATCCTCCATGGTTACCGCTAGGATCAACAGGTTTCTGGCCATCCATCCTCCATGGTTACCACTAGGATCTACAGGTTTCTGGCTAGCCGCCACGACCATCGTGATATCTGAAACGCCAGCAGAACACAATCCATTCTTTCTCTTATTTTTTCAGAAACGGCAAACCCGGGTCTTTCTCACTTTGTTCGTCGTCGTCCCTGCTTCGATTTCACGTGGAATGGAACGCATGTTGTATTTGGACCGGAGATCCGTGGAGAGCGGCACACTCATCAGCACGCAGAGGACCGACGTCGTGAAATGGGCCTTGCAGCTGTTGCGCCTACTAGAGGAAACCCATCGAACTTCATTTTTTTCTCTCCTTCTATGAGACCAACCTTCTATGAGGGCAATGGGAATGAAAGAATAGTGTAGGAGAAAAAAAAGGGAGATTTAGGGTTTGACGGCACAACAAATGCTTGGAAAACAATTTAATGAAAAAAAGAATAAAATTGTAACTTTACTTTTCTTTTCAGGACCCGCGAGTACGGATAGTTTGATACTCGCCGTTAACAAACGGATATTAAAATATCCGCTAGCACAGATATTTTTTACCCGTGAATATTAAATACCAGGTTTTATCCGTGGGTATCCACGAATACAGGTTTTTATGACATCCTAATAACAACTCTCGATCTTTATATGAATACAAGAAATTGATAATATTTGGGTTTAGGTATTAAGCTTCGAGTCCACATAGAACAAAAAAACCTAATAACAATGTCGCTACCACACTACTCCTAGAGATAGAGTGAAGAATAACTATCTCTATTGTTATAAAAAAAAAGCTCTACACTATCACTAAAAGAGATATACACATTAAATATAAATATTTCCAGCCTAAATCTCGTTTTAGATTTAGCATATATATATATATATATATATATATATATATATATATATCTTTGTAACTAGTGTAGTTCTTTACATGCTTTGGTTAGGTAATTAAGTTCCAAGTCATCAATCTCAAATAGCAACAACTTTATTGGTACCATAGAATTTAATAAATTGGGTAAGTAGGGCAACGTGGATGATAGAATGCAATGATTATAAACTTACAATAATACTTATTTAATTTGAAAATTAAAATCAGAAAGGCTCAAGAGGGACTCAGGCCCTGCCTGTAAAATCAACCACTGCATTCTCCACAAGCTCTTGAATCAAGTCCCCCTCTATCTCCTTTCCCAAAACGTCTATCTCTAATTTCATAAGGTCCACCCACCCTATCTGCACAATCTCTTTTCTGACAACATTTTCTACCACCAGGCTGTTGCTGTCCCACTCACACCTCACCCCAGTTGCCATTAATTCCTTTATTTTGGCCACAATGTGGTCCACCAACAAGGTAGATTCCAGTGCACTCTCTTGGATTAGGACCCTGCAGTGGTTCCCACTGCCCTTTAAGCACCTTTCTGACCCATAACCAACAAGTTCCAATAGTGCAGCATTGATATAATCAAACACAAGTTTATGATTTGATCTCATCTTCCTTCTTCTGCCCTCGTGCATTGGCTGAGGCTCCTTCTCATTGAGTAATGTGTCCCTCAATGATGGGTCCAATGGGCTTTCAAGGGAATACCATCTGGTGTAAAATGAGTCATATTGCTGCTGGTCATCAAGTCCAGCTGCTGATAGTAGGTTGTGGACCAAGAGAAGCCACTCTTTTTCCTCTATCTTGGAGTCCAAGGAAGGAATCATCAAGGGTTTTAATAGATGGGGGCTTGCCACTTCAGAAGAATCATCCCATGATAGGGTCCTAGCTATTGATTCTATAGGTGGTGATTTGTCAATTAAATTGGACTTCAGTTCCACCTGTGATCCTATACATGCCCAACAACTGACACTCAGATAATAATAAAAGTATAGAAATTTAATATTTAAGACATGGTTTATATCTACTCTTACGTGTTTTTAAAAGCTATTCTTCAGGTTCAGGTAATGGCAAAACAATTAACAATAATTAAGATAAGGTTCATATATTTTATTCATATGAAATAAGAACTTGATAGTTAATAAAGAAAGAAGAAAGGCTTAAACATTATCACCTAGTTGATCATTCTTCATACGGTCCAAGGACTCATGAGATACATTATTGTTATCATCTTCAAATGGAGGTTGTAACACTGAGAATGGACTAGGCTGATCTGGGCTTTCGCTCGAATTAATCTCTAGCATCATGGACCCTGCCACTGCCAATCCAGGCTGTGAAAACAAACAAATAAAGGATTTCATGTTTATATACAGTGGCACTAGGATATGTGCATTCAATTTATCGTATGCTATAATCTCATCGACATGAGATGTTGTGATCTAGGCTTACTAAGAAAGGTTATTTCCATTGATTATCCACAAGTACCCAAACATTTTAATGACAATAATTTCGGTTTTCCATTTCATTTATTTCATCATTCCAACGCATATGAATACCAACCATTTAAGAGGAAAATTAGTTTTGCGTGCACAGAACTTGCGACCATACTTATTCAATTCCCTCATCATGCGTTGAGAATTTTAAAGGAATTAATAATTTCATTAGTTGGGAAGAAAAGGCACAAAAATTCCTGTGGATCATAAAAGGGGTACTCTATATTATAATTAAGGACTGCTTTTTTGGTGTTATCCCCCAAGGCCGTAATAAATAAAGGTTAAAACAACAATTAGCACTCAAAGTTCACAAACAGATATGAATGTTAATTCCGTTTATTTGGTGTACATTCCTTTCTGTAGTCTTTAATTTTCATTGCACTATGTTATATCCTGACATATCCAAATTATCCATCGACAAAATAAAATTTGCATTATGAAACAAAAAATGACGATATTAGCAGAATAATAGCATCCATTACCTCTAGTGTAATCATGTCTTCTTCTTGTCTGTTAGCGACTGAATTTGTGGAAGTTTTCTCTGATGATTCACATAGAGCTACAAGAGAAAACTCTTCAAAACTATCCACATTGATGATTTGAGACTCATCATCCCTAAGGACTTCAGGTGCATATGCTGGAAGAACTAATGCTTCAGTGACGATAGGAGCGGGTTGGGATGCATCCTTAGATTCAGGAGAACTTGGCTTTTCCTTGGTTGATTTCTTACTCTTTGAGAACAAGAGACTGGCTACTTTTTCTTTAAACGTTGGTCTCCTCTTTAAACGTTGTGATTTGCCAGTTTTTGGATCAGCAGCAACTTGAACTGTGAGCTCAGTTCCATTAGAGGATGCAGGCACAGAATTTGATCTGGGAAGACTTTTAGGAGAGCCCTCAATGCTTATTTCTGCATTGAAAGAATGACTGCAAGAAACAGATTTTCCAGGTTCTTGGTCCTCTTGAATACTCTCAACCACAGATGTTGCAGATTTCTTCATGTGGGTAAGAGAAAGCATCTCACCCAAGGTAGAGTTTCTTCTCACTTTCGTTTGTTCTTGAGGACCCTTATCTGATGTCATCATAGTCCATCTTTCAGAAAGCCTTTTCTTCGCCTCTCTGCACACTGATGACTCAGGGGAGCAAGGCACGCGACCCAAGGACATTGTAGAATAAGGACTACTACAGCCATTGATGTAATTGTAATCCCATGAAAGCCTTGGCAGCGGTGACATTGACATAGCTTCCAAATCACTGAAATTTGCTGATGCATACTCGTGATATGATTTGTTGAACGAACTCTCATCATCAGAATAGCCATTGGAAATCACTGAAGAATAATGTGGAGTTTTATCCTTTTGATAGCTCCACAGACCCTTATGCATTTGCTGTGTGATCTCTTTTGCCACTCTAATGGATTCTATTTCATCGTCATATTCAGGTCCCTGATGGCAATTACCACTTCTCAGATTTGGTAGTGATGTTGTTGGAGAAACCGCATCCTTTTGCTCAGGTGTCCTCCCAGGGCTAGGTTTCAGCAACACAATTCGAGTGGTTCGAACTGGGGATTCATCAACTTTCTGACTATCTGGAGAGTTTCCAGAATTCGTGTTCTCCCACCCAGCTGCTTGATCAACATTTGGTGATTTCTTAATTATTCTATTGTTCCTTTTCTCCTTTCTGGCTGGTTTGTCATTGTCGTCCATCTTCAAAGGTTTAATAAGAGTAATGCGCTTTGTATCAGTACGTCGACTTGAGTAAAATTCGTAAACATTTTGAGAATCCAATAACCTCATTAAGAGATCACTGTTGGAACTTAGAACTTCCAAGGCATCTTTAAATTGTTTAGATTGACGCATTCTCTCATCGGTTGACAGATGTTTTGCTTCTATAAATTTCTGACGAATGAGAGCCATTCTTTTGTCATCAACATCTTCACTCCATCTTCCTCTATCAGGTACCTTGCCACTTGCATGCCTCGCTCTCTGAGATTGCTGCCATATTTCATACATTTCTTTGTAAGCAACCTGTTCTGTGCTTGGGTGAACTTCATGAAGTATTTCCCTGTCCATAAACCTATCTTCCTGCTGCCAATGCCTGAATGGGAAGCCTACAGGACCATTCATCTGTTGAGGATAAGCACTTCTGTAGCTTCTCTCCATAGATAAATTAGGCTCTCCCCTTGGAAGGGTTTCAAGCCCCATTAGTTTTGCTACAACATTTGGTAGGTAGTGCTTGGAGTCTTTCTGTTTGGACATTTCTTTGTCTATGAGCATCTGCATTTTAATGGGTGCTCCATTTACTTTTGTGACTTATCCTCTATCCCATCACGACCATCTGATTGACTTGTTGAAAGAGACGAAGCTGCAAGACAAATAGCCAGAATATTTGGTGATGCATGGGAATAATATAATAGCAGAGAAACACTTCAATTACAGAAATCTTAAGTGTTCCACACGACTTGGAAAGAAACAAAAACTACTGACAATTTACAGAAATCTCTCTATAGATCACAGGAAAGGGAGATATAAATGTATATCAAAGAAGAAAAAATGATGGGCAAGGTGCGGAGATGTGGGTTTGATGTTCCTACCTCTTACCCTGTCTGTCTTTTGCGTAGTTCTGTCCTATATCCTCCATTCACTCCCTTTGCAAAACGCTCTCATCAAACTACTATTGATTACAAATAATTTCTTTACTTGTTTGCAATGAAATTTAAATGACAAGATCAAATGAGCAAGTTTGGGACAAAATTAACCACTCTAACAAAACAGGCAAGTATTTACATCTATATGGGCAAATAACTAAGAAATCCCAACGTAATAAAAATCATTGATTTTTCCAAATCTTGACCAGTTAAAGTTTGTAAGGAAAGATAACATAAATATTAAATGTGTCATCAATTGAGGTATAGAATAAAAATCACTTGAAAAAAATATTTAATTTATGAATCAACTTTACAAGGTCAGGTACTTGACCCAATAGCAGGGAAACCACTGAGATGTTATCTTCATATTTTTGAAAATGAGTGATTATCAAATAGACGTATCAAACACAAAGAAGATCATCTTAAAGGGCGTTGCTTTAAAGGATTAAAATAACAGGGCAGGCAAACAAACAATAGAATGGGAGAAAAAGCCATATCTGTTGAGGCCACAAAATTTTCCACATTCTGTTAGTTTGACTTCATTAAAATGATTTATTTGATCTCACCTTTAATGCGACAGAGGGTACACAAAACTCAGGAATTTATAGGGGAGTGAAAACAAAACAATTGTATCATAGGGTGACTTTAATCTTGGGTAAAAAAAAAAGAATACTGAACCGGTCAGATATCGTTTTCTATTTATGAGTGACGTACAAGTTGCACATGCGACTGAAAATGACCCTTTTATTAGAAAAGCAAACAAAACAAAACATAATATAAATCTCACTTATGATGTGGACTTTATGGAAAATTAGAAAAGCAAACGAGAACAGTATCTACTACCTTTTTCATGTGCCCATACTCTCACACGGTGCCGTGGGGCGTGTGGTTCGGAGACTTTGATGTAGGCCTTCATCAATACCATACATAGAGAAGAAGAGCGTAACCAAATTGAAATCTGGAGTGGCATGAAGACCACTCCAAAGAATACAAGAGAAAGAAGCTAGAGATAATTTCGCATTCAAGTTTGTGGTTTGCTTAACGTGAGGATTGTAAAAATGGTTACGAGAGTAACTCGTAATCTTTTTGACAAAGGCAAGTAAGTCGGTTATAAATGTTGCTGCACAAATTTGTTACTCTTTTAATAATTTTAACATACGTATTCGTGAAATTCAATTCTTTATGTTTAGCATTACAGACATGATAAATGCCAAAAAATCGTACTGCTTTTCCTGGTGAATCACGGGAAAGTTCTTTGGATACGTCACAATTTTACAGTCACTTTAGATATTTGTACAATTAAAAGTATTGACAAGGTTCGTTTAATGCTCCGAATTATCAAAGATCCAGCAAAGTAACAACAATAATTTCCACCAAAAGGTGGAGTTTGATAGACGTGTCTTTTTGTAAACACATGGCGTAACAGTCCGAAATTAACCAGAAACATGTGCAGGATAACGTTTGATCAAACATTCTGGGGTGTTAGATTCTAATGGAGCAGCTTCTGCGTTTGCTCTTGCTAATTGGCATAGTCACTGTCATCCAAAGGAAATGGGCATGGACATATGGAGAAAAGAAGAGTTATATATTTCAATCAAGCTTTTCCTAAAATGATAAAGCACTTCCTCGTGATTTTCACCATCCATTTCTGGCTCGTCATTATCATTAATTTGAAAAAGAGAAGGCACACTTTCCCTTTGTGACAATTGTAAAGTTCTTGAACTTGAACTTTGGCAATTTAAATGGGAACTAGTTAGAGATAAGCTCCTCTGGCATTCATCTAGTGAAGATGGAAGCCAGGTTTCCAGATTAGGATGATGATGGTAGGCACTAGAAACTGTCTTTCCGACCCAATGTTTGTATGGTGAAAAGAACATGCTGTCTTGATCACATGACGTGTCATTCTTCCAATTTTCCTGAACATTAAAGTAGTGCTTACTGTGTGACAGAGACAATGCTGTATGGTTAAAATTTGTGTCCATGTCTTCATAGACATATCTTCCAAACTTGACTTCTTGATATCTTAAGAAACCAGAATCCAATATTGAACTGAAGTTCTGTGATTTGTCCAGTAGCGAGAATGAGGGACTAAAGTGGTATCTATCTAATGTATTATGTAATGTCTGCTCTTCAGGGTGGCCTAAAATTGATAATTCAGGGGGCATATTTGGCTTTGTATGCATGTAAGTGGTAGGAAAATTTGTGGCATTTGCAGTGTAGTCAAAATCTTTTTCCATAAGAGGAATCGATTCTTTCTCTGGTATCCCCAGCTCTTTGAAATGATTGGATGTAAAGATTTCACGATCTTGGTTATTACTCAGAAACCCTCGGGTTACATCACTCTTGTCCATGAAACTTGGAGTTCCACCAAAATTGCTTCTAGCTTCTGTCATACTGAGCAGAGGTTGAAAGTTGAGTGGATAAGGTTGAAAGTCGGCATGAGGGTTAATCATCTCAAATGATCGCAGAAAAACAGGAGACAGAAAATGATCATTGAAGGATGAACTTGATTCAAGTTCAAGAGGCTTCCTCTTAGGTATTTGATGGTGTTCTGCAAATTGAACATCTAACTCCCGAGAATCATGCAAACCATGTCTAGTAGCATTTGCTGCTTCGTTAAGCAAAGGTTCAGGAATGACATCGCCCTTGGTTGCGACACCGAAACTTTGAGTTGCACTTTCTTTGCATTCAGGTTCCGTTATTCGAGGCGGAAAATTGTTTGAATCATAGGTTGGAAACTTCGAGTGCAGATTAAATCTCCCATCTAGTCTGAGAAAGGAAGGAGACAACACATGATCTCTCAAGTATGGGCTTGATTCAAGTCCAAGAAGTTTCGTTTTAGGTATCCGATATTGCTCCTTAAATTGATCATCTGACTTTCGAGAATCAGGTAAATCATATCTTGTACCATTCGCTTCTTTTCCTGGATGTGTATCCTCATATTTCTGGCACAGAAAATCATTCTTGATAAGGGAATGCAGGTCACTGGATGGATTTATAGAATGAGAAATGGCTAAAATTCCATACATTTTCTTCAGTGCTCGTAGGGAACAGCCGACTAAGGAGCATGGAAATAATATCATGCCTGAAAAATTCCTATTATATTCATGATAAAGGGAAAGGACAGTTAATATCAATATCGAATCTGTGCCTAACCCTTTTGAACAGAGCTTCTCTGGGTCTGTAAACAAGGCATCTGCAACACTCAGTCGTAATTTTTGTCTCTTTCTAGCAAAAACTTCTCCATGCGTATGCTGATCTGAAGTATTGACACAGTAATTGTTTTACAAAAGCTGTTCTGAAATATGAGAAGTAAATTGCGTGTCTTCAGTTAAACTACATACATTTTTTTACAATAATAAATTTGACCATCCGAAGGTTAATTTACAAATCAGTGGAACCGAATAAATGTTCAAACTGTCCTATGCATTATTTTACCCCGCAAATACCTTGCAACCAAGCAATCCAAATGAAGAAAATCAAACCTTCATGTGAAAATATTCGCTGGGATTTGAATTTGTCACTATAATCCTGGGAGCTCTTTGGCGTGTTGCTGATGCAGTACAAGCCTGCGTTACCATCGGTTAAAAGATCTAGGGATACAGATTGTTGTTTGATAGGGAATTAAAAAATGAAATTATTACGGAAGATAAAGGCATTTCCCAACATTTCAACATTTTGGAGTACATAATCGCCAATTAGAGAAAATACAAATGCCACATGATACTAATTTAAAAAGCAAATAAGAGTGCAGAGGAGTAGATATTGATACAATGAGAAGAAATAAGCAAAGTTTTCCAGAACGAGGAACATTTCTTTACAAATGGCGTATCTCTTTCCTAATTATCCTGATTGTGAACACCATGATCCTACATATCAATATCTCTGCAGCTAGAATGACGTGGAATTTTCCTCTAATACGCACCTGATTTATTCCAAGCTTTTACAGAAGGTGAGAAACATGAGTCTGTCCTTACAGTTGATACGTGCTCAATAATCCTTGAAGAATTGTCGCAATTACTTCCGATCCTGACATCACCCATCTTCTCTGCATATACATAAAATATTTAAATACACTTTTAATCTCTAAAGAATATTGAAGTTTTGGTTATAGTTCCTCTAAAATTTGAGTTTTAGTTGATGTGCCCTGTAACTGTTTAGTGAAGCATTACTGTTTAACAGATCAATAACAAGGACAGGGATCGAAAGCACTAATTTCGAAAAACTACAGGAACCTAAGACCTAAATCCCAATTTTAGAGAGACTAGAACTAAAATTTAGTATATCAAATAAGAACCAAAAAATACTTTGAATCTTAAATAAACGCTATGACTATTCTATTGTGACAGAAGATGCACATGTATAATGTCTCCGTCTTCAAACCAAGGGGAAATATTCAACTTTCAGAGTGATAAAGAAATGAAATCAATGTTTTATACATAAGAAATTCACCAACTTAATTATATTAAGATGGCTTTAATACAGGGAACAATTTAACATTGTTAAGAAAAGTATAGGGGAATAAAAAATTCTCATCTTTTATAAGTAGTTTTTGAGAAAAAAATTCTTAATAATTCTTATTTATAAATAAGAAGGAATAAAACTTTTCCACCTTTACAGACGTGATAAACCTTTCACATTAATTCTACGTAAAACCATTAAACATTTTCATCATAACCGACCGCAAATACCATATCTGCCAAAGTTATAACAATGACAACATCCTCTTTTGTAATTTTTTTTCCTGAGAATTCTATGAATAAACAATACCTCCACGGTCTTTTATACGTATTTTACACTGCTACCTAAAGTCATGTAAAATAAATTTATTGAATTTTACAAGTTCGTCTAAACTGACATTGAAAACGATTTCTGATTGCTCCACATATTCTCACAGACATATTAAACTTAGCTCATATTCCTAAGAATCTGTCTAAACTAAAAGGAACATAAGGCAAAATTATTATCTTTGAAATCCAACCAACCTCTGGAATTGTCTGTGGATTCTGACTTCTTAGATGATTGGCGAGATTCCTTTTGCAGTGGACGTAAATGAAATCCATCGCTTGCATCCTTCTTCAATTTCTTAAAGAAAGCAAACTCAGAAGTTTTTGGATCTGTTCCTGCACTTGAATTCCAAATCCTAGTTAAACGCAAAAAGTAAAACAAATAAAATAAAACGAAGTTATTTAATTCTAACTACTGTTATATCAATGTGCAAGCTAAGATGAAATAGTAAACTCCAATATCGTAGAATTTGTAGAACACAGAACCATGAAAATGTGGAGCAAAACGCATCGTTCGTAGCGAACAAATCGTTAGGTATTGATTGCAATCGTATAGGTTATTCGAAAATTAATAACGAAAATTCGAAAATGTGAAAAGGAAGAAGAAATAAACCTTTGGTTTGAGAAATTTTCCTTTTATTCATTGCAATGCTCGCAAACTACACAGAACCAGTTGCACGCTCTGCAACACAATCGCTAGTGAAAAGAAGAAACACGGAACGGGAAACTGGATTTGGCGCCAAACGGTACGTGATTCATGGTTCCGCACCCGTGTAACATACTTTTCATACGTAGAAATTATCTATAGGATTTGACGAGTTTACAACAACTCATACGCGTATTAATACTACGTATTATATTTAAACAAAAGCATTTCCTCGTTTTACCGGGAGAAATAATTTTCCAAATTCAGCACCTGGGAATAAATTGTGGTTTGATTTCAATTTAATTTATTATCAGGACGTATTTATAATAGTATTGAGTAATTTCTTTTAATTTAGTCACCTGTTATTATTACATACTAATTAAAACATAGGATTCTGTGTGCATTTTTTTTATTAAGAGAAAGATTCTATATTTGAGAAAAATAAAGTTGGCACTTTGATTATCTATCTACAAAACCTTCCTACTGGAATTTATAAAGAAACAATCCAATTAATCAAAACGCAGATAATATTTATATATTAGTAGATACATTGTGTTATGTTTCCCTTGAGAATTACACTTTCACACTTTTAACTTATTTGTCCAAATCTGAATCAAAGACATTCCAACGCATTCAAGTCAGTTTTTAGTTACTGATTGATTATTACAGTTAAATTTTAAATGTCCAATAAATGTAACCATTCTAACATATTTCTGTATTTGTTTAGGATTGATCCAATCATGACCCAATATCTTATAAACATATTTTACCTTGTTAATTATCTTGATGTTGTTTTAATATATGAGATGTCAATCGGTTATTAATATTGGTAGTGACCGATTGATTTATGTTGTTTTGATAGTTTTGAAGGGTTGACCGATCGTTCATTTTAAGATTGTGCTGACCGATGAGTTAATATGGTACATGTTATTATCAAACTAATTATATTTATTACAAAATAGATGTGTTATAAACTAACTAATTATATAAGAGAAGTTGAATTATAGAATATAGAATATCTTAACACTTGTGTCTAAAGTTAAGAGTAAATAGATAACATTTTGACTTTGGCCAAAAGCTACTAAGATGGAGTGAAGTCTAATTGTTTTATAAAAGAAAATTAATTATAAGTTGATTGGATGAGAAAATGAAAAACAAATGAAATAAAAAATGATACTAAATATTGGTGAAGAATATGTTTTTGTTTTTAATGAAAATATAGATTGGAAGCATGTGATGAATGAATTGTTTCTCATAATAGAGTAAAGGAGGTGTGGTAAATGGAACCATGGGGTCTTCAAGTAATACACAAAATCTTGGGATGGAGTCCCAAGTAATAAATTATATGACCCAATCAAAATTGTTAAATGGTTTTAATTGCAAGGACCAATTTCCTTGGAAGAATAAACCATGTGTAGTTTTTATTTTATATACTCTTGAGTGTCTCAGGGTCTGACTATGTTTTGTTTGGATGAGTTGTAATAACATTATCCAATGGAATGGGATATGGTTCACAAGTGGCACCACCCCAGTGGTGAACACGATTGATGCACATTTCTGGGGATCAGATAATTCGCCAAACTAAACATTCATCTTCATTCAAAGCCTCTCAGTGCTCTGTTGCTCTTGTCCTTTTGCAACGCTTCAGATCACCAAAAGTAGAGAGACAACCTACGTCATACAAGAACATGGCATCAGCAGCATCTGGGTTTGTGTTTTCTCTTAATGTTGCAGCTGCCACCACAAACTCATCCCCTTCAAGGGTCATGTTCCCCTCAAAGAACAATGGTTCTAGGCTTGTTGTAAGGGCTTCAGATGAGGCTGCACCCACACCTGCCACCGCCACTCCCCCACCTGAAGCCGAAGCAAAGCCAAAGCCACCACCTATTGGCCCCAAGAGAGGTGCTAAGGTCAGTTACCCCCACAATTCAACTTTTTTATAGTTATGCTATTGCTCATATTGTGCTAAGTCACTTTCAACCTTTGAACATCACCCTTAGTTCTTGATTTTTGTGAATATACCCTACCATCCCTCTAGAATTGGATTGATAACACTAAAAGGCAGATAAAGTTATTGAATTGGTTCCAGAAAATGTTTCTTATTTTCGTCAATATCCATAAACTTGTCGACATCGTATTTCCATTTTCTTTCTTGCTAGCAAGGATTTGTGAATATGGATTTTTTCAAACTATAAACTAATACGTGTTATCTGGTTCAATTGTAAGCTTATGTATTGCATTCCTGACCCTAAGTGTATCGATGCTCTTGTTACAAATATATATGGTTAGAAGGGGAATTCTGGAGGAACATGGTAGCACCATATTCTTGAGCATAAGAAATGAGATCTTCAGAATTCTATAATTTTCAATAAATTTTCTGTTGGGAGTCTATAGCATTTATCTAGAAGCTATGTAGGAACAAGGACAGTGATGAATCTTGCTAGTTGTATTCATTGGAGACTGTCATTAATTAAATAGTTTTAAAGTTGAAATTTGTGTTGACCAAGTTGTGAAGCAAGAGGGTTAATTTATAATTTTTGTTTGCAATCAACAGGTGAAGATTCTTAGGAAGGAATCATATTGGTACAAAGGAACTGGGTCAGTTGTTGCTGTTGATCAGGTTAGTGCTCCTAAACTCCCTCTAAGACAGTGATTCCTCTCAAATTTGTAACATTTCATGCATTGTGCAAACCCAATTCATATTTGATTGGTTTGTGATTGTTGTGCAGGACCCCAAGACTCGCTACCCTGTTGTGGTTCGATTCAACAAAGTGAACTATGCCAATGTATCAACAAACAACTATGCTTTGGATGAGATCGTGGAAGTTGAATGAGTCCAATTTAGTTGTAGTTTTGATGCCTCTCTTGTTATCGCTGTTACTAGTCTAAGGTTTTATCATGTCACAAAACAAAAGAATCTGTATCATATGCTCTCTGGTATCTACCCCTTGATCTCTATTCTCTGTGAACAACATTCTATGTGCAGCTGCTCCTAATCTTCCACTACCCAGATTCTTATTTTATTGAAATCAGCAACTAGTTTTGTTGGAGCCATCGCTTTATAGCCACATTACAACTACTAAAATCAGCTTAAAAATGAAATTGAATTACTTACTATCCATGCACTTGCTCGAGTTTGATCTGACTATAACCAATTTAATTTGATTTTTCTAACTTTTTTTTGTCACGTCTTAATGTAAAGTAGAAAAGACCAGGTTTTGCAGGTCATGGGGGGTTGAAAGAAAAAGATGAGAGAATAAATAGAGTGAATGAAATATTTGGTGAGTGATGCCCCGAAGAAAGAAACATTTATTACCGGGAAGATCAAATAAGTTCACATGTGAACGTATACCATGGCTTTTGATGAAAAAATAAAAGTGAAGAAGAGTGTACAAGATTTGTTAATGATAAAGTTACGAAAGAGATTGTGGATTCAACTCTTCTATTAACACTTAAAGAGATATAAAGTTGATTTGATTAGATAAAAAAAAAAGGTAAAAGAAGTTGTACGATCAACTTTCCACTAATAAATACTAACAACTAACATTGTCGATAAAAAAATAATTAGTTATGTAGTTCTTTGTGTTCTTATGGTTGTTTCAACCTAAATACTTACCAGTTTATGCCTTTTGGCATAGATATGTTATGAAAAATAAACTCATAGAAAACACTTGTAAAGAGTTTGAGACTTACAGGAATGCAATGTTGTCAAAATATTAAAATATTGATCACAATACATATATAGACTGTAATACCAAATACTACAGCTAACAGCTTCTCATTGTATTCTGTCATCTCAGAATTAACCACTTCCTAACAAAACTCAGTTATAAAGTCTCAATCATATTTAACGTGTAATAATAAGATCAACTTAAAAGAATACATCAAAAACCAAATCATAGAAGTGGAATAGAATGTCCATATAGGGAAACAAAACCAGGAAAAGGAAATGAAGAAAGAGAGGTGCACTCTTTTGTTTTGTGGGGAGGGAGAAATGAAAAATGAACCCTCAAAAGTAGAAAAACAAAAACACTAGTCCTTTTAAAGAACTCTACCATCCATGCCATCTAGTAAGCCAGTCCACATTCCCTTCACTGATGGTAGTTGTGCAACCAAAGCATTCCAAGGAGGATAACCAACACCACTACCACGAACACGACCATCCATGCGTAGGGATAGATACCTGTACAATGAAACAAAAATACCTAAGTTCTTCTGCAATGTTCACTCCAACACATCCATAAAAAATACAGCTTTTTATTAGAGTATCTAAACCATATAAAATGACTGCACAATTTCACTACAAAACTATAACCTCATGAATTTGAAGCTTTTCATTTTAAAGGGAAAGATGTCAATGATCTTTTGCTGAAAACTTAAACATCTCCTCACATCTATACTTGTGAGCCGTAACATGGATAGAACTTACACTGGAGAATCAGAAGGTACACCAGCTAACTTCTTTTGTTCATCTAACCACCTATTGACAAATACAGGAACAATTTTTAAAAAAGCAGACAAAATAAATTGAATAACATTTTCATTTTTCATTCTTGAAATTGTATTAGGAATGAAAGGTGTTAAGCTTTTTATCATTCTCATAGCCATACTCAGACCACTCATTGATGTAAACTGGAGCCAGTTGCCATAGTCTTTTCCTTCTTGTGGCAAGATCCCCAGTCTCCTCAAACTCAAAAGCAGGTGAATTTCCATCTGTTACTAAGGGCACAACAAGCACCCCTCTGTCCAAAAGGCTTTCAGTGAAAGGTTCACTGCGCTTAAAAGACTCAGTTACAAAGGATGCAGGGCCAGCACATATGACAAGACGAGCAATCCCTCTCAAGGAATTCATAGGAATGATCTTCTTCTCATCCACACGGAGCTTAAGGTTTGATAAGCTTTCTTCTCTTGAGAGGCGAGCCACCTGTGCATTCTTTGCTTTGTTCTCTCTAAAGTACAAGAAAGCAAATAAAGACACTGCAGCAATGTCAATGGCAAGGCCCTTCAGAATTTCAGGGACTTCAGGTGCTCTTGATGAGTTAGCCAGTGCTCCAATTAGTTGTGTGATTGCTATGAATGCCCCCAGAGAACCACTTGCAACAAAAGCAATATAAAAGAACATCCTAACAGACCGAAAAGGTGAGAGAACCTCGCTCCTTATCTTGGCTGTAGAGCTGAAGAACAAATATGATTAATGATTGATTGATGAAGCATCACTGGCTAATACAACCTGATGAAAGAAGCATCGCATAAAGAGGAAAAACCATAAGAAAAGAAGAAAACGGAGTGAACTCTACATTCATTTGAGAGGTTTGCCAAAACAAAATAACCATGCAAAATTGCTGACAGAAACAGTGATTGATATACATCTTAACGAACTCGAGGTTAGAACACTAATAATATAACTTTGACATTTCAACATGATTTCTCGTTTCTCAACATGTTTCTAAGCATACTATTATAAACACTTTCACTGTGTAATGTTCTTCATAAACACTCCATATAAAAACCTAGAGCTACTCGGGAAGCAACGAGAAGAAATATCTATAAAAGTGTTTAAACGGCAAAGATAATTCCAATGAAAACTATATCTGTTTGATCCTAATGTTTCTTTTTCAAGCATCAGTACCATTAGGAGGTGTATAAAAAATTCCAAGCATACCATGAATAGGTGAAACTGTGAACTTATTTGTAACCACTAAATTCCATTCTTGGCATTACTTCTCATGATCAATTGAGCCATACACACACAGAGAGACACACATATATACATAAGAAAATGAATTATGTATATAAAATATTTTGTATGATCATGCCATGCATGTATGCACATCCTGATTACAATTAAATTACCAGAACAATCAATATACCTTAATGTAACTAGCCACTGTTTCTCAATAACACGTTTTGCAACTGCAAAAACATAATTTTATCTGTTTATCTCTATGTATCACGTCAATTATCTTGCAACACAGTCCCTCTCTATTCTTCTAAACTCTCTCTTTTGTTCCATATATATATTGAAAAAAAAAAATATATTCATACAATTTCTCTTATGAGCCATAGACCATTTGAAAATTGGAATTTCCGTTTTTAACAAAATTTTAACATTGATTCTCTATCGGTAGCTTGCTCCATGTGATATAAAAGAAGTGAGAGAGAGAAAAAGGGTACCTAATATCTGGTTTATTGGCAGCAGAACAAACAACAGTGGCAAAGGAAGAAGAAACCCTTTGGTCTGAAAAAGACAGAGTGTGTCCATAGCCAACACTTCGGCCACAGAACAAAAAATTGGTACGATGATTGGTGATGAGGTTGTTTAGGGGTTGTGTGGTGAGAGTGAGAGACATAGTGTTGGAGTTAGGAATCACTGAACCGAACATTATAGCCATTGTTCGGTTCCTAACTTAGTAGTGAAAGATTTGATTGGGTTTGCCATGAGAAGTTTCATTGCAGCTGAACCAGCTCATCTTCTTATTTGGTTGATTCTGGTATTGCCACGCTTACCCCCAACACCAAACCCATAATTATTACTATTTTGGAAACTATAAAACAACAATCTAAAAGGAAGTTGCTTTTTAAAGATAAATATGTTTAAGAATAACATAACACTTGATTTTAATTTTGTTTATATTTTTTATTTATATTTTACATTTTTTTTTGTACAAAATTTAACCTTTACATGATTTCTTCTATTGTGTTATTACTTTTAAATATTATTATTTATACTAATATATATAAAATTGTATACACCATTTTTTTTATCATAATTTTATTTCTTTTATAATAAATTTTTAATAACCAGTTTTTCTTTAATTGGTTACTATAATTTTTTTCTAGTATTAAAATACTCAAAATTGATTATGATAAAAAACATTATAGTAATAGTTATAGTATTTCGTTAACTTATTTTTTTAATTGCTTACAATCACATCGTTTTTTTTTCTTTTTATACCTTTATTTTTCTACTCATATATATGTCCTTAAAATTTTTACATCAAACATTTTCCATTAAAAATTATAGAGAATGCGTTAAAAGTAACTCAGACTATCATCCATGATATTTGAAATATTTTCTGCAATTTTTAGCATCGTAAATTTCTTTTAATTTTTATTTATTTTATAATTAAAATTAGTCATTAGCAACTTTTTAACTGATAAAAAGATAATCATTATTAAGACCACTTGTAAATAATGAGAGCAAAAAAGGATGTGTAGTGCCCACTTACAAATAATCTAAAACAAATTTCTCTTATTGTAATATTAATATTATTAGATATACATATATTTACTGTGTTTGATTTGATCCAACTTAAAAAAAAAATTCTATTGTCAGTTAATGTTAATTTAAGATATTAATGGACTCCTATGTTGAGCCATCACGTTATAATTATTACTTAAAAATGAAAAAAAAAAGAACAAAAAATAAAATGGATATTTTTAGATTTTAACGAAACTAATTTTAACTATTAAACATAACAATTTGAGATATAAATTTTAAGACATATATATATATATATATATATTTTTAATCAATTAATATTATTTTTAATTATTTTAACTTTTAGTTATTTGTTTCAAATATCATTTATTTGGTGCAAATGATGAAACCAAAAAGACTCGTTCAATATATTTATAGATATTTGGATCAACTCAACATATTAATTTTAGTTAATATTTGATTGGATAGATTTAAAAGTAAACCCAACAGCTGAAAATTATAATAAAATCAAATACAATAACAAAGTGTAATCAATACCAAAAACTTTACATATTTTATCCTATTTTTTAGAACTACCTTGTAATTACTATTTTCCATGTGTATAGCTAATATAATTAATTACTTATGGTAAATATACATCAATGCATTAAAATATCAAGCCACACCAAACTTTTCCTATCTAATTAAACGGCAGCATGCTATATCTTCCTTTCTGATAAACCAGCATGGCACTTCATTAATGCTAAAAACTCATGCTCATGGATTCAATCTTTGCATAGAATATGAAAATCTTACAACTTATGTATGTATATATATATATATATATATATATAACTAAAAAGCGATGAACATCTAAGTAAAAGCAACAAAAATGGAAAAGAAGAGAAATTCAACTTTGTTAGGAAAAAGTGGTTATCTTTGTGCTATAGGGTTGGTTTTGGCTTTGGCTTCAGCAAGCCTTTCAAATGCCTCAAGTGTTTTCCCTGAATTCATAAAGTGGCATGTGTACGTTATGAATGAGTTGAAGAACAAGGAAAGTTTATTGGTTCATTGCCAATCGAAAGATGATGATTTGGGTAGCCATAAACTTTTTGAAGGTGGGAATTTCACTTGGAGTTTTAGGACAGATTTCTTACACTCCACTCTATTTTGGTGCCATGTGAAAAAGGACAATAATAACAACAACAATGGTTGTGACAGAACTGCCTCATTTGACGTGTTTTGGTACGATGAACATCTTTTTCAAAAGTGTCATTGGAAGAATTGCCTTTGGAGAGTTAGGGATGATGGTATTTACCTAACAGCTTTATATGAAACTCAAACTCAGGACTTCTACTATCACTGGGGTGCTACCAGACTTCCCTGATTTCTTCTTTTCTTTCTTTCTTTTCAACAAATCTATGCTTTTTTATTTGCTTAAGCACCACTCCACCAACCATCAATATGCATTATGTCATTGTTATAATATCTTCAAGAAAGAAAACAAAATAGTTTGTCTTTTTTTTTTCTTTGATGATATATTTTACTTGTTTGTTTGTTTATTTTCTTCCTTTAGGTTTGTTATTTGATGGAATGTGTCTTCTTTTTATGACCAATCATTTTTAGTGATAAGAATTGTGTATTGCTTTTGAGATTATGCACCGATTCATATATATAATTACAGACTAATAAGAAAAATTGGCAGGAAAAATGAAGAAAATGGAGGTAAAAGTTAGTGAATTGTGTACTGCTTCTATCAACATGTATAATTTTAGCTTACATGTTTATTATTGAATGGGGTGAAAAACAAGAGAACTGATGATCCTTTTAAGAGTTTCAATAGGTAGAATAATTGTGATTTTTTTCCCAGAAAAAACTCCTTTATTTTAATCTTATTAATTACCATAGTTTCTATCAAGTCAATTGGGATAATATCAAGAAATATTTATTTCCTTATATAAAAAAACCTCTTGGCTGTATACATTTGTCTTTACAGTGGTTGTATACATTATACATGTAATAAATAAATATATATAGAAGAATTATGTTATAATTTGAAAAAATATTTATAAAATATACGATTAAGTTTATTAATTTATTATATATTTCCTTATTCTTTTAATGCAAGTGTAAATACAGAAATTAATACAAAAAATTAGGTGTTACTGTATTAATAACTCAAGAAATGTAGAGATGTAAACGTTTGTTATAAAACTATTGAAATGTAAATGTACTAATTAATGAAGATTTAAAAAGAAAATAAGCCCTATTTTTCCAATGAGCTAAACTATAATTTGAATTTGATTTAAATATATTTTATTCTTTCAATATGAGACAATTTTTTTATTGTTTCAAAACTAATGTAGAAATTAATCATCAGTTATGTAATTTTATGTTTCTGTTCTTTTAAAAGATATGCAGAAATTAATTCTTAAAAGAACGTATTTTTCCATTTTAATGATCATTCTTCTTATCATCATGCACCGCATCATAATGTTAAGACTTAAATTTCACAAATCTTTTATTGAGATCATTAACTTGAAATATAAAAATAAGACTAAGAGTTTTATAAATAAAATCCATTTTCTCTCTCTCTCTCTCTCTTCTCTCTCTGTATCAAGAACTAAAAAAAATATTAAAATTAAATTAACATATTTTATAATACAGTTGGTGATCCTACACATAAATCATTATAAGAAAAAAAATGTATTTAACTGAAATTATATTTAATATTTCAGCATTTTCAATCCCAAAGTGTTATACTCATGGTTTGTTTTTTTCTCCAATAAAAGGAGTTGCAACTAAATTATCAATGACTTTTAATATTTGAAATGTTTTTTAATTCTGTTACTTTTTAGAACTTTCCAATTTCTTGTTATTTATAAAAAACGAGGAATAATAAAATTCTTATTGTATATACTACACTAATCTTTAAAATAATACATCATAATTATTTTTTAAACATTTTTTATAATGATTTCAAGCAAAACATCAAGGTTTTTGCAATTTTTGCGAGCACAATTCAGGCCGCATCAAGTATAATTATAGAATTTTCAAATCACCAAAACATCTTAGTCATCGACCTCATTTGCTTCCATTTTCACCAAGAAAGTTTCAATTAAATTCCACAAGTAATAAATACATACTTAATTTTGGAATTAATAGGAAGTTAACAACAAAAAACAAAGACATGTTCAAGTAAGTTAACAATGAAGAACAAAGACATGTTAAAGTATGTTAAGGTAAGCTTCAAAAAGTTCCACTGATTTCAAATTTTTTATGCATTTTCACATAACCACGTGTAGAAGCAAAGGGAGAGAAATAACAGTATAATGAATCATTTGATTGATGAATAAGATATGTATAATTGAATTGGACATGTCAACTTTTATTTTTTATTTACTTCTATATATTTTATGAGAAGCGTGCGTATTCACTCAAGAGACCATGAATTTTATTATTCTAAAGAATGAAATTGAAATTGGTTTGAAATTTTTCTTAAAGAATTAAAACAAAATAATTGTATTTTTAAAAAGATAATTTCTATAACTTTTATGAATATAAAAAAAGTTATATTGAATTTGAGAAACTAAAAAGCATGAGGTTGAATCGGCACAACAATGATGGTATGATTGTATTTAATGTTTAATTGTAACTGGAATAAAATTGTTTCATAAATAAAAGAGAGATAGAGAGACAGAAAATATGGATAAAGTAGAAGGCAGGTATGAATTGTGAGACAATTCCTCTGAATTGGATTGAATTGCCCTCACTTTTGCAACGCAATCTACCTTAAATTTCAACACCAACCACTGTGAGCCAATTCTTTTCAATTTTTATTTCAAGTATGAACTAGATTAGCTTGTTAAAAATGTATGCAATCTTGAAATTTGATGGTATCATGTCTGTCAGCTTCTCTTGCAAGGTCTAGAAAAGATCTTTGGCTGCTTGCCCATAAGTAACCATTTTATGCTTTCTTGTTGTCTTGGGGCTATATTCTCAGGGTTCATCAAGTGATAATTATGTTATTGAATTAATGAAAAGGTTTGAAGTTTTACCAGGAGTTTTTGGAATCTGTAGAATTTGGTTCGAGTTCGCTTGTCCTATCCTATTTTTCTTTCTTTCAGCTTCATTTTCCTTTGGATTTCTTAGAGGAGAAAAGAGGGAAAGAAAATCAGCTCCTCAGTCCTCACAGACAGCAAAAATTGTATTAAAAAAAACACATCTATTCAATGCTTAAGTAATTTAAAACATTCAACCTTCAAGACAGAAAAGGTGGGCATAGACAATGGAAGGAAACGTTGCTCTCTGTGTTTTTGATAATTCCTACCATGCCAACCTAGTTCTTGACCATTTGCACTTTTTTTTTTCTTTCAATTTAATCGTATGTTTTCAATTTTTATAATAACTATTCTAAAAGTCGTACTATGATATGTAGTTGATTGACGGTGTATAGAAAATCATTTTAATACTTCAAAATATGAGATGTAAGGTTTACTACTAGAGAGTGCCCTTTTGTGAAAGTGGCGAAATTGTGCAACCATTCTATTTTAACTTCTCTAACAATCACAGTAGCAGTGTGCAGTTACAGTCGTAGAATGGGAGAACTGAAGCTACTGGGAGTTTGGCCTAGTTCATTCGTTTACAGGATCATATGGGCGTTAGAACTGAAGGGCATAAAGTATGAGCATGTACAAGGAGAATTCCACAACCCTGATTTCAGTGATTTGCTACTGAAGTATAACCCAGTTTACAAAAAGGTTCCTGTCCTTGTTGTTGATGGAAAGCCAATTGCAGAATCCACTGTCATTCTTGAATACATAGAGGAAAGATGGCCACAGCCACCCATGCTTCCACAGGACCCATATGAGAGGGCCGTGGCACGGTTTTGGGTGAGGTTTGCTGAAGAAAAGGTAACAAGGTTGTTTGTTAAGCAGTAGAGATTTTAATTCTCTCTTGTTCTCTCATTTAATATCTATGGTTGCAAACCCAATTGCAGAGTACTTCGTTTATGTCATTCTTTGTGGCTGTTGGAGAAGAGTTTCAGAAAGCAACAATTGAAGTAAGAGAAGTGCTTAAAGTATTAGAAGAAACCATTGGGGACAAAAAGTATTTTGGTGGTGAAGAAATTGGAATTTTGGACATAACCTTGGGATGGATACCCTTGATCTTTGGAGTTATTGAAGATATTGTGGGTGTAAAGGTGTTGGTAGTTGATGATTTTCCCCGCTTGTTTACTTGGATTCGGAACTTCAGTGAGCATCCCTCTTTCAGAACGAACTTTCCAAGTCACCATGAGTTGTTTGCTTATTACAAGCAAAAGAGAGATACTATTATTCCACCCAATACAGCATGAATGCAGGCATGAAGTGATTTGTATCTATACGATATATTATATTAGTAAACTTCCTTGTGCTTGGATGATTGAATTAGACTGATAATTTTATTTCGACGATCCAACTTCACATTTCAACCTCATTCAATGCATAAAATATGCTCATTATAGTTTGGGGTTAATGGTGGGGGTCCCGTTATAAACTACGAGCATTTTCTTCTTGATTGATTAGATGTGTCCTTCGAATAATGGTTTAGATTGTTCCTTATTTATCGTATTACGAATTTAATTGCATTTTAGCTTGAGACCAATGCGTCCAGTAAAACAAAATGGCGGAGTAGAACTATCACCTAACTGAGAAGTTGCAACTTCTAGTTCTGCAAACCATTAAACAGCAGATTTGTAACAAGAAGGGCCTGACTAAAAAGGTCAATGTTTAAGCTATCAGTGCGCTCCGATATCTTTCAACCAACATTTGCGACAAACATAACATTCAGGGAACTGCATTGACCAACAAAATGACAAATTAGTGGCATATTAGGTTTCCTCTTGGATGTTTAGCTCTCTGGAATTTTAGCTTTAGCTTCGGATAGCAAAGGTTCAAGTTCTCCTTTCCGGTACAGCTTCAGGGTATCTGCATGAGTTAAAAACAAATGTTGGACAACAAAGGAGAAAACAAAGAAATTGCACTTCTATATTTTTATTAAATTGTGTAGTGTTAAACTTCTTGAAACTTCCAGAATACAAAGTTCATATATGCAGACAATATACATTGGCAGTTATAGATATTTTGTAAAAACAGAGTGGTAATTAATAAGAATGTAAAAATAAGGACGTCTTCCACTTTGACAATCAAGAATATAAAAGACAATTTGAACTGTGGATATATCCCCACTCAGACAATCAATAATATAAAAGACGAGAAAACAAGGAAAAGTACCTGAACAGCCGCCAATGTGTTTGCCACCTGCAATGAAGAACAGTTTTAGGATGGGTTATAAACTATTCCGTTCAAAAGGTGAACTTAAAATAAAGGTAATAGAATTTGGTGCTTTTATTGTAGATAATGTAAGGATGCAAAGGTTCACGCATGAAAAGAAATGAAATAGTACATCGAAACCTGCTTGCATTCAGGGTACGTGAAATGTCGCCTGGTTTTAAAGCTGAGTTTCAAGTTTAGGTTGAATCATGTGACTGAACAATAATAACAAGATTCCTTTCTTGAACAAAAATTAATTTTAGTTCATTTCATAAAAACCATGACCAGATCGTGATTTTTTGAATCAAAAGTGAGATTAAAAGAAATTGTGGATCTATTTATTCTACCAATTTGAATCAAAAGTGAGATTAAAAGGAATTGTGGATCTATTTATTCCACCAATAACCAAGCGAGAGCGGGTGTAACATAAGAGATTTTCCATTTCTATTGACTTCTCATGAAACTGGAATAGATCAACAACAAATATTGCATATGGTATTCAAAACTGGGATGAATTGAAAACAAATATTCATCGACTCTAATCTAACTCTTCTTTTTATGAAGAGAATGAATCCTGTTATTGAGGTATCATCATAAAAACAATCCCTTCTGCAGGTACTTGGATCTGCTCATTTTTCTCCTCCATTACCCATTTGGAAGTCCATGTTTGTTTTAAGGTAGTTTTGTATCTCACATTTGCAGAGAAATTGGGCAGCTTGGTGGATTATTTATTAGTTTCTCCTTACCTTCATCCCCTCTTTTGTCGTTCTGTCATTGCAGGATAAACTCTCCGGTGGTTTTGAATCTCCCCAGTTTCTCGTCTATTATTGCAGGATAAACACTCTGGAAGTCCACTGTTGTTTTAAGGGAGTTTCTGAGAATGGGCAACCCCGGGGCATAATTGGTTTTCAGTCACCTTCAAGACACCTTATTCAAGTACAATGGTTAAAAATCTTTTTCTCTCAAATGATTTTATTTAAGAACCAGTGAACACTTTCACATCTGAACTGTTCCATTCTCTCTCTCTCTCAAGGCACATAGACTCTTACTCTCCTAAATCATTAGATTTTAAGCATGCACACCATGTCCTCAACCTATAAGGCCCTATCTTATGTCCTATTTAATATCATACAATTTTCAATTTTCAGTATAGCAGCAGAATTGAACATACACATGCAGAAGATTGTGTCATATCAATTACGTCTTCATAACCTAACCAGCATGAGGGGAATATAATAGCAGAAAAGTCATCTTATAATATGTTTAGCATCTTCGCTTGGATAAAGTCAGAGTTGACATTTCATGAAAGGAACAAAATATTATCACACCCAAGATTGAAGTTTTAAAACTTTTCATTTTATAAAAATTGTCTGAATCGTTTTGAAAACTGAGAAGCGTAACCACATTGGTACCGCACTCAAGATTATTTTATAGCCTCAAGACACCAGCTACCCAGCAGCCAATAATACACGGATCCATAAAATCACCAAATTCTAGTTTCAATTAAAATCGTATGAAATGGCAGTATTATAGGTGCCTAAGTTGAAAGCGGAACATGACACAACTGATACAGCAAACTGCAAATTTGATATGCAAGACTTGGCACTGAAATCTACAACTGAACTGCATGGTATCATTGACCAGACATTTAATACCTTACTTTACTATTAAGCTCTCTTAGGATTATTTTATTATATGAAATCAGCCTATAAAAAAGTCTTAAATTGAGTAAAATCTTAGAAATCCCCTTCCTCGCTCAGTCTCTCTTGTGCATAGCCATGTGTGAAAGTATGAGAAATATATTTCCATTTCTGCTCCATTTATTTTCTACATCCCTACTCTTTAAACACAAGGTTTCAGGATGTACCAAGGAGAAATGATTCAAAGGGGAGGGCATGTCAAATAAGTGGCTTATCAACATTAAAATAAATATCCACCGGTCAGGCAGTTTCTCTTAGCATCCAATCAACCAACAGTAACAACAATTCAAAATTCATAGAAGCTAATGGCATAAATATTCTACTAACAATGAGTCACCAAATGCTAATACAAGCATGGTTAAGTAAGTAATGCATCCAAGATGGGTACTGCTTACCAATAAATACATTTGGCACAGTGTGTTGCCCCGTGATCCTTTCCAACACCTTTTGCAACTGTGGCCCTTGAGGACCTAAACAGAAATACAAAATTTATGACACAAAACAAGTGCTCAAATGCACAACTGATAAGGCAAATTGCAATGAGAGAATTTCCCCCATAAAAGAAATGGCGAATTCCGCAAATTTCTATCGTCAGTGAAAATTTGCTGGCAATACACTAACCAAGAGAAAGGAAAATCACATTTAATGAGACTAAACTTTTACGTAGGATACAGCAAGCTGTTAAATTTGTAAACCTGAGCTGTGGCAGTTTCGTTGCCATTCATTCAAGTAACCATACAGAAATCATTTTAATTTTTCAACAAGAAGGAGGCAGTTCAGGAATAAGCACACGCAAGTCAATATTATCAAGAAACGAACTCGGATTGAAGACCACTATCACTAGGTGCGTATATAAATTTGATGGAAAATGAATAATACGAGAAAGGACAGTTAGGGCTAAGAGAAAGATGCCAACATTAATGAACAATCCAGAAGAAGAGATGAATTGAATAAAAAAAAATACCCATTTCGTCTAATTCGAAGACCAGGGGGTTGACACCGAGTTTGTTGAAGAGGGATTTGACCTCAGAAGAATAGGAGCACCAGGTTTTGGAATAAACGACAACAGGGTTTTCTGCAACGGTTTTCTTAATGGAGTCTTCGAGGCGAGAGCCGAAGGAGGAAGAGGAAGAGGAAGATGAGGTGGCTCGAACGGAGGGGAAGTTGCGGTTTGGCGATGGAGAAGCATTGATGGAGGAAATGGGAAGAGAGTGAGAGAAGAAGTGTTTGGTTACACAGAAGGAAGAAGAAGAAGAAGAAGGGAGCTTTGGAGAAGGTTTGAAGCTTGAGAGAGAAAGAAGAGCAACGTTTCCCAAAGCCGAAGCCATACTATAGTCTTCAATTCTGTTCTTTTCTTTTCTTCCTTTCTGCTTACATAGCCCTTCTTTTCATTCTTTTCATTTTTCACATCATTTTTCTACCCTTCTTTTAATTCTTTTCCTTTTACTCATAATTTTAATCAACTAATAGAATGAATTTTTATTTTCACCACTCTTTTTATATTACAAATTTAACTAACTTACATGTTATATTAATAATAAAAAACTGAAGGGTAAACTAGTCTAGTAATAATGTTATTCATTTTTATGAAAGTTATGTCTAATTTTACAAGAGTCATTGTTACATTATAGTGCTTTAGATGGAAATAACAACTTTGACACAATTTTAAATATAATGAAATCAAATTAAACATTTTTATTAACAAAGAGATCAAAATGAATCGATTAAATAAAAAGTAATAATCTATAAAGTATTATAATATTTGACGTAAAGTGTAAATTCCTTTGATTGAACACTTCTTTTGCATTTTTCATAAAAAAAAATTGTAATTAAAAAATCAATTATTGTAATATAATCTTATGTTTTACATATTTTAAAATATTTTTATTATAAATTTTAATGAATTAAATATGATTTTAGTTATTAAATTTAGATACAAAATTAGGTTTCGTTTCTACTGTATGTTGGTCTCCAAATCTTAAAAATGAATAGATATAATCTTTTTAATCTAATTGCGGTAAATTTTTAATGTATAAAACATATTTTAAGTTTATGTTTGAGTTGCTTATATTGTTTGATATATTTCAACTTAAATGCAAGTTTGGAAGATCCAAAAAGGTTAGTGTTGTTGGGTTAAAATGATCACATCCAATCATTTTTATAGTTGAAGGACCTAAATATATCAAAGTTTGGAACAAGGACGAATTCCAATTTTTTGTCTAAGTTTATAGATTAAAAACATATTTAACCCTAATTTTAATTATATAAAAAGAAATACTAACTCTATTAGAAAGTTCTAAAGTGTCTTTCCTATTACAAGAAAAAACGTTCTTTACATAGTTGGTTGGACAATGTAGGAATAAATTACACTTCATCTCTTGTGTGTTTATATCAAACATCTCCATCATCAAAATAAGATTGATAAAAAAAATGAAGTCAAAATATATAAAAATTAAAGTTTAGAAAAAAAATTAGTAAGAAGTAAAATTTAAGTCTAACTCAATCTTAAATGACTAATAAGATAATTTTTTTCACTCACCTATATATTGTAAATTAGCACCACCTCTAATCAATGTGGACCTTCCTAGTCACCCTTCATACTGAGACATATGTATATTGAGCATGAGAGTATATAGTATTGGGTGATTTGTTAGCAAGTGAAATAATAGACTCAAAAAACAACAAATTTTACTATGATAAACTTTAACTTATGACTCTCATATCATATTAAGAAGTAGATTTTAAGTCTAACTCAATGATTACGACGTACCCAACCAAATAAAACAGTTAATTGTAGTACTAGGAAATGATCCTAGGTCCTCTCCTTGTGACTATCATTTTCAATCAAAGGTTCCAATCCAACAATAGTTAAAGGGGCTTAGCAGATTTGAAAATACAAGCTGAAAAGTAATAAATAAAACATGATAAAAATGTATTGACTCCTTAATTCAAATTCAAGTCAACTTATCATAAGTTACAAAATTGGTGCCTCTTTTAGTCTCATTCCACTAGAAATTAACCAACTAAGCGGAGATTAAAACAAATTTCATCATGCAATTAAGGAATACACACATTAATTAATCTATGATATTGTCAATAACACAAACTACATTCATTAAGCTTGAACAAGCTTAGTTAACACAAATACCTAACTGCATATTAAGCATACATAGATTAAGTTCATTCATTAAGCATAAATTAAAGATGAAGAGTTGATAGCAACCTCCTCAAGCTAGGTTGGGCCAAATCATGAAGAAATGCTATGGTGATGATGAAGATGTGAAAGCGATGGAGGATAAAAGGTAAGACTCACGACCTTTGGTGTTTTAATGGTGATGGAGTGGTGTTTTTATGGTGCTCTTAGATGATGAATTAGGTCCAATCCAAGGACCTATTACAAGAAACATGAGAAGGATCTAAGAAGAATTGAAAGATAATCCAAAGGAAGGACCAAAGAAACATTATTTCACTTGGAAATGTATGGAGTCTTCAACGCCCATATCCCTCGCCCAGCAAAGCCATGCTCAGCACAAACCGTCTAACGCTCAGCATGCGTGGCCAAAGTTGAAAGCCACATTTTAGCTTGCTTTCTGATGTGACACATGCATATTTTTCGTGCCATTCCATGTGGCATCTGATCCATGTATAGAGCCTGATGATCAGGGGCATAGTAGGTGACGAAGAAGGGTTGAATGGATTTATAAATTCAACCCCTCCACCCTTGTAAACAACACCTTGAGTTTTATATTGAGAAACATTATTAAGATGACTCCAACTTTTTCCCTTTTCTCAAAGTCACTGGCCAGAGAGAGTTCAAGCCTCCTTTAGCCTCGTTCCTTAGTTAGGCAAGCTTTCTTGCACAGAAACACACCAAACACCACACCTTCACCTCAATTTACACCATTCTCTTCCATTCTATAGCCTTCCCCTACCTTGATTCTTGTTTTTCTCAGCTTGTACGTGATGATGGCTTCAAGTTCACCAATGGATGGAGCCATCATTGAAGAGGTTATGCGAACACTAGAGGAAGATAGCTAGAGAAGACCATATGGGATGATCTAGCCTTGACTTTATAAACTAATAGAATAGATCAATATTTTGGCAACATTTCATTACTAGTCTCAAAGTGAGAATACAAGGATGGAAACAAATCTATTTATAGGCTAAGGGTGTCTCCAATTTGTAGAAGCAAAACCCTAAAAACACAAGCTTGACCTAACTTGGAGACCAAGGGAAAAATCCTCTCCAATAGGAGGAGGACATGTGATCACTACTTATGGAGAATCCTCTCCATTTCTAAAGCAAATTTTTTATAAGACTGAACTGTCTAACATCCTCATATGTTTTGAAGTTTAACAAAAACAACAATAAAAAAATTGAGCATATGACAAAGTGTTATCTTTGGGAAAATAATATAGTTGAAAGATAAGTATTTTGTGAAAAAGCTTTATGAAATCTAAATGTTTTAAGAAAAACTTTAGTAAACGCACTAATATATGATTAGGTGCATTATCAAACGATTTCCTCACAAAATGCATCAATGTGTTATATGAGAGTCTTGCTAAATGCGTTCGTGCTATATTCTGCTAAACAATGCTAGACAAGCTCTAACTATAATGTACAAAATGATGTTTTTGGTAAACACACTAAAAGATATAAACATTGTTCCAAAAACATGAGTTGAAAGACATCTTACTAAACACGCTTTTGAACCAAACGAATAATCACTAAACAAAGCGATGTTAGGAAAAGGCTTGCACAAGCTAAACGATACCTTGTACCAAACGATGTTTTCATCAAACGATGAAAGTTTTATGAACTTCTTGGTATCTTTACTAGAATGCTTAAATGATCAAATCTTGCTTGAGTAATAATGTTTTTTGAAAAGCTTATAGTTGTTCTGAATGCATATAAAAGAGCATTAAATGCATAACGTTTCAAAACAATAAAAGTGATAAGAAAAAGGACATATATGCCTGCATGCTACTCTATGCAGATTACTTGTCAATCATTCACCTGCTCTATCATATACAAGTTAGAAGTGGACGTTAGAGCCAAAAAAGGCATTCAAGCAATGTTCTTGTAAGAAAATATATGGCTAGTTTCTTTTACCAAGGGGGGGGGCTGAATTGGTAACTGATAAAAACTCTTTCTTTTTAAATATTTCTGGAAAATTAAGATGATCTTTAAATGTGCACAACGCAATTATGAATAATAAAGTTGTAAAGAGATAGAGAGAGGAAAACAAACACAATCTTTTTATCCTGGTTCGACCTTAATGCCTATATCTAGTCTCTTTCAATCAACTTGAGATTGAAAGACTTTCCACTATAAAGATTTCGTTTTTACAACAAGAATTTACAGAGAACACTTCTCAAATGTAAAATACCTCTTTAACTAATCCAATATAATATAGTAAAATAGAACCCGCAGAAGAACAACCCTCTTAACTGCAACAACCCTTTGAGACTCTTCTCAAAGTACCAAGAACCTCACGTTCTTCTTCCTTACCAGCGCACAAGGAAACAACAAGCCTCTTGATTGTAAAAAAGAAATCTTATCAGAACAGAATACACCTTAGTCTTGTAGAATTTGATTAGCCAATAAGTGCTTTAACTTGTTCTTCAACAATCCTTCAAGAGTATCACTTTCTTTGAATCTTGATTATTGGAGAAATTTTGTGCACCTGCAAAATCTCTCTAAAACCCTTTAATATCAGATATGAAAGTTCTCAAATGATCAAAGTGTTAAAAGTTATTAATACAAAGCGTAATACATCATTATATAGTTTTTCTCGTATAAGACGCATTTCAATCGATTACGCAAGTAATGTAATCGGTTACACAATTTAACAATTGTAACAGAATTACAATTAAAAGAGTTCTAATTGATTACACATTTAATGTAATCCATTGCCAATAAATGCTAGTCAACATATTTGAAAATATAACCGTTATTACTGTTATGACTTAGCTTGAAAACAATTTTCAAAGAATAAAAGACTTAATTGATTACATAAATAGTGTAATCGATTAAACTATACACTTAAACAAATTTTGAAAACTTTTTCACTTCAAAACTGATCACACCACATTTTAAAAGGATGTTTGCAAAGACACGAGTTTTAATCGATTTTACACTTAATGTGATCGGTTAAAACTTGTTGTTTTGCCACATCTTAAAAGATAAGATATCTGATGAACTTAATTGATTACAACATCACTATAATCGATTATTTTATATAGAGTTTCTTTGTGCTTGTGGTTTTATCACATTAAAACATTTAGTATGCATACAGAAGATATAAACTCAATTATGATCACAGTAGTATGCAGACCAAACAATGAACAAACCAACATGATGAACAAAGATTGAACAAAGTTAAAAGCATATAAACACACAAGAAACCTAAGCCAAAAGGTCGAATGGTTCCAAGAAAACAAGACTAGAACCATGAAAACAACATAGTTTGAACTTGAAAATGAAACAATAAATAAAAACACATATAAGTAATAAGATAGGTAGGACCAAAGGACTTAACTCTTGTAGAACCAAAACTCTTGAAACTAAATGATAGCAACCTCCTCAAGCTAGGTTGGGCTAAAACATGAAGATATATTATGGTGATGATAAAAATGCAGATGTTATGGAGGATAAGGGATAAGGATCACGACCTTTGGTGTTTTAATGGTGATTGAGTGGTGTATGATGCTCTTAGAGAGGTTACGCCAACTCTAAAGGAAGGTAGTTAGAGAAGACCACATGGGATGTTCTAACATTGACTTTATAGACTAATATAATGGCTCAATATTTTGGCAGCATTTAATTACTAATCTCAAAGTGAGAATATAAGGGTGAAAACACCTCTATTTATAGGCTAAGAGTGTCTCTAAATTATAGAAGTAAAACCCTAAAAAACACAAGTTTGACCTAACTTGGAGACCAGGGCAAAAATCATCTCCAATAGAAGGAGAATATGTGGCCACTACCTATGGATAATCCTTCCCATTCCTAGAGTGACACGTGGCCACTAACTATGGTAAATCCTCTCCAATCTGAGCATGATACATGACCTCACTCACGTGGGACGACCCACACCCTTGTCCACCATGCTAGGTTAAAAACTTTGACCACATGGTTAACACACACTATAAATGTCCACTTTGGGTCAACATTTGGCCTTAACTTTGGTTAGCCTAAGTGGTCGAAAAATTCTACACTACTTGGCTTAAAGTACAAAACCCAAAATAAATCCTAGACCACTTAACCCAACATCCAAGGCCCAAATTATTCTACTCTATGATGGCCCAAAAGAAGAAGAGTTTGACTTCACCTTTAACTAATGACTCTTCTTGAATTTGCTTGGCCATACTTCTTATGATTAGACCCTTGGCTAGGGGTTTGCCATCAAGAGCAAGTAGAAAAAAGAACAAATACTAAATAGAACCTTAAAGCCTGAAGCATTATCGTTAGGGAATCAATACAAAGGCTTAATTAGCCATGGAATTGTTCTTACAACATAATGGAAAACAAATTTTCATTATAAAGTGTTAATGAAGAGAATACAAACTTTAATTAAAGAAAAAAAGGTGAATATGTAAAACCTTGGTTTTGGGTGTTGAGTGTAGATAAAATGTGAAAAGCGTAAGTTATTGTTCAAAAGTGTGAAGCAAAACTAAAGAGAGGAGAAAGGGGATGTGGTCACATCAGAACCCCTAAAATCCTAATTATTCTGATGGGTTTGGGCCCAATCTAGCCTAAAATTACACAACAAGAAAATAGAAAAATAAAGCAAAATGAAAACTATTATTGAGATGGAAATCTGGCTTAATCAAATGTTGACTTAGAAATAAGTGGTTGATATAGCACAAATAATGTGACACTCCTTTCTTTAGCCCAAGAATAAATGTTCAAGCCAAGAAAAGCTTCACATTAATCCTGAAAAGAATTAATAGACAATGAATCCCAATTAATGAAAAATGCACTAACAATAGATAATTAGGAATGATTGAAAAATTAAGATAGATATAAAAAGGTAAGAAAATAGGAGAAAATAATTACTCATCGCTCAACTTTACAAAAATGACTTATCAGATGAGGTTTACATAAACTTATATACTACAAATTAGTCTTACTCTAATTAATGTAGAAACAATTACACCATAATATGGGAAATTGGTTCATATTTAAATTATTCTTTCTCTTCCATCAAATAATAAAACTTTATTTGATTGACTATAAAATATAACTAATACTTATTTTTTAAATTTTGAAAAATTATTTAGTATTTAAATAATTTTTTAATTTAGTGGAATTTGAAATACTTTATCTATATAAGAAAATTAAAATTCAATAAATTTGAATTGTCTTATCTAAATAATACATTTAAAAAATAATGAAACAAGTTAAAATAAGATAACTTCAAATTCAATATATTTGAATGTCTTGAAATTTGAAAAATTTTGTATCCAAGCACAAGGTAAGAAATCATCCTAGAGACTTTTAGTGAAAAGAACTATATAAGGACTTTTTATTCCTCTTGTACATTGTCTAAGGTGAAGAGAAAGAGGAATGAATGATTGTTTTTTCTATAACCATTGGTTATTTTATGTTTATGGTGTGTTTGTTAGAAAAATGTGTCGAGTTAAAAAGGTGTTAAATAATTTTGTAAAGAATTTAGAAACTTGTTACATTTGAATGAAGCATTAGCTTTGAATGATGGAATGCATTTTCTAAAATATAAAATTAATTTTAACTCTAATAAATGTTATTTTTAAATTTTTTAATCTCTTATTTCTTTTTTTAATTGTCAAAGAGAGTTTACTCATTAAACACATTCAGCCTCATGTTGTTACCTATTCCTTATGAATGATTTGGTGGATGAGGAATCATGCTAGATTTCAACAAGTTATTAATATCAATATATGGAAGGGTATATTATAATGTTATCTAATGTTTTTACCAAATTCTTGTGTAATGATATCACTGACTTTTCTGTTTTGAAATTATTTAACACCAACACGTGGTTTGGGAAAGTGTCATCTTCTATTAAAGTTCTTTAGAGGTTTCTAGATGTGGGTTGGGTCAATGTTAACATCGATGGTGCAATTAGAGATTGTCTTGGTGTTACTTTTGATGTTGACATCTTCAAAGGACTCGAGGTGATTATATTGATAACTTCTTTTCTTACTTGGGGATTCAAAATTCCTTATATGTTTAGATCATAAGACTTATTCTCATTATTGAGCATTCTTGGACTTGTGGTTTTAAAATGTTTTGGCTTGAAATTGACTTCTCTTTGTTATGTAAAGCCTTTTCATTTCCTCTCTTCTAGTGGTTCCTTGGTTACTTAGAGAAAAGTGAAGAAAATCTTCAAAGATTTCTAAAGATATAGAGTTGTAAGATTTAGAAAGAAAATCATTGTGCCAATAAATTAACAAATTTGAGGATTGAAATTGACTTTAAAGTGTATCTTGTCATGCCACTTATTATTAGTTTAGATAGTTTCAGCTTCCTATATTTTGTTTTGTTTATCAATGAGTGTGTGATGTTTTCTCTTTACAAGGTTTAATATCTTGTTTTTTCTTTCTCTTTTTGATGATATGGCTTATGCAATTGCATATGTTTGGTAATTCTAAGGTGTCATGTATTTGAGAGGTTAGAGTTTATAGTAAGGTCAAACATGAGTTTTAGAAAGAAATATCTCATAATAGTGCATTGAAAATATGTAAATATCATATTTTGCTAATTATAATTGCATTAGATTCTACATTTTGAAGGCTTCAAAATGAATACATGGTTTGTTGGATTTGGAATTGACTACTATTTTCAATGATTTTTTGAAGTTTAGATAAATTTACTAAAATTTTGTAAAGAATCCTTTTTTGAAGTTAAGATAAATTTACTAAAATTTTGTAAAGAATCAATGTGGGTTATATATATATATATATATATTTATTAACTTCAAATTTTTTTATTGGGACATATGGACTTAATCATAGCCCATATTTAGATTTGTTGAGATTGTTGACAACACAATATCTATATCACTCTGGTTTTTGATGATGACAACACATTTTTAATAACACATGTATTGTTGATGTGTTACATGTTCTTTTGCTTATTGATTGATATATTGTTGAACATTTTTTGTGATATGTGAATGCACATTTACTGAGCTTATGTATGTTACATCATATCTGGTTGCATTTCACATGATTTGAACGATAAAAACCACATGCACTTTTATGAACTTACTTTATGGGGGAAGTCGAATTAAGCTCGTGACTATGCACAGACTTTCAAAAACAATGCTATGTAATATTTTGCATTGAAAAGAATTTCAAAGTAAACTATAGTGTCAAAGTCGACTATGTGCACCCATCATTCAACTCTATTAGTTGCTTGTTTTGAAATTCTGTTATACCCATGAATTACAACGGCTATATTTTTAAAAGTTAGTTGGACATTGAATGTTGGTCAACTGCATTGACTGTGGAATTAATTGTTTGACTGAATTTCAGCTATTATGTCTTAACTGTTATAATTGTTATAATACAGTCGACTCTATTAGTTGCATATTCGACTATAGGAGCGTCTGATTTATAGAAATCTATAAATAGACGAGACATGATCAATTATAGAGAACTTTTGGATTACTAACATTTTCATATTCTGTTTCAGATTGATTCCCTGGATTTTAGAGCTCCAAGAACTCATCAAGAAGAAGGTTGTGATCTTTCTTGGCAGAGTTTCTGAAGGAGAAGTGGATTGCGCATACTGCTGATCATAATCTGCACAATTGAGGTGCTTCTGTGTTGATCAAGAACTTGTTTGGCATCTGTGGTGATTGGTGTGATTGTTGTTACCTGTTGTGACTACAAGGGTTGGACTCGTGGAGTCTGGTACACTTTGAGGATTGTTCAAAATGGGTTGTAGATTGCAGGAGAGGGGACATCTTGCTACAAGTCTTGCTGTGTTGTTTGCCTATATTTTGGTTAGAGGGTTAAAGATGTGTTTTATTTTTTTGACATGGAGGTCTTCTATAAAAACCTTGCTGTAAAAACCTTGACCTTTATAGTGCAGTTGCTTCCTAGTACTGGAAGGACACTGGATGTAAGCATTGAGGCCAAACCAGTATAAAAACCTGTGTTTGAATTCGCTATCCCTACACTTTTACTTTCAGTCAACTTCATTATCTGCGTAGTCTACTTTACTTTTCCGCTTCAAACAAATTTCTATAACTTGCGATTCAAGAAAGTTTGCAAAGTTTTCTACTTTGATTTAAAGGTTGCGAAAAGACTCTAATTTTGAAAACCCACCAATTCATCCCCCCTCTTGGTGTTAAAACGAAGCCTACCTGTTTCCTAACAATTGGCACAAGAGCTGATTTTCATAAGATATTTGAAAAACTAGTCGACTCTATTTTTCTTTGAATCGACTATAAACTTTGGGATGGCTTCCAGTTTCAAACTTTTGGTGAAGGTGCTTCAACAAATAGACCACCTCTGTTTGCTGGTGAAAATTATCCTTTTTGGAAAATTAGAATGCAAATCTTTCTTGAATACGTGGATAGAGGAATTTGCGATGCAACTTTGAATGATCCTTTTGTACCTACTAAAACTGTTGATGATAAAACCGTTATTAAACCTTTTACAGAATGGTCAACTGATGAAAATAGAAAAGCATAGTATGATATTAAAGCTAGAAACATTATTGCCTCTACACTAACAATTGATGAATGTTTCAGGATATCTCAATGCAAATCTGCAAAGGAAATGTGGGATGTCTTGGAGGTTACACATGAAGGCACTGATGAAGTCAAGAGAGCAAGGAAGAATTCTCTGATTCAAGAGTATGAACTTTTCAGGATAAAGGCTAAAAAGACTATCTATGAAGTCCAGAAAAGATTCACACATATTGTTAATCACCTTATGGCTCTTGGCAAAGTGTTTGATAATGAGGAGATCAACATCAAGATTTTGAAAAGTCTGAATAAAAATTGGCACCTAAAAGTCACTACAATCTCAAAATCAAAAGATCTAACAAGTATGAACATGTCTACCTTGATTGGCAAGTTACGAGAACATCAATTGGAACTTGGTAGACTAAAAGATGAGGAAGAGATTGAAGAAAACAAGTCCATTGCTTTGAAAGCTACAAGCAAGAAAATCTCAAAGTCAGATGATTCAGATGTAGAGATTGATGACAAAGAAATGATGACCATGATGGTAAGGAAGTTCAGTTGAATTATGAAAAATGATAGTCAACTTACTAACCATGCAGGTCACAGTAAACCAAAGAAAAGCTTCAGTTCAAATGCTATCAAATGTTACGAATGTGGGAAGGAAGGACATATCAAGCCAGAATGTCCAGAATTGAAGCCAAAGCAGAAAGCAAGTAGAAGGTTTCCTCAAGACAAAGGAAGAAAACAAAAAGGAGCCTACATTGCTTGGGAGAATAGTGACTCGAACTCTTCAAGTGATGATGATCAAGTTCAAGAAGAGGAGTCAAACATATGCTACATGGCTGCTACATGGGATGATTATGACAGCGATGCAGACATCTCAAATGAACTAATTGAGGTAAGGTATGATCTGCTATTGGATGTATACAAAGAAGCACACGCTGAAGCAATGCGACTGCAATACAAGGTTAATTGACTTAACTCTAAGAGAAGAGATTATGAGTATAGAATTAATAACCTTGTTGCTGAAAATGAGAAATTATAAAAGGAATTGAATGAAGCCCTGTTATCTGCTAAAGAGATTAAAATTGAAACTGTTACAGTAGAGAAACCTTGTGAAAAATGTCCTACACATGTTGAGAAAATAGATTACTTGACTAGCACGCTAGCGAAATTTACTCAAGGTAGAGACAATTTGAATGTTGTTTTAAAATCCTCTGGCAGAGCTATATATAGACAAGGAATTGGTTATAAAGCTCAATCTAACAAAACTAATGCAAGGAAGTTTATTGATATAAGCAAACCTGCGATAAATGCTTGTTTTGATTGCAATTGTGTTGGTCACACTGTTAGAAACTATTATTATAGAACTATTGGTGTTCCTAAAGGTTTATATGTCTGGAGACCAAAGGAACAGGTGAAGAAAACTGACAATTAAGGACCCAAGTTCAAATGGGTACCTACAACCAAAACTGGAACTGTTTTGCAGGTTTACAAACAGATGCAATAGGAACTCAAGGATGAACTACACTTGGTATATCAATCTTCTTGAGTGTCTACAACGGGTAATTTGTATCACTCTATTGCATCATGCGTAAATTGATTGATTATTATTGCTTGATTGCGTGTTTGACTGATTGGATGTTTGATTGATTGATCTGGGTTGAAAAACTGTTTTCACGATTTTTAGTCGAATGCATTATTAATTCAATCGCGACTACGTATGTTTCATGTGTTACACTTTGTTTCAATTCTGATGTGTCTTACTGTAGTCAACTGTCTTCTGATCTAATTCGACTTAAGTCACTGTTTTAGACTGTTAATTTTTAAATTTTTAAATTTAAGGCTATTAGTGAAACTGGGTACGCGCCTCTCTCTATATGTTTGCTGAAAACTCTTGAAACTCATTCACTCTGAGCACAAAACCCTTATTCTGACTCAAGAGACTTTAACAATTCTACGTAAATGGTTGCATCATCCTCACGATATGGAAAGTCTTTTGTGCCTACTGTACGAGAAGAGAATCCTTCAGGGTGGATCAATGATGAAAGTACCAGACAAAGATTTTTTAGGCTAAGAATGTTAAAAAAGGTCGTTAAACATGAGACAATTGAACTATCTCTATTCTGCCAAGAGAAATTCTGCTTTCCTGAAAAGATGTGGTTTCAAGGTCTCAACACTTTCACTCAAATGAAGGGAGACTACTATCCTGAACTTGTTGAAGTCTTCTATAACAATGTCAAAGAAGTAGATGGAAATATTCATTCTCGAGTGAAGGGAATGGACATCATAATCAACAATGATACCTGGTTAAAAATGGCAGGTCTAAAAGATGAAGGTTATTTGACTCATCAACCTGATTGCCGGCAAAACCAGATAACTAGGAAAATAGAAATGTTTAAGGATTGTATAAGGTATCGTAGGAGATATAGAAAAGAGAAAAGATTCCTATTGAAATGGCTTGACAAGGAAGAGAAAGTCGTAGCATTTATTATTGGTCATATTTTGCTATCAGGTAGAGCTAATCTGATCAAGCTAAATCCACGAGATGTGTGTCTACTAAATGCAATTATGCAGAGGATACCAACGAATTGGGTAGCTGTATTCAAATGGCACATTCTTGATGTTGGGACCAATAACTGACACAGGCTGCCGTATGGTGTATTCATAAGAAAAATATTAGAACAAAGCGGTGTAAATCTCTCTAGAGAAGAGAAACTCTCTTGGAGCAAGGCAAATCTTATTGGAAAAGCAACCGTAACTTGCGTTATACTCAAGAAAACTGCTCTTGGATGGTATTTCAAAGATGAGGTAGACTCAAGAAAGGGAAAAGCAACACTGCTTGATTTTGACAGTGATAAAGAATTTCCTCCTCCTAACTCTGAGTTTGAAAAACGTGTAGGAGACCGGGTTAAGAGAGCAACCAAAATCATGATTACACTAAAGAAGACTTTATCTACCTTGAATGAGAAAATGAATGAGATCTTCAAGCACTATGTTGATATTTCCACATCCTCAGAAGAATCTGTAAAAGAAGATGTTGACGACATTAGTGAAGAAAGCTCCATAGAGTCCTCTGAATCAGAATAAAGTTTTGACTGCTTTGTAGTTTTTGAGTCTCTCGAGTAGCCTTTTAAGTTTTTTTTTGTAAATGGCTTAGTATGCCATCTTTTTTGCTTGGTGTCTTGTTCTATTCTTATCAATTGTAATACCTTTTAAACAAGAAATGAAAATTAGTGGTTTGAATCACATTCAATTGCCTTAATCAGATTTATTATATCTGCTCTGTTTGAATGATGATTGATTCGATTGTATGCTGAATGAAGTTGACTATGCATGTTTAAACTGTTACATTTTTTTGCGTATTAACTTCTTATGGATTACTTTTCTTGCATAACTAAATTGCTTGATCTGCAAGATATCTTTGAAAGGTTTTGCAGGAAAAACATTGCTTGGAACTTACTTCTGGAATTACACTCACTTAAAAGCATTGAAATCTACTGGATTATTAATTCAATCGACTAGTTCATAACAGGGTTATAAATTCCATTATTGGAATATGGTTATAGTGTTGATTGATGATTATTTTTCTCTGATTATTTGCAATATATCTATGATTCTATTTGAGTGTTTCTTAATTGATATTATATTGTGAGATTGTTGATAATTGTATCTTTGCATGAAAGAATTGATTGATATCTTAACTGTGATACAATTCTGTGTTTTGATGAATGTATGCTCTGATTGTACTTTACTACATTGTGCATTTGAATTTAATATTGAAAATATGCATAATGACATGGGGAGCATTACACATTTGCACATATTTTATCACATGCTAAACTTCAGGGGGAGTTATCATTTTCATGTGAATATATATGATAGGGGGAGCATCACTGCATGTTTTTAACCTGTTTATACATTCTGTTTGATGTATCTCTGTTTGGTTTATCAACTCATTATATCTAGAAGCAAACCTTTTTTGTTAATGCACAAAGAGGGAGAAGTATTATGAAAGCACTGTGAAATGCTATTTGCTTGATATTGTGCTGAATGATTGTGTGTATTCAGAGTATTTAAACTGGAATCTGTTTGTCATATCTTGTGTTTACTCTAAATCTCTTTTGATATTGTACAAACATGGTTGTTTATTGATCATGGTTGTGCGTCATCAAAAAAGGGGGAGATTGTTGAGATTGTTGACAACGCAATATCTATATCACTCTGGTTTTTGATGATGACAACACATTTTTAATAACACATGTATTGTTGATGTGTTACATGTTCTTTTGCTTATTGATTGATATATTGTTGAACATGTTTTGTGATATGTGAATGCACATTTACTGAGCTTATGTATGTTACATCATATCTGGTTGCATTTCACATGATTTGAAAGACTAAAACCACATGCACTTTTATGAACTTACTTTGTGTTGCATATCTGCAAGCTGTAAGTCGACTTCATTATGGGGGAAGTCTGTTAAGACTTTGGCAAGTGCACCAAATCATTCAAGTAATAAACCGTGGTAAGACCAGGTATCGTTTTCCCAAGAGACTCGTAATACTAGAAAATTGTGCGATTAACAACTCATTTAAACTCAAGAACGTAACATCCATATACAAGCATGTGCAAGAAAATAATTTCACAAATAATTACAAGGTTGGACTTTGGTATTGAAGGCACTTGGAAATGGAAAAGACTAGAAATGGTATGATATGACATTGTTAAGGTTAGTTTTCACCAATGCACTCTTGTGTATAACCAATTTCATCTCCTCTCTATTAATTTACTAAAGTCAATCCACTAAAACACTCTAGCCCTAATCCCTTAGGTGGAAGAGCCTAGGTTTTCCTTATCAAACTCCAATCCCTTGGACAATCTAACAAGCAAACCCGCATTAAGAACTAGGATCTAAGACAACATGTGAATCATATCCCATCCCTGGCTCAATGACCCACAAGGACTCTTGTTTCAGTTCAAGATTTCATATCCTATCCCTGGCTCAATGAAACCCCAAAATCAAGTCTTGAACGTCCCCATTACATGCAAACTTTAAGATCGGAAACAAGAATACTAGTAATAGATAGAAAAGGCATTTATAAATACGAAACAATCATTCATTACACAAGAGTTCATAGGCTACATCTAACCCTAACAAGATGAATCTGGTTCTCCATTTCCATGGAGAACCCTAAAGCTTATAAACATGGAAGATGGAAGAAGAAGGAGACCCAAAGGAAGAGGAGGAGATGTTCCCACAAGCTCCTCGCGCCCTCCATGAGCTCCAAACGTGAAATCGCGCCTCCAAAGAACCAAAGACCCCTTTTCTTTCTACCTCGTGAGTATATATATTGCCCGAATTCTCGCTTAAGCTAAATTATTCTCGCTTAAGCGAGAATAAACTTCTTGGAGAAGATAGTCATTCTCGCTTAAGCTAAATTATTTTCGCTTAAGCGAAAATGACTTTTAAATCAATGACTTCTTGGATCACCGAGGCTCTTCAATGTAATGGAGGATCTTCCTAACATCGAAATAGATAAAAAACAAGGGATTAGAGTATTATTTACGTAATGTAGCTCAAAATATAGATAAATACTAAAACTAAATAAGAGAGAGGATTTAAGCAAGTAATAAGCTAAATAAGATTTGATTTTTCTACTAAAATGATGCTTAGATAATGGTAAGAATTAGCATTATCAAAGTCGAATTAAGCTCGTGACTATGCACAGACTTTCAAAAACAGTGCTATGTGATATTTTGCATTGAAAAGAATTTCAAAGTGAAATACAGTGTCAAAGTCGATTGTGTGCACCACGCATTCAACTCTATTAGTTGCTTGTTTTGAAATTCTATTATGCCCATGAACTACAACGACTATATTTTTAAAAGTTGTTGGGCATTGAATGTTGGTCAACTGCATTGATTGTGGAATTAATTGTTTGATTGAATTTCAGCTATTATGTCTTAACTATTATAATTGTTATAATACAGTCGACTCTATTATTTGCATATTCGACTATAGGAGCGTCTGATTTATAGAAATCTATAAATAGACGAGACCTGATCAATTACAGAGAACTTTTGGATTACTAAAATTTTCATATTCTATTTCAGATTGATTCTCTGGATTTTAGAGCTCCAAGAACTCATCAAGAAGACGGTTGTGATCTTTCTTGGAAGAGTTTCTAAAGGAGAAGTAGATTACGCATATTGTTGATCATAATATGCACAATTGAGGTGCTTCTGTGTTAATCAAGAACTTGTTTGGCATCCATGGTGATTGCTGTGATTTCTATTACCTGTTGTGACTACAAGGGTTGGACTCGTGGAGTCTGGTACACTTCGAGGATTGTTAAAAGTGGGTTGCAGATTGCAGGAGAGGGACATCTTGCTGCAAGTTTTGCTGTGTTGTTTGCTTATATTTTGGTTAGAGGGTTAGAGAGGTGTTTTATATTTTTGACGAGGAGGTCTTCTATAAAAACCTTGTTGTAAAAACCTTGACCATTATAGTGCAGTTGCTTCCTGGTACTGGAAGGACACTGAATGTAGGCATTAAGGTCAAACCAATATAAAAACATGCGTTTGAATTCTCTGTCCCTACACTTTTACTTTCAGTCGACTCCATTATTTGTGTAGTCTACTTTACTTTTCCGCTGCAAACAAATTTTTATAACTTGCGATTCAAGAAAGTTTGTAAAGTTTTCTACTTTGATTTAAAGATTGTGAAAAGACTCTGATTTTGAAAACCCACCAATTCACCCCCCCCCTCCCCGCTCCTTTTGGTGTTAAAATGAAGCATACCTGTTTCCCAACAAGATTCATGTTTGCTTTAGATTTCAAAGCCTATAATAGTCCATATTACTCTAAATTTGTACACAAAAATAATTTTACTAAATTTTAATTTTAAGAATTGTCTCTTCATTTCCTTTTCTCTCTCTTTTATCTGAAATTAAATTTTTTACATTTCCTTGTCTCCCTTCTTCTTATTTGAGATTTTCTTGTTGTTCATCATAAAACTAATCCTTGATAATAAATTCACATAATCTAAATCAAATAAGTGAATTGAGTTTTGCACATATCGTTTATCGCTTTGAATTTGCAACAACCTAAGAAAATATAATATTTATGCTCTCTTGGATAGTTACAAGTTAGCTATAAAACAATTTGGTCATATAAATAAAAGAAATATACATAAGCATACAAACATAGAGTAGTCAAAACCTTACCACAAAATTTAAAGTCTTTCAAAATACACAAGTTAATAACTTCCTTCAAAATATGAGACAAGAATATTAAACTACACCATATCATATAACCTATTCGCTAGCACCATCACCATTTGAAACTTCATCAATTCAAGCCATATAAGCGATATTGCAAAAGAGACACAACAACCAACAAACAAAAGAGGGTAAGCTAATAATAAATTAAACATACATATACAGTTCTCATATATTAATATATTTTTCAATACCGATAAACTAATTATCGAAGACAACAATTCTCATATCACCATACAATTCTCAACCATTAAAATACATATAACCTAGATTAAATTATCCAAATTTAGGCATCCACTCGGACTTTAAAAGCTTCACAATTTCATGTAAAATGAAATCCTCAATGTTAAAATTCCAGTACTGGTACATGGTTCTCCCCTCTCATGACAAAGTGATTTCACTTATAGCCTAAAAGAAATGGAGTCCATGACTCAAAGACTAGCTATAAGAACCACATTCTTTTTTCAATACCTAGACTTATTTACCTATAAGAACCACATTTTCTTAGAATTCCTTTATTTTCTTCATTTTTCTCTTTTGACTCTCCATGTTTATCAAAATCTGCAAAAACAAGTAAAATTGTCATGATTTCATCAAATATTTAAGAAATCAAAATAAGAAAAAAAACTTAATGAAATACATGGACTTTCTTTTTACTTTGAAAAGTTTCGTTCCACTCTCTTTAGATTCTCCTTTACACAAAGTAAATATGATTCCTCTTTGTTCATCCACGGCACACCTACAAGAACTTTTCTTCTACTTCTTTATGTTGACGGTATGATTATCATTGGCTTTGGTCAAGCATCCATCCAAAAACTTAAACAACAGTTACAAGACTCATTTCATATGAAAGATCTTGGATACTTATACTATTTCCTTGGCCTTGAAGTTTAATCTACCTTCAATGGTACATTTCTCCATCAACATAAGTATATACCTTATATCTCACTATATGGCTAATCTTCAATCAACTACTCCGATGGATACTCCTTTTGAAGTTAATGTTAAATATCAATGCGATGAGGGTTACCTTTTGTCAGATCCTTTATTATACCAACAACTAGTGGGTAGTCTTAATTACTTGATCATTACATGCCTTGAAATCTCCTTTCCTATTCAATAAGTCAGTCAGTTCATGGACTCTTCTTGTCATCTCCACTTGGCAATAATTGTCGCATAATTTGCTATTTGAAAGGTACCTCATCGATCAATCACTAGTTGGTGCATGTTTCTAGGTTCTTCATGATCTCATGGAAAAGTAAGAAGAAACCACACATTTCTAAATCCTATATTGAATTTGTGTATCATACCATGTATATTCTTGTTCTAAAATAATTTGGCTTCGTGGTATTTTGTATGAACTATGGCTTCCTCAACATAGTCCAACACCTTTCTATCTTGACAATACAAGTGTCATTAAGATTGTTACAAATCTAGCGTTACATGAGCGCACCAAGCATATTGAAGTAGAACATCACTGTATTCGTGAAGCTTATGATGATCATGTTATTTCATTGCCTTATGTCACTACTCAAATTCAAGTTGTAGATATTCTTACCAAGGATGTATCTTACTTGCATCAGCAGCTTCTTGTTAGAAAATTGATGTTGCTTGACTAGCCTATCAATTTTAGGAGGGATGTCAATCAGGAATTAATTTGTCTCCTTAAACATCTTGATATGATTTCCTAAGGACAAGCTAGGAAATTCATAGATTGATTTGTGTCCATCATAAATTAATTTGTCTCCTTAAATATTTGTATATGGTTCGTAAGCTTAAGCTAGACAATCCATAGATTGATTTGTTCTCTCTAATTTTAGATTATAGGATATTTTGTTAACTATAAGTAATAATTACTGTAAATATTTAACATTACTTATATCGGGAACAAAAATAGTAAAAGACATCAAACCATTTTTTCATGACACACAAAACAAACACAATCCAATATTTTTCCTGAAATTCATTCAAATTCACTTTCTGAACTCCATGTTCAAATACAAACCCACCATAAAAGTTAAAATGATGTAACCTAGTTTTTTTTTTCAAAATGAAGTAACCTAATTTATCCAAATCTTTTGTTTAGTTTGATAAATAACTTTTTGAAATTTTATTAAATAAATTGATACTTACTAAATTTTGCAACTATACATATTTTCACTAGTGCAAAAACAACGTATAACATCACGCGTTCAACATCCAACCACTGAATATTCAATGTTAAAAATGACCTGTGACATTTTTCTAAACAAATGTAATTATTAGACGTCGTTTAGAATTGTAAAATGTCGAAGCCCCATACAATTCGACGTTCTATGATGGTAATTATTTAAACCAGCGCGTCATTCTTTTTCTTCTTTCTTTTAAACCAACAATAGTACGTCAAATTCTATAGGGGTTCGATGTAATATTTGTCAGCCAGAAGCCAAAGAGTCACCCCCTTTAAGTCTTTTTTCTTTTTTCTTTTAAACAACCAATAGTACGTCAAATTCAGAAAGGGCTTCGACGTATTATTTTTCAGCCAGAAGCCAAAGAGTTATCCCTTTCTAATTCTTTTTTCTTTTAAACAAACAAATAATACGTCGAATTCTGTAGGGGCTTTGACGTACTATTTGTCAGCCATAAGCCAAAAAGTAACCCCTTTTTAATTCTTTTTTTTTTTAAACCACATATAATACGTCGAATTCTGTTGAGGTTTCGACGTACTATTTTTTAGCCAGAAGCCAAAGAGTTACCCTTTTTAATTTTCCTTTTCTTTTTTCTTTTAAACCATCAATAATACGTCGAATTCTGTAGGGGCTTTGACGTATTATTTTTCAGCCAAAAGTTTCCCTTTTTTAATTCTTTTTTCTTTTTTTTTAAACCATCAATAGAACGTCTAATCTGCATAGGGCTTCGATGTGATGGGCATTTGAGTGGTTGGATGCATTAATTGAGTGATGTTATCAAAATCCTAAGAGATCTATTACAGAATGATGTTTGAACGTCGAATACCTCATCGTTAGATGTCAAAATGTTAGTGAATTTAATAAAAACTTGAGCGGGAAATTAAAAATTCATTCACTTTATCTTAGCGCACGAAACCCTCTTCTCTTACACTTTTCTCAAACGAAGTTTGATGATCATCACATGTAATCTTTCTTTCATTTGATACAAAGGTATGTTAATTAACTACTTTATGTATGATTTTCGTTTGTTTTGACCGATTATTTTTGTGTTCTTGTCCTTCATAGGCACACTCTGCTTTCTGTCTCACTGGTGACGACACTTTATTCTGACGAACCCACCTTTTGAATGTTAGTTTTCATTTTCGTTTTGAAGAACTTATTTGTTGAACTTGTTTGTTATTTTTTTGTTGAACCTGTTTGTTGTTGTTTGTTGGTTGAACTTGTTTGTTGTTGTTGTTCGATTGAACTTGTTAGTTGTTGGTTATTGTTGTTTGTTGTTGATACTACACTACACGTTCATAGTTCACGCTTTATAAAATATCAAAAACTGAAATTTTTTGTTTTTCTACTCTTCAGGTCTAGTAGAATTGTAAAAAAGGATCACAATTAATTAAAAAAAACCAAAAAAAAATTGATTAACGTCATATATTGACAAAATTTGACGTTAATTTAACGTCGTATATTGACAAAATTCGACGTTAAATTAACGTCAAGTTTTTTTAATTTGATGTCAATTTAACGTCTCCCGATATTACGTGGCCTCGAATTCGATGTGAAAGGCTCAAAATATTTGACGTTGTGCGTGATAGTAAAAATTAAGTGGTCCAATAGCGGCCCGACAACGGGTGAAAACAGAAATGCCCACTTAGAACTCGCTAGGATAGACATTAATCATGGCTCTGATACCAAATTAGAAAGTGGGTTTTAGTGCCTAACTCAACTCCACAAAACCGGCTTGTAAGGTGAGGTTTGCACCTCACTTATATATTCTAAACACACCCCTTCACGCTGAGGTATAGACATCTCGTGCGTGATAGTAGAAATTTGGTGGTCCTTTAGCGGCCTGACAACAGGTGGAAATAGAAATGCCCACTTAGAACTCGCTAGGATAGGCTCTAACTTGGCTCTAATACCAAATTAGAAAGTGGGTTTCAAGCCTAACTCAACCCTACAAAACCGGCTTATAAGGTGAGGTTTGCACCTCACTTATATATTATAATTTGACCTTATCTCTAGTCGATGTGGGACTTCCAACTGGTGTTTATACTTTTTGAATATCATTTTCTATTTAAAATATTTTATTTTTCCTTTTGACTCAAAATATAAAACTTTCAAATGAAAGAACTTTCATCTAAAGTTTATGTTTTAAGTGTAGGGTCGAAGATCTTTACAAAATACTCTTTCACACTTTTCTCTAGATGAGTTTAGGTTGTTTGAGGACACTTAGTCAAATTCTTTCCATGTTCTCAACGTTTGAACTCCAGACTGTTCGGATGAATACCGATCAAAGACATTTCGACAATCAAGTCAATAATCTAACCGATCAAGAATCATAATGAAATAAATACATCACTTACCTAATTACCTCGAATATAGAATTTGAGATGAATTTATGACGAAAAAAGTTATAATCACAACCTAATATGTAATAAGTAAGCTTGTGATTAAAGATGTAATAAGTAAGCTTGTGATTAAAGTAACATGGGGTTGAAGACCACTCCGCCCTCATTGTTTAGACATCCATCAGGTAATCTGATTACTTCGTAAGTACGGTACAGTATGTTTCAATTTACTTTTGCTTTACCTGCTTTATCTAAATTTGCTTCATATCATAGAAAACATATATATTTTTAAGATGTCGAATGTTAGTAAATATCATTTCATTTACTTCTTACTTTTAGAACCATATTTAAGGGAAAAAAATAACTTTCTTCTTTCATTTTAATTAAATAAATGAAAAGTAGAAATAATTGTTTACGATTTTAATGCGTCTTGATAAAGTATTTAAATATTTTAAATGATAAAAATCTATTTTCTCTTTTATCCAGAAATTCCCTCGGCTTTCTCAACCATTAATTGAAGTGTCACATGCTATGAGTGAATATGGTCGTAGATTTAGTAGTAGTTCATTCAACTCTATCCCTTTATACAACTCGTAATTTTAGTGGCACATTTGTTTTTTATTGAAGAATAATTATCTTTCCAATTAAGTATATATATATATATATATATATATATATATATATGATAGATTTAAAACAATCTAATAATACAAAATATGATTACCATTCTTACTTTTTCTTTTTTTCAGATTCTTTCTCATTTGTTTTCTCAAATTTCTTTTCTTCAACAAAGTGTAAATGTTTCTTGGGTTACCCCACCGTTAGTTGGAGTGACATATGCTATCCGTGTCCGTCAACAATGAATACGACCACGGATGAGTCGGTCTCCTACTATTTTATATAGACACTCTTCCCTCAAACTCTAAATTATCCGAATAATTAAACCATCGGATTATTTTTTTCCATATTTGTTTTCTGATTTAGGATAATCAAACTTTTTTACTGAAATGGTCCATATTTCACACTTTATATATTTTGGATCTCAAAACTTTAAAAATAAATTAATATAGTCTTTTTAATTTTATATAATTAAATTTTTTTTATATGTTAAATAATGTTTTTAGTTAAATTTGAGTTAAAATATGTTAAACAATATAAACCATTTAAACGTTAATTATCGTTTGATACGTTAAAAAAATTAATATAATAATATTAAAATAATTTTATTTATTTATTTTTAAAATTTAAGAAGCAAAATATATTAATATTTAGAAAAAATTCTAATTTTATTAATATTTAGAAACTAAAAATATATTTAACTTAAAAAATAAGTTAAGTTCACAATAAACATGGAAAAGTGCCTACAAAAGAAAAGAGAAACATTTAGTTTTGTTAATTGTGAGTATGGCAGAACACATCATCTTCTTCGTATGAAAATCTTTATTACAATGAGAAAAGTTTGAAGATTAATCAAACGGATCCTTCTTTTCTTTCTCTCTTTTGTAATATTTATATCTCGTTATTAACAAGAAATTAATAATTGTTTAACACAAAAAAAAAAGATGACAATATCAAATAATATAAACGACAAAATGTAAAAGTTAAAATTAAAGAATTATTATAAAGAAAAATTAAATGACATTCTTTTATTGCGGTTCTATATGATATTGATCATTCGTTTCTTTATTAGGAATACTTCCTTTATCATATATCTATCATATTAAAATAATAATAATTAAAACATCTAAAATAACAATATAAGTTGTATATTAATTTAAATATTATTGGTGGTACATGAAACATAATAAAGTCACAAGATAATTTTCCTTAATAATTTTGTAAAAAAAAAAATCATCATTACCTTCGTCTAATTGACTTTTTGGTAACCTATTTTAAAATACAAATTAATCAAAATAATTAAAATAGACAAAATAATTCTTGTTTTTCCTCACTTGTAACACCTATTATATGTTAACCAGCTTTTAAAATTTCTTTGAAAATTTTGGTTCTTCGAATCAATTCACAAAGGATTATGAACAATAAGATAAAATGGAGAAACTAAAAAAAGATCGAACACCAACTCTTAAATTGAGCCTATATCCAGTCCTCCTCTAACAACTTGAGTTAGAGAGAATTCACTATATTTCAAAAGCACTCAATTATATCCTCACACACTCCAATATACAAAACTACAATTAAGAGAGGTTCAAACACACTCTCTCACACCTTGCCTACATAGCTAAGGTGACTAAGAAAATCTATACAATAAAACATAACCTGTATGCACCACTTATGTGCAAACTTACAAATCTTCTTCCTTTCTTGAGAACCTTGAAGATATTTGAGATTCTTCAAAGTGGTTGAATGATTTCTCCAAGAAATTTTTTGGACAACTTCTTGATATGCTCTTGTTTCACATTTTGTCAAAAGAATGCAAAGTACTTCGTACCAGAAACAAGTTACACACGTATATAAGATATGAAATCCTGATGCATTTAATCAATTAGGTTAAAACCATTATTGATTATGCCTAACTTTCTATTTTAATCGATTAGATTAAAATCTTAATCGATTAATATAGGCAGTACAACCCTGTTTTGTTTCTAATATGCTTTAACTGAGTATGAATACTTGTTAATCGATTAATATGAGCAAATTTATGCAAATATGATCTTCTATGCAACTTATACTCTTCCATACATGAATTGTTCATCTAAGACTCTTTCTATATGATTTTAAGTATATTCTCACAACTTTATTACTTTCATCATCAAAAATACTTTTTACCAATCTTAGGAAAGCTCTCCCTCTCAACAATCTCCCCTTTTTTTTATGACGACCAACATTTTTCTTCCAATTCCATGTAATACATGTTCTTTTTTATCTTGCATCATAAACAACACTCTTTATTACCCTTTGCGCATTAGCAAAAAAAAAACAATGAAAGTAGAGTATTCACATCATATACAAGTCATAACCATGTAATTAGAAAATACAATACATAATTGTGCATACAATTATCCAAAGACTAAATTTACCATAAATTGTCCAGATACTTAAACATTTAAAAAACAAAGCAAGAAAGTAATTGAAAACATAAAAGTAATTGAAAACATAAAAGTATTGAAAACATAGAAATGAAAACATGTAAGCTAATCAGATTCTTCTGCTTCTTCTTCCTCCTCTCCTTGGTCCTTTTCTTCTACCACATCCTCTTCTTCCTCTTCATCTTCACCAAGGTCCTAATTTCTCATTTGCATTTGAAGAGAAACAATATCCTTGTCCAAAGTGTCAAATATGGACATATAAGTTGAATGATTGGCAACCAAAATTTACAACTACTTCAGCACATGTTTCTCAAAATAGTTTTTGGCGCGAATGTTGGGGCAAATCGGCAAGTGTACCGAGTCGCACAAGTAATATAAAATGGTAAGACCAATATCGTATCCCAGAGGACTCTCAACACTGAACATTCATGTGATAGCAAGATTAATTAAGACTTAAAATAAAAAGAGATTATTGCGTTTGGATGCAAAAACATAAAATAAAATATGAATGCAATTGATCAATAGCAAAGGAGCACAGAGATGAACAGATGTTGATTAATATGAGATGGGTATTTTGTTGGGGTTAAATTTCACCAAGTTCCCTCTCATGTATATAAGAATTCTTCTTTATGCATTAATGCCAACGTCACTCACTAAATTACCTAAACCCGATCCCTCGGCGAATAAGCCTGTCCCAAATTACCAGTTCATACAATTCCTAGCATTCCTGGTAATAAGATGTGAAGATAAAGAGATTAAGACGACCAAAACTCATACCCTCATCCCTGAGCAATATAACCCTTAGGAGTAATTCAACAAGAACATGAATTGTAAGGAACCTATCGGCACTCATGCAATTCATAAATCATGTTAATGAATGAGTTAAACACAACAAGCATTGAAACATATGAATTACTCTAACAATTAATGGAAAAGCATATGGAATTAAGAATCAATTCAAATACACGAGAGTTTACAAGGTTACATCCTTCCCCAACAACAAATAGAAATTAGTTCCCCATAGACATGGGAAAACTCTATGAACAATGGAAGAGAGAATGAGAATGAAAGCCTAAGAATTGGGAAAATAGTGTAATGTTATGCTCTTCTCTGATAGAGATACAAAACCTATAGCCCCTGGGTCCTTTAAATAGAGTCAGAAAAGAGTAGAAACAGGGCCCGATCCAAAAGAATCAAAAAAGAGCACAAAACTGGGCTGGATCTACGAAACCCGACACTTGGGCGGCCAAGGAGGGTGCCCGGGTGATGGACGGACCTCATGTAGGGCTTGAGCCTTCAATTGGACACCCAAGCTTCGAGCCCCGCCACCCAGGCAACCAAAATGGGCGCCCGAGCACCCAACGTCGGTTTTTGGTGCTCAAGCCTCCAAATTGGGTGCCCAAGCCTCACAGACAGCATTCTGGTTGACTTTTCTGTACTCTGGTCAACTTTTTCTGCACTCTGGTTGACTTTTATGCACTCTGGTTGACTTTTTTGCATTCCAACAATTTGGTACTTTAACTCTTCCTTCAAATCATTCTAATAGCCTACAAAATCAAGGGAATTTAGTGATAAATCATCAAGTATAACCTTAACTCTCTTATTCACAAAACTAAAGCAAAAACATGAGTTAAAGCAAATTTTTAAGTAAAAAAGGGTGCATTTAGTATCAAAATTACATCACAGATAACGGTATTTTAAACCGTTATCACAACCCCAAACTTAGAGCTTTGCTTGTCCTCAAGCAAAACAGACTGTAACTCAGCTTTTCAGAATAATCACTACAATGACTCAACATTTTTCAAAAATTTTTTCTTTCAAAAACAAGAATCACTTTTATCAATTCAGTATAAGGATCTCAGTCAAGATGTGCAGATGCCTTAATTCAATCAAAATCAATGTGATGGTCATAGACTTTCAACTGATGCTATCCTTAAGAATGATCAATCAACCAAGCAAAGATGTAATCAGAAATTCAAAGAACTATCCTCACCAAGGGAAGTGTTTCACTCAAGCATTCAAAAGTGTATCACTCAACTCAAAGGTGTATAGTGAGGTGTCAGTGTCTTTTTAACTCTGCTATCACAATGTCACACAAATTAATTTTGCCTTTCATTTAACCACAATCAAACATACAAACAAGCAAGTTTTCATCACAAGGTCTTTTCATAGCTTGTAACTTGGCTGGGCTAAGAAGGAAATTGGTTTTTCTGGTCAGCAAAATTCCTTGAGTTAAGAGAGACATTTATGAATTTATCATTTAAGCACAAACTCTCTTTTTTTTTTTCAGCTTTCCCTTACAGTGAGCTTTTTCTTTTCTTTTCATTTTTCTTTTCTTTTCTTTTACCTTTCTCTTGCTTTTGTTTTTCGATTGCTCACTGCCCAGAGAAATGGGTTGCTACCTAGCAACCCCAAACTTGAACCTTTATCAGTACCTCATCAAATGTTCTCAACTTAACTCAAGGTAAAGATTTTCAGAAGGGTTTTCAAAACATGCATAAGGTTCAAGGTTCAAAGGTTAAAATAAATTGTCCCCTTTTTCAGTGGGCAAAAATCATGTGAAGGCTAAAAGAATAAGGGATAACAAAAGATGGCCTTGATCTTTGAAACCTGCAAGCAAGTGGTTCAATCATAGAAAATTTGGGCAAAATCATTCATGCTTCCAAAGTAATAGCAATTATTTGCAAACAACTCTGAAACCCAAAACTCACACAGGTAAACTCACAAGTCCCAGAATTCAGAAAAACACCCTGCTTAGTATCTAATCAAATTTTATCTCAAGCACTTGTTTCACACATTGTGAGTCATCACCTATATCACATCATGCATCATCTCAACATTAATCAAACACCAGAATCTCACAAAGCAATACTCATCACAAAACACAACACAGTTGAATCAAAACAGTTTAATTCATTCAAGCAGAGTACAATAAAAACCTATTCAAAAGGAATAGTTCAGAAAACTGGGTTGCCTCCCAGTAAGCACTTCTTTAACGTCACTAGCTTGACCCAGTCTTCATCATCATAGCATCTATCAGTAGATGTTGTCAGTAACATCCATCAATAAATGTCTAGTTATTATCCTCTTCCATAGCAACATCCATCAGTAGATACTATCATTCATCATTCTCATCATAGCAACATCCATCAGTAGATGTTGTAGAAGCATCCATCAGTAGATGTTGTCATTACTGCCATCAGAAGCAGCATATAACCTAAAAAATAGAACTCAAACACACAAAAACAAACTCAAATCCAAATCACACAAATAATAAATTAAAAAGAAAAAATAAAATAAAGAAAATAAAATAAAATAAAACAAAATAAAAGATAAAAAAAAATTAGAAACTAGGTTACCTCCCAGCAAGCGCTTCTTTAACGCCACTAGCTTGACCTACTGTAGTTGCCCTATTCCTCAAACATTCCCTTTTTTGGGTATTTTTTTCTTTTTGTTGATTTTTTTCAGGAATTTGATATAATCAGAAACTTGATGCAGTGTCCCAATCATAGGAATTTTAATCTCCAATTTCTTGAAGATTTCCATAAAACACTCAAACTATTTTTCCTTCTCCTTCATATGATACTTCTTTGGGTGAGGAAAGGGTTTTTCATATGATTCTTTCTTTTTTCTCTCATCCTCTTTCTCTCCCTTTTTCTTTTCTTCCCTCTCTTTTTCCTCCTTGGAACACTCCTTAGGGTATAGAGGAACTTTTTTTAACTTTTTCCTTTTCTCTCTCAACCTCTTCTTCTTATTTTCTCTCTTCTTCCACATTCTTCTCCTCTTCTTTTCTCTCAACCTTACTTTTTATCTCTTCTTTTCTCTCACTCTCTTCTTTTCCTCTCTCTACTTCATCTTTTTGTTTTTCACTCAACCTTTCTTCTTCTTCTCTCTCATCTTCTTCCTTTTCTACCTCTTTCTCTTTCTCACTCAAACTTTCTTCTTCTTCTCTCTCTATTTTTCTCTCATCCTATCTCCTTTCTTCTTTTTCTTTTTCGCTCAGACTCTCCTTTTCTTTTCTCTCTTCTTCTTCCTTTTCTACCTCTTTTTCTTCCTCACTCAAACTCTCTTCTTCTCTCTCTAGAGTTCATGTTGTCCTTAAGATAATCCAGCTTCTGAATTATGAACTCACAATGCGCCTCCATCCTTTTAGATGCTGCTTAAGTGCTTTCCCCAATTGAGAGAGATTCCTGCTTGAACGGCTTGAGGGCCTCCTCAAGCTTTGTAGTACTGTTCGCTTGCGGTGGTCTAGTGAATAGTCCACCAGCTTGCCCAAATTGACTTTGATTCATGCTTGAGTAAGGTTCCCACCAATGGTTGAGATTACCTTGGTAGAATTGCATCCTGCACAGATTAAACAAAAAAAAAATCCTAGAAAACACTGTTAGCAGAAGAACAAAGATAAAAAATAGCATACAAATTAAAAATAAAAATTAAAAATTAAAAATAGGAAGAATAAAAAATAAAAACAAAAATAAAAATAAATATAAAGTCAAAGTTAATCAAGAATAACACAAATAGAATAGCTTAAATCGTGAGTCCCCGGCAACGGCGCCAAAAACTTGTTGGGGTAAATCGGCAAGTGTACCAAGTCGTAGAGGTAATATAAAATGGTAAGACCAAGTATCGTATCCCAGAGGACTCTCGGCGTTGAACAGTCATGTGATAGCAAGATTAATTAAGACTTAAAATAAAAAGAGATTACTGGGTTTGGATGCAAAAACATAAAATAAAATATGAATGGAATTGATAAATAGCAAAGGAGCAAATATGAGATGGGTATGTTGTTGGGGTTAGATTTCACCCAGTTCCCTCTCATGTATATAAGAATTCGTCTTTATGCATTAATGCCAACGTCACTCACTAAATTACCTAAACCCGATCCCTCGGCGAATAAGCCTGTCCCAAATTACCAGTTCATACAATTCCTCATATTCCTGGTAATAAGATGTGAAGATCAAGAGATTAAGACGACCAAGACTCATACCCTCATCCTTGAGAAATATAACCCTTAGGAGTAATTCAACAAGAACCTGAATTATAAGGAATCTCCCAGCACTCTGGTTGACTTTTCTGCACTCTGATTGACTTTTCTGCATTCCAACTATTTGGTACTTTAACTCTTCCTTCAAATCATTCCAATAGCCTACAAAATCAAGGGAATTTAGTGATAAAACATCAAGTATAATCTCAACTCTCTTATTCACAAAACTAAAGCAAAAACATGAGTTAAAGCAAGTTTCTAAGTCAAAGAGGGTGCATTTAGTATCAAAATTACATCACAGATAACAGTATTTTAAATCGTTATCAGCGAACAACAGGGCCAACAAAAGACATGTCCACATTGACAAGGTCTACATCTTCACCTTCATCGGCCTGATGTTCATCCTTAAAAGCCCAACCATTTTCACCCTTCCGTTGGCCCATATGATGTAATGTAGGTTTAGTAATCATGTTTGACCTATTGTATCCCCTGGTCACCTCATCCACCAAATCAATAATGTAATTGTAATATTCAAACACTCTTGATAGAAACACAGCATATGGCAAGCTAACCATTGGAAGTCAAGTTTCCTTGATCATATTATAACTAACATCTTCCCAATCAGTATGAATTTGCCCTTTCAAAATCATGAATAAAACATATGTCTTCAGTGGTAAGCTAAACATAATTTCTCCTCCAAGGAAGAAGAATCCATGCCAAAACAAATACACAAAGTCTATCATCTTTCTTCATACCTCCAGCACGATACAATGTGTAATCACGGGGATCATCAGGGTATCTTAGGGAAGCCTTGTAGATTAACAAGTTTGTTTAACCGAGGAATACCCACAAAAACCTGTAATGGATGTCCAGACATCTTCATCTAGTCTAATGATTACTCCTTCCACTCTAGAGCAAACCATACCTTCAACAACTTCTATATTTGTATAGAACACTTTTATAAGATAAGGAAATCAATCACCTATCATTTCTACAAATTTATTCAGTCCTTCATATACTAACCAGTGTTGAAATAAAAAACTCTCATTACGGAAATAGTTGAGATCAAGGTACTTGTGAGGCATGATGTTACAGATTCTGTAGAAGTAGATGAAATTTGTTTGAACCTCCTTATCACTGATAAATCCTTCTGGATCATTAGACCTCATTTTCTTGGCAGCTTTTTTCATTCTCTTCAATCGTGAGGATGAAGCCATTGGAGTTTGAACAGGTAAGGATGTTTTAGGGTTTGAGACACTAATATCAAAGAAACTGATTTCTAGGGTTATCATTTTAGAATAGAGGTTACGAGAAGGAGGAAACAAATTTTAAAGGTTGAAGGGAGTTATCAATTTCGAAGGCTGAGGAGAAAAAATTCCTTTGATTCTTAGGGTTTGGTAAATTGACGAGAATATGAGTAGAAGGGATTGTTAAAATTGTCTTCCTAGTGGATTAAAGTGCAATGTGAACCCTAGTGGCAGAGTGTTTCAAAAATAGTGAAACTGATGTTGTTTTAATCGATTAAGGTTTTAATCTAATCGATTAAAATAGAAAGAATACATAATTGATTGGGATTTTACTCTAATCAATTAGAACAGAAAGAAACCCTTAATTGATTAGGAATCTATCTAATCGATTAATACTATCATACTTCATTTTTTGAGAATTTTTCTATACTTTACCATAATGTATGCAATACAGAGGTAGTTTTATGTAATGCTGAGACATTTCTAGCTCCTAGGATGTACAACCAATGTCTAGAATTCCTAATTCATTTCTAATTGCATAGAACCTATCTTTTGATAGTGGTTTTGTGAAAATATCAGCCCATTGATGTAATGTGTTAAGAAATTCAACTTTACATTATTCTTTAGCAACATGATCTCTTATGAAATGATGTCTTATTTCTATGTGCTTGGTTTTAGAATGTAAGATTGGATTTTTGGTGGGATTGATGGCATTAGTCTTGTCACATCTAAGGCGGATTTTATCTAGATGAATCCCATAATCCTCTAATTGACTCTTAATCTAGAGTGATTGAGCACAGTAGCTCCCAACTGCAATATACTAAGCTTTTGTGGTGGATAAAGCCACTCATGATTGCTTCTTTTAGTGTCAAGTGATTAATGAACATGTTAACAACTGACAAGTACCACTAGTGCTCTTCCTAACAACCTTACTTCTCCCAAAGTCAAAACAACTATAACCTATTAGTTAGTTGTTTGAATCCCCTGGGTACCATAATCGTAATGTCATAGTCCCTTTTAAGTACTTCATTATTCCTTTTACAACTATTAAGTGAGTCTCTTTAGGATAAGACTGGAATCTAGCACAAAAACATATATTGTGCATGATGTCTAAGCGACTGTCAGTTAAGTAGAGCAAGGATCCAATCATACCTCTATATAGTTTCTGGTCCACGGTTTTACCTTATTCATCCTTGTCCAAATAGCAATTTATAGCCATGAGGGTTGATGATTCTTTGCAATAATCCATTTTGTACTTGTTTAGAATTTTAGTGCAATACTTGGATTGATGGATGAATATTCCTACAGAGCATTGTTTTACTTGTAGTCCAAGGAAAAAATTTAGCTCTCTCATCATAGACATTTCAAACTCCTCCTACATACACTAATGAGAATTCTGGGAAAAAGTGAGGGTTAGTGGAATCAAAGATAATATCATCTGCATAGATTTGATGAAAAGTCTAGAATCAACTTTATCCCTTTGAAAGTTATTCTTAAGTAGAAATTCACTTCACCTTTCATACCATGAGTAAGGGTTTGTTTTGGCCCATAAAGTGCTTTCTTTAGCTTGAAGATGTGGTCAAGAAGCTCAAAGTCTTGGAAATGAAGGGGTTAATGTACAAAGACCTCTTCTTTGATATATCCATTTAAGAAGGCACTTTTCACGTCCATTTGGAACATTTTAAAGTTAAGCATGGATGCAATGGCTATTAGGATTTGCATAGTTTCAAGACTAACAACTGCTGCATATGTTTCATCATAGTCAATTCCTTCTTCTTGACTATTGATAACGGTTGAAACTACCGTTATCTATGATGTAATTTTGAGACTAAATGCACTCTTTTCTGCTTAGAACTTGCTTGAAATCATGATTTTCTGTTAAGTTGTGTGAATAAGAGAGTTGAGGTTGAGTTTGATGAAATAATGACTAAATTCCCTTGTTTTGGCAGGAAATGAGATTAATATGAAAAGCAGAGGTGAGTGTCAAGAAGACGGAGCTCATAAAGGCTTGGAAAAGCACTAAAAAGGAAGGAAGCACGAAGCTTGGGCGCCCTTTTAGGGGGCTTAAGCGCTGAAGAGTGTCGTCCACCGCCCGGGTGCCCCTTTGGGGCACTTAAGTGTCGAGTCCACGAAGCTTGGGCGCCATTCTGGAGGCTTGAGCGTCAGGAAGAGTCGCGCCCACTGCCCGGGCGCCCCTTTGGGGCGCTTAAGCGTCGAGTCCACAAAGCTTGGGTGCCATTCTGGAGGCTTGAGCGTCAGGAAGAGTCGCGCCCACCGCCCGGGCACCCTAAATGGGGCGCTTGAGCGCCAGCGTTTTGGGCCAGACTTCGTTTTGTTCTGTTTTTTGCTTTATTTAAAGGACTCAGGCGCCCTAGGTTTTGTATCTTAGGCAGGAGGAGCATAGTTGCACACTCTCTCACCCTTTGGAGGCGGGAGCTTCCATTCCCAATCTTTAGGGTTTTTCTATCTCATTCTTCTCCATTGTTCATCTAGTTTCTCCATGTCTATGGGGAACTAAACCCTAATTGTTGTTGGGGGATGATGTAACCTTATGAACTCTCATGTATTTGAATTGATTCTTAATAACATATGTTTTTTCGTTAATTGTTAGAGTAATTCATTTGTTTCAACGCTTGTTGTGTTTAACTCATTCATTAGCATGATTTATGAATTGCATGAGTGCTAGGAGGTTCCTTACAATTCAGGTTCTTGTTGAATTACTCCCAAGGGTAATATTTCTCAAGGATGAGGGTATGAGTCTTGGTCGTCTTAAAGCTCTTGATCTTCACATCTTATTACTAGGAATGCCAGGAATTGAATGAATTGGTAATTTGGGACATGCTTATTCGCCGAGGGATCGAGTTTATGTGATTTAGTGAGTGGCGTTAATATTAATGCATAAAAAATAATTCATATATACATGAGAGGAAACTTGGTGAAATCTAACCCCAACAACATACTCATATATTCATCAACATTCGTTCATCAGTGTGCTACTTTGCTATTGATCAAACTTGCATTCATATTTAATTTTCTATTTTTGCATCTGAAACCAATGATCTCGTTTTCTTTAAGTCTTAATTAATCGAGTTATCACACGACTGTCTAGTGCCGAGAGTCTTCTGGGATACGATACTTGGTCTTACCATTTTATATTACTTGTGTGATTCGGTACACTTGCCGATCCAGCGAACAACTATATCATTTAGCCATTAGTCTTTCCTTATTCTTTACAATGGCTTCAGAATCATCCATCTTGTTTCTAAAGACCCATTTAGTTCCAATTACCTGATAAGCACTACTTCTTGGAATAATCTTTTGAACTGATTTGGTTCCTCTTGCATTACTTGGTACCAATTTTCATCTTTTATAGCTTCAATTACACTTTTCGGTTCCACTTGTGACACAAATGCTACATTCTTGTAGAATTGTCCTATCTCCTTGTAGACACACCTTTTGAGATATCACCTATTATATTCTCCACAAACATGTCTCTTGGAACTGTTCAGTCGTTAGGCAAGTCTTCTATGCTTTCATCTTCTGGATCTTTTGTCCGATTTGCACATGTTTCATTCATATCTAGACTTTTCCTTGGTTGAAATGTGTTAGCCAAGCTATCAATGTTTACATCAAAAGCAACATGGACAGATTCTTCTACAATTAGAGTACGTTTATTGTAGATTCTATAGGCTTTGCTTGTTAAAGAATAACCCAGAAAGATTGTTTCATCTGCTTTAAAATCAAACTTACCAAGATTGCTTTTACCATTATTTATGTTGAAAATAGAATGGCTTAGTTTCAACACCAAGAGGGGGGATGAACTGGTGAAACACAAAAATCAGAGTTTTTTTAAAATCTTTTTCGTAAAAAGGGTGATCTTTCAAAAGTTTCTTGAATCGTAAGGAATAAGATTTTTCAAGTGCAGCAGAAATAGTTGACTACATGAAAAGTAAAGTCGACTTTGAAAATAAAAGTGCAGCGATAGAGAATTCAAACGCAGGTTTTTATACTAGTTCGGCCAAACTGCCTACATCTAGTGTCCTTCCAATACCAGGAAGCAAATGCACTATAATGATCAGGGTTTTTACACCAAGGTTTCTATAGCGACCTCCACGTCAAAATATAAAACACCTTTCTAACCCTCTAACCAAAATATAGGCATATAGAAACAAAGAACAACAACAAGATGTCCCTTCTCCTGTAGTCTTTAATCACTTTGAACAATCCTCAAAGTCTAGAATACTGCATGTTCTCTTCTTGTAGTCACAACAGGGCAGCCACAATCATCACAAGATTGAGAGAAAACGTTGATCACGTATTAGACACCTCAATGTGCAGGTTGATCAATCACTCTATGTGCACAAATTCTTGCTCGTCAAGCAACCACCAAAGAATGAACACCTCTGTCTTCTTGATGAGTTCTTGTAATTTTGTCACGTTCTACAAGAGATCACAAATCTAAAAAGAATCAATTAACTCGTTAGAATCACAAAAGTCTCTGCAGAAATCAAATTCGCGTCTATATATAGTTTTTCACAAAACTGACGCTCCTAAGTCGACTTTGCTACTAATAGAGTCGATTATACTCAGATAGTTATAACAGTTAGTAGCAGTCAAACCAACTTAATTGATTACGCATTTAATACAGTTGACTCACATTCAATGCTTGGTCAAAGATATAAAATATAGTTGTTAGACATCACAAGCATTAACAAAATTTCAAAACATAACTAACTAAGTCGAGTAGCTTGCGCATATAGTCGACTAAGTAACACGTCAATGCAGTTTTGAAAAACTTTCTTTCCAAAAGTACTCACAGCACACTTTGAAAAGATTTGTGCAAAGCCACGAGTTTTAATCGACTTACTTTAGAATGAAGTTGACTTAAAACTATTGTTTTGCCATACGATATAAGTTCAACAAAAGTGCATGTGGTTTTTCTTTTCTATATCATATGTCATGCATTCACACATAAGATCTCATGTAAAACATAGTGCATTTGCATGCTTTGACTAAAACAACACAAACATGTTCTCAAGTAATCATAAACATGAAAGTAATGAACATGTAACACATATAAACACATAACATTCATGTTATTAATAATGCGTTGTCATCATCAAAAACCAGAAGTTTTGAGATTATAAGGTTTGGTTAAACCAGTGCTCCCCTTTTCAAAAATCTCAACAATTTAACACAAAACATTTGCAACCAAATACTCTTAAGTGTGTTATGTTTGATTTTCTTCCTTTAAACAGTTCATATAGAGTGAGTTTTAATATTGGTCTTATGAGGGTCCTATTTAGCACATAACATGTTGTATTAACATCATTAGCCCATAAATACTTAGGTAGTGTGATTCTTCTAAGGATCTATTCTTCCTTTCAACAACATCATTCTGCTATGGTTTTCTCGGTGCAGACAAAGTATGTGAAATGCCATGGTTTTCACAAAAGATCTCAAAGTTTTCATTTTGAAATTCCCTCCCATGATCACTTCTAATAGACTTTATTCTAAGCTCTTTTTTATTTTGAATTATGGAAGCAAATTTCTTAAAAACCTTTAAATTATCACTCTTAGATGAAATGAAAAATGTCTGAGTGAATTTAGAGTAATCATCAACAATAACAAGTCAATAGTAGTTTCCTCTTAGGCTTTTTATTCTTGATGGACCAAATAGATCCATATGTATTAGCTCTGTTTTCCTTTTTGACATGCATCACACAACCTAACAGGTTCAAATTTAATTTTAGGTAAGCCTAGCACAAGACCCTTTATTACAAGTTTGTTTCAGTGAGACAAGTGTATATGCGCAAGCCTCTTGTGCCATAACCATCGTTCATCTTCTTTTGATAACAAGCACACAACAGATTCAAAAGAGGCATTCTCAAAATCAATCATGCACATGTGGTGATATGTTTTACCAACTAATACTAATTCATTAGATGATGAACAACAAGTTATACAGTGATTTGCTTTGAAGGTGACTTTTAAACCCTTATCACATAGTTGACTAATGCTTAACAAGTTATGTTTAAGGCCTTCAACTAGTAGCATGTTCTCAATTGTAAAAAAGGAAGGAATTTTTACTTTACCAATGCCAAGGATTTTACCCTTATTGTTGTCTCCATAGGTGACATGTCCATTGGTTTTATGAGATATGAAGCTGAATTTCCTAGCATCTCCGGTCAAGTGTCTTGAGCAGTCGCTATCAAAATACCACATGGACTCCTTTTCCTTTTTATTGTCCTGCACATGTTGTGATATCTTTTACCAACTAATACTAATTCATTAGATGATGAACAACAAGTTAAGCATTGATTTGCTTCGAAGGTGACTTTTAAACCCTTATCACATAGTTGACTGATGCTTAACAACTTATGTTTAAGGCCTTCAACTAGTAGCACGTTCTCAATTGTAAAAGAGGAAGGAGTTTGAACTTTACCAATGCCAAGGATTTTACCCTTATTATTGTCTCCATAGGTGACATGTCCACTGGTTTTATGAAATATGAAGCTGAATTTCCTAGCATCTCCATATTAAGAAGTGAGCTTTAAGCCTAACTCAACCACACAAAACTGGCTTGTAAGGTGAGGTTTGCACCTCACTTATATATTATAAATTGGCTTTATCTCTAGTCGATGTGGGACTTTCAACACACCCTATTCACGTCGAGGTATAGACATCTCGTGCGTGATAGTAGAAATTTGGTGGTCCAATAGCGGCCCGATAACGGGTGGAAACAGAAATGTCCACTTAGAACTCGCTAGGATAGGCTCTAACCCTGACTCTGATACCATATTAGAAGTGGACTTTAGCCTAACTCAACCCCACAAAACCGGCTTGTAAGGTGAGGTTTGCACCTCACTTATATATTATAAATTGGCATCTTGAGAAGTCGCTATCAAAATACCACATGGACTCCTTTTCCTTTTTATTATCCTGCATCATAGATTAGAGGTTGGTGTCAGGTACCTAGTTAAATTTGGGTACTTTTATGTTAGGAGGTTTCAATGGTTCCTTAAGAAGCCATTTGTATTTGCCTTTAGGAACACCAACATTTCTATAATAGGAAGAATTTATTGCATGACCTAAATGACTGCAGTAGAAACATGCAATTGATGATGGTTTACTAATATCAATAAATTTCCTAGCTTTCACTTTACTATTTTAACCAGTATATCCTATTCCTTGTTTTTTTAATAAACTTTTTTGTGAGCCAAGAAGAGCATCCAAGTTCGAGCTACCTAGAGTGAATTTTGATAGAGTTTTTATAAGATATTTCACTCTTTCCATTTGGCTTAAACAATTTTTTCATTCTTGAACACACCCTTCGTTTCCATGCATATTGTCATTAGGTGCATTTTCTAGAGATTCTAGTTTTGATTTCAAATCCTTATTTTCTTTATTTAGAACTTCTATTCTACTTTCTAGCCATTTATTTTCACTTTTAAACTTATTGTTTAAATAGTGGAGCTTCCTAGCATCTTCATGCAATTCTTAAAAAGCATCAAGCAGTTGATAGTATTTATTACTTCCAGTTTCAAAGCTACTTACACTACTCTCAGATGATGTAGATCTAGCCATCAAGGAAAAATTTGTCTCTTCTTCAATGCTTTCACAAGAATCACTATAGGTGCTTGAGGCATTGTCCTCCTAGGCTATATATGTTTTCTTCTCTTTTTTTTGTTCTTATTGTCTTCATTCTTTTCCTCTAGTTTTTGCTTCATTTTGAGTATAGGACATTCTGGTTTTATATATGTCCAACTTTTCCACACTCAAAGCATGTAGGAGCAACAAATTTATCATGTTTTTTTATAGGATCTTTTGTTTCCTATAGAATTATGGTTAGTCCTACTTTTATACTTCAGAAATTTTAAGAATTTATTTACCATTAGATTTAGGGCTTCACTATGAGTGTTTTCAGCCACTTGTTCATCTCTAGAATCATCTCTTCTTGAACTGGATTTGGTGGTAGTTTTGACAGCAAATTTCAGGGCAATTATATGTTTTTTCTCCCCTTGTTCTTCTTCTTTAAACCTTTCCAGTTCCAATTCATGCTCCCTCAATTTACCAAATAGTGTGGCCATGTTCATGGTAGTAAGATCTCTAGATTTAGATATGACTGTGACTTTGGGTTGCCAAGTTCTATTCAAGCTTTTCAATATCTTGAGGTTCAGCTCAACTATCTCAAAGATCTTACCAAGAGTAAGAAGATGGTTAACTATGTGTCTGAACCTTTTTTGTACATTATAAATGCTCTATCCATTCTTCTTCCTGAACATTTCATACTCTTGAATCAATGAGTTCTTCGTAGCCCTTTTGACTTCATCAGTGTCCTCAAGTGTGGCTTCAAGAACATCCTACATCTCTTTAGCTGATTCACACACAGAAACTCTATAAAACTCATTAAGGGTTAGTGTAGAGGAAATGATATTGTTAGCCCTTACATCATAGTGTGACTTTTTGTTTTCATCAGGAGTGTTAAGACAAAATCATCTATAAGACTTGTATGTCTAAACACTCTCATGTTTTGAAGTTTAATCAAATAACATTAAACGAGACAGGAATCTGAAAATGCTTAACCTGAAGAATAGGATAGGCAGAAACATAAGTGTTAGGAACAAGAATCTCAATCATCCATCAACATAGAAAAGCCTTAGGAAAAAAACTAGGTTAAAGCTTCCAAACACAATGTTAAATGACTTACAAGTCGAGGCGTCTAAGAGAGTTATGCTAAACGCAAAAGTTATACTGTACCCAATGGTAATCAGTTGAACTCTCAAGAAACAAAAAAGGTGTCGAGGCAATGTCTTTGACCAAATCCTCTAAAAGCCTTAATCAAAGATCCAAAACTTAGAAGAGAAAACATGTTAAACACTCTAGCTCTAAAAATCAATATCCCAAAAAACGTTTATAACAGACTAGACACCATGAGCTAAAATCTTTACTTCGTCCAACGACGAAGTTCTTACTCAAACTAATGGTATCTTAAGGAAAAGCTTAAATGATAAACGCTACCTCAATGGTAGGAAATATAAAAAGAACTTTGTTGTTCTAAACAAGCATTAAATGTCATTAAAAGTTTAACATTCAAAAACAACAAAATTGATAAGAGATAAGACATATTTATTGCATGCATAATCTACTATATTCTATGCAGACAACCTATTACATGCATCCACATGCTTTATTTGAAATATATAAGAAGTGGACGTTAGAGACAAAGAAGATATTCACAGAACGTTCTCTTCATAAGAACACATGTCTGAAAGATAGTACAACCTACTTTGGGTAAAGTAATGAAAAAACAAGTCTGCTCTGACAAGTTGACTTTAACCAACGGCTGCTTCACATGCAAGATAGAGAAGTCTCAAGATTCAAGACTTAGAGCTTAGACTAATAGATACCTTTTGAAAAAGCCTTTTGATAGAATATCATTCAAAGGAAGAATCGAGAGGATAACTTACAATGAGAATATCAATCCTACGAAAAGCATTTAGAAGAAAAACACAAGGAAGCTCAAGCAAAAAAAGAATATATAAGAGAAAAAGAAAAGTCAAGTGTAAGAAAAAGTAGGCTTGTTTCCCTTACTAAGAGGGGGGTGAATTGGTAATGAATAAAAAACACTTTCTTTTTCTATCTTTTTGGAAACTTTGAATGATCTTTAATCTATCTTGAATCGCAAGCAATAAAAGAATACAATGAAAGTAAAAGAGATAAGGATAGAAAAACAAACATAGATTTTTATACTGGTTCAACCCTAATGCCTACATCCAGTGTCCTTCCAATCAACCTTAGATTGGAAGCCAATGCACTATAAATATTTGAGTTTTTACAACAAGGCTTTATAGAGAACACCTCTCAAATGTAACCACCTCTCTAACTCACCAATCTAATATGGACAACAACCAAACCCTACAGAAAGAACAATCCTCTTCTCTGTAGTAACCCTTTAAGACCCTTCTCAAAGTCACAAGAACACCAAGTTCTTCTTCCTGGCAACACGCACAGGGAATACCACAATCCAAGATTGCAAAAGACAAAGTCTGATCAGGTAAGAATACACCTTAATTGTTTCGTATTTGATCAGCCAATAAACATTTAATTCTATCCTTCAAGAATCCTTTAAGAATATCAACTTCTTTTTATCTTGATTCTTCGAGTAACTTCAGCACACCTGCAATTCTTTTCTTGACTCACTAATATCAGATTTCAAAGTTCAAAATGATCAAAAGTCTTTAATGCAGAGTGCAGTGCGACATTATATAATTTTCTCATGTCAGGCGTGTTTTAATTGATTACAAAAATAATGTAATCGGTTACACTTGTAACAGAATTATATTAGAATTACATTCCAACAGACTTAACTGATTAAGCATATAATGTAATCAATTACACATAACATGTAAGTCAAAACATATGAAAATATGACTGTTATGACAATTAAGACTTATCATCAAAACAATTTTTCAAAGTTTAACAGACTTAATTGATTACATAAACTGTGTAATCAATAAGTACAACAATTAGATAATTTTGAAAACGTTTTCTTCACAAAACTCATCACAACACATTATAGATAGGTGCTAGCAAAGGCACGAGTTTTAATCGATTATACATATAATGTAATTGGTTAAAACTTATAGCTTACCACAGTTTAAGCATAAGCTATTTGATGAACATAATTGACTACATGACCACTGTAATCGATTACTTCATAAAGATAATGCATTATGCAAGTGGTTTTCACATATTAAAATATGAGTATGCATACAATAGATGTAAACACATATATGACCATAGCAAGTATGCAAATCAACCAATTCATTCAAAATATATTGCAGTCATGGAAGCATATGTATTTTTATCATCAAAAGAACAAGACATGTGTTGTCATCATAAAAAACAAAAACCATATAAGGAGTTGGGTTTAGCATTCATATTGCTCCCCCTATCAACATCAAGCAATACTCTCGAGTCTCATTGTAATATTTGCTTACTATTGTAAGAAGAAAGAAAAGAGTGAAATACATAATGAGTTTATAAATTGTATTGTATTGATCACATATCCTCTCTACAATAATAATAGTTTAAACTACTTCTAAGCAATCGGTTGATTATAATTCTGAAGAGAATTAAAACACTTGTTGTGAAACTCCCATGAGTTAAGTTAATATAGGCAGAGTATCACATGATACCAGGATTGTCTAGTATCAGGAGTGGTGCGAATATTCAACTAGTCTAGGATAACGGGAAGTTATTCGCTGAGTAGGGAAACCAGAAGTGGTTAAGAATACTGCACAACCAAGAGTGGGTGAAACTAAACTAGGCAACATATTAGGGGATACTAAGAGTGCCTATCGATACTAGGAGTGGTAAGAATACTCAATTATAATCTTGTTGAATATTATAGTGGAATCCTCTATGGATAGAGGAGACTGGACGTAGCATAGTTGGAGTGAACGAGTATAAAATTATATGTGCATTTATTGTTTAATTATGTCTAAATGCTTCTTTTATTAAACCTACAGTTGCATTTTAGTTTTAAATACAAGTGCTTTCCATACTAAACAATTGTTTATTAAGAAGAAAGCTCTTACAAACATAGCAGTTAATATCCTTTATAGCACGAGAAAAGGATTCATTGACTAAAATCATTTACAAGGTTGAGCGTTTAACAATTACTTTAAAAATCTTGTACTCGATGAAAGTTCTATATAAGGAAGGTTGCGAAAAAAAATTTCCATTAAAACTCCTTAGGCTTAGTTTTTCCATTTTCAATCTTTGTTTGTTCAAAGGGACCATTAACAACATCATCCCACACACCTTTGTCTACTAATTCCAACAAACTTTTCATTCTAATATTTTAAAATAGGTAATTCTCTCCAGCAAACAGAGGTGGTCTATTTATGGAGGGTCCTTCACAAAAGGTTTGAGATATATTGGCCATCTAGGATCTTTTTAATCGATTATGCAATTTAGTGGTTTTGTTTTGGAATCTATATACCCTAAAGAGGGATTTATTCACCAAAATGTCTTTTTGAGCAAAATGTCATTTAAGTTCACCAAGTAGGAAGAGATTTTGATTTAGAGGCTGATATTCAGTTTGCATTTCATTAGTTTTGTAATTTCTTTAATCTGTTTTTGAATTTACCTTGCCTATACTACATTCGCTTTTAAAATCCATGTTCTCATGCATTTAATAATTAGCTTTTATTCTCAGTTCACGCATTCGTTAGGATAAAACAACAACTTTGCATCCATCATATTCAGGTTTTGTTTTCTTTGCATAAGTAGTCAATTGCACTTTCAATTTTTGATTTTAAGCATATATTAGGATACCTACTTAGCCATTTAGGTTTTGTTTTTGTTTGCTTGCGTAAGTGGTCATAAGCATCAACCTAGATTCATATTTATGCCCCATTGCATCATGTCTAGGCTAAATTAAGTAGTGCATTTGCATTTCATCTTATTAGAAGCTACATAACATCATCCAAGTATCCATTGCATCTATTTTCCATATTTGCATTCCTCGTGCATTCAATTAGATTCATATATTTTAAATAAGTTTTCCTTTAAATTTCATTTTCATTCCCCGTTGTTTTTAGTAGTTTAGTAAGGTTAACTATACATTTTTAAGAACTTAATGAGGACTAAGTGCTTGGATTCAATACCCAAGGTTTTCCATATCCTACATTAATAGGGAAGCTTAGGTTGTGTTGGCTTTTTGGGTGAAGAAAAAGCTTTAAAATAGTGTAGGAGTGTGAGTGTTGAGTGTGTATGCATCTGCGTGTATGTGTGTGTTTGTGTATGTGTGTATGCGTGTATGCATGTACATGTGTATGTGTGTGTGCGCGTATGTATATGTGTGTATGTGTGTGTATGGTTGCGTGCGTATGTGTGTATGTATGTGTGCGTGCTTGTCGGAGTGTTTGCAAGTACCCCACCTCTTCTTATTCATTTGAGGACTACATAAAGACATCTCAAACAACGAAATAGAAATATATTACCAGATCTTGCAAGATGGCTACTCTTTAAAATATTTACATATTCAAGAAACATTTCAAGAGTAAATTTGATTGGTTATGCGTGGTTGATTGCTCATTTTTTTAAAATGTATCATTGGTCATGCTTTTTTAAATAACTCGATGTATTTATGCTTTTTCAAGACATATCATTTTATATCATAGTTAAATCAATGCATAATCATTTATGTTTTGTAGTATTTTGTTGCTAGGGGGAGCTAAGAAAAAGCTAAACCCAAACTCTTGTGTGTTTTTGATGATGACAACAACATAAATGTTTCAATAGTTTCTTTCACAACAACTGAAATGTTATCCATGTTTATATGCTTGTTCATGCTTAAACTGTTTTGGTTTGCATACTTATTATGGTCATGCATGAGTCTATATCTGTGGTATGCATAATTATAGTTTTGAATGGTGAAACACTTTTCACAATGCATATCTGTATGAAGTAATCAATTACAGTGTTTGTGTAATCAATTAGATTCATCAGATATCAGCAAATGCTTAACTATATCAAACTGCAAGGTTTTAACCGATTATATTATATGTACAATCGACTAAAACTCGTGTCTTTGCTTTTACATGATTGTTGTGTACTGTGATGTGTTCTCAAATGAAAAGTTTTCAAATTTTCTTAAGTGTCATACTTAATCGATTGAACTGTTTTACTAATCGATTAAAACTCGCGCATACTGAAAATTGTTTCATGATAAGTCTTAAATGTCATAACGGTCATATTTTAAATTTGATAACTTACATTCATTGTGCAATCGATTACATTAATTGCATAATCTGTTAAATATGTTAAAGTGTAATTCTGGTGTAGCAAGTCTTAACTGCTTACCGATTACATTAATTTTGTAATCGATTAAACTGCGTCAGATTTAAGAAAATTATATATTGACGCATAGCTCTCTACATTAAAGAGTTTTGGGGAATATTATCTTTCATATCTGATAAAAGTTAGTTAAGATTTGATTTTGCAGAGCGTTCATTCTCCTAAGAATCAAGAACATTTCAATTGGTAGATCAAGAGGAATCTTGAAGAAATTAGTGTGTACCTAAGGTTGTTGATCAATCTGCACTGAGGTGTTTTACTAGAAGATTAGTTTCGTTTACAATCATTTGTGATTGGTATTTCCCTGTTGATGTTAGCCAAGAAGAAAACTTTGGAGTTCTGGTTACTTTGAGAGGGATATCTCAAAGGGGTTGCAAAAGGAGGACTGTTCTTTTTGTGTATTTGACTATAGTAGATTTGGAGTTAGAGAGAAGGGTACATTGAGAGTGTGTCTCTGTATTGCTTGCTGTAAAATGGATAACTGATAGTAGATATAACAAAATGGATAACTGATAGCTTATACTTAGATAATGTTTAATGAGAACATTCACTAACTTGGCACCCAAGAACATTCATGTATGCTTTTTTATTTTATTAATTCATATAATCACAATGTCTTGAAAGCATTTTTATTTCTTATTTTTATAACTTTATTCATAACTTTTAAGTCTTTAATAAGAACATTTAAGCTTTTGATTCAATCTTAATTTGATACATAACTTTTAATAAAAATGTAAACTTTTTCTATGAATTGATGTACAATTTTCGGTACAACAAGGAACATTTAAACTTTTCATATAGATAAGTGTATGAAACCTTGAGCATAACGATATAAAATGATTTTGCATCAATCATTACAACCTTCTACTTCTCTTCCATTGTATGATTCTTTTCTTATAAGTTGAAACTTTTTATCAATGGTTTCAATTTAGGATTTTCTTGTGCCACCCTCTTTTAAGCTCATTATATATATCTATGTACAAGCAAGTCAATATAAAATTCAGCACATACAATAATAAATACATTGATTTTCAGTTTAACAACAAAATCAAATTTTTGTCAGGTTTTTACAACTAAAAACATGAAATAATTTCTAACATCATGAAAAAAAGGAGTATTAGTGATAGGGAACTCAATAAAAGTGTTAATAAAATAAATGTAATGAATACTGAAATGAAGAACGAGAAAAATTACACTAAAAAGATATGGCTAAACTTGTTGGTCTATATAGTTTACTACAAACTTAAACTAGATTGAGCTAAAGAATGAATTAAAAAAAAGTCACGAAATAAGAATAGTTATACTAACAACCTAGATTAAATTTGTGGTGAGCCAAATTAAGCCAACAAACTTTCATGTAAATTGACGAATAAGTTAATTAATGATGTTGTATTGTATACGTCTAAGGACTTGCTAGGACATGCCAATATAGGATTTGTTCTTGACCGAATACATATTGGCTTACTAAGTCGATATGTACCTAACTCAGACCATCTAAGTAAGGACCCATGAACAGTACTATATATAGCACATTTTACGAGATATTAATTGTGTTTATTACAATATTAATTACTTCTAACGCATTTGACTGACTTAAGTGTCTTTATGCAAACATACAATCTCATATCTGACTGAAAGAAGACGAGTACTTTTAAAAAAGACAAATAGCCTGAAGTTGAAAACTTGGAATGCTTGAAGTATTTGTCGAATTCTTCATATCATATACATATGTAACATTTTTAATTGTTTGATTCATTATGCACTTTTGTAAAATCTTTAATTTTTCCATCATGTAATCAAAATTTTTTAAGTATTATATAAATAATACAATTTTCTTTTAACCTCTTTTAAGTTAAGGCAGGTCAACTAATTCAAATCATCAAATTATATTATGTTGGATCAGACCAATTATTTTAAAACAAATTTAGTTAGATTAAACGAATAATTTATATTGTGATGCATAAGTTGCGTTTAATAAGAAAAACTAGTGCTCGTGACAATTCTAGAAAGTGAAAAAATAGGTGTACGTGTACCAAGAAGAGGTTATTCTAAAGGTGTATCAAGGGTAGGGGTATATGTTCCTTTTTAATGTAATGAAGGGCAGGGGGTTTAGATAACATTTATGGGGTTGCATCAATGGACCTAACCTAAGCCTAGTTTAGTACATTTATTGGGATTCTCATCCGTAGTGGTCATTTCTCTCTGCACCTCTAAATTTCAACTTGCACCCTTATAAAATATTGTAACATGTGTTTGTATTCTAAACTATTCATAATGGAATTCATAATAAAATATTATTTTGGATGATAATTCAGAATGAGTTTTTATCTTCTAGATTATTCATTTCAAAATACAAAACACTATATTCTAGATTATATATATTTTACATTACAAAAATAAAAAATATATTCTAAATTATATTTTTTAAAATATAAAATTTACATATCAGATTCTATAATTCGAAATATAAGAATTTATTGGGATGATAGTTAAAATTATGGAGTAGCAAGAAGGAATTGATTCCATTGTGTAGTGCATGTAGTATAAAGGCCCACAAATACTAAATCTAAAAGGATGAGGTAACATATATGTATTTTTTACATCTCCTTTTCCATGCACCCCAAATGATTTCTCCTATATTCAATCGAGTGTGACAAAAAGTCTTCATTGTTTGTATAATTTATTTTTAAATTGAGTAATATAAAATACATTTGAATAGTATTATCCAAAATGCATTGCAGATATGCATTTTAAAATATACAATTTAGAAATGTATTTAAGATTGTAGAATTCAAAATTCATAATTATATGTTTGGATTATATCTATAAAACATTATTTTTTATCAAATTTGTTGAAGACTGACTAGAGATAAATCTAATTATAAATATTTAAGAGAATAATTCTTACCTTATTGGTTAAACTTATTTCTTAATAAAATTGAATGCTCCAAGAAATGACATGTGTGTGAACATCATGATCAACTACGGATATTTCGGAGGATGAATGAATAATAGAATAGAAAGAGTAAAATGAAGATTTTTGACAAATTAGGGGAGCAGGAACAAAACATGGGGTGTAAGAAGAAGGATCATCTTCCACAAACTACTTTTATCCATCCGAGAGGCCAATTCTCTATCTCTCTTTCTCTTCTCTGTGACATATCTCCTTGTCTTGTTACCTCACAAAATGAACTTGGACAGAATATAGATGATGGGTAAGAAGCAAAATGACCCCAAAGGATTCAACTTGTGGATGAGAGGTCATTATTCATATGTATGCATCAGAAGTAACACCTCCTACTATTTTTGATGCACAATCTAGACTTGTTTCGTCCAAATTGTCAATGCACTCACCCACTCAAATATGAAACAATCCTAACGGGCCATAACTATGGTCTAAACCTGTATAGTCATGTCAAACGAGCTGGTCTTTCACATGTCACTGTTTTGCTGCTTTCACTTCTTTGTTTCTTCTATTGAGAATTTCCTTGTGGTAGCATTAATGCTGGCCCGAGAAAATGCTAGTTGATCAAGCTCCTGCTCTGGTCCTCATAATGGACAACAAACTCAGATTATTTTTGCTCATTCAAATGTTTGTTTGCTTTCCTATACATGCCATTTCTTCAAGGCTTCAGTGTTTCTACTTTGGAAAGTTGAAATGAGTTTAAATGTGAGCCTTGTGTCCTTGTCAACCAATGCACATCTCATAGCTGGTTGGTTTTGGAATGAGTTGAATTTTTTTATTCAATCATGAACTCTCAGGTTGTGTATGGTCCACTCTTGCACAACTTCATTGGAGATAAACAATTCACAGTGATGGTAATGTGGTATCATTGTCCAGTAGTGAACATGAGGGTGGACTGACAACTAGGCCTGCTTGATTAGAGGTGGCAGCCTTGGGATCAGGATACTGCCATTGTCTCCTCAACAGGCCATGAGACCATGCCTTTGTTTCTTACACTGTCTCTTCTGATATTTAAGGATGTTTGGTTTGATCTGCCACATGAGGATGTTCTAAAGGTGCAGTAGAACAACTCAACTCATACCCATTTGACAAAAACCATGTTGCCTTATAAATTTATCTTCCGCTTGTAATTGGGGAAGAGATAGTTTGAGTGGTTAAGATTAACTCAAACATTCTTGAATTAGTACTAAAAAGACCATTCTCAATGTACATATTCTCTTTATATCATATATTTAAAACCTTTATGATTAACAATATCAATATTTGCCATTTAGTTGTACTAGTGTAATGGAGTAATAAGTAAGTGTGCATAATCATCCAAATATTTGGCAATAAACACTTCAACATATTATTACAGTAGTCACGAGAATAATGAATTTTGAAGTGGTGATTGTGAATCAAATAGTTTCTATATGTAAGCCATTGAAAGAGTGATTCAAGGGCAGTCTTCCAGCAAAAACAAACTATAAGCAGTACTCCAACAGTACTAAATAGTACATGACATGAATGTAGACTTGCAACTACTTAAAAATTGTAGATGATAATGTGCTTCGATGTTCTTTCACGAAGTATATACTACAAAGGTTGTCAAAGAAATTGAATTTTTCTAATGCCTATGGTTCTCCCTAGGCAGCCCCTCCCCATAGGAGTATGTTTTTGTGGATTTTCTTAGGTCCACCTGCACAAGTCCATAGTGGACATTTGCATGTGAATAGAACAAGTTCTGTTTCGAACATTAGCAGCTAGTATAATCTAAGTAAGGAGGTGAATGATGGGCCCTTGTGGTGAACAAGTATTGTAATCATCCCATGTGTTTATTTTTAATGCTATTCTCAGTGACTGTCTCCAAAGTAGAAGAGGTTAGAAACATGCAATAAAGCCAAGAGAAACAAGACAAATCGGAGCTGTTAAATGCAGTCGGGTTTGGAGAAAACTGAATGTCCAACTGATTTGGGATTGGTGAGGTGAAGAACTTATATGGGCCATTCAGTTCAAAATCTTATGAAATTATTTTGAATCAGTTAGCATGGGCACTCATATGGGCTGTTTCTACTTGTTGAGTCCTGTTTCAGAAGGTGAACTAGGTCATATATCAGCATTGTCAAGCTTCTACACTCAATTAGATTCTGTTTGTGGGGACAAATATTTCTAGTATTTTGTGTGTTTACCATTCCTATAAACATGCTAACCACACATTATGCATGTATCCACCATACTCCACACTCCATACTCCATACCAATGTTAGTCATTCTCTACTTTGTGTTATCAATGTTGGTTACTAATCAACTTTCTAGTTTAATGAGTTCATGATACAATTGTATGAGGAAACTTACCAAGTTTCAATTAAGTTATCAACATTTTAATATTTGACAAAGTACCAATCTGTTACTTGGTTTTTCTAAATGATTCTTAACTAACTGAGACAAAGATTTTAGTTGATGTTTATAATAAATAAATCCTTGGAGTGTTTTGTCACTTCCTATGATATGTGTGAGTTAAACAGTGGTTCTTATCTGATGCAACACCAGAAGAGTTTCTAAAGGCTCACATTTGATTCCACAAGAGTAGAAACAAGTGTTATAAGATTCCACACTGTGAAGTAGGATTGTTAAATTTACACACTAAACTTGTAATTTTGCATCATATCATTTTGCACTCAAAGTTTCCTTTCTTTTTTCTCTAAATTTCTTTCTTCCTTCAATCCATATATACTCAAAAATAGTGATTCATGTTTAACTTTTGTCGAAAAAGTAATGCCTGGTATAAGTACAATTGTTTAGAGAAATAATGTTGCTTAAGTTAGAAGAAGGCCATGTAGCCGAAGATAAGAAAAGACAAAGCTCAAATGAGACTCCTTCATTATTAGATGAGACTTATTGGAGTCATGTGTCTCTCTATTCTAACTACAGTTAGAGAGACCAAGGGTTTCAATATACTTTTTATTTGTCTGGAGGAGGTTCGTTGTAAGATAAAAAATCAACATTTTAAGGATAAAATACTTATAAAGTTTCTCTAAGATATTCTTCAATTTTTACAAGTTACTTTACCTGACATCTTGAATATAAGAGTTTTGATATGCTCCAGAACCCGGAATCTGGAAACTTGTTTGACTTGTGTAAAATCCAAGTTTTGATTGTTGGTAACGTTACTATGATTGGTAATATTTTAGCATTTAATATATCATCTGGAATTTATTATTTATTAATAATTCATCTGGATTAATATTCTAACATTTAATATATCACTTCAAAAGTAAATACTATAAGATGAAAAGTGTAGCTTTTAAGTATAAAAAATTTGTACGACCAATCGGTATATATCATCCGATTGGTTAATTACATAAAAAGTCAATTATGAAAATCTCAAAACAATGTTAATGGTCATCAAAATCGATTTGGTAATCGTTCAATACCTCATATATCAAAGATTCACAATTTTTATTAAAATAAAAGACATACTTAGATAACATTAGACTGTGATTCGAGACCAATAAAAAATCTTTTTTAAAACCTATAAATACAAAAATAAAACAAAGAAATAGATGATTGTATATATTAAATATTTAAAACTTAATTACCGAAAACTAAGTTGAGAATTTGAAAAGTAAGAAATAACATGAGATAAGTAATTGGTTAAAATTGTGGACATACCGAAACAAGATAATTTTTTCTAAGCATTAACCTTAACAATATTGTGTACTTGCCCAGTTGTTAGTTTACTACAGTAGCTAGTGCCATTGATCAAATAGAAGAATGATCAAAGTTCTCATTTGGTTTTCATTCATAATCACGTGCTTTTACATCTGAACCAACTTTCTTTCATAAATTTCTTGAAATTTCTCTAATCGGAAATTGTACGTTGAAATTTAAATTCTATAATAATTATTTAATAAAAATTACACAACTCGATCTTTACATGTGACTTAATACTTAGTTCCTAAATTCTGTGAACGGGATACATTATTTGAACGTCGTCTTAGGTATCAAAATAAAAAAGAAATTAACAAAACATTGTACTTCTTTTATAAGATTTTTATCAGATGAAAAGTAAACTAGAGTAATACTTCTCTTCTCAAATGTAGTTTACATAAGGGTTTGATTTTGATTTTTGTGCTTTGAGCAGGTGAAGTGCTGCAATTGTTGAAAGATGGTTAAGTTTTATATATGTGTCAAACTCAATGTAACAATGTTATGTATTCTTTTATAATAGGAAAATTGTTATGTAACCTCTATGTGATGGAGAATGATGTTCAACCCTACCAGTTGTCACAAACATTGAAGTTGAGGGCCACTAATTATAGGATATGACCTTTTTACTATTCACACAAAAGGACAAAGTAAGTTAGAACATCTTATTCTCAAAGTGTTAATATCAACATAATAATGAACCTAACATCACATGAAGATCCCTCAAAAGATACTCCGTTTGTGAAGAGGAAAATTGCTTCAAAATTTGTTGCCTAGCTGCTTTAAATCTAAACCAAAAAGTTGAGAAAGTCTATCATGAAAATTCTTCACTTAGATTAGCCCTAGTCTCAATCTTATCAAAGAAAGTCTAATCGATGGAAGCAGAGAGGCAAGGACTCAAAAATCTAAGATGAAGCCTAAAATGGAAACATTTTAGTAACCTTTTTCTCCTTTCTTTTCATCAAGCTTTTGGGATTTTTATGTTTGACCAATAACTGTTGGATGCAACCAACCCTTGTATTTGTCCTTGTTTATAAAGCTTGTGATTGAGAGAAAAAGAAAACAATCACTTCTAATCACCAGCACAATCTTCTTTAGCTAAAAGAAAGGGAAAAACAGATATGAAAATAAAAACAATAAAGACAAGGATGAGATTGCAAATGAAGTTGAAATTATATCGTTAGACTTAATGAATGAAATATGGTACACTTATAAGCCTTATGAATTTGAGAGAAGAAATTGTAAATGCCAGAAAGCCTCATCATCCTTGGTTTCCTAAAAGAAAATCCCAAAAGACGGTTGAAAACTTGGGCCATGGGAGAGGGCTAAGAACCTAAATATTCTATCATGTTATTACAGAAGATATTGTTAATTTGTTTATACAACAACAAATTCCTGTCTAAAAGAAACAACAATGGTTGCATGGTTGTATGTGACTTGATAGTTAATTTCAGAACTGAGAAATGCAACGTCTATGACAAGCAGTGGTACGATGTTTATTTGGCTTAGTCTCTTGTTTCCAAAGTTGAGCAATGTCTTGAGCAATTTTCATAGCATCGAATGAGGCACCAGAGAGCCCTCTCCTTGTAAACCCAACAGCATAAAGTCCAACTTTTCCTTTCCAACCATTTGGGAATGGACACTTTGGGAAACCATTCTCAGAGAAAAATTCACCTTCCTGCAACAACATTACCCATTTCACATTATTAATTTCCATTCCCACTATACACTCAACAAACATTTCACACTTTCTGGAAACAAATTCTCACCTGAAGCCAAGAAGGGACATTGCTACGGTACCCTGTTGCAAGCACCACTGCATCAACATCTTGCTTTTCACCATTAACAAGCTCCACGCAGCCATTGTCGAATCTCTTTATGGCTGGAACAACTTTTATGTCACCGGATTTAATTTTTTCCAACGTTCCAATGTCCAAAACAGGGGTCTTACCCTTTCTGTTCTTCCACGATAAAGGACCTTCCAAAGGTCTTTTCAGCCCAAACTTCTCTATGTTCCCCAAAACCAACCACGCCAGCACCAATAGAATTTTGTCAACCACCCAGAGTGGTAACCATTGCAGCATCAAGGTTGCCAATTCAAACGTTGACTTCCCAAACACTTCTCTAGGCAACACATGAACCTGCCAAACCAAAATCAAAGCAACCCCATTAATCACCGACCTCAAAATTATTCAGAGGAACAACTTGTAAAAATAAGCAATTTGAGTGGGTGATATATTAGCACGTGATGATTACGTAGTTGATATAATAAGTTTACAAGAGAAGGACTTACCGAGCTGCGAACAACGATGGAAGGAGAAGCACTGTGGTTAAACAAGTCGAGAGAGAGTTCCATGCCAGAGTTGCCACAACCAACAACAAGAACTTTCTTCCCTTTGAATCTTTCTCCACATTTATACTCACATGCATGAATAACATCCCCTTTGAATTCCTTCAACCCTTGTATCTCAGGCATGACGCATTCCGCATTCTCTCCGGTGGCCACCACGAGCCACCTACAAATGTACTCAAACTCATTGTTCACAGAGCCACAGGTGGCAACGGTTTTGACCCTCCAGAAGCCGGTGGTTTGATCGTACCTAGCAGACTGGACACACTGGTTGAATCGTGGGTTTATGTCGAAATGTCGTGCGTAGGATTGGAGATAGTGAATGAACTGTTTCTTGGAGGGGTATTGGGGGAAGTGTGGTGGGAATGGAAGGTTGGGGAGCTGACAGAAGTGTTTGGGAAGATGAAGTTTTAATCTGTCGTAGGTTCGTTTTTGCCACAGTGAGGCTATGCATTCGGCTCTTTCGAGAAGCATGAAGGGCACCCCTTGTTGTTTTAGACAAGCTGCTGTGGCTAGTCCTGAAGGACCTGCACCTACTATCACAGGACCGTTCACCCAAACGCAACGTTTTGAGAACGTCTCCTCACAATCAACTAAGCGAAATACGTTTTCCATTTTCACACACTATTTTTTTCTTTTTAGCTTTAGCCTCTTGGTTGTCAGATACAAAACAAGCACTTTTGGAAGTTGGGAAGAGTGAGAGAGAGGTGAATTTTGTGAGGTTTGAAAATGTGAATTTGGGTTGAGGGAAGAGAGGGGTTGGAGGGACTTAAATAGGGATTTGAATCTGTGATGAAAATGGATAGTTAAAAGACATTTTCCACTTTCTTGTTATCGTATCACGTTAGATTGTCTTGCGATAAGTGATTCTTTGTGCTATAAAAAACATTGGTTTAAGAATTTATTTACAATTATACGGTTTTAATCATTTGATTTTGAGATTTTACTTTTTATATAATATTATTTCTAAAGTTACCCTACTTATTATTTTTTTAACTTTATATTTCTATTTTTTATTTAATTTTCAATTTTTTTTATTAATGTGTTTTTAGTAGAAAAAAAAAATATAATAGAAAGTTTTGTAAATATTTATTTAACACTTAAGAGAGGAAGTAATTTTGAAAGTAGAAATATATTAGAAAAGTATTTCTTCTATTTTTTTATCTATCTAGATTTTGGAAAAAATGTTTAAATTTGATCAGTTTCTTTGGAAGTTCAATAACATATTTATTATTGTTTTTATTATGGCCGTTAGTTCTTATAATAGTTTAGAAGAGAATAACTTACGACATGATAGGATGTGAGGTTTATTATATTACACATCATATTAAGGTTTGCACAAAAAAAATGGTTACTATTAGCATATAATTTGGTAAGGATTTAAAATTTATTCTTTCCTTGGAAAGTTTTCTTTCATCATAATCGTTACATCAAGAAAGTGCTTTCTTTTTATATATTTAATAAAAAAAATTCCAAAGTAATCAGATCTTATCATCCAATTAACAACAAATAAGTATATAAATCTACCTAGAGGGCTGATGATGTGACGCAAGTGTGGTGGGCCCCAAAATAATTGGACAAGCGAGTTGTAGGGTTGTTTCGACCCACAAAGCCCATTCCGCCAGCCCAATTTCCACACCACGCTGGGTGCCATGTGTCAGTCCCACGTTGGCCAACTATACTTGTTCATTAACTTCCATGCTTGCTTTCTACCTTCCAACCAAATACAAAAACAACACTCTCCCTAACCCTTTACTCATCTTTACCTAAATAATCTATAATCAAGAGGATATATATCACACCAATTAAATAAAACAAATTAATGATATATAAATGGGTGTAAATATAATTTTATAAATTAATTTTGTAAGAATTAAATTAAATTTGAAATTTAGTTTTAAAGATGATAAAATTATATATCTTATAAAAATAGCAAGATGGTTTCACCTTCTTGTAGGTTTAGTTTGTGGAGGGTGGAGAAATTATTGAAGGAAGAAGTATACTACTTTCGGTGTGTATAGTACATAATTAAGATTATGTACTTGAAAATGTATACTATTATATGATATGATGAAGTATACCAAATTAATTAGGTAGGTGTAAATAGTTTTATTGGATGAGTTGATAATGACTTTTTGTCTAGGTGCTCTTATCTCCTAATTCGATCACACTACATATACATGCACTATAGTACTTTAGGATGATGTTTGAAAATTCATGGAATAGCCCACTTTAGAAGTGGTTAAAAGTTTATGGAAGGAGGGAACCTTAAAGGTTGATCAAAGCTAGGAGTCTCTCCTTTTGATGAAAATATATTGTAATGTAGGAGCTTGGCATTTCTTCAAGGGTTTTTTGTGTATATTATTAAATTTGATTTGTAATGAATGAATGATATTATTATGCATTGCTCGCCACTTCCATCTCAAATGCTCCAAAAACAATCTTCCAAATGCCTTTACCACAAAGATATATGAGAGAGGCATGCATAGACTTATATATATATATATATGTTCCTTTTAGGTAGTCATGTCCAATGTTCATGATGTGATTGGATTATATATATGTATATATATTATATATAGGTAATGTGTATATTGTGAAAAATAATGTGATTGATTTCTTATCTTTAAGCTTCTACCACCAGCCTTGCACTGCTCCACAGCCAGCTTGGGAATCATATTTCACCTAAGAACTTTTCTGCTTTTAGGATATGAAATTCAATTCAATTTTCAAATACCACTTTTTTCTTCATGTCTATGCCCATTATTTTAATGTCGGTGTGATGATTTGCTTCATATTTGTTTAATTAGCTAAACAAACACGTTTTTGGAGAATATATCTGTGTTTTTAGAATCTATATATATAACTCACTGAAAACTCTTAGTTTTTAATACCTAATTAACTTTCATTCATGGTTAAAGTTTTTAATTCTTTTCTGTTGGGGAGTAATGGGTGGACACTTTTGTACTTAACATGTTATTAATCTTTATTGTTTCTATTTATGTTGATCTCTTTATTATATTATATATCACATCGTACCTAAATTTTTAAAGAAAAACATCATACCTAATTTTTCACCTTCCTTTTCTCACAAAGTACGTGGCTTTTAGTGTTTTTGTGCTTTGATTGACATAAAAAAAATGTAAAACAATGTTTTTTAACGAATGTTCGATTAGTGAAGTGCCACTAAAAGCTATAGTTTTTAGTGGCAATAACCTTTCTCTCAACTTATATTAACTTTATTGAGTTTATAGTATGGAACTCCCAATATTATTAAACTATGTATTGTTGAATTTAACGTTGTACTGTGTTGAGTTTCAGTCACGCGCAACTAAAGAAACTCTTTGTGTTTAATATAGCTTTTGCAGGTTAACTCTCACCTAATTACACCTTAATTAACGTATAACATTTGCTATTTTAACTTTCAATACTCTGACTGCTGAAAAATTTCTAAGTTGGTTGATTTTGTTTTGGTTATCTACTTTCTCTCTTACCAAATGCACATGATAGGTTTAATATTAATTCATTCAAAACCACAAAACTAGTTTTAATATAACCTAAAGTTTTTTTTTATTTTATTTTATTTTATTTTGTTATTGAAGAGATGTTCGTTATAATGTGAAGGCAAACTCTCTAGTCAAAGTATTTATTTACAAGCTTGACTAAATACATACAAGAAGAATACGTTTTGTAACAGCCAGATATTTACATGTAAATAATATTTTATGTATAATATTTTTATTTAAAAAGTGTTATTATGTATAGTATTTTAAAAAGAATGCTATATGTTTTTATAAGTAAATTGATAAATTATGAAAAATGGATTTGAAAAAAAAATGATGATTTTGAAGTGTCCATCAATTTTTATCTCTAAATTGTCTTAGTAAAATTATGATTACAACTTCATGAACCATTATATTAGGTTGTAATATTTATAGAGTATTATTAAAATATACTTCTTCATTATTACTAGTCTGATTTAGAATTTGAGATTATGTTAAGAGAAATAATTTTCGCATTTTAATGTAAAAGTTAGGTCTCCACACATTGTTTAGTTCAGAGTTTTCTTGATAAATATTATATTTCTGTTTTGTTAACCGTTGGATCGAAATGAAATTTGTATCTAGAATTCTTAAGATATAGTACTTCATTTTGACGGTCAGGATTTTCATTTAGATGTATTTGGTTGAAGAAAACATTTTCGCAAAGTCAATTGCAACACCTATGTCCTATTTCAAGTTACTTCCGCAAAAATTTTATTCGAGAGATTTGTTAATTTGTTAATCGTTAGATGAAGCTCAAACTTTTATAAATTGTTCTTAAGATATTATTCTTTATTCTAATCACTCATATTTATACTTAGAGTTCTGTAGTAAAAAATATAATTTACACATTTGAGATGTTACGTTAATGATATCACGCTAATGTGTTCAAAAACTTTAAATATTAATTATATTAAATTTTGAGAATGTATAAATACAAAAGAAAAGTGAAACATTTCATAATATTGTAAAATGGCTTCTGAATATACAATGCATGACATGTAAATAACATTAAAAAAATTAAAATATTAATGTAATAGAGGAATGAAAATCTTCTTTTCTTCCATGACTGCATATTATTTCCATTAAAAAAGAGAAATAAAGAAATTATTAATTAGATTTTAAAATAGTTGAAGATGACTTAATCTACTGCACAATAGAATTTAGTTTGCACAAATTATTTTATGTAAGACAAGCTAGACATTTATTATTTTTATATATTTCATTTTATTATATTTATTTATCTTAATTATGTACCATATTCTTATTTTATTTATATTTATTATTTTGTTTATTTAATTTATTTAATTTATTTTGTGAAGTGCTAATAACATCATTTTTCTATTCATTATTTTGATTTATTTAATTTATTTTGTGAGATGTTTATAACTTTATTTTTATTATTTCGTTTATGTGATTTATTTAGTAGGTGTTCATAACCTAATTTTTTTTATTTTAATTTATTTAATTTATTTAATAAGGTGTTCATAACCTTATTTAGATTCATATTTGTTATTCCAGTTATTTAATTATTTAGTGAAATACTCCTAACCTCATTTTTACTTATTTAATTTATTTATGGAGACGGTGATAACATCATCTTTATTTATATTTATTATACTATTTATTTAATTTATTTAATAAGTGTTTATAATCTTATTTATATTTATATTTATTATTTAATTTATTTAATTTATTTAGTGAAATATTCATAACTTTATTTTTTATTTATATTTATTATTTTATTTATTTGATTTATTTAGTGAGGATTTCATAATTTTTTTTATATTTATTATTCTGTTTATTTAATTTATTGAGTGAGATGTTCATAACTTCATTTTCATTTATATTTATTATTCTATTGAGGTGTTTATAATCTCATTGTTTTTTTATTTATTATTTTGTTTATCTAATTTATTTAGTGAAATGTTCATAACCTCTTTTTATTTATATTTATTATTTTTTATTTAATTTATTTAGTGAGATAATCTCATTTTTATTTATTATTTTGAACTATTTAATTTATTGAAGTGAGTTGTTCATACCATCATTTGTATTTATTATTTTGATTTAATTAATTTAGTGATGTGACACTAACCTTATTTGTTTATCATTTTAAGTATATAATGGTTCAAGCTATTTGTATATTGTTTGGTTTTAATATTTAATAATTAATATATTTAGGGTTTAGGATTTAAGTGTTTATGAGAATGTTTTATGTATTATGATTTAATGTTAATAGCTTATCTTTGCATTTTGTGAATGTGCTTTCTACTCGCAATAACTATAAGTACACGAACAAATATAGATATTGATGCAAGAAGAAAGGATTATTGGGAGAAAACAAAAATTTTATTTTATTTTTATCTATTGTAAATATTTGTATTAATATGGAGGATTTTTGGATATATATTGTATGGTTATAATCATTTGATAAGATTAAAAATACATTTATTAGTTTAAATTTTAAGAGGTTAATACACTTATTAATTTAAATTTCACAACAATACAGGTTTCATCTATGAAAGGTGGACCAAAGCTCTTATTCTCTTGGGCCATTAGTGAGTGTTTGTTCTTATTAGAATAGACTTCTTTTGGGTCTTATATAATGGACCAAGTAGTATATGATTTTTTTTTGAACCTTGTATCATCGGTTAAGTAGTGTATGGTTTTTGAGCCTAAGGAGATGGGGAGGTGCCTTTTTAGGATTAACTTTAAGTCAACCCCCTTAGACGCCTACATTGTTCTCCAAGGTGAAGGGCGTGTTGGTCCCTTTTTCTTTTGATAGTCATGGCACACACCTTGCCATATGTTAAGCCTTTCTTTTACTCTTACATTTTCCTTGGTAGTGATATAAGACCTTGAAAAAAATAACTATCTAGAAAGGTGGTAAGTTTAGGTATCATGAATTAAAATAATAAGTATTATAGAAGTGAAGTATACCATAGATGATTAGAGTTCCTTGTTATGGGTTGGTTGTCATGAGTCTAATTCTTGTTGTATGCATAAAATATGTTTTAATTATTTTATTATTATATTAAAGTTTTATGTGGTATGAGTATATATTTATATGTTTTTTTATACGTGATTATAGTAAAGATAATTGTAATGGTCTCTTTGTTTTTGTATATTTGTTTGGAATTTGTGTGTGGTGTATTCGAACCTAGACGATTCCATTATATATATATATATATATATATATATATATATATATGTTTTGTTTTAGTGATATATATTTAGGTTTTTGGTGCTTGATGAATGGTGATTGATTTTGTTTTGGGCAATAGACATTATAAATAAGTAAATATGTTTCTAAACTTTAGATTTGTGTAAAATAATATTAATTTATTTTAATTTATGTGGGTGTTTAATCATTTTTGCAATTACTGTGAATTTTAGGGTGAAGACATTGAAACTATAATTTTGGTGTTAACATTATAGTTGTGTTATCTTTGAGTGTTAACAGATTAAAATATACGAAAGATGAAAATATTACATAAAAGGTTAAATTTAAGTATTTAAGAATTGATTGTCGTAGGGTATATATATATTATATTAAAACCTAGTAAAAAGAAATAGGTGGTAGCATTAGTGGAATTCAATTTCATTTAAAATATTATATATATTTATGAGTTGCAGTGATATTAATAAGTTTAAATGTAATATCTAGAAATTTTAATAATTAAGAGATTAACTATTTTAATTAAAAGATAACATGGTTTGTTATATATATATTTAAAGGATTTATTTTATATTAAAAAATATATTGAGATATTATTAGATATATTTAGATATTATGGTTAGATATTAATAATATTAATAATAATAATAATAATAATAATAATAATAATAAAAATAATAATAATAAAATATATTATATAGGAACTTATCAAAATCCATTAGAATAAAGATAATTTATTTTTATTCTAAAAATATTGAGTTTTTATAAATGTTAAAAGAAAACCTAATAAGATTAGATCTGTCTCATATTTATATTATGTTAAATTAGAAATCCTAGCCATCATGAAAGAGAGACAGAAAAACCCTAGAGCAATCTTGAGAGAGGTCTGAGATGAGAGCATTATTTTTTACCAAGGGAGAAGTCTAGAAACTAAGTTGTTATGAGGGCTTAGAAAATCTAGAACTCTTTGTTGGAATAGATGTAAGGAGAGTTAACCTTTATTTATGGAGTGTGTGATGTTACATAAATAAATTGATGGCATGATTATGTGCTATTCTTGACATTTATGAACTACATGATTAGATTGTATGCTAATTAGATGATTTAATGTTTGTTGGTGCATTTATTGTGATTGGCGTGATACAATGATGTGTAACCTTTTTAGTTTATGAATGTTAAATTATATGTAGTTCAATGTGGCATGCCGTGAGTATAATGTTGTGTTTCATTTATGTTGAGAAAGGTTTGAGATGAGAGCATTATTTTTTACCAAGGGAGAAGTCTAGAAACTAATTTGTTACGAGGGCTTAGAAAATCTAGAACTCTTTGTTGGAATAAATGTAAGGGGAGTTAACCTTTATTTATGGAGTATGTGATGTTACATGAATAAATTGATGGCATGATTATGTGCTATTCTTGACATTTATGAACTACATGATTTGATTGTATGCTAATAACATGATTTAATGTTTGTTGGTGCATTTATTGTGATTGGCGTGATACAATGATGTGTAACCTTTTTAGTTTATGAATGTTAAATTATATGTAGCTCAATGTGGGAGTTTTGGGACAAGGAGTGCGATATATATATGATCTTTATGCACTAGTGGAAAAACGCTGTTTAACGTCAGCTCATAGACGTCTGTTAGAGCTTCACCGACGTCATATGATGACCAGTGGCATTACCGTAAATAAGATGGTAACGTAGACGTCGGTTTCAAGGTAATACGACGTCTATTAAGCAGTACACGTCAGCTCTGACGTAAGCCGACGTCCAATGTAATGAGGTAGGCGAGAAGACAAACTTCTCTTGCGCATTTGACATCGGTTGTGATGGGGAGCCGACGTCTACTTGGGTGCAGTTAATGATGGTCACCTGATTCCCAGGCTATTAGACGTCAGGTTGTCAAAAACCGACGTCTATGGCCTGTCCGGAAGGCGGGAAGACAAGAATTTCCTGCAAAATAGATGTCGCATTTCTGGGTGCGCGACGTCTATGTGCTTGTAATTAATTATGTGCATCAAACTTCGAGGCACTTCCACGTCCGATAGCAGAAAACCGACATCTATATTATTATAGACGTCGACGCCCCTTCACAACTATCGTCTACGTCCCTGACAGGAAGTGAAACGTCAATCGGTTCAGCGCCCTAGACGTCGGTGCCCCTTCACAACCGACGTCTAATAGGCATTCAAAAGTCGGTTTAAATGTTAACTTGGTCATCAAATTAGTTAGACAACCGACGTCTAGATTACTATAGACGTCGGTTTCGCAAGCAACCGACGCTCAATTTCATTTTAAATAAACCGCAGACTCTTCACGACATTCAGTTTCTGATATCGTCTTCCTCTCTTCTCTTTTTTCTCTTGTTTTTCTCTTGAGACATTGCATTATTGTTTCTTATATCTTTATCGTCTTCCTCCTCTTCTTTTTCTCTCTTCCGGCATTGCATCCCAGGTGGTTTTTTTTATGCTTACCGTTTAAACTTTGTTTAGTCTTTCATCGATTATCTTTTGGTTCAACTAATTAAAATTTGCTTTCTTTGTGTTGTGTTTTAGTGCATTTTTGTTCCTTTCTTGGGGTAACGTAGTAACACATTCTCCATTTGCTAGCTGCCTCCCAGAAAAAACGACATCTTGTGAATTTCTTTTGGTCGTTTCAACCCAAAAACGACCCTGGGTCGTTGCCTAGTTATCGTTTCACCGTGATTTTTCCCTCTTGCGGATGAAAATGGAACTAAGCAACAACCCAGGTTCGGTTTTGGGTTGAAATGCCATAAGAAATTCAAAAGACGCAAGCTTTTTTTCGGGAGAAACTAGCAAAAGGAGATTATGCTACTAGGCTATCCAAAGACGAGAACAAAACTGCACTAAAACACAACCACTGTATTAGACGTCGGTTAATGTATACACCGACGTCTATAGTACCTTTTAGACGTCTGTCAGTGTCATAGACCGATGTCTATATAATGTCTTTAGACATCCAGTGCCGATGTTTAGTGACGTCGGACATGGCACTGACTGACTTCATTATAGACGTCGGTTATATTCATGTCCGATGTCCCATTGACGTCACCGAGAATGACGTCGGTTGTTTAGTAGACGTTAAAAGCCTAAAATAACTGACGTTAAACATCTTTTTTCCACTAGTGATGGTGCATGAGTTTTATTTTTGTATGGGCTTCAAATGTGGGTTTTTAATGTGTATTATGTTTTCTTGTTGTTTCATGATTATGTGGTAATGGAGGGATTATGTTTTAAAGTTTACAATGAGGGAAACATTGTTATTGGTGTTATGTATGGGAATGAGTTTTGGATATGAGACTTTGCACATGTGTTGTGTATATCGAATGCACTTTTGGGTTTGAAAATATTTTTTTTATATGAATTATGGTATTTTATGCCATGTAGCTTCTGCGTAGGATAAATAGGTGGTTTTTAATGAGTATTAAGTTGTTGGGTGTGTATGTCGAGTTGTTTGTTGTGTTTTTCCATGATGTGTTATGTGTTGGAATAACAACCGGTACCGATTTTGTCTACCAGAAATAATAAAACAAAGTACGATACAGATTGTTAATAAGCGAATAGCTTGTTCGGTCAATTTACAAGTGGTTCCTTTAATTTTCTTATAAACGTTTTAACAAACAATTGATGTGTAGAAAATGTAAAGAGTGTAAGGAGTAGAAAAATTCACACAAAGGATTTTTATACTGGTTTGAATAAAAAGATTCTACGTCCAGTTGTTAATCACTATAAAGAGTGATTAACGGTTTCACTAAATTTAGTTTTACAAATTACGGAATAGTGAATGTAAATAGAAAGATAAAACCTTCCTTCGACGAACGAACCAGAATGGAGCTTCCTTCGACAAATGAACCAGAAGCAGACAATGAGATTTTCCTTCGACAAACGAATCGGAAGAGTGTAACAAGAACCTTCATTCGACAAACAAACCGGAATAGCTTCCTTCGACAAACGAATCGAAAGCAACAACTCTGCCAACTTGAAGAGAACCGCTCTATCCTTTGACACACAAAGCGCGAGCTTTTACTATTCACAAGACTTGACAAGAGCAAGAACTAGCACTTGAGAACTTCCTCAGCTTTCATTGTGTTCTCAAATTCACAAAGTTACTTTCTAAAGTGTTAGGCAAAGGTATATATAGCTTGATGGTCCGAAACAGAAAAGACACATTAACACTACTAGTGATAATCGATTATTGAAAGTGATAATCGATTATCTGCAAGACTTGAAACAATTATGATATTAACTCTTCAAACGGTCGACACTAGTTCTTTGCCTCCTTATATCGTTTGGCTCGAGCCCTTTTTATATCAGCCGTTCAGTTTGGTTCCTCACACCTTTCTAGTGTTCGGTGTTAGCTGCTCGGTCTCGGTCATACCTCGCTTGATCTCGGTCATGCTTCACTTGATCTCGGTCATGCCTTTCACTGCTCAGTCCGAACAACTTGGTCTTGATCAAGCCTTGCACTGCTCGGTCATGCCTTGCTGGGTCTTGATCAAACCTTGTACCGCTCGGTCATGCCTTACACCGTTCGATCATGCTTTGCTTGATCATTGTCATTACCTGTTCAGCCTGTTGTTGGAGGTCGTTCGGTCATCAATTTGCTCAGCCAGTGTTCGTCCTGTGTTCAGCCTTGAACTGCTATACATCGTCCAACCTTCAACTAAAACATACCGTTCAGTCTTTGAATGATAGTGAACATTCATCCTTTCAGTTGTGTTCGGCCATGAATAGTGTTCTGCTTTCAACTTCTGTATGTCGTTCAGTCTTGTGTTCTGCCTTTAACTTATAGTGACCGTTCGGTCACGAACTACGTTCAGTCTGATCCTTCTTTTGACCGTTCGGTCTTCAGTATTTATTCACCATTCGGTTTGCATGTGGGCTCTTGATCTCTTTCCTTACGGACCATCATACAGGAATGCTTTTAAACTTCAAGCAACAAGGGTCTTCATATTCTTCACTTGTATCATCATCAAAATCCTTATCTTTAAGTCACTACTGCTCCTCATTGGTAACAATCTCCCCCTTTTTGATGATGATAAAAAATCCCTTGTTTAAAAGCATCTTTGTGTATTTGCATAGAATACAAACTCACAAACCAAGACATGTTAGAAGTAACTGCACTACTTGAAAACACTTTCTCCCCCTTTTTGATTATAAGCAAAAAGAAGTAGAAGTACTCCCCCTCAAAAAGTTCTCCCCCTCAATAACAAATTTGTTGCATTTTAGATATTATAAGTGGAAAAAAGTAAATAATCTAGAGCAGAAATAAAATATAGCAAGATATTAAACTAACTTGTATATCTCCCCGTCAAATAGGTATCAGTTATCACAAGATTATGACATAAGATGTCAATAAAAAAAATTTTCCCCATAAATGTCATATTCCCCTGTTCAACCCGTTCGGGATGCCTCTGTTACTACTCGGTGTCTCTTATTGATATCGTTCGGTTGCCTATGTTGTCGTTTGGTTACTATTCCAGACCCCATCTATCCTGTCCTCCTATATGTTAACAAAATCAGTATTGATTGCAAGCCATGATAATCGATTATTCCACCTAATAATTGATTATTTGCGAATCTAAGACTTTTTCTAACAACTGAAAATAATCGATTATAGCCTCTTAATAATCGATTAAATACGCTAGACTTACGAAAAACTTAAAACTATTATGAATTTTAGACATATTTATTTCTCCCAATTCTCTTCTAAGGTCATAAAATAAAGACATCCCCTTAAATGGCTCTCCCCCTCAACAAAAGAAATATGCAATTCAAATTCAGTTTTCAGCATACTCAATTAACCCATAAAATCAACAATCATTTTTCAAACAATATTAATGATTCAACAACCAATTTATAAACTATAATGAATGCAACAATAGCTTATATGAATACGATCACATCATAGCTGCTCCAAGTTTATCATGAAGGCTTTACTTCTAGCACAATTTGTTCAAAACTAACTTTGACAACACAATTTATAACTTCCCAAACAACAAACTATGATTCATGCACTCTCATATCCCAATCTGTTCAACCCTATGAATTCAGCTCTGCATATCAAAACAACATATACAAACATTAAACCAACAGTATGCAGTAATCAAATTTAATTCAATAAACTGTTTATCTTGATCCAATGGATTTCATCTCCTAGCTGAATCAACTACGGTTAGGTTCCTGGGTTGGAAACCAGCTATAAACATTAATAGTAGGTAGGATAGTAAAGAAAGAATGGGTTTTCTATTATTGATACTGAAGGAATGTACACAGATAGCACTAAAGAAGGCATAATCCCCCTTTTCTAGTTAAAGTCCAAACTTTACAAAAGAATATTCAATTCTCCTCTATGTATTACTAAACTCTATTTTATACATCCCGTAAATGCTTGCCTCACTTTACTATCGAATTGTCTTATCATTTAATCAATTTCTAACAACTACACTCAGGCTTCTCAAACAAGATTTGCTAGGCTAAGCAATCAGACATTAGAGACAAAACAAGACAACCACAAATTGACAAACAAGAAGCTAGTGAGATGTTTTAAAAAATCAGATTAAGGTGCATCAATTTTCAGAATTGAGCTTGCACTGGTCTTTCAGCTTTTTAAAATAATTTAAAAGTTGCTTTTGAATTGTTTATTTTAGATATAAGACATGTACCAAGCTTTTGCTGCAAGTTTGAACAAATGTACATGCACCATCCAGACCTCAAAAATAAGCTGTTGAGATTATTGATAAGAGGAGCACTGGTTTAGCTAAACCTTATAATCTAACAGTGCTTCTAGTTTTTGATGATGACAACACATTATTAATAACACATGTATTGATATGTGTTACATGTTCATTACTTTCATGTGTATGAATTCTTGAAGAACATGTTTGTGTTAATTCTGTCTATGTGTGCAATTTACCGCTTTCTACATGAGATATCATCTGTGATTGGATAACATATGTTTTGGAAAAGAAAACCACATGCACTTTGGTTGAACTTATATTATGTGACAAAACTGCAAGTTTTAAGTCGACTTCATTATGAAGCAAGTCGATTAAAACTCGTGACTTTGCATAGATTTTCAAAAATAGTTCTGTGATTATTTTTGCAAAGAAAGATTTTCAAAACTGCATTGAAGGGACAAAGTCGACTGTATGCACAAGCTACTCGACTTAATTAGTTGTTTAGAATTTTTGTTGATGCCTGTGAACTATAACGACTATATTTTGTTTCTTTGACCAAGCATTAATTGTTAGTCAACTGAATTAAATGTGCAATCAATTTAGTTGGTCAGACTGCTACTATTTGTTATAACTGTCATAATTGTCTGACTATAGTCGACTGTATTAGTAGCGTAGTCAACTTTGGGAGCGTCTGTTTTATAGAAAACTATTATATAAACGTGATTCTGATTTCTACAGAGACTTTTGGTAATTCTAACATTTTCATTGAATTGTTTCAAGTCTTGATCTCTGCTAGAAAGGGAGAAGCTCCAAGAACTCATCAAGAAGACCGTGGTGATCATTCTTTGAAGAGTTGCTTGACGAGCAAATGTTGGTGTGCGCATAGGACTGCTTGATTATTCTGCACTGAAGGTGTTCATACGTGATCAAATACTTCTCTCAATCTTGTGAAGATTGTGGTTGCCCTGTTGTGATTACAGGAAGAGGACGTGCTGTGGTCTGGGAACTTTGAGGATTGTTCAAAGTTGACAAAGACAGTAGGAGAAGGGATATCGTGTTGCTGTTCTTTAGGTGTTGTATGCCTATATTTTAGTTAGAGGGTTAAAGAGGTATTTTATATTTTGACGTGGTGGTCTCTATAGACCCTACTTTAGTGAGTGGGAAAGTTCTAGTTTGGTGAGTATGCCTTGTTTTGGTAAACAGGAAAGTCCTATTTTGTTAAATAGGCCTTACTTTGGTGACTAGGAAAGTCCAATTTTGGTGAGTAGGCCCTGTTTTGGTAAACAAAAAAGTCGTGTTTTGGTAAATATTGGTAAGCAGGAAGTCCTACTTTGATGGGTAGGCCTTATTTTGGTAAACAGAAAAGCCCTGTTTCGGTAAATAAGCTATGTTTTAGTGAGCATGCCTATTTTGGTAAACATGTCGGGTGTGCAGAAGTATTGAAGATGACAAAGATTTATGGTGATTGATGGTGTTAACATGGTTAGGTTGAGTTCAAATTGTGGTTTAGATTTAGATGTTTTGTATAATTTTTGTTTGAAGTGTTTGTGTAGTATTAAGGGTGTAGTATTGATTTGATAACTGAATTATTATAATATATTGTTGTTTTGATGGCTATTTTGTTAGTGTACCCTTGCTTGTTTATGTTTGTGAAATGATCGTATAACTCGTGTTGTCATACGAAAGTAATTGATTCTACAAATGTTCCAATTAATGAGTAAAGTAACGAGGATTAACGAGTGTTTTTAGAACTTTTGGGTTTATTAAACAATTTTGTTTATTTAATAATATAATGACTTTCACAATTTTATTTAATAATATAATGACTTTCACTATTGTTTAATTTAATTTAGATTAAATGAATAAGATATTCTTTTTAATTTAATTTAAAAAGTGTAAGAAAAGAAAGACCTTTATATCTCAAGCCAAGAGGGGGTGAATTGGATTAACCCATTTATATGATCTTTTCAAAATATTTATAAAATTTTTGCTTTCTTGAAATCAATAAACAAAAGATAATGAATCAACAAGAGAGAAAGGATAAAGAAAGATCAACACAAACAATCTATATTGGTTCGGCTATCACAGGCCTACATCTAGTCCTCCTTCAACAACCTAAGTTGAAGGGAATCCACTATAATTGATTAAGTATACAAAAATACAGAGATACTCCTCTCAATACACTCCTCTCACCACTCAAAATCAATATAGCAACCCAAGAGATTAACAATCCTCAATCTCTTACAATACAAAAGCACTCACAGCCCTTTTAACCCCTAGCAAACCCGCACAAGAAAACAATACATAGATTGTCTATGAAGAACCTGATCTCAAAGATACACTCATTTAGTGCAGATCAAATCAGAATAGCTTTAGCACAATTTCTTGAACGAATCTTATTGGGTAATCAATTGTGGGGACAAATCGCCAAGTTTACCAAGTCGCACAAGTAATATAAAATGGTAAGACCAAGTATCGTATCCCAGAGGACTCTCTGCGCTAAATAGTCGTGTGATAACAAGATTAATTAAGACTTAAATAAAAAGAGATCATTGGTTTTGAATGCAAAAACATAAAATTAAATATGCATGCAATTGATCAATAGAAAAAGAGCACAAAGATGAACGAATGTTGATTAATATGAGATGGATATGTTGTTGGGGTTAGATTTCACCAAGTTTCCTCTCATGTATATAAGAGTTCTTCTTTATGCATTAATGCCAACCTCACTCACTAAATTACCTAAACCCGATTCCTCGGTGAATAAGCCTTTCCCAAATTACCAGTTCATACAATTCCTAGCATTCCTGGTAATAAGATGTGAAGATCAAGAGATTAAGATGACCAAGACTCATACCCTCATCCTTGAGCAATATTACTCTTGGGAGTAATCCAACAAGAACCTGAATTGTAAGGAACCTCCCGACACTCATGCAATTCATAAATCATGCTAATGAATGCGTTAAACACAACAAGCATTGAAACAGATAGAAATGGAAAACCATATGGAAATAAGAATCAATTCAAATAAATGAGAGTTTACAAGGTTACATCATCCCTCAACAACAAATAGAAATTAGTTCCCCATAGACATGGGGGAACTCTATGAACAATGGAAGAGAATGAGAAAGAGAAAGCCTAAGAATTGGGAAAAGAGTGTATTGCTATGCTCTTCTCTGCCAGAGATACAAAACCTAGAGCCCTAGGGTCCTTTAAATAGGGTCAGAAACGCACCAAACAGAGCCCGGTCCAATAGAGTCGAAACAGAGTAGAAACAGGGCTTGATCCATGAAAGCCAACGCTCCGGCGCCCACGTAGGGCGCCCGGGCGGTGAGAGCACCTCATGTAAGGCTTGAGCTTCGAATTTGGCCGCCCAAGCTTCGAGACCCCGCCGCCCAGGCGGCCAGGGAGGGCGCCCGAGCAGCAGACGTCGATTCTTCTCGCTCAAGCTTCCATTCTGAGCGTTTGGGCATCGTGTTGTCCCTCCTTCTGGTGCTTTTTTAGGCCCTTTTGAGCTCCATCTTCATGGTTCCTCATCTTCGCTTCCAATATTACTTCAATCTCTGTCAAAACAAAGGGAATTAGTCATAAAATCATTGAAATCAACCTCAAGTCTCTTATTCACACAACTTAATGAAAAATCACGGGTCCAAGCAAGTTTCCAGGTGAAAAAAGGGTGCTTTTAGTATCAAAATGACATCACAAATAATAGTGTTTTAAACCGTTATCATCAACAAATGAAGCTTTGATTCTCGAAGAACGTTTCTTGACAGCACCTGTAAGCAAAACTCAAAGAAAATATTAGCATTTGAAAATGATAACCAATTCTTGTTTTGAAACAGGTCTCAAGACACACACACACACACACACACACACACACACACACACACATATATATATATATATATATATATATATATATATAGGATATTTCAAATCCTGACGCATTATAATCGATTATGATTTTTATGCAATCTATTAAGCTTTTGCTTCTATTTTAACAGAATATCCTGAGCATATAATTGATTATCTAAACATTTAAGCCAGTTATTGATTCATTTGACCGTTATAACAGATCAGGCTATAAATACAAAGGATTAGACTATGTAAACTGATTTAATTGATTAGGAAACTTTTGTAATCGATTATTCCAACACTTAGTACATAATAGATTATCTCACTTATGAAACAGATTATGTCTTGCTTTCTGTTTTAATCGGTTATATACCCTGTATAATCGATTACTACAGAATAGTTAGCCCTTGTTAAGCTTACTAAGTGATATGGTTAAATCTAACAAATTATATACCATGTTTAATCGATTATTTCAACTAAAAATGAGATTATTAATCTGTTTTACACATTATTCATTCAACATTAACGAATTCATATATCAAGCATAAACATAATCAGTATAAAACAATTGTTATGCCATTTGTTGTGTAAGAAACCATAAAATCATTCTTTTCTTCATAATGAAAAACAAAGATAAAGAGGGAGGTTTAGCTCCCCCTATCAACAAAAAGGTTTTAAAATTTTAGCTTTCGCAAGTTAGAAAGGTTTTATAACTTATTCGTGGCATCCTAAATTGGGATGTTACAAGAGACATCAAGTGCTTCAAATGTCTTGGTAGAGGTCATGTTGCATCTCAATACCCCACTATAAAGGCCATGATTTTATGGGGTATTGACATATATAATAGCCAAGATGAAGAATGTTCTAGTGAAAATGAGGCATCATGCAAAGATAAGGGTGACGATACCTACCTTTTAATGGTGACCTTCTTATGATGAGAAGGATCCTTAACAATAAACATAGTTCTCAAGCACTAGCCGATAGAGAGAACATGTTTCATATAAGATATAAAGTTTTAAAAAACACATGTTATGTCATTGTGGATAGCGACTCATATTGCAATTGTTGTAGTAGCATTAGGTTGGTTGAGAAATTGGTGTTAACTATCATGCCCCATCCCAACCCATATAAACTCTAATGGCTTAATGAAGATGAAGACATGATAGTTCATAAAAAAGTGAAGTTTAAGTTCTCCATTAGGAATTATAAGGATAATGTTTTGTGACAAAGTCCTTATGGAAGCTTGTCATATCTTGTTGGGAAAGGTCTTGGCTATTTGATAAGAAAACCATGCATAATTGTCATACCAATGAGATAATGTTCACTCATAAGGATAAAAGGTTTAAGCTTCACCCACTAACACATTCTTAAGTGATAAAGGATCAAGTGCGAATGAGGAATAAAAAAGACGAATAGAAAGATAAATGGAAAACAAAAGACATTTCTATACACATAAGTGAAATTAAATGTTCAAAGTGTCAAAGTAGCACAAACAAGTCCAATGAGTGCCCTAACAAGAGATTTCTCCTTTTAAGGGCCATAAACTTGTGTGGATATCCAAAGGAGGTCCTCTTTCCATCTTCCTCTTAGGAAAAAGAAAGGAAAAACCAAATAAAACCTTGTGTTGAAAAAGGGAAGTCACTCCAAAAGAACATGGATTCAACACAAGGGTGAACAAGGATTTAAAAGAAAATTCTCCTAAAAATAAATACCTTTATCATTCATTTGATAAAAGGTGTATGGTCCTTGGGAGCTACATGCTTTGAATAATTTTTCATTTAACTCTTATCTTGTCATGTGTTTATATTAGGAAGGTCTTTGATCCAAAATAAGATGACCAAACATAACCCTAAAGGAAAAAGGATGTTGTCATAAGGAAACATGAAGATTTGAGGAAAAATCTTTTTCAGGAGGGAAGAGATGATGGCAAACCTCTAGCTAATGGATCTATCCACAAGAGCCCTAGCCAACCACATACAAGAAGAGTGAGATTTTTCTATGGAAGGTGGGCCCAAGCTCTTATTCTCTTGGATCATTAATGAGTTTTTGTTCTTAGTAGACTAGGTTTCTTTTGGTCCTTGTATAATGGACTAAGTAGTATATGATTTTCTTTTGAGCCTTGTATCATGGGTTAAGTAATGTAAGGTTTTTGGGCCTAGGGAGATAGGATAAAAGATGCACCCTTTTAGGGTTGAATTTTAGTCAACCCCCTTAGGATCCTACTGTGCTCTCCAAGGTGAAGGGTGTGTTAGTCCTTTTTCTCTTTTGAGGCATACCTTTCCATGTGGAAAGCTCTCCTTGGCTCTTACATATCCCTTAGTCTTCAAGTTAGAAGAATTAAGGTTTTTACTCTCTTTCTTAGAGACAACTTTAGGGTTTCCTAGGTTGTAAATAAAAGTGCTCCACCCATGTAAAAAACACTTTTTAAGTTTAAGTTATGCTGTCAAATTTGAGTTATACTTGTCTCTTAAGTCACTTACACTAAAACATCTCTTCTAGATATAGTTGTCAAAATGGGTTAAAATTAGTCAGCCAACTCGATCGACTACGATTTCAAGCCGGATTGGGTTAAAAAACATTGTAAGTCTTAGTATCCACTAAGAACCCGACTCACCTGGGTTGAACCTATGGTGAGTCAATTTGGCTCACCAACCACGACATAAAAAAATCAAGACACTTCATTAGTTGCTTTTTCTTGCACCTACCTTTTTACTTTTTGCACCTCTCATAAATTCTAATATCACATCATCTTATCTATGATTAAATTATATTTAAAAACACTAAAACAGGGACTTGGACATGACATCATTCCATACTTTTTCATCTTCTACTGCATAATTATTTAAACAAACTTTATCCATCTAAATCCAATGTTAATACAAACCAAAAATACCATAACCCTTTAAATTATTATTCTTTACTACAATCAACTACACTACAAAAGAAACAATGACATTACCTTGTTATCATTACTTTTTACTAGGAAGATTTCATTTCATTGCATCTTTTCTCACCTTCATTTCAGGACTTCCAATTGTAACATGGAGGTTCCATTGCATACCTCACCCTTTCCATTTCCTACCTTTCTTTTTTCAATCCACTTCCTACTTGCTTCTAACCTAGTTCCATTTAAGAAAAAAAAAGTTGTATATTTTTTTAATTAAGTAAACCAACCCATTAAATCCACCAATCTGTGGTGGGTCAGACCAGACTCATATTTATTGAGCTTACTATAATAAGTGAGTTAGGTTGAGATGACTCACTAAGTGGTCAACCTATGGTGAGTCGAATCAGGTCGAGTGACTCGTTTTGACAGCTCTACTTCTAGGTTTTCTCTAATCACCTTCTTTTATGTTGGTCTAACCTCTGTTAAGAGCACCCAAAACATCATGCCACCCTTCACCATATGCATTATCACCTATATTCCATAAGCTTCTGATCTTCAACTTGCTTGACACAAATAGCTTAAAAAAGAGCTATCATAATATTATTGGGCACCTTTCATTAAGATAAGATTACAATAACTAGATCAAAATAAAGTTAAATATTTTTTTACAACAAATAATTGTTTCAATCTAATATGTGTTGAGTGAAATCGATTGTAATATATACATAGTTTTGGTAGATAAATAAAGTATTAGTTAAGTATCTAAACTTTAAAAAATTATATTTTACAATATTTCTAAATACTAAATTTGTTACGAACCAATATTATAATATAATGGATAATACATTACAATTTATTAACATTTTAAATATTGTTGGATATATATATATATATATATATATATATATATATGTATGAATAAAAATATATATAATGATATAATATGTGACGTGATATAAATATAATTATTTGTGAGAAAAAAATAATATGTTAAAGTATTTGAATTATGGATTGAATTTGAAATTTTGAAAAAAATAATATTAATTTTAATGATATTGAATTCACAAAAAATATCTGGTGAAAAAAGTAAAAGAAATTCTTATGTTTTTAAGAGTTAATAAGATGTTAGGCCTAATATATTAAGAGTTAATAATATTTTTAATCAAGAAATTTAAAATTAATTTTTTATCTTAAATGTTTAAAATATGTTTGTTTCCCATACTTTTAAAAAAAGTATAAAACATAATAGTTCTAAAAATTAATTTTGGATATTTTCACAAAGAAGAGACAATAGGTATCAATTTTAAAACACAGAAGGGAAAATGATAATTTCTTTTATGGCCTTAAAAAGACGATTTAATCTTTACCAAAACTGTGGTAACATTAGGAAAGTGACAGCAAATACAACCGAATTCAATGAACATGAAATCAAATCAAACATGTACAGCTATACTCTGTCCTTATGAACAGTAGAAAATAAAAGGAATAAAAAAAAATCGAAACTTAGGTATATGATATCTTACTTTGTTGCTCCTAATTGCTTTCATTACATAAGATTGGTAGGTAAGTACAAGTTTCTTCTTGGTCAACTAAGGAATATAAATCTCTATTTTTAGCTATTTCTTTTGGTATGATAGGAAATTAATCAAACATAATAGTGATACTTCAGAATAAAAAAATTTAGAGCTAGATCATGATTAACAAAGGGTCCCAACAAATTTAGGGTTATAAAATTGCACTCAGCTACAGCCAATCATTAGAACAACACATCCACACGTTGAATCATTTCTATCTCTCTTCATCATTGTCACTTGAATTAACAACTTCTGCTTTGAATTAAAATATGAAAAATGTCATGCACTCTTTCTAAATATACAATCTCTTATTTATTAAAATGAATCAAATTTCTAAAAAAGTTTACCCATCCCTAAATTACTCCCGGCTAAGCACACTTAACCATGGAGTTCTTATGGGTTGGGCTACCGAAAAGCAAATGCATTTGTTTATATGAGTAGCCAAATCAATTCCTTTAAGCTATCCTTCAACTGTATAGTCACATAGCTATACAGTCTCCAAATCCCTCTCATTCCGGTGTATGTTCGATTCGTTCATGTGCCCCTTCCACTGGAAATCTGCCAAAAGTCGCTCCTTGTCCGTGTCTCTTGCACCGACGATCACTCTCCGCCTTCATCAGTGCCCGGGTGTTCCATAAACTAGAAAAACTTACTGAGTATTCTGATTTAGAGTTGTTTAGTCAATTTGGTACCAAAAACAATTTCACTTTTAGAAGGAAAATACAAACGATAATAAAAAAAACACTAAGCAAGAGTTTAGTTATTGATTTTATGAATATCACCACACCATGGTGATAGTAATGTGAATCCAATAACTACACTTAATTTTTATATGCAAACTTCTTTTATTAATATATTTTTGTTAGCTAATAAAAAAAATAAAAAAATATATATTCAATCTTTCGAAAAAAAATTCGCTGAAAGATAGAATATCAATAAAATTTGAATTCAATTATACAAAGAATTGACAACAAAATCTTAAAACAATGAATTAATTACAGTATTCTACTATGCCAAATCTATTAACTTTTTAATATATTTGTATATATATTACATCTACTTGGATAGGATACTCAGATCCTAATATACTTTTAGCAAATTCAATATATTCAAAAATTAAAAATATTTTATTTTAAAAAAAATCGATATATTAATATGATAATAGACTATCTCCAAGAATATTATAAGTAATACATCTATTTAACATAAATAAATATATATATATATATATATATATATATATATAATATGTTATTTATCGAATATGTTTCCTTAATTCTTGTTCATTACTTCCAATAATCACTTAAAATAGTATATGACTTTTTACTTATTTGAACCGAAAATATTTTTTTCAACTTATATCAAAAGTTTGGTGTTTTATTAGCTTGACTTTTATATTAGTGTAAAATATATTTATTAAATTTTTGAATTTAAATCTCTTCTCCGAATAAAACAAATTTTAAAAAATGTGCGATAAGTTAGTTGGCGTATGTTGTTAGGTAACAGATTTAAATAAATATAGTTTAATATTTGTTAATTTTCTAATATACTTAAAGTAATATTTTTACCTGTTACTTATTAACCTACTTAAAAAGTGTTTCTTACTTTTCTAAAAGACATAAATGAATATTTTCACACGTGTAACTTTTTTAATCGACTTAAAAAAGTGTTCTAACCTAAAAGTGCATTTACGTTTTCACTTTTAACCCTTCAAAAAAAATTTCACTTTTCAACATTTAAATTCTTACACATTAACAGGTAGAAGTTAGAATGATAAGAAGAAAGGACAAACTATTTAGATTATACTTATTAATAGTTAGTAATAAAACAAAAGATATTTTGGATCAGAGTTAAATTCATGAGAAACAGAATGTGATAAGCAATTAGAATTTAATATAATAAAACATAGAAAATTATCGATGATAAGTGATTAAACAAAAAATAGTTTGAATTAAAGTTAAATTCATGAGAAACATAATATGATGACAACTTCATTTTTTTCATATCGAAATTTCTTTTTCCATTCCCAATAAATTATATATATATATATATATATACATATATATATATATATACATATATATACATATATATGTATATATATATATGTATATATATGTATATATATATACATATATATGTATATATATGTATACATATATATATACATATATATATATATATACATATATATATATATATATGTATATATATATATATACATATATATATATATATATATATATATTAGAATTGTCAAAATGGGTAACCGGCTCGATCCAGTCCGGCTCATTACGAGTTGGTCACTTATAGGCGAGATGAAAAAATTTGAATCCGGTCCGACCCACCACGGGTTGGTGGGTAAAACGGATTGGTTCACCAACTCATTTAATTATAAGTTTTTTTTAAAATAAAAAAATTACAATTTTTTTTAATTCAAATCTAAATAAATGTCAAATAAAAATGATGTTAAACTCTAAAGAAAATTCAAAATAAATAAAAAAAGTATCATACAATCCAAGCGTAATCCAAAAATATATATAAAAGACGAACAAATAAATTTTTAATATCGATAATTTTTGTATCTATTTATAATATTAAAGTCTTGAATAAATAAATCTATAATATTTTTCTCTCTTGAAACATCTTCTTCTTTATCATCATCTATAATATAATGAAAATAATGCTAACTAATAATATTGAAACATAAAATAATAAATAATTAATAAATCCGGTAAGCCGGATTCTAAGTGACCCGAGTTGAAAACTAGTGTGACGTCCCAATTATATAGAAGAGGAATATATAAATGAGACATCATCATGCATAATATTGGAAAGCAGTCAAGAGTAATTAGGATTACAGTCATCCTTAAACATTACAGGAATTTAGAATTAAAGTATCATAGTCCTCCTATAAAATGCTAGGAATTTAAAACTTGAAATATAACAAGAGTCTTCAAAATAACTTGAGTTCAAATGACATAAAGCCTAGAGAACTAAGCTGCAACATCTCTATTTCCTTCCAAAGCTGTCTCCATGGAAACCTCATTCTCCTCTGCTCACATCCAAGTGGATGATCATTGCAAAAGAAAAACATACGCAAACATGGCACAAACACAAGCAAGCAAGGGTGAGCTAATTATATAAAAGGCATACAATATGTCAAGCATAGAACATACAAGGGTTAACTTTAATCAAAACAGATCAAGGCATACATCCTAACATGTTGAATACTAGACCTGACTCGTCCGGACTTTAGAATGATTGTCGAGCTATGACGGGTCTTGCACTTGTGGTGACTTATGAAACTTGGGTTCCCCACCCTGCCACACTCACGAGGTTAGCCTGTTCCACGCCTTGAGGCATACTGGGAGCTCCCAAGACTAAGACCTCATGCTACTCCTCACCACATGGTTCAATCTCTCTAGATGAGCTTGATTGACCATTGGAGCGTCAGGATGACCCCCAAGACTGAGCTTCCTACTTTCATTCTAAAACACTAAGAATCTCACCGAGAGATTCTACACAGATGGAACTTAGTTTACCACTTGGATCGTACTTTCATCACTTTGTAATCATATACTTTTTGCCAAAATCAACATATACACAATCTCAACAATATACATTACTCACCAATCACAAAACGTATAACACAACCTCAATACTTTTCTTACATAGTCTCAGTACTATACATTGACTCATCAAACGCAAGGTTTTACTTTAACAAATAAAATATTTCGACTTCATATACAACCTCTTATAAAAATACTACAACAAATAAATCACCACAGAAACATATAAAATTTCTACGATAAAATATTACCAGAACACATAAAAATATTAAGCTTTTATACTTTATTTTACATACATAATAATTCCCCAATCACTCATATTAAATGATGAAAATCACTCGTGACATCTCTTAACTTATTTTACTAACAAAACTACAAGTATTTCCAATTAAAAATTAATCTCATACCAAACTTAATAGTTTAAAATATATATATATATATATATATATATATATATATATATATATAATAATAATAATAATAATAAAAAAACTTAATCATGTTAAGTTTCCATACGTATATATCATTATATAATATACGTAATATAATTATTTATATAGAAGTTATATATATTACATAATATACAAAAGTCTGTAAAAGATATATTAATGTTAAGTTTCTATACGGTCATATAAAAGTTATATATATATATATATATATATATATATATATATATATATTATTATATAATATACAAAGGTAAGTAAAATATATATATTAATATATCCTATACAAAGATCATAAAAGAGAATGAATATAGTATAATATATTATTTATATCAATCTTGATATTAAAAGAAACCTAACAAATCCAAAAACTCATCATCCTATTTTCTCCTCTGCAACTCAATTTCTCTCGCATCTTATATAATCAATTCAACAATATCACATTCAATTTCAGTTAGCAAATCAATTCAAAACAAATAAAATTCATCACCATGCCAATTCACAGATTTATACTCTTCATCAGTTTCACAATCTTAGTTTGGGCATCCAATAAAATAAAAAATTGCAGGACAGCTTCACAAACACATTAGTTCAACATTCAATATGCAATTATTTTATAAAATAAATTCCTAAAAAAATAATCAGCTCCCCTTACCTGGCTTTCTCAAACAAGCTAATTGAAGACGCCCTAACAGGAACCCATTCAGCGTTGGCTTATAGAATCTACAAATCACCCAATTGGTGATAAAACATAGCTCTTAGAGCTCGAATAGATAGAGAGTGGAAGGAAAAACGTACAAGGCACATGAACTCAGCAAAGTTGCATGTCCTAGATTCTAGAACAGTGAAAAAGAAGGGGAAAAAAACACTTATCGGGACGAACAGAGAAACTGTTCGGTTCAAAATGAAGTCTTGGTGCAAGGAACGCTGTAGTACCTTCAGTAAAAATTTTATCAGTTCAGTGAGTGATTTTCTTAGAGAGAAGGCATAGCAAATTTCTTAGAAAGAAAATAGCTCTGTCTAGAGAGAGAAAGCAAAGAGTAGAAATGAGAAATCTGATTCTGATTTTCAGAAGACCCCTTCCTAAGGATATGGGTCCTTTGTTGATGGGCTGGCTGTCCCAACTTAAGGCCCAATAACCCTTTTTATTTAGGCTTTTACAACTAGCCTGCATAAAAAAATTACATTTTTTTCAAAGTTGGTCCGTAGGTTACAACCCATTTTGACAACTCATGTATATAGATATATATGTATGTATAGATATATATGTATGTATAGATATATATATATGTATAGATATATATATATATATATATATATATATATATATATAATTGCTTAAGGAAACCGATGTGTAGTTTTATATACTATTAATGATTTATAGTATAATGAAATTATTGTATTTTGGTTTAGGAAGGAAGGAAGAGAGACAAAACTATATACACCGACTTTTCTTTGGAATAGCTTTCTGGCATGTGTTTGGATTTTATCTTGTATATAAGAGAACATAATCTTAGTGAATATGATTGGAATTAAAATACAGGTCACAATAATTTTGGCTAGATTTTTTCTGGCCAACCATTCGTCTTAGTCAAAATAAATGTAGTATTGCTTGGCCATTAATTGTATGTCACGACAAACATATTCATTCATTGATACTCTTTATTATTTTAAATTGAAAGTTGTTTCGCTTTAAATATTTTCTTTTACGTTCTAAATCAGTTTACTAATGTAAAATTGACTTTTAACGTCACTCCTTAGACATCGGTAGATGGATCTGATGTAAATTAATGACCAGTGGCGTTTTCATAAATAAATTGGTCATACAGATGTCGATTAAGAGGGGTCCCGACGTCTATATATAGACATTGAAAGCCCTCCTAATCGACGTTTATAGGCCTGAAAGGTAGGTGAATACTCATTCTTTTCCGCCATATAGACGTCGGATCCTGCCACCCCGATGTCGGATCCCGCCACCCCAACGTCTATATACGATTATAGACGTCGACCCTTAGTAACCGACGTCTATATACTCCGCGAATATTAATTTTTAAATCATAAAGACGTCATATCTATGTATGTACTATTATAGATGTTGGTCCCCCCCAGCACCCGACGTCTATGGGCTCTTATACTGGAAAACGCAAACCCGCGAGCAGTTACGCTCACTGTTCATCATCTTCCTCCTCACGTTTTCTCTCTTCAGCATTGCATTTTCAGGTGCGTTTTCTCTCTTTTGGACCGTTTAAATTTACTTTTACTCCGATTAAATTAATCTTTGATTAAATATCTTCCATTTGAACCGATTAAAATTCGTTTTCGTTGAGTTTTGGTACAGTTTGTGGCGTGTTCTTGGGCGATATTTTTGACCCTTGATGGCCTACGTTTTTGGGCGTGCAGTCCTCCATTTCCTTCCATTGCTTTTTTAATCTGCTAAAGAGGTTAGCTTCTTTGTTGAAAACTTTTATTGTATGCGTGTTATTGTCTTTTGTGTATGCATGTTATTGGCTTTTGCGTTTGCATGTTTTTGGCTTTTAGGTATGCATGTGTTATTGGCCTTTGAATATGCATGTGATAAAGTTTATTTGTGTTATTATAATTGGCATGCTAGATTATGAGTATCAAATCATTGAGTGAAACTTAATTCCAGTTTGAAATTTAACACAGACGATTAATTTTTTAATCGTTTGTGTTAAATTTTGAATTGTCCAATTGGACAGTTTGGAAAAATTATTTTTCATAAATTTGCTATAACATGTACGTTGGAGTTTATGCATAAGATTGATAAAATTTTGGTTCAGTATTTGTGTTGTTCTCCGGATGCATATTTGATTGTGGTCATCCCACTATAAGAAAATAGCCAGTTACCGGTGAATCATTATATATGGATTAAAATCGGTATGTAATTAACGTATTATATACGGATATTGGAAAATCCGTTATATACGGATTAATCCGTATATAATGAAAAAAATATTTATATACGGAAAATCCATATATAATTGTTGTATGTAAGTTTGGCGCCATTAAGCGGGAAGCTTCCTAGGGATGGATCCGTATCTAATATCCGTGTGTAAGCTAATAAAAGTTTACCTCCTGATATTATATATGGATTTTGGAAAAAAAAATAAAAATTAAATTGAAAGTTGTGTAAAAGATAAAAAATGAAGCGCTCTCCAAAATTTCCCCCCTCTCACTCTCGAAAAAAAGACCACGCTCACGACTTCTTCCTATTACCAGCTTCTCCCTCTTCCAGCTTCTCCCTCTTCTTCACTTCTTCACCGCACTTCTTCACTACACTCTGTTCTCTGGAGCTGTCAGTCCATGTCTCTGCTGGCGAGCCTTCGGTGTAGTCAAACCCACACTCCACCTCTCTTCTTGCGATCCTTCGATTTTGTTCGAGGGTTTTTCCATATCGTCGCCAACGGCAAAGAATTGATTCTTCTCTCCAGCCCTAAATCTGGTAATTCATTCTTTCGTTCCTTCATTTTCGTACAATTTACCCTATTTCTTATCAATTTCTCTTTCCTTGAATTTTATTTTACAAGCTTCTTATGATTTTTTGAGTAGGTGATATCAATGAAATGTTGAGGTCCTTAACCGTTTGATTGTTAATAATTTTTTCTCCAGAACGTATGCCTAAAAAGGTTCTTGACTTGATGAATGTTGAAAAGCTTACAAGGGAGGGGTGTGGCCACCACCTTCAAGCATTTTTGCGAACTTTTTTCTTTAGTTTAATGTCTCATTCTGTGTTTTGCTACCTCTTCTAGAACTTAATTGCCTAAATTGGAGAGTTCAAAGGTGAACGTTATTTTATTTCTTAAGAGTTGCCTCCCTTAGCTGTTAAAAAGACTAAAATAGTTGTGAGCCCTGTAATATTGTTGATGCAAGACCAGGTTAATTAATTGGTTCTTTTAAACGAGTCTTCTTGTTTAAAGTTTTTATGCTCTCAATGTCTTTCTAAACCTATCAATAGTGATTCTCTAATAAGAAAAGATGGAAAAACAGGTGATCGCTTTTAAAGGTTGGACTTGATTATGATATTCTACTCACTTGAACATATTTTTGTAGTTTCTAGTCCAACTTACTAAAGGTTGGAATTAGTCTTTTTGATGTTGATAAAGCCCATTGCATATCAGAATGAGGACATGATTTTTTTGTTGAACTTATTTCAATGTACTTTGGACAAAGTTATAGAGGAACTTAAAAGTTACAACGACCCATAACATAGTAGAAGTTGTGAACAATGTTGTTGCCATTATAATTGTGGTAACTATGTGGTGGTAGAGACCCAAAAAAGCCTTGACATTGCGGCTCCAATTGGTTGTAGAAAGTTGCTTAAAACTTTTGTGATTATAGTTGATGACATAGTTTTGGAGGTCTTTGCAACCAAAAATGTTCATATGACCATTAATGTAGTTTCAAGTATATGTGTATTTGGTTCATTGAGTAAGCCTAATTTGATGTTTGTTAGGTGGATTTGACATTGCTCGAGTTGCTGCAAGGTAAGGATTGCACTTTGACAAAGCCAAAACTACATTGTTTTCAACCACTTTTTATGGTTTACTTATCTGTAACACTTGTCCACAAACTTGATATTGTTTTATGCACAGAGCGTACGATAAGGCTGCTATCGTCGAGTATATGCTGATATAAACTTTATTTTGAGAGATTATGAGGAGGATTTGAAGCAGGTATTGAGCATGGTAGGCTATCAATTTTGTTTGATTTTTCTGTCAGAGTTTAATTCATAATTTGATTGAGTTGCAGATGAGAGCTTTGACTAAGGAAGAGTTTGTGTTTGTTCTTCATCGACAAATCAGTGGAATATCGAGGAGAAACGCAACTCACAAAACTGCATTAGCTCTTCACAAAGGTGGTCAAAGGAGAACCGAGTATAAGACCATTTATTGGCAAGACGTGAGAACTTCTATTACCAGCATTATACCTTATTCAAATTTAAACTTTAACTTTAGTTCATTATATTCTTAGTTTCTCATCTTAGTTAATTAGGTTTTATATATGAAATCTATGCAAATTATCAAACACAATTATCCAAAAGTTGTTCTATAAAAATCAAGTAGAGTTACAATTGTTCGAAAACAGGTTGGCTTCGTTTTAAAACCAAGAAAGGGGGGTGAATTGGTCAGTTTTCAAAATCAGAGTCTTTTCACTATCTTTTTCACAAAACAGAAACCTTTGCACAATTTTCTTGAATCGCAAGTAATAGAAATTTAAGTGCAACGGAAAATCAAAGTAGACTACGTAAATAGTAGAGTCAACTGAATGTAAAAGAGTAGGGATAGAGAATTCAAACGCATGTTTTTATACTGGTTCCGCCTCAATGCCTACATACAGTGTTTGTCCAATCCCAAGAAGCAAATGCACTATAATGGTCAAGGTTTTTACAACAAGGCTTTTATAGAGATCTCCATGTCAAAAATATAAAACACCTCTCTAACCCTCTAACCAAAATATAGGCAATACAAACAACAAGACTTGCAGCAAGATATCCCCTCTTCTCCAATCTGCAACCCACTTTGAACAATCCTCTAAGTGTACCAAACTCCATGAGTCTACCCCCTGTAATCACAACAAGTACAACAACAATAACCATGGAATGCAACACGATTCTTGAAGATAATTTTCGAGGAGCTAATTTGTATGATTCTCTTATAAATGATTCAGAGCAACCGCTGTACCCAGGTTGCTCGAACTTTACACGTCTATATACAACTTTGAAGTTTTTTAGTTTAAAAGCAAGGAACGGATGGACCGATAAAAGTTTCACAGAGTTGTTGGAGTTGTTGAAGGAGATGCTTCTAGAAAATAATACTCTACATATTCGTAATTACGAGGCCAAAAAGTTTTTGTGTCCAATCTGTCTTGAATATCAAAAGATACATGCTTGTCCCAATGATTGTGTTTTGTACATAAAGGATTTTGCTTCACTAAAGTATTGTCCAACATGTGGTTTATCCCATTTTAAAAAGAAATCTGACAGAAACACTGGTGATGAAGGTAATGATGGTGCACCAGCTAAGGTGATGTGGTATTTGACTATAATACCTAGGTTGAAACGTATATTCTCTGTTAAAAAAGATGCAAAGAACCTTAAATAGCACGTTGTTGGGAGAAAGTGCGATAATCTTCTTCGACACCCAATTGATTCACCACAATGGAAAAAGATCGATGAATATTTCCAGAATTTGGTGCAGATCCAAAATACTTAAGACTTGCACTTGCAACTGATGGTATGAATCCTTATGGGAACTTAAGTAGCAAACACAATTCATGGCCAATTATGTTGATGATATATAATCTTTCTCCTTTGTTGTGTATGAAGAGAAAATATGTGATCTTGTCCATGATGATATCATGTCTTAGACAACCTGGAAATCACATTGATGTTTACTTGAAACCTTTAATTGATTATTTGAAATTGTTGTTGGAAGAAGGGGTCGAAGTGTTCGATTCACATGTTCAAGAACATTTTCGTCTGCATGCAATGTTGTTTTGCACTATAAATGATTTCCTAGCGTATGGAAACTGGAGCGGTTATAGTGTTAAAGGTCATTTTGCATGTCCGATTTGCACTAGTTACCTTTAATTGAAGCATGGTCGGAAGACGGTATATACAAGACATCAGAAATTCCTTCCTCGCAATCACCCTTATCGTAGATTGAAAAAGCATTTAATGGAAGTGTTGAGGATGAGGTTGTGTCCAGAGCCTAGAATGGTGAAGAGGTGTACAACGAAGTCAAAAACATTGACATTATGTTCGGAAAACATCATAAAAGTACCTTTGCAAAAAGAATTTGTAAGAAACGATCAATATATTTTAATCTTCCATACTGGTGTAAACTTGATGTTAAACATTGTATTGATGTGATGCACGTTGAAAAAAATGTTTGTGACAATGTCATCGGAACATTATGATATTCCAAACACCCTTCAGATTAGAAAGATAATGTTATCGCATATATTGAGCAAATGGAGGGATTTCAAGACAAGGCTGACATGTTTGTATGTCTTTGGAGACAGACAACATGAGAATCTGAGTTGGCATTATACCTTCACAGAGGATGAGTGGATGCAGTTTCGTGCATCTAGAGAGACTGAGGAATGGAAGGTATGTTTCTTAACATCTAAAAAGTCTTAAAAGGAGTTTTTTTATGATTTTACAGTTATGAATTACATGGTTTTACAGGGTAAAAGGTTAGCCGCCCAAGAAAGGCAAATGCTAAATGATGCACCACACTTGTTATCACGAGGTGGTTATGCAACACTTGAGAAGAAAATTAAAAAGAGTCGAGCAGATTCCTTGGGGCTTGAGTCCCCCGACCTAGCACCTGCACCTACTAGGTACGAGCTGTGGAAAGCTGCTCGGACAAAATCAGATGGGAACATGACATCTGCCTCAGCTGCATTCATCTCACAGAGAATTGTAAGTTCAAATTCTAAACATTCTTTGATTGTGTATTTATCATAGCATGTCTTTTAAGTATCAAACTTTTAAGTAACAAGGTAGGGATGACATTCTAGAAACGACCATTGGAAAGCCGGAGCACTCAGGACGTGTACGTGGAGTTCCTAGGGCGATTGGTCTTCGTGACTTATTTGGCCCTACACAAAAAACACTCAATCAACGAGTCAAGAGGCACTGAGGCAAATGAATCTTTAGTGGGAGGAAAGACTGAACCAAAGCATGAGAACAATGGAGCAACGATTCATGGAGGAGCTACAAGAACAAAAAGAAATACAAAGAGCACTTGAAGAGAAGATGCAATCTATGACACAGGGCTCCATGGGGTTGCCCACTTAAGCTCCCACACCACTTCGTGTCAGCACTAGAGGATCATGCTCTGCTGTAGAACCTACTGAGTACAATGGTAAGTATGAGCTGTTGGTTGATGGGGATCCCCCACGCATTGTGGCTATCGGACGAGTACTTGAGGGAGAGTAGACTATTCATGATGTTCCCATATTACCCCAGCACGTGTGTGTCATGATTGACGAGGTTTGGGATCCCCAAGCTCAGGTGCCTGTACCCACTCCATAAATTCAATTTGTGAGGGAGGCCATAGGAACATTAATAGCCTGATGTAAAGCATTCATCATGACACACATTGCTACACCACAGGTATAATATTTTTATCATTAGTATTTGTATGTTAAATTTAACAATACTTATTGATAACTTTGAAATTCTTATCTTCAGTTCACACATCCTCAGAAGCAGCCGATGCATGAGGCAGTCATAGCTAAAGATGATGACATGGCTGAAGCGGAGGATGATCCTCTATCCAAACTAATGTCAAGATTACCCAGGTTCAGGAAAGGAGCAATAGAAATATATTGGGATTTCAGAGTATTTGGTCTCCCCGCCCATGTTCCAGTATATATCACAGTCAATGATGTATCAAAGATCATTGCGGGAGATAGGATGTTGAATATTTCCATCCTTCAACTATGGTCACTAATGCAAAAACAGCGTATAACGTCACGCGGTCAACGTCGAACCACACAATATTCAACTTTAAAAATGACCAGTGTCATTTTCGTAAATAAATTCAACCTCTCCACGTCCTTTACTATAACAATTTACCGTCTAAAATGTATTAACGTCAAACAAGGCCCATATCGACGTAATCTAAAATTTATTAACATCAAACAAGGCTCAGATCGACGAAAAACAATGACCTTAGAATCACATAACGTCAACTTAAGAAACATCTGACGTTCAATTTAAAATGATAAAAATAATGAAATAGTGGTTTGCTTCCAGTAATATTACTCCTACCCACATTTGACGTCAACCATGACAAATATTCAACGTTTTATATGGCAGCAAGAATTCTTTTTTTATTCTTTATTTCTTTTCTCTTATAAACCAAACAGAATGTCGTCAACTTTATCAGGTCGACGTTTAAACCAATGTAGAACGTCGTACAAGTCAGGGTTGAACGTGATGGTCGTAATAACGTAACGTCGCACACTTTTACTAATTGAGTTGTATTTGCCAACACGTCAACAACTTAAAGGGAATAACGTCCAACCATAAACAACATGACGTAAAACAGTGACTTGTTAGCAAAGCCTCAGTCCCTTTTTTATTCTTTTTTACTCTTTTCTTTTAAACAAACCAAAGAACGTCGACCTGTTTTATCAATTTAACGTTTTTTTGCCAGAAATATTTTTTTTTTCTTTTAAACCAACGATTAAAACGCCATTAAAAAAATGAACACATAATAAAACAGAACAAAACAAGGACATCACAACTTAATACTAGGACTCTAAGACCCTATTATGATTCAGACGTCGTCCTAGAATCTTCTTCAGTAGACTCTTCATCGGAATCCTCTATTTCTGGATTGTTGTTAATCTCCCTTTGATAGAGCACATCCACTTTCTTTTCAAGCATCATATCCCTCTCTGCCCCTTTCTTAAATTGTTCAACTACAAATCTTTCAAAATTTGTTCTAGGAATGAAGCTGGTGCGATCCTCATTTAATGCAGGTGAGCTTCCTCAACTTGCAACCATATTTTCTTCATCCCTGAAGCATAATCCGTTCATTGTCTTCACAAGGCCAATGGATGTCAGGGTCATTTTATTAATCGCATTTGATATGTCACATGAGACTTTCCTTTCCCCAGTTACATCAACACCTTGAAGAGTCAAAATCTTACTGATAAGAACCCCATATGGCAAGGTTCTTGCTTGATTGAATCCACCCTCAATCATGTGATCCTTTATTACCTGAACCCAGTTGGTAGGAATGTCATTTTTAATTGCATAAAACAGAAAAACATCTTCTATTGTCATCCTGTATCGCAAGATTCTTCCAGGGAGAATCAACCATGCCAGAATGTGTGCAATCATTTTCTCTTCCTTGTTCAATCCATCATGAACATAAAATCTTTCTTTTGTGTACCTTCCCGGAAACCTCAGTCAGTTTCTGTATACCTCGGCTTTCTTTAGCCAAATATTTGTTTCAGATTTTCTAACATGAGAGTGTAATCCTTCAGCCTTCAGTCCTCACTAGTGTAGAAAGGGCTTTAGACATTGGTTATTTTGGACTTTTAACGTCACATCTGGAACCGACGTCTATACAGGTGATGTTAATGAGACGTTCGGCAGGGACAACTGACGTCTATGTAGACGTCGACTGTGTATATCACAGACGTCTACATAGACGTCGGTCCTAGTTACAATAGACGTTTATATAGACGTCCGACGTGTCCAAACGCGACGTCTATAGGCCCTGAAACGTTTTGTCCATTGTAACTCAATGAACGTCTGTTTGTGCACTGATAGACGTTTGTAGACGTCGGGCCTGACATTAACCGACGTCTACTGGTTATTTATTTTTTAAATAATTTATTTTTGCAATAAAACCACACCTGAAAAACAGAAAATTGTCCTAGAACAATTTATTATGATATATATTTGCGTTTCAGCTAAAAAATAATCGAAGACCAAAACTATGAAGTTATAAACTTAAACTAAACCTAAATAATGTTCAACAACAAATATAAGTCTTCCTAGTTCCAGTTTTGCAGAAGATAAGTTGCCCACTTCGGGTATAGGAGATGAACTCTTGAAGCGCTGCACAATTAAGAAAGATTCACTATGGTTTGATAAATGTTCAAAGATCAATTTGATTCGTAATGTTTTGAAGGTAAGCATGATTACCTCATTCCAGTCATCTGTAATGCCAGCTCGAATGATGGTCTTAATCCGAGACATCACATAGTAGCCACATTCCCATGAATATAGCTGCTTGTTACGCTAAAATGACAAACTAAATATAGTTAAGAATTAAGATCATTGAATACCATAGTAAATGAATTAAAACTATAAATGCACCCAACCTTTGGATACAAGACTTGATTTAGCTGACCTCGAGATTTACCCATTACTCTATTTACATTAGAAACACAAACTAATATTAATATAACTACCAAATCATAAAAAATTAAGGTCAACATGAATTTCAAAGTCATTTTTGGCGAAACACTTACCTTTGAAGCATGTTTCTCAAGTCATTTTTCATCTTCCTTTACAGTGAACATAAGAATACAATTGTATATTGTTTGGGAATGAGGACCAACAGTTTCCAGTGAGCCCTGTTTGGAACATCATAAATAGTTAGTAAACTAATTAAGTAAACTTTAATTAACTTTTACATAAAACAACACATACCCATCATTGTATGGCACAAGATATACTTCTCTGTTTGACTCAACCATCCATGTTTGAAAATAATTTTGTTTGCTTTCAATTGTGTTACCAGAACGTTGAATGATCTGAGGTTCAACAAATCCGTAAATGGAAGACCGACCTTGGTCTACAATGACTGTGTCCATGTACCTATAACAACAAAGTTAAGTTGTTAGAAACTAGTAATCTAAATAAAACTATTATGGTAGACAAAATTAACTATCTTACATGCACCATAGTTGAATAATGGAAATATTCAACATCCTATCTCCTGCAATGATCTCGGATACATCATTAAATGTGATATATATGGCAAATGGGCGGGGAGACCAAATACTTTGAAATCCCAATATATTTGTATTGATCCTTTGTTGAACCTGGGAATTCTTGAAATTAGTTTTGCTATAGGATCATCTTCCACTTCAGCCATGTCATCATCGTCAGGTAGTGCCTCATGCATCAGCTGCTTCTGAGGACGTGTGAACTGAAGATAAGAACTTCAAAGTTATAGATAAATATTTTTAAATGAAAATATATAATTACTAATGATTAAAATATTATACCTCTGGTGTAGCAATGTGTGTGATGATCAATGCTCTAGGCCAGGCTAGAAAAGTTCCTACGGCCTCCCCCACAAACTGAACTTCTGGAGTGGGTACAGGCACCTGAGCTTGGGCATCCCGAACCCATCAATCATGACACGCACATGCTGAGGTAATATGGGAACACCATGAATAGTCTGGCCTCACTCAACTACTCGTTCGACAGCCACAATGGATGGGGGATCCCCATAAACCCAAACCTCATACTAACCATTGTACTCAGTAGGTTCTACAGCAGAGTAGGATCCTCTAGTCTTGACACGAGGTGGTGTGGAAGCTTTAGTGGGCAACTGATGAGTCGATATTTTATTGATTTCACTTAGTTTATTGTGCTAGAAATTAATCAGGGAATTATGCTTAATTATTCGGTATTTTCCCGTTTTTCCTATTTGTGCTTAATTTGACCGGAAATTCTAATTTTAATTAATTTGAATATTCTGAGCTAATTATTTGCATTATTATTTTCAGGGAAAATTTTGGAGCATTGGGAAGGAGACAAATTAATTCAAGACTCTCCACAAAGAATGTTTAAAATTAATCAAATTGTAATTTAGTGGTTTAGAAATTATTGACCAACTTTTGTAATTTTGACCAAATTTTAGTAAAGTAGGCTAAGCCAAAAGTAAGAATGTGTGATGTGGCACTCTAGGGTTTTATTTGAGGATGGACCCCACCCTTTGGAGGAGACACGGCCTTAGCAAAGGAGAGAGTCGTCACTTTGAAGGATCTTTCACATTCAGCTTCGGGGGGCACCATTTTTTATTCTCGGCAGATTCACCTGGGTCTTGGAACGTTGTTGAGAGAAAACCTTGAAAATGTTCTCGGTGATAGGCATTGGATGAAGGAAGAAACACGTGCTTCCAGCCACCACTTGCTTTAGGCTTATGCTTGTGAACGTTGGGAGGTTGTAGAATGGGATTCACGTTGTAACGCTGGGAAGAATGAAAAGGCTCCGATTTAATTTTATAGTGCTGAATTTACTCTTTACCTTTTTATTTTGGTTTCATGATTTTGCAATTGAAGCTTCATTTAATATGCTATCACGTCTTTAGTCTATTGTTTCTATGCTTGAACCATGAGACGTATGCTGCTTGCAAGTTGGGGTCATTCACCTTTTGATTGAAGTTTAATTTAAGGGAACACACGGACACTTGGCTGCAAGTGATGCACTGATTTAATTCTACAAGTTTTTTTTTTGCTTTTTAATTGGTGATTTGTTTTAGGTGTGCACACGCGGTTATTATAATTTTTGCTTGGAAGAAGTGGCAGCTGCAACTTGCATCATCCATTGTCTTTTACGCTGATTTAAATTTGGAGCACGGTATTTTGGAATTGAAGAATATGTTGATTCAAGTGTGGTGTCACGACTGGCACATGGGTTGATTTAATTTTAGGAGGTGCAAGCAATATTTTCATGGAGAGAAAAGCATTTTATTTTTATTTGAGAAGTAGCTTACTCATTTTATTTTGGTGCTTTTGTTAACGCTTTCTTTTTAGAACTTTCCCATGATGAATTGCCTTTTCATTTCTTTAGCTTACTTGTTGCATTTTCATTCTATTTTATTGTTTACACATTTTAGCATTAAATGTTTTATTCCAGTGTTTTCATTTACCTTAATACTGTCTAATATGTTTAGTTGTGATAATTTAATTGTGATGTTCGCTTAGGTTAGTTGGTTGGTTGTTAACAAAATTACTTTTTTTCCATGAGATTATTGCACTTTAATTATCATACTGCTACTCTGATTCTGCTCAATATTTAATCTGTTGTCTGCCTGCGATTAGGTATACGGTTAGTTGCCTAATCGGTGTCAATTCTTCGCTTAGTTGATTAGACTGTATGGTGGATGATTGATTAATTTTGTGCATTGCATTCGCTAGTCTGTAATTTTGAAGACCGAATTAGCCTTCGCTTAGTTGGGTGATTCGTGTCAAATTTGAATTAGAGTAGTGTGTACTTGTCGTTAATCTGTGATTGAAAGCATAGTAATTGAGTTAATGACCAATCGCTTTTATTTTGTATTTGATTCCATTTTTACATCTGTGTTTACCTTTCTGTTTGCATCTGTGTTTTAATTTAATTCATCCGCATTCACAAACCTTTCACAACCCCCCCACTTCGTGTCTGACCTAATTCTCGAACCACATTTGGTCCTTGAGAGACGACCTAGGAGTCACTTTCTAGCTATACTGCATTTCTAAATTGCACATTAAATTTGCATGGGGTGCGACACCCATCAGCAACCCCAAGGAGCCCTGCATCATGGATTGCAACTTCTCTTCAAGCGCTCTTTGTATTTGTTTTTGTTCTTGTAGTTGCTCATTGAATCGTTCCTCCATGTTTCTCATGCTTTGGCGAAGTTTTTCCTCCCATTGAAGATCCATCTGCCTCATTGCCTCCTGATTCGTTGATTGAGTGATTTTTTGTACAGGGCAAAAGTAGTCACGAAGACCAATCGCCCCGGGAACTCCACGTACACATCCTGGGTGCTCAAGTTTTCCAATGGACATTGTTAGAATGTCATCCCTACCTTGGGCAATAAATGTTCCCTGTGTCTGCTGCTCAACCAACTCATCCTGCACATAAAAAAACAAAAAAAAACTATGTTACTTAAAAGACATGGTATGATAAATACATAATCAAACAATGTTTACAATTTCAACTTACAATTCTCTGTGAGATCAATGCAGCTGAGGTAGATGTCATGTTCCCATCTGATTTCGTCTTAGTAGCCTTCCACATCTCGTACCTTGTAGGTGGAGGTGCAAGGTCCGGGGACTCAAGCCACAACCCATCCGCTCGACTCTTTTTAATTTTCTTCTCAAGTTTCGCATAACCACCCCATGATAACAAGTGTGGTGCATCATTTAGCCTTTGCCTTTCTTGGGCGGCTAACCTTTTACCCTGTAGAACCATGTATATTCCTAACTATATAATAATAAAAACTCCTTTTAACACATTGTATGTTAAGATAAATACCTTCCATTCCTCACTCTCTCTAGATGCACGAAACTGCATCCACTCTTCATCTGTGAAGGAATAATGTTGACTTGGATTCTCATGTTTTCTGTCTCCAAATACATACAAACGTGTCAGCCTTGTCTTGAAATCCCTCCATCTCTTTGATATATGCGATAACACTTTCTTTCTCATCTGAAGTGTGTTTGGAACATCATATTTTAGCTGTTTAAAATAAAGTACATGTTAATGACATAATAAGATCAAAGAAATAAGTATATGAAATTTCTTTTAAGTAAACATACCTGAACATCTTGCCATAAGAGGTTCTTCTCCACCTTTGGGACGTCATCCCAAGTTGCATGAAGGATAGAAACATGGGTTTTTGCTAACTTACCCAGATAACTATTATACCTATCAGCATTTGACCCTGATGCCACACCTGATCTGGGGTCAATCTCAAGATGTTTCCTCTGCCCATCAACCTGTCCGGATGTCACTTCTGCCAATCGTGTCACGCCTCGTGTATGTCTAGTCTGTCCTGATGCTGAGTCTGAGGTCGACATACCTGAAAAATATATACAAGAACAGTACTAATTCAAATATGCATCCGAATAAAAGTACATATAAAGTCATAACAGAAAATAGATGTTACTTATTAAGATATTGTTTTCTCCCAGATCCCTTCATTGTGATCACCACGAATTACTTGGATGTCATTGGCAACGTCATCAACTGAGTCTTCAATGGGTCTTGATGTGGCAGATGTTGTCTCAAGTATATCAAGAGATTCTTCATCATCATACCCGTGCATGTTTTTTCCTTCCAAAACCACTGACCATTTTTTATTTGCTGGATCACTTACGTAGAATATTTGCCTTGCTTGACTAGCCATAATAAATGGTTCATCAGTGTAATTCATCTTATTAAGATCTACCAATGTGAAACCAGAGTCATCTGTCATGACACCAGAATTTATATTAGCCCATTTACACTTGAAAACTGGGACTCTAAACCTGACATAATCCATCTCCCATATTTCTTGTATTATTCCAAAATAACTCATTGATGCAGTGATTGGATTTTTGCCTTTAGAACTAGAAAAGTGCACAGACTCAGCTTGTAGTATAACCCCACTATTTTGAACTCTACTTTTATCATCTTCTTCCTTTGTATAAAAAGAAATATTGTTTATATAGTACCCACCATATGTAATGACATCTGTGTTCGGCCCACGAGATAACCTCAATAGAGTTTCAGAAACATGTGGAGTCGCATAAATCTTTTTCTTAAACAATTGTAATAAGGTTTTGACATGTTCATTAAGATGCTATTTTTCACTCATTCTTGGGTGTGATTCCTTTATTTCATTAACGTGTTCAAAAATGTAAGGAATCACATCATCAGTGTTGTTTAAGATGTACAAATGAGCTTGATCAACTTCTTTTCTACTAACACTTTGAATCCTCACACCACGAACACCCTTAGCTTCACATTTTCCCTCATGTCTGCTCTTGGGAAGACCCACTGGTTCACAACTTGGCATATAACTTGAACAAAATTCAATGGCTTCTTCTGCAACGTATCGCTCTATGATTGAAGCCTCTGGTCGATACTGGTTCTTGACATATCCCTTTAAGATTTTCATGTATCTTTCAACAGGGTACATCCACCTTAAGAAAATTAGCCAACATATTCGAATTTCTCAGACTAGATGAATAATCAAATGAATCATAATATCAAAAAAAGAAGGTGGAAAATACATCTCCAATTCACATAGTAGTCTTATTCCTTCATTTTCCAATTGATCTAAACCTCGAGGGTTAACAACTTTCTTGCAAATGGCATTAAAGAACAAACACAGACATGTCAGAATACCCCTAACAAAAGGAGGTAATATGCCTCGAATAACAGTTGGTAACAATTGTTGCATCAATACATGACAATCATGAGACTTTAAACCAACTAACTTTAGCTCTTACATAGAAACAAGGTTACTAATATTTGAAGAATAACCTTGTGGAACCTTCACACTTCTTAAAGAGTTACAAAAACTTTGTTTTTCTCTTTTAGAAAGAGTGTGACAGGCTGGGGATAGATAGGTGCGTCTTCCTATTGTCTGTGGATGTAACTTTGTTCGGATTCCTATTGCAGCCAAATCTTGTCTTGCTTTTATTCCGTCTTTGCTCTTCCCTTTCACGTTTAATAAAGCTCTAATGACATTGTCACAAACATTTTTTTCTACGTGCATCACATCAATACAATGTCTAACATAAAGTTTACACCAATATGGAAGATTAAAAATTATTGATTGTTTCTTCCAAACGTTTTTTGCAAAGGTACTTTTATGGTGGTTTCCAAACACAATGTCAATGTTTTTGACTTCGTTGTACACCTCTTCACCATTCCGGGGTCTGGACATAACCTCATCCTCAACACTTACATTGAATGCTTTTTTCAATCTACGATAAGGGTGATTGCGAGGAAGGAATTTCCGATGTCTTGTATATACCGTCTTCTGACCATGCTTCAATTGAAGGTAACTAGTGTTTTCTTCACAAATTGGACATGCAAAATGACCTTTAACACTATAACCGCTCAAGTTTCCATAGGCTGAGAAATCATTTATCGTGCAAAACAACATTGCACGCAAACAGAAATTTTCTTCAACATCTGAATCGAACACTTCGACACCTTCTTCCCACAATAATTTCAAATCATCAATTAAAGGTTTCAAGTAAACATCAATGTCATTGCAAGGTTGTTTAGGACCCGATATCATCATTGACAACATCACATATTTTCTCTTCATGCACAACAAAGGAGAAAAATTGTATATTATCAACATAACTGGCCATGAACTGTGTTTGCTACTTAAGTTCCCATAAGGATTCATACCATCAGTTGCAAGTGCAAGTCTTAAGTTTCTTGGATCAGCACCAAATTCTGGAAATGTTTCATCGATATTCTTCCACTGTGGTGAATCAACTGGGTGTCGAAGAAGATTATCGCACTTTCTTCGGACAACATGCCATTTAAGGTTCTTTGTATCTTCTTTAACAAAGAACATACGTTTCAACCTAGGTATTATAGGCAAATACCACATCACCTTAGCAGGTGCACCATCATTACCTTCATCACCAGTGTTTCTGTCACATTTCTTTTTAAAACGGGTTAAACCACATGTTGGACAATACTTTAGCGAAGCAAACTCCTTTATGTATAAAACACAATCATTGGGACAAGCATGTATCTTTTGATATTCAAGACCCATTGGACATAAAAAAATTTTGACCTCATAATTATGAATAACTAGAGTATTATTTTGTGGAAGCATCTCCTTCAACAACTCCAACAACTCTGTGAAAATTTTATCGGTCCATCCATTCCTTGCTTTTAAACTAAACAACTTCAAAGTTGCAGAAAGACGTGTAAAGTTCGAGCACCCTGGGTACAATGGTTGCTGTGAATCATTGATAAGAGAATCATACAAATTAGCTCTTCCAAAGTTATCTTCACCAACATCACGTATCAAGTCCTCTAAATGATCACTCATTCATTCTTCCACATAATTCATTCCTCGTGACGTGGTAGGCTGGTCCAGTACTTCTACATGCCAAGTCCAAACGGTATAACTTCTCAATATGTCGAACATGAATAGATGGTCATGCAAATTGCCAAAGTCTTTTCGTATTTGATTAACATAACGAACACAAGGACAAAAATATGTCTCATTCACAGACTTTGCATGATCTTGAACATATTGCAAGAACACCGAAACACCCTTCTCATATTCTTCAGAGATGCGACCTTCATTCATCCAGCTTCGATCCATACTATGTTCATAACATACTTCATCAGTTTCAATTTTTTAACTCTCACAAGGTTAGGCCCTACCCATTCAGAAAAATTATATTTCATAAATTGCTAAGACATGTGCAAAGAAGTGTACATCATAAATTTGATAAGATTTCGGCAGCATTTCGCATTGGTCTCCGAAATACACAAAATGGGAGTAGTCAAGTATGACCACAATAAAATATGCATCCGGAGAACAACACAAATAAGGAACCGAAATTTCATCAATCTTATGCATAAACTCCAACGTACATGTTATAGCAAATTTATGAAAAATAATTTTCCCAAACTGTCTAATCGGACAATTCGAAATTTAATATAAACGATTAAAAGATTAATCATTTGTGTTAAATTTCAAATGAGAACTAACTTTCACTCAATGATTTGATACTAATAATCTAACATGCCAATTATAATAGCACAACTAAACTTTATCACATGCATATATTAAAAAGCCAATAACACATGCATACCTAAAAGGGCGCCCGACATCTATAATGATTTAGACGTCGGTGCTCTCACTAACTTGACGTCTTTATGATTTAAAAATTAATATTGGCAGGGATTATAGATGTCAATTACTTGTGGAACGGACGTCTATATGGCAGAAAAATAATTACGGTTCACCTAACTATCAGGCTATAGACGTCAGTTAGGAGGGGCACCGACGTCTATATGGTGGAACAATAATGACATTAACCTACCTTTCAGGTTATAGACGTCTGCGTGGAGGTACCCGACGTCTATATGGAGACTATTCACCAATCTGGTAGACCTAAAGATGTCGGATGGAGTCTCCCCGACGTTTATAAGCGACTATAGACGTCGCTCTAGAGGGATTCGACGTCTATATGGCGACTATTCTCCTACCTGGCAGACCTATAGACGTCGGTGTGGAGTGGCCCCGACGTCTATAATATTATAGACGTTGGTGCCCCTCCTACCCGACGTCTATAAACATGACTTATTTACGAACTTGCCACTGGTCATTAATTTACATCAGGCACCCTCTAACTGACGTCTATGGGGTGACATTAAACAACGTTTTTTCACTAGTGCCTGTTACTTGCAACCAGACATTGTCTGTAATGTAGATATTTACACCTTTCACCCGAGAGTGAATGACCCCATTAATGTCTCTTAGATTGGTGTAAAAGACTTCTACTAAGTCTGGGTAGCAAGCCCCTTTCATTTGCACAAATGTTGTAAGACCTTGAGTTTCAATCCACTCTTGGAAGTGAAAACCCTCTCTTCTAAACAGATCAAGATCCAAATATTTGTGAGAAACAACAGTTTTGACCCTCTTCCACCTTAGAAACACCCCACGAGTTTCTTCATCACTTATCCATCCTATAGGATCAGCATTCCTTATGGCATTGGTAGCTTTGCCTTTACCTCTTGAGAAAGATGATGAAGAAGCCATTCTGAATTTGGATTCTTGACGGTCTTACACAGTGGTAGGGTTTAGTGTCGAGCAATACAGAAACAGCTCTGTGTACATACTATTTTCAAATTCAGTGTATATAAGGGTGCGCAACGTCAAGCGTTCAACATTAAATAATAAAACAACAACGTTAACAGTAAGCAGTGGCATTGTTGTAAATAAGTTCATTCGCTCCACGTCGTTTGGTTTCTACAATCGTCGTCTTAAAGGAAATAACATCAAATTATTAACAAATTGACGTAAAATAATGACATTATATAACCTCCGTTAAGAAAACAGCTAACGTCCAATACAAAATAAATAAACACTAAATAGTAATTTATTAAATATTACTGTATCAAAAATTTGATGTTCTATATTACAGCAATTTTGACGTACATTTATAAAATTTCTCGTAAGAAATCATACTTTTCAAATTTCTTGAAGATTTTTTTTCGCAAAAGCAAATCATATGATCTTCAAGAAAATTTAAAAAAATTATCATCTAAATATGATCAACATATTTGATGGGAAGAAGAATTTAAACAAAAATGCTCACAATCACTCTGGTAACAACACAAAATTAATGCTCATAAACACTCCAATGCCTTTCATGTCGAAGCGCCCTAGAGTTAGACGTTCTATGGGAATTTAAAAAGGAAAAAGAAAAAAAAAACGAGCGAGCTTTGCCTTTGGATAACGAATAATACGTCAGATGCTAAAGGAATTCGACGTTTATTGTTGGATTAAAAGAAAAAAGAATTAAACCAAAAAGACACTTTGGAAGTCTGGAGAAATTGACGTCAACCTCTTCGTTTCTAGCAGCAAACTGCATTTTCCCATATATCATTTAATTAGACTGCCTTTTATCATTGAAGACCATATCAGGCCCATATCAGGCCTTTCCCAACAGTAATTATTTAAGTAGACATCCATTTATCAAATTTCTTGTAACAACTCCAAGGTTTCTTTGTGTTAACTTTTTTTTTGTGTTACTAGTAACTCCTTCTAGGTCACAAAAAGGAGTCATTTCTTTGTGGTTTGATTCTATCATGATGAAAAGCTTGAAGGAATGTTAGTAACATAAAGAAAAAGGTTGATACATTTTGATTTCAGATCCTTTCAAAACACTACATCTTCCATTCATAAAATTTCTCCTATGAACTCCATCTGTTAATTTTTTTCTTTTGTTTTCTGTTATCTCCTTCAAGGACATAAAAAAGCTTGAAGGAGTACAGAAAACCAAAGAAAAATGTTGATAAATTTGGATTTCGAATATACGGAGGACGTCAAATATTTTAATAACTGACGTGTTATTAAAGGTTCAAAAGGAAAAAGAGAAAAAGATAAAAATAAGGAGCGATTTGGCTTCTGGATGAATAATAAAACGTCATGTCCATAGTAAATTGACGTAATATTAAGACTCTGGTTACCAATAACACGTCGAACTTTCCTTTGTAAGATGTTAATATCTTATTATTATGTCGAGTGACTTTATCAAACGACGTATTATTTGTATTTTAAAAAAAGAGAAAAAAGAAGGAGCTATTGTATATTGTGCAATAACCGGTATCTCAGATTCAGTATACTGATGCAATGTAATCATGTAACATTAAAATGGACATTTGCAATCATAAAAGTGATTTTATCAGATTTAATCAATTATACAATTCAATCATCATTCCCTAATGTTTGCCAAAAGAGAATTTCATTAATATTCAAAAGATTATTACAACCAGCAATACAAAAGATGGCTTAAGAAGCCACTGATTACAAAATTAAAATTAAACAACAAATATCCATATTCTTCTGTTGCAGAATTATTGATGATCCCTTCTGGTTGTTCACATCACCTTTCTTTCCGTTTTGATCGGTGATTTTTCAATCCTTAGAGTCTTTTGTCAATGACTGTGTCAACTATCAATTTACTAGAGCCCAAAGAATCTTGTATGCGACACTGATTACAAAATTAAAATCAAACACAAATCCATATTCTTCTGTTGCAATCAGCTTTCAATTTACCTGAGCCCCAAGAATCTTTTTAGCGATTCTAAAATACAACTTATTTTCACCGCATACCATTTATCCCACTCATCTTCTTCAGTTTTTGTCAAATCCTTTTTGTTTGCACTCCAAGATTCAAAGATGGGATAGACTTGCTGATGACCAATCCATTTTTCAAAGAGAAATCCTTCTTTCCTGATCGGTTGAAAAACAACAATCCCAATCCAAACCTTTATATCAACCCCCTTGACTGTGGAACAAAATGTTTCATCACTCATCTTTATGTTGGAGTAGAACACCCTCACCAGTTTCAGATATCTGTGAGAAACCACAATTTTAATTTACCTTATAATACGGGCAACCTTCCCTTTTCTTCTTGATGATGAAGAAGAAGCCATTTCTGATCAGATTTTGGAACATCTTTCACAGTTCTAGGGTTTGTAACTCTTCAGTTTAGAGAACACTGAGTGAACAATAGGTTGTCAAACCTATTATTTATAAAGTTTTGCATAAAATCTTTTCAGTTTCAGGCCCAATTATAATTTTCCAAAAATAGAATTCCCAATAAAACATTTTCTTCAACGTCACACATATTGTTGACTTCAATTTCAAAGGCCACCTTCATATGAACTTAAGCCTGAATGCGGCACTTTACAATTGAAGTTAGCAAATTGCAATTTAAAGAACAAACATGTTTCGAAATCTAGAGAAAGAAAAGCGCTAAGGAGATAAAAAAACATGAATTCTAATATGTTCAATACGTAAACAGGACGAATGGAATAATAAGAAAAGCACATGTATATTTATAGATGAAATGATGTCGTCACAATGCCATAGAATCGTCGTGCAATATCATTTCATCATGAAAAAAGCAGTACATCGAGTAATTATACTATTAATTTTCACAGTCCACCATCTAATATGATCGTTAAATATTACCAAAATTCGACGTTCAAACATCTCTTTGGATATTGATATGACCTCCTTGCAGACGAAAAATACGTCAAAGATCTATGAGCCTGACGTTAAAGTGAGAGTTTAAAAGAAAAAAAGTAAAATATAAAAAAATTGGAGCAACCTTTTGTCTCTTGATGAAGTTGAAAACATCGAAGTCCAATATAATTTGACATAATATTGGTGCTCTAGTAAAAGAACACAATTAATTTTCACAGTCCACCATCTAGTATGAACATCAAATATTGTCCAAATTCGACGTTCAAACATCATTTAGAGAAAAAGTAAAAAATCTCTTTGGATACTGATATGACCTTCTTGTTATTGATATGATCTCCTTGCTGACGAAAAAATACGTCGAAGATATAGGAGCCTTGACGTTAAAGTGAGGGTTTAAAAGAAAAAAATAAAAATAAAAAATTGTGATATATAATAACTTTTAATAATATAATAATATTTATTATAATTTTAATTATTGTGATATATAACTAAAACTCAATTCTCATAAATTATTATTATTATTATTTTTAATATGAAATTAAAATAATATTTTAAAGAAATAAATTTTTATTCTCTTTAAATTTACCGACAAATCTTTCTTATATTTTATAATATGTAAATATTAAAAGATAAATTTACACAAATTCATAAAATAAAAAATTAAAAAAAAATGTAAATCTTATCTTAAAATATAATGGTAACGGGAGGTTATGGATGATTTAAATGAAAAAAAGGGAAACAAAAGGGCGGGGGTAACGGGAGGTTATGAGCGGTTTAAATGAAAAAAAAGGAAACAAAAGGGCGGGAGGCTGAACCAGAAAACGTCGAATATCCTAAATATTCGACGTATAACATGAGAGTTTAAAAGAACAAATAAGATAAAAAAATATTGGAGCGACCTTTGGTTCCTTGATGAAGTTGAAAACGTCGTAGCCCAATATAATTCGAGGTAATATTGATACTCTAGTAAAAGCACACAATTAATTTTCACAGTCGAGCATCTAGTATGAGCGACCTTTGGCTTCTTGATGAAGTAGAAAACGTCGTAGCCCCAACGTCAAATCGTCGTTGCATTTGACGTTTAATATTGGATTAAAAGAAAAATGAAATAGGAAGGGAGTAATCGAAGAAATAGGTTACAGATTTGGATTTCATTTCAAGTTGTTCCATTTGGAAACCTTCCCTAACCAAATTCATGTTAACTTTTTCCTTCGGTTTTCCATCAATTCCTTCACTAAATGAAGACATTTCTTAGTTAACAATGAAGGCATGGTGGAAAACTAGAGTAAAATGTTAATACTTATGAATTTCAATTTGACCCTTTGAAAACCTATCCTACATAACTTCCGTAACCGAATTCATGATAACTTTGGAGGGATCGAAGTTAGAAAGTTTGATGTGCCCCTTTGTATTTATATAATTCCACTTTAAATTTTGCTAAGTTAATATAATCGACTCTAATAATAATTAATCGATTCAAAGCGTTATAAATTTAGAAGTGCAAATGAGCTTTTAATGATTATTTATGGTGACATTAATGACAATGTGGTTGGATATTGATCACATGTTTGGTAAAATACTAAAAAGCATAGAAATATAATGCATGAGAGTGTTTAAATTTGTTTTTTTAATAATGTTAATCATACTAATTTTTTGATATCATAATAATTTATTCTAATAACTTATTATAACTATTAAAATTTTCAAAGTAATTTATTTTAATGTCCAAATTTTTGTTCTAAGAGTTCGTTTGAATTTTTATCTTCGTTGTGGACTTTGTAAATTTGACTTTTTATAACCGCTTATGTAGTTGCTGGTGATTGGTCTGTTTCGAATATACAGACCAATAAAATAGTAATACATTGTATATTGTCAAAAAGTTGTTAACATATCAAGGTCCTTAACAAAATTTTGGTTGTCGTCGAATTCTGCCTAATTTCAATCATGACCTAGTCTCGTCGTCTCGACTATTTTCTTGGATTGGAGGTTGATAAGACAGAGATGGAGACGCCACAATCTAGCAGGTTGATAAGTAATGGAAGAATCGCAACAAAGATGTTAATCTTTATAAGAATCAAAATTCTAAACCAATAACCAAAATGCAAATGCATATTATGACTTCCAAAGTGGCTACATATATATTTGGTGCCTTACATATAGGTATAAATGTTTAAGACGCCTAAGAAACCCTAAAAGACAGTCCAATGACATTCGGTCGACCTTCAACTTATACTTATGTTAGTCTGTCTCGACCTTTAGTCAGAATCACCTATCCCAACATTCATTTATAGGGTCAACCAGTCTCGACCATTAATCAAACTTTAACCTGCCTTAATCTTCGACCCAACCCATTCTGTCTTAATTTTTGGTCGAGATTGGTCTGTCTTAACCTTTAACTCAGGACGAGTTGTGTACTTCGATAAAACCTGACTATTCTCGATACACACCATCTCTTCTCGATCTTTGGCAATTGGTTTGATGCATCTCAGTTGACTATTCTCAATCTTTTTCTACTAACTAACCTATCTCAATTTTTGTAAACAATAATCTACCTTAACCTTCAGTTTATCATTCAACTTAATCGTTTTTGAAATTTAAATTATTATTTTTTAAAAATCAATTAAAGTCTTTTAGTATAATCATACCTATCTTTTACTTCGGATTTAAAAAAACATTCATTTCACATAACTTTTAATAATATAATAATATTTATTATGATTTTAATTATTGTGATATATAACTAAAACTCAATTCTCATAAATTATTATTATTATTATTTTTAATATGAAATTAAAATAATATTTTAAAGAAATAAAATTTTGTTCTCTTTAAATTTCACCGACAAATCTTCTTATATTTTATAATATGTAAATATTACAAGATAAATTTATACAAATTCATAAAATAAAAATTAAAAAAAAATATGTAAATTTTATCTTAAAATATAATGGTAACGGGAGGTTATGGGCGATTTAAATGAAAAAAGGAAACAAAAGGGCGGGGGTAACGGGAGGTTATAGGCGATTTAAATGAAAAAAAGGAAACAAAAGGGCGGGACGCTGAACAAGAAAATATCGAATATCCTAAATATTCGACATATAACATGTGTTTTTTGTCATTTTTACGTCAAGCCCAATAGAATTTGATGTATCGTTTGTATTTTTAAACCAGAGAAGTTGAGAAGTTAAAAATTACTAGATTGTGAAAGACATTCCGAGAATCCTATTCAGACATGGCTTCTTCATCATCATCATCAAGACGAAAAGAGAAGGTTGCCCGGGTTAGAAGAAACGCAAACCCATCTGGATGGATAAGTGATCAAGAGATTCGAGTAAAGATTTTGTACTGGAGACATTTAAAACTATAGTTCCTCACAGGTATTTGGACCTGCAATTGTTCAAGAAAGAAGGTTTCCTTTTTCAAGAATGGATTGCATATCAAGGGCTTACTGATTTTGTCCAGATGAAAGGAAATTGCTATCCAGATTTGGTAGTGGTTTTCTACACAAACCTGAGGGTTGTAAATGGGGTCATTTACTCAAGGGTCAAAGGTGTTAACATTACTATTGACGATAATGTTTGGTCAAATATTGTTGGTTTGAAAGCTGAAGGTTTGGCTTCTCATATCTGTGATTCTGAGTCAAACATGTGGCTAACAAAGAGAGCTATATATGTAAACAACTTAAGATATCCAGCAAGGGACAAGGTGGATAAGTAGTACCTACACAATGGCTTAAACAAGGAGGAGAAAATTATTACTTATGTCCTGACTTGGCTACTACTGCCTAGAAGATTGAACGAGGACAGAATCTCAACAGAAGATGTATTTCTATTGAATTCTATCAAGACTAGAATCCCAACCAACTGGGTTGTGATTCTAAAAGACCACATGATCGCTGCAGGAGATGATTATGCACATAAATTGCCATATGGAGTATGTATCAGCAAGGTGCTGGATTTTTCTTATATTGGCGAAAGAATAAAACGTCGAATTCCCACACAATTTGACGTTCTATTTAATTATCTTGTGTTTAAAATAAAAAAGTAAAAAAAATTAAAAAGAGAGAAACTTTAGGCTTCCCATACTAAGTCTAAGCCCCTTCAACTTCTACGTAAACTTTGCAATTTATAACAAAAAAAATAAAAAAAAGGCGCTTGTTTTTTTAGAGGAAACGTCGAATTATTTGGGGCTTCGACGTGGTTTTTAAATATAACGTCAAGTCTGTCTTGTATGTGACATGGAATATGAATGTAAAAACATAACACAGTCTCACTGTTTGTTCGCACTTCCATTTCTACTTTAACTTTCTTCTTTGTGGACGAATGCGATAAAGAAAGAAGGTTATTTTTAATCTTTTCTGTCTTTGTAATGTCATTTGGTTCCCATTTCTAAGGTTTACCGATTGTTTTTCGTTTATCTTTAGGTTGTTTTTCATACACGGTCAGCGAACTTCATCATTTTCTCTAGTGACACCTTTTCAAGTATTTTTTTTTATCTTTAATATCTCATAGTATGATGTATGTGCTCATGTTTGTGTTGTGTTTGTCGATTATGAACGTATGATATATGTATAACGATACTATGATAGTTTAATTTTTCCTTCAACGTATGATATTTGTGTTCGTTCATTGTCAGCGAACGAGGCATATTTTTGCCCTTGTGTTCGTTGTCTCAATCTAGTATATGAAGACTTGGACAACATCTGTGATCATCTGTTCATCTATGGAATAATGAGAAGTTACACAGTTTGGACTTGGCATGGGGAGGTGTCTTAACATTGTGAAAATTACATTGTTTTAATTACTTGTATAATTTATTTATTTTGTTTGTTCTAACCATAATTTACTAACATTGTAAACAAGTATGACGAGCTCTGGATCAGGTGAGATGGGAGGAGGTGGTAGATCTGTGACTCGGATGCCTGGTGTCACATCCCGTCGAGTTAATGATAAACCAGTGACGGTGGAGTTTGATCCCTTAACATTTGTGGCTATAGGGGAACATGCAACAGAGTTTAAGTGTTACTTGGGCACGCTAGCAAGATTTCATGTCCCTATTCTCGCTACCTGTTGGGATGATGTCTCACAGGTTGACAAAAATCTACTATGGCAGGATATTTTGGTATGCTTAAGCTGTTTTACTTCCATCATTGACTTATTTTCGTTGAACATGCTTTAACATTAATTTTCTTTTTTAACAGGAAAATTGAGTTATTCCTAATGATGAGAAGATAAGGAAGAAGATTTTATCCCAAATTGCAAGCCGGTGGAGGGACTTCAAGATGAGAATGACACGTAAATTCGACTTAGCTCTAAACAGAACGAAACTCCCTGTACAAAGTATAAAATATCTGATGAGCAGTGGGTGTAGTTTAAAGAATCTAGACTTACTCCTGAATGGCAGGCATGTTTTATAATATTTTGCTCTAGTCACACAAGATGTTAATTTATGATTTATGCTTAATAATTTTCATTTTTTCATAGGTGAAAAGGATAGTCGCCCAGGAAAGGCAGAGGCTTAATGATACACCACACGTACTGTCACGTGGTGGTTATGTGTTATTAGAGAAAAAGATGAGAAAATGTCGCGCTGAGGAGTTAGGTCTTAAGTCACCTGATCTAGCACCTCCACTAGCTAGACATGAATTGTGGAAGGCTGCACGGACAAAGTCCAATGGCCAGTTTACATCCCAGTCTGCTCAGGAGATATCCCATAGAATTATAAGTAGAAACTTTTAACTAATTACCATAGTTCATAAAACAATTATGTAACAAACTTTGGCATGTGTCTAACTTCATTATGATATGCAGGATGAGTTGGTTGAGCAAGAGATTAAAGGCCCATTTGTGCCAGAAGTTAGGACGGACATCCTAGTAGCAACCACAGGTCGGCTAGACCGTCTAGGTCGTGTGCGTGCTGTTGGAGGAGCTACTAGATTGAGGGATTACTTTGGCCCTAAACAAAGAAGCACACAAGCCGTGACTCCGGAATTGGTTAGTAGCATCAGGGAACAACTGCAAGTTGAAGTACAGGAGCAAATGGGAGAACGCTTAAGAACGCTTGAACAACAACTTGCGATGATCACCCAATAACAACAACAGCAACAGTCACAGCAGGAGGACGCCCCTATAGATGATCCTACCGCACCTCCTGCGAGCACCAAAGACTCATGCTCTAATGCAGATCGTACTGATTATAATATTCAGTATGAATTTTTGGTTGATGGGGATCCTCCCCGCGCAGTAGCCATCGGACGACAGCTTGTAGGGGGCCAGACCATTCATGGTGCTCTTTTATTGCCCACTGACACGTAGGTAAGGATTGATGATGTTAGAGACCCCCAAGCTCGAGTGCTAGTGCCGACAGATGAAATCCAATTCGTGGGGGAGGCCTTAGGCACATTGATAGCTTGGCCTAAGGCCTTGATCATTCCATATTTTGGCCCACCAATAGTATTGTATTCTTAATTTTATTATCTTAAATCTTCAAGTTATAAATAAATGATTCCTAACTTCTATAAATGTGACTTGCAGGTTTACTGACCAGAGAAACAAGCAATGGCTCAAACTGAGACTCATGAGGAAGCAGAAGACGATGATCCTCTATCCATATTGACCTCAAGATTAAATAAGTTGAAAAAAGCATAGGTAGCGCTGTCGTGGGAGTTAAGAACATTTGGCGTCGAGTTCCATATTCCATTGTATATTAGTTTCAATGATGCATTTGAGATCATTGGTGGACAAATAATGTTGAACATTTCATGCATACAACTATGGTGCTTGTAAGTTTTTTATTTGTTATTTTCCAATTTGTATAATAGTATTATTACTTTTTAATAAATATACTTAACTTTATTGTTATAGGTACATGGACACCATCATAGTTGAATCAGGTCGAGCGTCAGTTTATGGCTTTCTTGAACCTCAGACCACTCAACCATCTAGAAACACATTAGATTCCAGAAAAAAATATATGCAAACATGGATGACTGAGTCTAACAGAGAGATATTTATCGCGCCATACATTGATGTGTATGTGTTTCCCAATATTGTCAACTTTTATCAAATTTTAATCAATAAACTCACTGGTTGTTGGTACATGATAGAGACAATTGGCAACTCATGGTGATCATTCCAAAAAAAGCACAAGTTGTATGGTTTTGTTCTCTTCATAGGAAGATGAAACCGGAGTTGAAGTCCTTGATACAAACGTAAGTATTACATTCATTCTTATCAATTCATTTTGATATTAATATATTAACTTATGTTTCTAATGTTTCAAATGTTTCAAATTTGTTATATATCCTAAGGTTGGAATTCGTTGATCTTTAACCTTTAATTTTCGTAGTCAATTTTAAACCATTACATTTGACTAAGTTCTTTCACATGTCATGGATGAAGGCAATCATTTGAAAATCTTAAAAATATCAATAAACTTTTGACATTAAAATGAATAGAATTGTAAAGTTTCCTTCCTTGATTTTGCAGCAATTCGACACTACATCTGTATTGCCCAATTTAGTAATAAAGGCGATAAGAGAGGAATGGGCAGGATATTTGAATAAACATTTTAAATAGCTATAACTTTAGGTTTTTCCTTTCATGATAGTAGCATTTGCTTACTTGTGCAGCTTTTTAACTGTGAATAGATGTATACTGTGAATAGATTATTGAGAATAGATGAATACTGTGAATAGATTAATATTGTGAATAGATGAATGGAAAAGTGGGTTCTTTTAAGTTTTGATGATAGCATTAGCGTCTTTTACTTTAACTATTTAATTGGAATTGATGAATTGATGATATCATGGTTTAAATTAATTAATTCTGTGAATAATGAATTGGAAAACTGGTTTATGTATTACATGTTTGGTTAAATGAGCTAAAACGAACCGAATTTAAAAAAAAACACTGAAGGTAACGTCATATTATACATTGTTCGACTTTAATATATTTATCTTAACGTCCATCAAGGCGATGAGTGACGTTCATATAATGTAGTGGATAACGATAATCATACAATGTTGGGCGAGGATCTCTACAGCTCAGCGATAGTAACGTTAACTATCAATATGTTCGATGTCAACCTTACATCCTATCACCTTATAATCGACGTCAAATATTCCTATAAATATAAATATTTATTCAAAAATTGACGTCATATTTTGCACTTCGTCGTGACCATTACATCGACAATATCCTACGCCGACGTCAACATTACGTCAGTTCCCCCAAACATTTGACAAAAAATCTTTCTTTAAAAATAAATATTTATTCAAATATTGGACGTCAACTCTATTCTATTCGACGTACCTTAACGTCAATCTACATAAAAGACGTTAACTTTACGTCAAATACCTAAGCATTCGACGTAAAGAAGTTCGAGTAACGTCACCCGGTAATATTCGACGTAAAATTTACGTCTCCCGCTATAACGTCACCATCAGATGCGTCGTTAAAGGCCAAAAATAACCGACGTAATAGGCTTTTTTGGCACTAGTGGGTGCATGTAAGATAGTTAATTTTGTCTTCCATATTAGTTTTATTTAGATTCCTTATTTCTAACAACTCAACTTTGTTGTTTTAGGTACATGGACATAGTCCTTGTAGACCAAGGTCGGTCTTCCATGTACAGATTTGTTAAACCTTAGACCATTTAACCTTCTGGTAACACACTTGAAAGCAAACAATATTATTTGCAAACATGGATGACTGAGTCAAAAAGAGACGTATACTTTGTGCCATACATTGATGGGTATGTATTGTTTTATGTAAAAGTTCATTAAAGTTTACTTAATTAGTTTACTAACTATTTATGATTCATGATAGGTCTCAATGGCAGTTGATGGTTTCCTAGACAATGTAAAATTATATGGTTTTGTTCGCTGCACAGGAAGATGAAAAATGACTTCATAAGCATGCTTCAAGGGTAACTGTTTCTCCAAAAATGACTTTGAATTTCATGTTGACCTTAAATTTTTACGATAAATATAATTATATTAATATTACTTTGTGTTTTCAACCTAAATAGTGTTATGGGTAAATCCCGAGGTCAACTAGTTCAACTTTTGTATCCAAAGGTTATAAGTCATTTATAATTCTAATTCATTTTCTATGTTATTGAATGATCTAAATTCTTGACTATTTAGTTTGTCATTTTAGTGTAACAAGCAGCTAGATTCATGGGAATGTGGCTTCTATGTGATGTCTTGTATTAAGACCATCATTCGAGCTTGCATTACAAATGAATGGAATGAGGTAATTTCAATACATTACAAATCAAATTCATCTTTATGAAACCATAATCTTTCTTCATTTTTCAGCGCTTCAAGAGTACATCTATTATACCAGAGGACACAATTAGGCAGATAAGACAGGAGTGAACAACTTATCTATTGCAAAAATGGAGCTAGGAACAATTACATTTGTTGTTGAACATTACTTAGGTTTACTTTAAGTTTATATTTTGATAGTTTTGGTATTGGATTGTTTTTTGGATTAAGTAGAACTTTCTTTAGTTGCACACACACATATATATACATATATATATATATATATATATATATATATATATATATATATATTATAGTATACTCTTTTGGGACAATTTTTTGTTTTTCAGGTGTGGTTTTATTGTAAAAATAAATTAATTTTTTTTAAAAAAATACCCAGTAGATGTCTGTTAATGTAATGTCCGACGTTTATAGACGTCAGTCAGTGCACAAACTGACGTCCAATGAGTTACAGTGGACAAAACGTCCAGCGCCTATAGACGTCGGATTTGGATACATCCAACGTCTATATAGACATTCGACGTGTATATAGACGTCTGGTGTACCCACATCCGACGTATAGATAGACGTCGAGTATATCCAATCCGACGTCTAAATAGACGTCGGGTATATCCAGTCCGATGTCTGATTAACGTCACTTACAAAGACGTCGATTCTGAATCTAACATTAAAAGTTCAAAATAATATACGTCTAAAGTCCTTTCTACACTAGTGGTTACAATAAAAAAATGTTTATATTTGTGAAGTTTTTTTTTAATATTTTGTAAAATTTTATGAAATTTAAATAAAGTAACAGATAACTTAACTTTACTATTTTTTTGAAAAGGTTACAAAATATGAAAATATTTCCTTATCTTATTCATTACTTCAAAATTTAAAAATAATTCCTACATAATATTGATGGTTATTAACCAGATAGTAGGTAGATGTTTATACATAAAAGGAAAAAGAATGTACATTATGATTGTTTGTATAATAAGTTTGCTAATGTTTGTAATTAAGTTACAAAAGTCATATATCAACAATGATTTATAATTAATATAATGCTGAAATTTGTGTACTTATCATACATAATTATTAAACAGAAATATCTATTTTTTTCATCACGTACTGCTTAAGAATTAATGCAGTTTAAATTTGTTTATGGATTAAGAGGATAAGATATTTAGTGTTGACTAATAATAATTTAAAAAAGATATTAATTAATTAAGTGATAAATTTTTTGGAGCAATGAATACTCCTCTATCTCTATATAATAGTTGTTTAGTCAAGAAAATCATCTTAGTTTTTTTATTTTCAATATAATTTGAAGTAAATAATTTTTTATCATTAATTTTTTTGATGCATAATAAAAATATATTTAAAACATGTCTTATTTTAAAATTAAAAAATAGATAAAATAAAAAAAAATACCCCTTTAAAAAGTCATCATTAATATTTAAATGGAATGAACAGAGATCTGAAGAGTGATGTTGGATTGATGATATATGGTAAAGTAAAGAATTTGAAGAAACTTTGAAGTCATGTTCCTAATTAATTGTCTGTTACGTACCTAAATACTATGTTGGGAGCATTGCACCTGGCACAACCATGGCTCTGCATGTGGCAGGCCATGTCCTTATTTTTTGCATTCAAGCAATTTTTTCTCTTTTCAAATACCAATAATTATGTTTTAAAACAATTGTCCTCCTTCTTCCCCTCATCACTCACAAATCTTTTCCTAGAACAAAATCATCAAGTTCTTTGCATAGACTTAAGATGGTGTTTTTTTTTTATTTTTTATAATAGTTAGATCTTTTGAGTTACATGTGGCCCAGTGGTCCTCAAAGTTATATATTTTTCAAAAAAACTGACCAACTCTTATATATAAGATTGCGTACAGAAAAAAAATAATAATAGTAAAAAATTAAAATTAATTTCCCTATAAATTATAACTAGCTCATACATAAGATAATTTAGATAACTGCTTTTGCATAATTTTAAAAGTTCTCACTTTTAACTTGTAAATATATTAGTTTATAAAAAAAAAACTTTTTTTTATTTTTCCATTATTATGAACATTTATGAAATATTTATTTAAAATATGAAATTCTTCAATAAATATTGAAGTCTTGTCTCCACAACCGTCACATATAGGGATGGCAAACAAATCTATGCCCGCGGATATCTGTGGATAAAATTCGCGACGGATAGTTGATATCCGCGAACATTTACTACGTGAAACCTGTGGATAACAGGTATTTTAATATCCTCTTCTAAACGGGTCGGGTGCGGATATTATATTATCCGTACCCAAGATATCCGTTATCCGCAAAAAATAAAAATAAAAATAAAAATTTTATTTTTATTTTATTAAGTTAAATTTAATTAAAATTAACATTAATTTATATTTTACAAGGTTAAATTTAATTAAAATTGTATTATATGAAGTATATCGATCAAAATTAATTATCATTTATGGACAATTAACAGGTATTAATAGGTCAGATTGTCTTGCTCTTTACAGAATATACGGTATTGATTATTCGTTTTGATAGCCTAAAAATATATTGCACTAATTAATATGTCAGATTGTCTTACTTTTTACAAAATATACGGTGTTGATTACTGAGTTTGATTTGCCTAAAAATATACTGCATGAATGGTTAATCAATGGGTTTGCATGTCACAAGCCCTATAAATATACAATTGATGTCTAGGTACAATCTTCCTCTTCAATCCTAATAAAATTTAGACCTCTTTATATCTTGAGCATAGGAATGTCTTTTGCACGTCAACAACCCATCGGAGTGGATGGATGACATTCTCAGGAAGGATTAAAGATCAAAAGAAAACAAAGCAAAGAAAGACGACTGACCCTCGGACCAATTCAACCGAAACAAAAATTAAATTTTAATTTATATTTAATTTAATTTATATTATATTTTATATATTTTTTTGTAATTATATTTAAATTTTATTTTAATAATTTATAAAAATATATTTTTTTTAATATTTGCGAGTATCCGTGAATATCCGCGGGTTTTAAAATATCCGCGGATATTTTTAAACGAATATCCATGCGGGTAGCGGGTCAGGTAGCGGGTGAATTTTTTTTGTCGGATCTGGTTGCGGGTAGGCATTATCCGTGCCTGACCCGACCCGTTGTCATCTCTAGTCACATACAAGTAAACGAAATTTCTGTTATACTATATATATGTGTGAGAAATTATTATTTGTATTTATTATGTATGAAAGGTGAATTTAAAATTAGTCTTTAAGTAAGTTATTTTGAAAAGGGAAAACACATATTCATGAATTTGTGATTTTGAACCTAAGATCGGTGATTAATATTTTATGGACAATAATAATATGTTAAGATAGATTTTTTGATAAAATTATGATACACGTGTTGATTTAGAATAGATTAATATAATAACAAATAAACAAAGAACTAGTGAAAAAAATTCACATATATTATATTAAAATATTATTAAAAAATCTGTATTAAAATATATATTTTTTCATATTTTTGAAGAGATGGTTGTTAACTTTATGATGTGAAATATTTTCCAATGTTATTGTAAGAGGGAAAATAGATGAGAGAAAGGGTCATTGATTAGAGGAACTGATATGAAAGAGAGTAATAGGTTCTTGGTTCGAAAAAATGAGGTGAAATGTATTTGGAACATATGCAGATTTAGAAGAAGGAAGGATGTAGAAAGTACCTGCTCTAGTTGATGCCTTCACTTTGGTTGGTTAGATGGGAAGAAGAATTTTTGAACTCATTTTAGAATTGATTTTATCTCTATCTCCATAACATGAATCTTTAACTCCTAATTGTCTTATACAATTTCCATCAAATCAGATATATACATGTACAATGGAAGCTCACTCTTTCTACCAAAAAACAGTGGAATTTCATGGAATCTTTACTGGATTTGTCCCTATAATTATAGCAACCTCCCTTAATGCGGTTATTGAATCCTCGTTAAACATTATTTTCCTTTTGTTCATATGTAAGTTTGTTTCATGTTGCTAAACATAAAGAAACATTGACGTTAGTAAGGATATTATATACGACATATGTATGATACAAATTAAAGTGTTTGATGCCATTCTCACTAGATGTTTAGGCCAAACGATGAATATTTATAGTGATATAATACCAATTCGATGCCAATACAAGAACTTGAGCATCACAATAATATACATTTTTTTCACCATAACCTTTACCAAATGAGAAGGGAGAAGGATGACCATGTAACATGGTGGCATTTTCAAAGCACCTTTGTGTGGGCTATTGAGTGGCGGAAAAGAATCATAATCAACCAGTATGTACAACTCACATTGGTTACTGAAGCCAATGTCATTCCCCGATTGAGTTGCAGTTGATCAACCCCTTTAGTGTTGACTCTAATAACAAGAGGAAGGTCAGACTATACTACAGTGGAGAGCTGATGTGAGAATAATAAGTTCTCTATCTGTTTGTCAAACTCCTCTTTCTACATTTTGGAGACATCTTTAGCCTATAAATAAAGGTGTCTCCACCCTTGTATTCCCACCTTTGAATTTGAGTAAAGTTATGCTACCATTTTTATACCATAAAGGCTAGAGCATCCAACATGATCTCATCTAGTCACCTTCTTCTAGAGTTGGTCTAACCTCTCTAAGAGCATCATCAAACACTGCCCCATCATCATCCAAGCACCAAGGTCATGAGCCTTCTCCTCTTATCCACCAAATTTTACACCTTTTCACCCTACCATAACTTCTCTTCTAGCTTTAGCTCAACCTAGCTAAGGAGGTTGTTATCATAAGGTCTTGCTTTTAATTGAGAATCTACTTTGGTTAATAGTAAGGTCGCCATCAAATTAATTAAAATTGTAAATCAATTTGAAATCAAAATCAATAATCAATTGAACACTAGTCTATGGTTAACCGATGATGAATCTATTTTGGAAAAGTAGTAGAATTAGCATATTTTCAGTATAATTGTTTCAAAGTCTTTTGTATGTTATTTCATTACCCATATACATCAATCTTCAATATTAATTTCATTATGATAGATTCTTACTTTTATCTTTTAGCATTGCATTGTGTTTTATTAACTTTTCATAGGCTTTCATAAAAATCAAGTATTGAAAAATAATACCGTATTCGTTGGAAAACGACTCGAGTAACTTAATCATATCTAATTTATTAACTACTAACTTGAGTATACTGAAATTACATTGTATTGTGGTAGTAATTTGGTAGCGTCAACAACAACATATCAAGATATTTATGAAAAATTGTAACATAACAAATAGAAAATATTTTAATACTAACATAACAACAATATTTTTTAGAGGTAAGACACACCTCCAGACTTAATACCAACATGTTCCAATTATTGAATCTAACCAATTTAATTTACAAATAACAAATAGTGTTTAAATAAAAATAATAATATACATAAAAAAAAGAAGCTAACTTGGACCGTAGAAAATTCAATAAACTCCTGAGAAAATGCAATGTAGGGTGACAATAGCTGTAGTGTGGAAGAAAAGAGGGGTAGCAACATTGAGTAATAAGCAAAGAAGAATAATGACTCTCACAGAGTAAAGGTAGTGCCCGGGGAGGGGAAAATACTGCTCATGGAGGATTCCGGTGGTTTTGCATAGGCTACTTGCGGAGGTTTGACATTGGTGTAGGGAAAACATTGTGGAGATTTGTGTGGCTTGTGTAGGAGTTTGCGCAATGTGAAGGAGCTTCATGGAGTGTACAAAGCTTTGCAGAGTGTAGAGATTTGTGCAAAGGTTTCTGCGGAGGCCGTACAGAGGTTCATGAATGGTGTTTGCATGAAAGTTAGCGGTGGTAGAGACTATGTGTTTGATAGGAGTAACTGACTGAAGTAAGCAGATTAATGACCGAAGTAAGATTGTGACTAAGAATAGGAAACCCAAAAAATGAAACAGATCATGCGAGGGAAGAAACACACTATCAAAATCGATTTTATTTATAATAATCGTCGTCTTTTCTTAACCACTAAACTTTTAACAACGGTTTAATTTATAAAAGTTGTTATTTCTTGTTAATTCCACTTTTAACAATAGGTCTCTGGATAAATGTCATTAAAAAATTTGTTAAAATTACAAAATCATCGCTGTCTCTTTTTTATGACAGTAACTTATTAAATATATTTTAATGGATGACGTGGAAAATTCTTTTTATACTAGTTTTATTATCTCCTAATAGAAAGAAACTTGTAGAAATCGCTATAAGAGTAAATACAAGAATGAGATTGCAAATAAAATTAAATTGTTTCATTTAACTCGAAGAAAGAAATGTACAGTGCATGTATAAGTAACGTGAAAGTAGAAAAGAAAAGAAAAAGTAAAAACAAACAAGCCTCTTCATCCAGAGATTTTTGAGGAAGCCCAAAAGTTGAAAACTTGGGCAGAGGGAGAGGGCTATATACCTATATTTCTGTGTTATCTGTGTATTTTTTTTTTCCTGTATTATTCTTACGGAAGATATTGTTGTTTTGTTTATCCAACAACAAATTCCTGTGTAAAAGAAACCACTATTGTTAGGAATATAAGTGTGAGTCCAAATCTTACATTGGATAAAAATAAAAAAATAGAGTATTATATAAAGATGAAAGATCCGCTATTGACTTAAGATTTTAGACAGAGAGTAATGTCAATCCTTTATGGTTGAACTTATATCTCATTGGTGTTTGTATCTCTCCGATAAACCTCCTATAAACATGCATGTGACTTGAGAGTTAATTTCAGAACTGAGAAATGCAACGTCTATGACAAGCAGTGGTACGATGTTTATTTGGCTTAGTCTCTTGTTTCCAAAGTTGAGCAATGTCTTGAGCAATTTTCATAGCATCGAATGAGGCACCAGAGAGCCCTCTCCTTGTAAACCCAACAGCATAAAGTCCAACTTTTCCTTTCCAACCATTTGGGAATGGACACTTTGGGAAACCATTCTCAGAGAAAAATTCACCTTCCTGCAACAACATTACCCATTTCACATTATTAATTTCCATTCCCACTATACACTCAACAAACATTTCACACTTTCTGGAAACAAATTCTCACCTGAAGCCAAGAAGGGACATTGCTACGGTACCCTGTTGCAAGCACCACTGCATCAACATCTTGCTTTTCACCATTAACAAGCTCCACGCAGCCATTGTCGAATCTCTTTATGGCTGGAACAACTTTTATGTCACCGGATTTAATTTTTTCCAACGTTCCAATGTCCAAAACAGGGGTCTTACCCTTTCTGTTCTTCCACGATAAAGGACCTTCCAAAGGTCTTTTCAGCCCAAACTTCTCTATGTTCCCCAAAACCAACCACGCCAGCACCAATAGAATTTTGTCAACCACCCAGAGTGGTAACCATTGCAGCATCAAGGTTGCCAATTCAAACGTTGACTTCCCAAACACTTCTCTAGGCAACACATGAACCTGCCAAACCAAAATCAAAGCAACCCCATTAATCACCGACCTCAAAATTATTCAGAGGAACAACTTGTAAAAATAAGCAATTTGAGTGGGTGATATATTAGCACGTGATGATTACGTAGTTGATATAATAAGTTTACAAGAGAAGGACTTACCGAGCTGCGAACAACGATGGAAGGAGAAGCACTGTGGTTAAACAAGTCGAGAGAGAGTTCCATGCCAGAGTTGCCACAACCAACAACAAGAACTTTCTTCCCTTTGAATCTTTCTCCACATTTATACTCACATGCATGAATAACATCCCCTTTGAATTCCTTCAACCCTTGTATCTCAGGCATGACGCATTCCGCATTCTCTCCGGTGGCCACCACGAGCCACCTACAAATGTACTCAAACTCATTGTTCACAGAGCCACAGGTGGCAACGGTTTTGACCCTCCAGAAGCCGGTGGTTTGATCGTACCTAGCAGACTGGACACACTGGTTGAATCGTGGGTTTATGTCGAAATGTCGTGCGTAGGATTGGAGATAGTGAATGAACTGTTTCTTGGAGGGGTATTGGGGGAAGTGTGGTGGGAATGGAAGGTTGGGGAGCTGACAGAAGTGTTTGGGAAGATGAAGTTTTAATCTGTCGTAGGTTCGTTTTTGCCACAGTGAGGCTATGCATTCGGCTCTTTCGAGAAGCATGAAGGGTACCCCTTGTTGTTTTAGACAAGCTGCTGTGGCTAGTCCTGAAGGACCTGCACCTACTATCACAGGACCGTTCACCCAAACGCAACGTTTTGAGAACGTCTCCTCACAATCAACTAAGCGAAATACGTTTTCCATTTTCACACACTATTTTTTTCTTTTTAGCTTTGGCCTCTTGGTTGTCAGATACCAAACAAGCACTTTTGGAAGTTGGGAGAAATGATATTTTTGAGGTTTGGGAATGTGAATTTGGATTGAAGGAAGAAGGAAGTTGGAGAGGCTTAAATAGAGGACTTGATTGGTTATTGTAATATTTTTGGCATTTTTGATGGCAACAAAGATACACCAGAAATGAGAAAGAATGACATTGGAACTTGTAGCATAATTGACCACGTTCGTTGTTAATAATTGGAGCTTAGAAGCATTATTTAATTTTCTCTTATAGCATTAACTAGCAACATTAAAAGGGTTCATCTGTTGAGTCAAGCTATTATGCTTAAATTAATGGCACTCCTAACTACAAAATAACTATCATAACGGCAACTTCATAAAAAAACAATATCTTTGTATATATTTTAATTAATTTTACACAGTTGAATCCACCAATGAAAAAGAATGGAGGAATAAAATATGGTTAGAACATGAGCAGCCGTTTGGAAAAAGCAAAGGAAGAACATGATTGAAGGATTAGATGCTTTTGAATCACCATTTATTACATCATATGAAAACAGGTTGACCACCAAAATGGCCCCCAAGAAACACATGAGGTCACGTGGAAAATATTTAGACTTTAAGTCGAGGTATTACTTACATACTAGTAAAAATATAGAAGGATGTAGGGTTTTCTTTTTGGCCTTTTTATTGTATTGTTATATTTTTAGAAAAATTAAATTATTACATTATTTGGAAATGAAAAAAATATATGAAAATTAATAAAGTAAAATATAATTTATTAAATAAACGTTTAAAAGATACACTTGTACAAATAATAGATATAAGAAGGCTATATATTTATTCATAGTTAGCTCTTCTCCTTTATGTATTTTCAATTTCAATATTAAATATGCGTTTAAATTTTATTTTATTTTCTGTCTTTAACATCCTTTTCATTCCAGATTTATCTTAATTCTCGCTACATATATAGATTTTACTGATTGTGAAGCTAGAAATGTTTATTATTTAATTATAAACAAAAATATGAACTTGAACGGGATGTCACACAGAAAATGGATGCACTCATTCACTTTGTAAATCGGGCTTTCAACTTCTACTGTTTAATATCAGAAAACAATTAACTTAAAAAATATTAGTAAATAAAATGAAAAATTAGATGTCGGTGCTGGACTACATCATATACATGTTCGAAGTCGTCTTTAGTAGTTTACTAACATCTAATAAAATGTCGAACTTGTGTTTTGTAAAAAATGAGGAATTACTCTGTTCCAAATGTTTTTATCAAGATTTGAGTGTAATCCTTTGAACATGTGACATTTAAATATATATGTAAAAGCTTTCTGAAGTTGAAGCCACTAAAAAAAAGTTTAGATTTATAAAAGAGTGAGTATTAGAATGATTGATTGATTTGTTAACTGAAATATATCTTAAAGATACTAATTATATTTATAAAATAAATATGGACTTTTCACCTTTGTTGTAATATCTAATATTATTGAAAAAATATTTACTTCAAGCAAATAATATAATAAATAACATAACAAATACTTTATTGTAAATAATAACTATAATATTAAATTGTTGAAATTAGTTATAATATATGAATTTGTTTTGTATTTTAGGTTGTTCTTTTGTAAAAGACTTAATAGGCATAGTTAAACTGTGGAGTTTAGTGAGAGAAGTTTATAAAATGAATTGAAAGGAGAGAAAAGAATACGATTGGAAAAAAGATTAGTATAAAAAGAGTAATGTTACCATTTTATATTTTTACATTTATTTTTATTTGATACAGAATATAAAAATAAAATAATCATAAAAATATAAATTTTTATATATTTTTTAAAAAAATAAAAAATAAAAAATAAAAAAAATAATATCAAATAAATGTAAAAAATTTAGTATATTAAAGAATCATTACTCGTATAAGAATGAAGGTAGTATAGTTCGTGAATCATAACACGGTTGAGTTAAAACGGCTTCGGCTAGCTATGGACAACTTCTAATTCACTGTATTTTGTCCTTGTTGGTGGGGGAAGCTGCTATTTATATACATGTTTGACTTTTTGGGAACTATTATAAAACGGGTACCTACAGCCTTCAATTCTCCTTTTTTAGCTTAAAAAAATGCCAAATGCCAATTCATGATTGATTCTTCTTTATAAATTTGAAAATTTTTATATTAACGAGTATTTATATTAGATGAGTATTTTGGACAAGGCTTTATGCTGCAAAAGATTAACATGCCTAAAATTTAAGACAATTCATTTTTATATAATCTTTTTATAAGATATTTAACTTTTTTATATCATTTTATTCAAAACTTAAACTCACATTCATATTTCTAACAATATTACATATTAATTATAAATGAGGTCAAATTACATGCGAATACAATACTCATTTTATAATCCAATGCTATAAATAAAAGTTAAATTTAAAATTCATCTTTTATCCCCCAGATTTATTGAGCTTAATGGAGAAACTTGCTATCATACCACATTTATTCACAAATATAAAGTATTTAATCTTCAAAATGAAAAAAAAAAAAACTTCATTAAAACTTTACGTCAATTAAAAATAAGATTAAATTATAAGTGAATAATCTCATATGACACTGGATTATGCTTAATTTATTCTTTTTAAAATAATATATATATATATATATATATATATATATTTAATAGGAATAAATGATTGAGAAATGTATAAGAAAAAAAAAATAGAATTATTATAAGAATAATGTAGAATGTGGGAATCTAGGAGTGAATGGCACAATGGGAATTTGAGCAGATGCGTTGCATGATGTGCAACTTCAACAGCAATACCTAATTTGATGCTTCAGGAATTTCTTGACCCATCTAATAGTAATAATAGTAATAATATTAATAATAATATAATATAACATATGTACATGTTAGTGATGAGTTATGAGTGGAGGGTCTACTCATCTCATGCAACACAATTAAAATTTCGCATAAAACAATTCATTCTTTCATTTTATTCTAGATCTGCCTCAATTATTTACTTTCACCAACTAAATCTCTCTATATATCAAATTAACTTTCAATCATTTAAAATAAAAAAATATACTCAAATATTCTCTTAAATTACATACTAGATAGATACATATCTGACCTGTGTCTTTGTTTCTTAAATATTTATTGTTCAACTTTTATTTATACATTCATGTTAAAGTTAAATAAAATATGTTCTATATTATGAACTAGCTTATCAGTTAATATGATTTCATCATTACAATGGTAATTTATATAATAATTACTTTAAGAAAATAATAACCATTATCATTTCTTATTGATTTATTGCATAAAAGGTTTCACACTAATATAATACAACTTATTTGAAATATCAGTAATTTAGTTTTTATATTTAAATTTATGATTCATTTTTATTTCTATAATTTTTTATTAAATTCAATATTTATTATATAAAGTCAATATGAATTTTTTTTAATAGGATGTTAATATCATTTGAAAGATATCATATGTCAAAATTTGAAAAGACAATATTAAATAGAAGAGACCAAATTAAATCTTAAAAAGTAGAAAATCACATTAGTTTTTTTTAGATAATGACTCAATTGGATCAAAGAAATACAAAGAATCAATTAAATAAAAAACCTAAATATGAAAATAAATTATTAAATAAGTTAAAATTTCATTTATTTCGACATCGAAGTTTTATCTAATTAATGTCCCTTAACTTTTGAATTTTTAACAAATTTTAAGAGAACATGTTAAACAAATTATACACTTTTCCAAAAGAAATAAAAATTCAAATGTTGTTTATAGTAAGTGATATGGTACCTTTTTTTTCCTATCACAAAATCGGTTTCTCTAAAATATACTAAAATATAAGTATGTATTTAAACAAAACTATCCATAAACACTTGAAATATAAAAATTAAAATAAATGAAATGATGAGTTTTTCATAAATTAAAGTTCATTGATGAATAAAGTAATGTTAACCTAAAAAAGATTTATTTTATTTATTTATTTGTGTTCTTTCTTAAAAGTATTTTTAAATAAAGTTAGCTATATATAATATATGCAAAGTGAGTTGTATTAAAATGATTGTGGTGAGTTCTCACTTTATAAAAAGAGAAAGTTAGAATATAAAGTATGAATAGCAGCTAGTTATAAGAAGTGTGACATAAAAAAGTATTAGAAACTCCAAAGAAACTTATATTTTTACTTAATAGTTTTGTTAGGGTATGAAGCTGAAATAAACTCCTGATAATCACACATGCTGGCAGATATTTATTGCAAGATTCTCAGAAAAAGTGAAATCATGTAAAATTGCTTTTTTCTTTAAAATGCAACAGACCCTTCAAAATCATTGCTCCAAGTTAAGATCAACCAAATCAATTTGATAATAATGTTTACCAGCTCTACAAGGTTGCCAGTTTCTCTTGCATTTCTACTAAAACTTAAAATGGAAACATCATTACATTACGCGTATACACTTTCTCAATTTATTTCTCCAAAAATTGGATTCAACATGTTTCGATCAACAAACTAATTTTAATTTTAAAATTGGGTTAGGTATGTATTTAGTATCTGTATATTTTACACGAAATTAAATTTGTCTTTATAAATTTTTTCATATATTTTAGTGTTAAATTTTAAAAATAAATAAATATAATATTTTTATTAATTATTTTATGTGTTAAACATATTATTTAACTATATAGCATTAAAATAAAAACATATTAAACTTTACAAATAACTCAAATAATAATAATAAAACATTTTTTATATGTTATAAAATTTAACATAATTATAAAAAAGTAACGCAATTAGATTAAAATATTCTATATATTTATTTTTAAAGTTTAAAAATCAAAATATATTATAACAATAAATTTCAATATTTTATATAAAATCTAAGAACTAAAAATATATTTAATCTTTTAAAATTTATTTACCTCTTTGAACTAATTATATACCTATTTCATTTAATGTAATCTATAAATGTTATATATAACCTTCTTCCAAGCAAAGGACATAAAAAAACAAAGTTTTTTACAATAAATTGTAATATAACTTTCAGTTATCATTTGATGAAAAAGATGTTTTACACAACTTTTCATAAAATGTGGAAACAAAGTAAATATATAATTTTGTTCGAAACTCAATTTTTTAAAATAATTTAAAAATTTAATTAAATAAAATTACACAAACAAAAAAGTTATATGTATAGATTAGAAAGGGATAGATGATACATATCTATGCTGGTAACTCATGTCGATTGAGGACATTTATTTGGAAGCATGTGCAATTGAAAGCAACAACTTTGGATTTTCCCATTGGGACATCCTCGAATTAATATTACAAAGAAGGCAAAGCCAAGGGTATAGATTGAATATCACATAATTGTGACAGGGAATTTCATGGAAGTGATGACTTAGATTGCCCAGTGACCAAGTTGGTGATAGCTATGGCTGCCAGTGGGAGGATTCAAATATCAAACAACTTTTTCATTAAATTAGGGTTTATCACTGTGCATGCACTAAGGCTTAAAGCTGTTTGCTAATCAAGTATCTAAGAACCTAACTTTTCAGTAATGTGCATTAATTTTTATCAAATATTGATATTCAAATTATTATGGTCATGATTGTTATCAATTACTAAGATTCATTTATGAGATAAGTCTTTGTAAATAGACATTTAATTTTGCATAATCAGGAATTGAAACTCTGACCACTATATATCTAAGAAATAAAATTATTTTTTATTTTGTTTATGCGTTAGAATAGCCGTTGTTTATGAGTTTGGACACTCCCAACTTTCCCATTTGGTGGCCCATTGTGAGAAACTTCTTTGAACTGAATGTCAAAAGCTTGTACTATGTACCTACGCTCCCAATTAAATTATTATTGCCGACTAGGGCTAACAATAAAAGAAATGTTGATAAATAAGGCTAGTCTTAGAGGAAACCAGAAAATGATGAGCTATCGATAACTTTTGATTGTAAAATCTTGGAAAAATATTAATTTGAAAATTGTATTTGTGGAAGTTCATGAAGTCGTATCTGTGTATGAGTGAATGCATATTGTGAAAGGAGAAGATAATAAACCCATAGAAGTGAAACAAAAAGAAAGCCGAAAAAGAAACCTGTAAAACGCACTTTCGTATTATTTGAATAATGTGTATTGTTCTTATAGGAAGTATTTTTTGTTTAGGTTATTCGTACTAGACGCATTTCCTCACTTAGTACTTTCAACGTTTGTAAGGCTTCTGGTTAGTTATGAGATTTTTATTGAGTTAATTATAGTGAATTTGTATGACAGTTTGATGTTAGTATTATTTTAATTATAGAATAAATATTATAACATTTTAAGTTTCTATTTTTAAGGAACAAAAAGTGATCCATTAAGTCATTATTTTTATCCTTTTTAAGTGCATAGAGGTTATGAAACAGTTATTATATTGTTTAGAGATAAAACGCAGCCCATTATTTTTGAATCTGTGATGACCAGAATTTATATAAAGGGAATGTGCTACTATCAGTTTTGATCACTAAGCCTACTCCTCTATTCAGAAAAACACACCATCAAGTTTGAGTGAGATAAGGTTTAGAAAAAAACAAAGTTGTGGTATTCCCGAGTTGAAAGGTGATAATTATAAGGTTTGGAAGGAGAAAGTTCTTCTTCCTTTAGGCTGGATGGACATTGACTATGTTATTAGAGAACCAGAACCACCGGGTATTAATGAGACCTGCACTCAAGATGCCATTGATCTTTATGAAAATGGGAGAGGTCAAATCGTCTCTCCGTAACATTCATAAAAAATAATATTTTTGCTGGGATCCGAGGTTCAGTTGACCAGTATGAGAATGTCAAAGATTTCCTAAGGGCTCTTGATGAGCAGTTTACGACATCCAATAAATCTCTTGCCAACACCCTTATAATATAGTTTTCATCCTTAAAGCTCACTGGAATTAAGGGAGTGCGTGATCATATCATGCGCATTAGGGACATTGTGGCTCAACTGAAAGCTTTGGAAGTTACCATGTCTGATTCTTTCTTGGTACACTATATTTTGTGCACTTTGCCTCACCATTGTGCCCCCTTAAAAATCTATTACAACATACATAAAGATAAATGGTCTATTAATGAATTATTGACCATGTGTGTTCAAGAAGAAGAAAGGTTATTAATAGAAGAAGGGGAGAGAGTGAACTTGACTACTTCTTTTGAGAATAAGAAGAACCAAGTTAATAAGAAGGGAAAGATTCCTGCTAAGCCAGTTATTAAGAAGGAGTCTTGTAAAAAGAAAGGACACATGAAGAAAGACTGCTTAAAATTTAAGAATTGGCTTGATAAGAAAGGTACTCCATTTGCCTTTGTCTGTTATGAATCTAATTTGACTAGTTTTAATCATAACACATGGTGAATTGATTCTGGTTCTACAATCCATGTTTCTAATACCTTACAGGGTATGCAAAACCTAAGGAGGCCAGTGGGAAGTGAGCAATATATCTACTTAGGGAGTAAGATGAGTTCGCATGTGGAGGCCATTGGAATGTGCAGTTTAGTTTTAAGTAGTGGTTTTGTTTTGCATTTGGAAAAGACATTTTATGTTCCTTGTTTTTCTAAGAATTTGATTTCTGTTTCACAACTTATACCTTTGGATTTTTCATTTAATTTTTCAGATTCTGGTTTTACATTAATGCATAAATCCAAAGTTGTTGGTTTTGGTAAATTATGTGATGGTCTTTATTCCATTATTTTGCAAAACAATATCGCTTATGATTCTATGAACGTTACTGTCGGGTTAAAAAGATGTGTTATGAATGAGAATTCTTCTGTTTTATGGCACCGTAGATTGGGACACATCTCCATTGAGAGAATTAAGCGATTAATCAATGAAGGAGTACTTAGTACTTTGGATTTTACTGATTTTGAGACTTGCGTGGATTGCATAAAGGGTAAGCAAACTAACAAGTCTATAAGAGGTGCTAAGAGGAGTTCAACTTTACTAGAAATTATTCATACAGATATTTGTTGTCTAGATATGGACGCCAGTAGTCCGAAATACTTCATCACCTTTATAGATGACTACTCACGTTATATGTATATCTACTTACTTCGTTCTAAGGATGAAGCTTTGGATGCCTTTAAAATTTTTAAGGCTGAAGTTGAGCTACAATGCGGAAAGCAAATCAAGATTGTGAGATCAGATAGAGGTGGAGAGTATTATGGTAGATACACGGAGAATGGACAAGCACATGGTCCGCTTGCGAAGTTTCTTCAAGAACATGGAATTGTTGCCCAATACACCATGTCGGATTCTCTAGATCAGAATGGTGTGGCAGAAAGAAGGAACAAAACTTTAATGGACATGGTGAGAAGTATGAGGAATAATTCAAAACTTCCTCAATTCTTGTGGACTGAAGCACTAAAAATGGTTGTGTATATATTAAACCGAGTCCCAACCAAGGTTGTCCTATAGACACCGTTTGAGTTATGCAAAGGTTGGAAACCAAGTTTGCGACATATACGCGTTTGGAGATGTCCGTCTGAAGTGAGAATTTATAATCCACAAGAGAAGAAACTAGACCCAAGTACTATTAGTGGGTATTTCATTGGATATGCTGAAAAGTCTAAGGGATATAGATTCTATTGTCCATCGCATAACACTAGGATTGTGGAGTCAAGAAATGCAAAATTTCTTGAGAATAACTTGGTTAGTGGGAGTGATCAATTTCCAAACATTGGGAATGAAAGGGATCACTATGAAGCTCAAACCTCTAGCTCAAGTGATAGATTGGTTGTCATTCACACCCCTCAAACACAAATGGGTGTTAGAAAAACAATAATTGAAGCTTCACAACCTGCTGAAAATGACCTTCCTGATTAAGTTGCTAATGAGGAACAACAAGATGATGTTGAACAACCTACTGAACAGTTCTTGAGCAACAAGTTCCTCAGGAAAATGATGAGGCAACATTAAGAAGATCTACTAGATTTAAAAGGCCAACAATTCCTAGTGATTATATAGTGTATTTGCAAGAAGTTGACTACAATATTGGAGCTGCAAATGATCCTGAAACGTTTTCACAAGCCATGAGTTCTAAAGAATCAAACCTATGGTATGATGCCATGAAAGACGAGATGGATTCTATGGCATCCAACAAAGTCTGGGATCTCGTTTAGTTGCCTAATGGTGTAAAATCCATTGGATGTAGATGGGTCTTTAAAACCAAGAAAGACTCAAAAGGCAACATTGAGAGACATAAGGTAAGACTTGTTTCCAAAGGGTTCACTCAGAGAGAAGAAATTGACTACACAAAGACTTTTTCTCCTATATCTAAGAAAGATTCCTTCCGATTAATTATGGCATTAGTAGCTCCTTTTGATTTTGAGTTACATCAAATGGATGTGAAAACAACATTCCTTAATGGTCATCTGGAAGAAGAGGTTTACATGAATTAACCTGAAGGATTCTCTTCTAAAGACAATGAACATTTAGTTTGCAAGCTTAATAAATCCATCTATGGCTTAAAACAAGCCTCCTGCCAATGGTATCTAAAATTTCATGATGTTATCACTTCATTCAGTTTTGAAGAAAAAGCCATGGATCAATGCATATACCAAAAGGTCAGTGGGAGTAAGATTTGTTTCCTTGTATTATACGTGGATGATATTTTGTTTGCAACCAACGATAAGGGTTTGCTATATGAAGTGAAACAATTTCTCTCAAAGAACTTTGACATGAAGGATATGGGAGAGGCATCTTATGTCATTGACATTAAGATTCATAGGAAAAGATCTCGAGGTATTTTGGGTTTGTCTCAAGAGACCTATATCAACAAAGTTTTAGAGAGGTTTAACATGAAGAATTGTTCACCAAGTGTAGCTCCCATCGTGGAGGGTGATAAACTCAATTTGAATCAATGTCCGAAAAATGATTTTGAGCGGGAACACATGAAGAATATTCCATATGCTTCAGCTATTGGAAGCCTTATGTATGCATAGGTTTGCACTAGACCTGACATTGCATATGTTGTTGGAGTTTTGGGAAGATATCAGAGTAATCTAGGTGTTGACCACTTGTTTTGAGGCTACCTCGCATGGTGTATGGTTGAAGAGTTTCATTTATGGGCTTAAAGTTGTGGACTTTATTTCTAGGCCATTAAAGTTGTACTGTGACAACTCTGTTGCGGTGTATATGGCTAAGAACAATAAAGTGGATGTCGAAGTAAGCACATTGACATCAAATACTTAGCCATCAAAGAATGTGTTAAGGAAAAGAAAGTGGTCATTGAACACATAAGCACTAAGTTGATGATTGTTGGTTCTTTAACTAAAGGCATGCCACTAAAGAATTTTAAGGATCATGTAGTGCAAATGGGACTTGGTTCCATGATGTAATTTCATTATCAGTACATTTGTTATTTTCAATGAAACTCTTATTCAGTTTGAGGTTTTTCTCATATGTTTTTGTGCACATTTATTTTGAGAAGATATCATTTAGTTTTGATCTAGCATAAACATATGGTTTATGTATTAAGTTGAGAGCTATTGTTGATAGAGATATATATTGTGGTACATGGAAGATAACACTCACTATCAGAGTACTTATCGCCATGACTCGTATATATCCTGTCACTTATTGTGGTTAATAATTGGCTAAATGGACCAAGTGGGAGAATGTTAGCATTATTTTAATTATAGAATAAATATTATAGCATTTTAAGTTCCTATTTTTTAAGGAACATAAAGTGGTCCGTTAAGCCATTATTTTTATCTTTTTTAACTGCATAGAGGTTATGAAACAGTTATTATATTGTTTAAAGGTAAATCTCAGCCCATTATTTTTGAACCTGTGATGGCCAGACTTTATATAAAGGGAATGGGTTACTCTTAGTTTTGATCACTAAGCCTACTCCTCTATTCATAAAAACACACCATCGAGTTTGAGTGAGTTAAGGTTTAGAAAACAAAGTTGTCTTTGTGTTGGGATTACAAAATTACAATGACAGGAGGTACGCACATTATTCTTTCATTCTTGCTTCCGCTGTTCTTGATCTGAATGTGTTACTGTCATAATTATGTAACATGTTTAGATCAATTTTACTCTACTCTATTTTTATCATTTGATAGATTAGTTTCTTTGATTAAGTTTTATTTTACTTTATGTATGTACATTGCACAACTCAAAGTAAATTGACAAATAATCGTATTATCTGTGTGTTTCGTATCTGGTATGATTGTGATTTTTTGAATTGATTAAATTATGGAAAGAAATTAAATAGAAAGAAATTAAAACAATATTTTTTATAAAAAAAATTAAAAAATAAGAATATGTTTCGATTCTAGAAAGAACAAAAGCATAAAATAAAGAATAAACTTTAATTATGAATCAAAACCTAAAGTCCTGTCTCTTTTTATCTGCATCTGAATATATTTTGATTAAAGAATCGAAACAAAATTTTCAAAATAACTAGTGTCAAAATTCTTTTTGTATTATCAAAATTTAAACTTTATTACAAGAAACTTATTAAATAATAACCAATTTTAAAGATAAAATTAATTAGTCATTATGTCGACTAATTTAAATATCATAAGTTAAAAATTATTAGTATCTATAATAGTTTCTATAATAAATAAAAAATTATTAATTTTTTTTAGCTAAAAGTTTGGTGAATCATGTTCGAGACTAATAATTTTTTATTTATTATATGGACTATTTTTTACACTAATAATTTTTAAGTTATATAATGATATTTAAAGTAGTTAATATAGTAATTAATTATGTTTATCTCTACAACTGAATGTAATTTAATAATATTTTGTAAATAAATGAAAAATCTTGTTGTATTGATTGAAAGAATAAAAGGCGATAGTACAAAAGATAAAATAGTAAGTTTTTACAATTAATTTGGAAGAAGGAGAATCTTAAAAGTTACATAAACTTTATAAAAACTGTGTATTAACTATTCACTTATTTTCATATATTATCTTCTTAATTTTTTCTGTGTTCTCTTTTAGAGTATCACTTTTTTTTACCTAAGCTCTTGTGTTGTGTCCTTTTCCACCCTTTAATAGAAAATGTGAAAAATGAAGTACAAGTATTTATTTCGTGTTGATACCAATTAAAATGGGTCAAAGTCTAACGAATGCAGATATGATGAATGTGAAACAGTTAAGGCTTGGTATGATCTGGAGAATTTATTTATAAGGTTATGCTTGAAAAACGTATCATTCCAGAAGGTTTTACTTTCAATTTATGTTCAGAAATTTGTAAGACTACATTAATATTGTAAGAGTTTCATCTACATTCAATGGCATGTTGGAAGAATTTCATAAGGTCAAACTCATTAACCATTGACTCAACGTATAATTTATGTGTGTAGTTTCTTTTGCATTGAAAATGTATTGTAATTGGTTAGACTTACAATGTGTTTTCATTGGCACCATGTTTCATGAAACATGAGAAAACGTTGAAGAATTGTTTTTGAATTTTTATTTTGAAAATTGTCGCAATTTTTCACAAAGGAGTTCATAAACTACAATGGAATCGTGACTCCAAAGACTTGCAATGTGTTTGGTGTGATAATATCTGTTTTATGAACATGAGAGACGACTATACATTTGCTTTTTCCCCTTTCAAAGTTTTTCAAATACTATAAAGAAATCTCCAATATTACATTTGAATAACAAATTATTTCTAACAAAAGTAAGGCAGTGTCTTTTTGCATCTTCCTAAATATTTTTCCTGCATGTCCACATAAAATGTTTTCCCATTTTTTCTTTAGAGATTATACAATCTCAAAGTTAAAAGTAACTTCCACATTGTGTAATTTATAACTTTTTCTTTACTGTACAATTTGAAAGTTTTTTTTTTTTTTTTAAGAAAAATTAGCTATCAAATTATATAATTCAAAAGCTAATGTTAGCTTCAAGATTGTACAATTTAAAAGTCAAAAATGATATATGTATGGTACAATTTGAAAAAGGATAAAATGGAATTTTTCTTATACTTGTGCAAGAAGAAGCTTATGGAAGTGCATGAAAAAACTCTCCAAATAATATAAGTTCATAGAATGGCCCATCCAATGGGCTTTGGGATAGAATTCAAGAGAAGGGTACTTTCTTCTTGCACCTTTCTTTTTTTTTTCTCCCTAAAATTCATAAATCTCCTTTTACCCCTGTTAAAAATCTTAATAAACCTAAATATATTCCAGAATATATAATTTAGAATTTATTTTTTTTAAATACTTTTCGTTTTGGGTATGAAAAATACATTTTTTTTATTATCTATTTTGGATTTCATATCCAAAATTATCCTCTAAAATACATAATCCATAATTTTTTAAAATGTTTCAAAAACATGCATTCTTAAGGTAATTTTAAATTTAAAAATATCTTTTAAAATATACCATCTGAAAAATATTTTTTTTAAATATATTTATAAATATACAATCTAAATGTATTTTATATATATATATATATATATATATATATATATATATATATATTTCAGAATGTGGATTCTTAGATGCATGCAACTGGGAATCTAGAATGCATACACCTTTTATTGGAATTATTTTATTCTCTGTTCTGTACATTTATGTTCATATATTTATATTCTATTTTATACTTATATTTCTTTTTTATATTGTTCTGAACAATTATATATATCAATTGTACTCTGTCCTTATCATTGAATAAGAAATATAATATTTCATCCTTTCTTTTCTCATAACATGGTATTAGAAGAAAATTAATTATGCATCACGTTCTTCCGCAACCAATTTTGTTCTTGCTTAGATCTGCATCCTCTACTTTTTGTTCTTGGCTTTCCTGCCTTTTTCTTCTCCTTCTATGGCTACTCCCTCTGTTACTCTCGCATCATTGCAAGATACAACACACTACTATTACATTCACCCTAATGAGAATCCTTCACTGGTGCTTGTTTCTCCGATTCTTGAAGGTCACAGTTATCATGGATGGGCTTGCTCGATGTTTATGGCACTATAAATGAAAAATAAGTTTGGCTTTGTTAATGGTTCCATTCCTTGTCCAGCTAATAAAGATCCCATGGTTCACGCATGGAAGCGTTACAATAATCTGGTTTTATCTTGGATCAATCATTCTATTTCTCATGAGATTGCTACAAGTATTATTTGGGTTGATTCTGCCACTGTGGCATGGAAGGATCTCAAAGATCGGTTCTCCCAAGGTGATTCTGTTCAAATTTCACAATTGCATCAAGATCTTTATTCAATGCATCAATCTAACCTAAGTGTTACTGCATATTACACTAAAATGAAGATTCTCTGGGATGAACTTTGTAATTTTTGCCCAATTCCTGAATGCCAATCTTCTGCTTCTTGTTGTGTTGTTTCTAAGACAATGAAGGAATATCGTGAAAATGATTGTGTTCTTTGCTTTCTTAGAGGCTTGAATGATAATTACTTTGTTGTCCGCTCTCAGATCCTTCTCATGGATCCCTTGCCTTCTTTACCCAAAATTTTTCGATGATAATTCAACATGAGTGACAATTACAATCAGGAATTCTTTCTCAGCCTCCAGTCATGGCGGCATAAGTTTCTTAATCTAAACCTTCTTTTTCTACCTTCAATGGCAGAGGTAAACCCTCCCCTACCAATGATTATGGCCGGAGAAAATCTTCATATCAAGGTTCTCAGGCTCGTTCCTCAGGGGGAAGGTTTGGTGCACCTCTACAATGCACTCACTATGGTAGGACAAACCACACCATTGATACATGTTTTTTGATACATGGACTACACCTGATTTCAAATCAAAAAAATCCACAATGTTACCACAGATTCTTCTACAACAGTTCCTTATAATAATTCTCAGGCATAGTCACATTCCTCAACTTTGGGACTTTCTCAAGAGCAAATTCATGGTCTATTGACACTTCTCCCTCAATCTAATCCCACAGCCCCACATTCTACCAATCTAGTGAGCTCTCATAATGTTTCCACTTCTTCTCAGCTCAAGGTAATATCTATTCACAATGGATTCTAGACACAGGTGCTACTGATCATATATCCAATTCTTTGTTTCATTTTATTTCTTATCATAGAATGTCACCAATTACAGTATCACTACCCAACAATAATTCTTCATTTGCTCATTTTTCTGGCACAGTTTCACTTAGCCCACACCTTACTTTACATAATGTCTTGTTTGTTCCCAATTTTTCAGTCAATATTATTTCGGTCACAAAGTTAATTAAATCTCTATCTTGTATACTTAACATTTCTGAATTTTCCTGTGAAATACAGGACAAGTCAACCCTGTAGATGATTGGGAAGACTAAAGAAAGAGATGGCTTGTATGTCATGATAGTTCCTGCATCCACACCCTTCGGTTCACCAGTTGCTACTACCACTGAGAATTCTATTGCTTGTTCTACAATAAGACAGAACTCTATGGATATTTGGCACTATAGACTAGGACATCCTTCTTTTTCTTGTTATACCAAATTACGTAACATGTATGTCACTTTACCAGATACAAAATACACTCATTGTGATGCTTGTCATTATTCTAAGCAAAGGAAATTGCCTTTTCAATTAAGTACTACTGTTTCAAAAGCTCCTTTTGATTTAATTCATGTTGATATTTGGGGGCCTTATTGTACTTCTTCTGTTGATGGTTTCAAATATTTCTTAACTATAGTGGATGATATGTCTAGATACACATGGATTAAATTGGATTAAATTGATGGCAAGTAAGTCAGATACAAGATCACAACTTATTAGTTTTGTTTCTTATATAAAAACACAATTTGCCATTGATGTAAAAGCTGTTAGATCGGATAATGGTAATGAGTTTGCAATGACAAATTTTTATAGACAAAAAGGGATACAACATCAATTATCTTGTGTTGAAACACCTCAACAAAATGGAGTTGTTGAGAGAAAACATCAACACATTCTCAATGTTGCTAGATCTTTAATGTTTCAATCCCATTTGCCAATAATTTTCTAGTCTTTTGCTGTTCGTTATGCTGTGCAACTCATTAATATTTTACCTTCCAAAGTTTTGGCATATTTTTCTCCATCTCAGCTGTTACACAATGTTAAACCTGACATTACTTACTTGCGAGTTTTTGGCTCACTTTGCTATGCTTCAACTCTTCAAGCACAGAGAACAAAATTTCAACCTCGTGCAAGAAAATGTGTTTTACTTGATTTTAAAATAGGAGTGAAAGGTTACCTTTTGTTAGATTTCAACTCTAGGGAAATTTTTATATCAAGGAATGTAGTATTTTATGAAAACATATTTCCTTTTCTTACTAGTGACAAGCACACACCTATTGATACACATAATTCCTTGGATTTTGTCACCAAAATCAATTCGTCTCCATCACCTTTTTTCTCAGAAGTTACTGATCAACCCTCTTTACTACCTACATCTCCTCCTTCTATTGTTCCAGACCCTACTAGTTTTTCTTCTCAACCTATTTCTGTTGAACCTACCACTACTACTCCACAAAGGAAATCAATCAGGCCAAAACATAAACCATCTTATTTGTAGGACTATCATTGCAACATGTTATCTACTTCTTCCGCCACTCAGTCATCCACAGGTACCTTATATCCTATCTCTTCATATCTCTCATATGATGCATTATCATCTCTTCATAAATCATATGTATTTAATCTTTCCCAAGTTATTGAACCTAAAACCTATAACCAAGCCATCAAACATGATTGTTGGAGAAATGTCATGGATCAAGAAATTTCAACTTTAGAAAATGCCAAAACTTGGGTTTTGACTGATCTACCTTATGGAAAGCAACCTATCAGATGTAAATGGGTATACAAAATAAAGAGGCATGCTAATGGGAGTATTGAACGATACAAGGCAAGGTTAGTAGCCAAAGGCTACACACAACAACAAGGCTTAGATTACTTTGAGACTTTTTCACCTGTTGTCAAACTCACAACAGTAAGATTGGTTCTGGCTTTAGCAGCTTCCAAACATTAGTATTTACATCAACTAGATGTAAATAATGCCTTTTTACATGGGGACCTAGATGAAGAAGTATACATGTCTCTTCCTCTTGGCTACAAAACAAAAAAACTAGGGCAAGTTTGCAAGTTGTTGAAGTCTTTATATGGACTCAAGCAAGCCTTAAGACAATGGAATTACAAGTTGACAACTACTTTACTTTCTTTGGGCTACATACAATCAAAATCAGATTATTCACTTTTTGTCAAAAGTGATTATGCTCATATCACCATCTTACTTGTTTATGTAGATGATACAGTCTTGGCAGGTGATGACATTCAGGAAATCCAGACTTTGAAGGCTTTATTGAATACAAAGTTCAAGATTAAAGACCTAGGCCAACTCAAATATTTTCTGGGCTTAAAAATTGCAAGATCTCAACAGGGCATTAATTTGTCACAAAGGAAGTATGCTCTAGAGTTACTAGAAGATGCAGGATTGTTGGGATGCCAACCTGTTTCTACTCCTATACAGCCAGGTACAAAATTTTCCAAGACAGAAGGGAAACCCTATTCCGATGTGCATGCCTATAGAAGACTTCTTGGCAGGTTATTATATCTAACCAACACAAGACCAGATTTATGTTTTGCTGTTAGTACTCTCAATCAATTTCTTCAAATCCTTTGGAAGATCACTATGCAGCAACAATAAGGATCCTGAGATATATCAAGAATAATCCAGGACAAGGATTATTCTTTCCCTCCAACACAGAACATGCTCTCAAGGCTTTTAGTGATTCTAATTAGGTTGTTTGCCTTGACACTAGAAGGTCTGTGACTGGTTTTAATGTGTTCTATGGTGCATCCTTAATCAGCTGGAAATCCAAGAAATAAGGTACCATATCTAGATCATCAACTGAAGCAGAATATAGAGCCTTAGCTTCCACAACATGTGAAATTCAGTGGCTTCTATATTTGCTCCATGATTTGAAACAACCTCTACTACAACCAGTTCCTCTGTTTTGTGACAATCAATCTGCTATACAAATTGCACAGAATCCAACCATGCATAAGAGGAAAAAGCATATTGAAATTGATTGTCATCTCATAAGGGATAAAGTTCAAGTTGGTGTAATTAAGCTCCTGCCCATTTCTACTTCAGCACAACTTGCAGACATTCATACTAAAGCTTTACATCCAGCACAATTTCAATCCTTGTTGTCCAAGTTGAGCATTAAGGGTATATATATTGCAGCTTGAGGGGGGATATTGGAATTATTTTATTCTCTATTCATATATGTGCATTTATGTTCATATATTTATATTCTGTTTTTATACTTATATTCCTTTTTTATATTGTTCTGAACAATTATATATATCAATTGTACTCTCTCCTTATCATTGAATAAGAAATATAATATTTCATCCTTTCTTTTCTCATAACAACTTTTTCTGTTTATTCTTTATTAAAATATTCTTTATCTCTTCTTTATTCTCTTCTCATGGTGTCTTTCCACTCCAACCTTCAAAGCGAACTCTTTTCTCATCACAACAACCCGATCACAAGAAGTGTTGCAATCTCACGTAACACACTTCCCTTGCTTTTGTTGGAGGGTAGCATTGTGATGAGTCATGATTCCTCATGAGAGCATAGAGGACCTTCCAAAGAAGATTACAAAAAACATGATAAGAAGGGAGACCTCTGATCCATCATATTTGAGTTTATTTAGAACTTGTTTGTGTTAACTTTATTTTTTGTTGACTTTGTTTGTGTTGACCTTGTTGACTTTGTTTGAGTTGACTTGTTGATACTTTTTGTTGGTGTGTTTGTTTATTAGGATTTTTATATGGCCATCTTGAAGGAGAAGAACACCTATTTAGAGAGGAGTATATACTTGGACTAGCCACACACATATGTAGAGCATGGAGCTTGGAGAGCACAAGGATGTCACGCCTCTCACACCAAAGACGTCTTTTTAGATGACATAAACAAACTTTTGTGTTATTGCTTTTGTGTCCTTTAGTTTTTGCTAAGAGGTGTCATCCCTCACTTATAAAAGGAGACCTCCTTATCTTGTAAAAAGGTTGGATACTTTGAGATTGTCTACATATATTTGACCAACCTTGTGAGGAGCTCTCCCTATAAAGTGTGTTTAATTTTACTTCAAGCCAGTGCATGTCTAACTAGACTCTACAATTTGAGAATCTTTAGATTTTCTTTTCACCTTGAGCCTTTTTAGCTCACTATTATTCCTTAATATTTTATTTATATGAAAAGGAAGATCAATATTGTTATTCAAAATGAGTCACAACTTGAATATAATTTATATGATGTAAGCATTAACAATGGGAAGCGACTACATGAAAATCAATCATACTTGAAAATCAATCATAACTAATAAATAAGATAGAACTACTAAAATATGAGTCATAACTTGGAATGAATCATTACTCAAGAATAAATCTTTATTCAAAAGGAATTACATAATGAAAGTATAATAAATTACAGTAACACAAATGAGTTATATAGTGCAACTACTACCAAGTGAGTCAACTCTCAATAAGGTCATGTTATGTCACTATGAAATTTGGAATCCTAATGATGCTCATACTCCAAATAAAAAAAAATCAATCAATGTTGACTTGCCTTTTGTCACAAAAAGACTAACAAACCAAAATTCTCCGTAATGTAGAATAAGGAACCCTAGGTATCAAATTCGTGGACTTGGTTCGTATTAAATTCTATTTTTGTATACTTAACCTTGCTAACAAAGTGCAATGGAAGGAAGAAATCAAACCTAAAAATGTCTTAAATGATATCAAAATGCATGAATGTATTTTAAAAGGTCCTAAATGTATGCTGTGAGAAATGCAAGAATGCATGCAACTAATCTATACGACCTAGTAAATGAAAGGTATGCAATGGAAATATATATCAAAATGTAAAATATAAATTTATGCACATGGGCTTAACCTGGATATTTTTACAGCTTCTAAATTGAAATTTCAGTGCACATTTTTTTTATTGCAACTTAGAATTTACCTATGTGAATGCCTAGGCAAATCTAAAATGCTTATTAAACATGAACTATAATGTACAATGTTGAAAACTAAATGCAAGTTTGACTATGATGTAGTGATGTTATATGCACTTATGAAACGAATCCACTAATCTCTATGTGATGCAGCAAGTAGAAAAATAATAAGACTCATAATTTGATACCAACATATGCATGGAAATCTGAAATTGAAATGATTGTATGCTATATGTATGTGTGTAAACAATTTCAGTGAACCTAGAATAAAATGTAATTCATGAAGTAACCTTAGGTTGAACTACCAATTGAACCAGATAAAAAGAAAAGGTGCAAGTAATTAAACTAATGTAGTGTTGCTTATGCCTAAGTTGCAATCCTAACCAGATATTAATGGTCAAATAGTAGGTTCAAAATTGATGGAATACCCCCTAACCATGGTCCAAGCACATTCAAGAAGAGGAAGAGTTATCTATGCAAAGTGAAGGAAAGCTTTTTCTCTTAGGCCATCATGGAGCACCTTTAATAGATTAGAAGTATTTATACCTTGTATTAAGGGTCAAGTAGTGCAGGATTTCTTGTTAGACCTTGTATTAAAGGCTAAGTAATGTAGGGTTTTTGAACAATCTTACTTAAGTTGTAGGGCAATATTTGCACCTAACTTAAGCTTATATTTGGTGATTGGTTTTGTAACCCTAGCTTAGTGGAGGGTGTCTCACATGAGACATGGTGGTCACATGGGAAGCCCCTGAAGTACCTTAAAAACACTAGAATTGGGGGTTGAATAGTGTTAATGGAAAAATTCTTTTCGCAATCCTTTTGATATAGTATGTTGTAGAGCTTTATGATTTTCTTTTAAATGCTTAGACACTTTACCTAATAGAAGATTGTTTCAAGAAATACTTTTGTCATGCTATTCAGAATGTACACTACAGAGTTTATATGAACGTCCTTTGTTTAATAGCAATTATTTAGCTCAGGAAGTTCGTGCGTTTAGAAATAAAAGTTCAATTACAAGTTTTGTAAGAGAAGCATTTAGGTAAGAGAGGAATTAATTGCACAGAAATCTTATACTGGTTCAGTCCAACTGAGCTACATCCAATCTCCTCCGCAGAGGGTTCCACTATAATCTTCGCAAGATTACACTGAGTATTCGCACCACTCTTGGTCTTCTCAGTCAACGAGTAACCACTTGTTACCCTATACTGGATGAGTATTCTTACTACTCATGATCTTCTCAATCAGCGAATAACCTCATGTTACCCTAGATTGGATGAGTATTCGCACCACTCTTAGTACTAAGCAACTTTGCCTAGATTTCCTTAACTCAACAGAATTTCAACAAGTGTTTTAATTCTCTTCAAAATTGCAATCAATGATTACTAACTATTATCACAAAGATGAAGCTTAAAAGTTTTGATGATGTGTCAAAGTCAAGTCTCAAGTGCTCATGTTACAAGAAGACCTTTATGAAGACTTGGTTTTATGTTAAAGTTTTTCTAATTCAGTAGTTTTATGTATAGGGTTTTATTTATCCCTTATTACATGTACTGTGTGTTAAAAGTTTTCCAAAAACTCATTTTGCCTTGGAATAATCGATTTCCAACTAATGATAATCGATTATCCATAATCGATTATGGTAAGTCATAATTGATTATCACGAGTAATTATGATAGTTTTCAAGCATGATTTTTACCGTTGTGAATACATTAAATGTATAATCGATTACCTCATTTAGATAATCGATTATCACGCGTTAAATAGTTGATAACGGGCTTTTGGAGGTATCCTTGAGTGAAATCTTTATAAATTGGATTGAGAATCTCATTCTAAATTACTAAATACATATATTTCAAAAATCTTATCTATTTTGTTGTGTGTTTTAATAAGTGTGTTATAAGATTTATGTAACCTTTGTACTTATGCCTTTGAGAAATTGGTCTGGGCATAGAGCGAGAACTTTCATGGGAGTTGTGATTGAGTACTTTTGTTGGTTCTGACTTAAAAGCCTGTTATTCTTTGTGAAGATTCAAAGAAAGTGTTCATCCTTTATGAAGATTCAAAAGAGGTGATCATCCTTTGTGAAGATTCAAAGGAGGTGTTCATCTCTTGTGGCTTTCAGGGGAATTGAGTTTCATCTCTTGGGGTAACAAGAGAAGTTTTCTAACCTTAAAGTTGTTTATTTTCTTTGTGATTGTAACAGTTTGTTGGTTTGTGAGAGTGGATCATTAATTCTCTTTTGAGATTAACAATTGGATGTAGGGTCCCTGTGATCTAAACCAGTATAAAATCATTTGTTGTGCAATTTTCTCTCTTCCTTACTCTCTTATTTCTTTTAATTTATCGCTAAGGAGTTTAAATTAAAAGAGAAAATATTTAAAGGCACGATTCGCAATAAGAAACCAATTCACCCCCTTCTTGGTTTGTTGTTCATGCTAACCATTCTGCTGCACTACTCTGACAATTGGTATCAGAGCTTGCTTTGATAGTAATTCAATGATGAGGCAACATCAAACCTTTGTTGAGGGTGTCTCTATCAACAAACCTCCATTGTTTACTAGAGAAAACTATGCTTTTTGGAAAGTTAGAATGCAAATCTTTATGACATCTGATGATAAAAGAAGATCCCAACACAATGTAAGGGCTCATAATATAATATCATTTGCTTTAACTGTTGATGAGTTTCACATGATATCTACTTGTAAGAATGCTCAAGAGATGTGGGAGATGTTAAGGGTCACTAATGAAGGAACAAATGATGTTAGAAGGGCTAGAAGGAATACTTTAATCTAAGAGTATGAGATGTTCCACATGAAGCAGGGAGAAACCATCATAGATGTTCAGAAATGCTTTGCGCATATTGTGAATCATCTTATCGGGTTAGGTAAGTCCTTTGATAATGATGAATTAAATATAAAAATTCTTAAATCGTTAGATAGGACCTAGGAACCAAAGGTGACCGCTATAAGTGAGTCACAAAATCTCAATACCATGTTAATGACTGCATTGTTTGGTAAATTGAGAGCACATGAACTAGATCTCAGAAGACTAAATGAAGATGAAGACAAATGCAAGAAAAAGACTCTGACATTCAAATATGAGATTGAAAAAGGTAAAAATCTTAAGGGAGAAGAGGACTCTGAAGAAGAAGAAGAAGAAAATATGGGTCTCTTCATTAAAAAGTTTAACAAATTCATGAAGTCCAAGAAAAGAAGAAGATTCAAAAAGCAGAAAGTAGGAGAATCAAGAATTCCTCTCAAACTACCTTGTTATGGTTGCGGAGAGAAATGACATATGAAGGAAGATTGCCCAAACCCAAAGAAGGGTGAAAAAAGAGGCCAAAAGAAATTCTTCAAGAAAAAGAAGGTGTATATTGCTTGGGAAGAAGATAATGAATCTACAACAAGCTCAAACGACTCTGATGAGCATGCCAACATATGTTTAATGGTTGACGATGATATTTTTGAGAATCAAGTAAGTTCCTTTAGCGACTCTGAAAATTCAAATTATAGTGATAATGAATTGTTTGATACATATAAAGAATTATTGTTTGAATCAGAAAATTTGGATATTGCTCACAAGAAATTGAAGAAAGATTTTAAAGTGACTTCTTAGAGAAGATAAAGGTCGAATAATTGGAAGATCAAGATTTGCAGCACATAGTTGGATTGTTGGGTATCGATCAGGACAAGTAATTTTTTCTAGGTACATATGGTATTCTTCGATTTAAGAGAAGAGTGTGCATTCTAGCAAAGTCAGAGTTAAGAAGAATGATCCTAGAAGAGGGCGACAATAGTCATCTTAGCATACACCCTGGTATGACTAAGATGTATAAATATTTGAAGGACTCGTTGATAGACGGGGCCTAAGTCCAAGTTTCAACTAAAGCACGTTTTAATATTACTTTGTATTACACATGTGGTAGCTAGAATTTGAGCACATGTTTTACATGGTAGAAGGGATTCTCGTCCCTATAAAAGGCACACTATCACATTTGTAAAGTAACTTTGAGATAAATGAATTGTACATTCTATAGAGAATTACTCCAGAACCAATTCACCTTTGAAGTTCAAGGCTAAAGAATCCAAGGGATTCTCTCTAGCCACTTTTCATTTACACTTTCCATTCTCCTTCATTTTCCACATCAGAATTCTTCCTCCACCTAAACATCATTCCACCAATCCTCTTCAGCCACACATGTGTCCTGCACCATCCGCCACGTACACGTCCATTCTCGCTGCGTCATCAACTTCATCAACCACGTTTCATACTCGCACCTTAGAGAATCATGTCATTCTTCATTTTCATCTTCCTCACGTCATCCATCTCTCTCTCGAGAGAGAGATCTTCATCCACCAATCACGGTTAGCACCCTGCTCTTCACATTTTCACCTTCGATTTACCTCTTCCCCTGATTAAAATCACTTTCTCATTCCTTTCCACCGATTTAATCGGTGAAAACTTCTTTTTCACTGATTAAAACGTCACAAACCCCCAATCCTAGAATCTAAACTGATTAAAACCTTCCTTACCTTCAATCCTGGAGTTTTTCACCGATTAAACCATCAATCTAGGGTTCACTACTTGTTTTCTCCGTCTTCCGCTGTGTTTCTCATGGTTCCTCGCCGATCTGTATCGACCTGGAACTATCACTCGTTCTAGTGGATTGGGATGAATAGAGATGTGGCTAAGTTCATATTGTCGTGTTTGGTGTGTCAGAAGGCTAAGGTGGAGCACCAGAGACTAGGTGGGATGCTACAATAGTTGGAGATTCCTCAATAGAAGTGGGACAATATCTCGATAGATTTCGTAATCGAAGGATCGTGATTCCATCTGGGTAATCATTGACAAGCTGAAGAAGTGTGTTTACTTTTTACCGATCAATCAACGAATGTTGTTGGAGAAGTTGAAAGAGTTTTATATCCGTGAGATAGTAAGGTTGCATGAGGTGTCTACGATTATTGTTTTAGATCCGAATCCAAGGTTCACGTTGAGGTTTTGGTAGACGTTGTAGAGAGCTTTAGGCATGCAACTAAGGATGAGCTTAACATATCATCCTTAGACTGATGAGCAGTCCAAAAGAACCATTCAATCCTTGGAAGATTTTTTAAAGGCATATGTTTTGAGTCATCTTGGAAGTTGCAATGAGGTTCTGCCATTGATTGAGTTCACTTACAACAATAATTACCATTCTAGCATCGACATGACACTTTTTGAAGCTTTGAATGTAAGGAGATGTGGAACGTCGTTGTGTTGGTTTGAAGATGGAGAATCAGTGACAGTTGGTTCTGAGCTATTGCAGCAGACTACCAAAAAGGTGAAGTTAATTTAAGAACATATAAGGACAACTTAGAGCAAGCAAAAGTCTTATGTAGATAAAAGGAGGAGACTGCTGGAGTTCAAAGTTGGAGATCATGTGTTTTTAAGGGTGACACCAACAGCAGGAGTTGGGAGGACTATCAAGTCAAGGAAGTTGTTGCCAAAGTTTCTAGGACCATATCAACTACTCAAAAGGATTGGTCCAATAGCCTATGAGATAACACTACTACTGTAACGCCTCACTTTCCAAGATGTCACGAGTTATTAAAAAATCGGTAAATTTCAAAACTTTATCATAACGCGGAAATGTATTTTCAAAACCTTAACATTTTATGTGCATAATTTATTCAAAACATGATAGTTGTAAAACACTTGCCAAATGAAAATAACGAAGGAAATAAAATAACTCCAATTACATTGTCTTAAAATTCAAACAAAATAATTTTAAATAAAATCCCAAGTTTGCCCATTGTCATCTCTCGAATATATCATGCCTCAGACCATCTGCAACATCATTTGCTCACATATAACACATTATACGATCATTGCCGATAATATCATTCACAACACATAAACAGAAACACATATGGAGTAAGCTACCGATAAAACAATCATAATAATAATAAGATATAAACATATTGGATATATCAACCACAAACCACCCAAAACATAGAAGTAATAACTACATGATTCCTAATCCTCAATTTAATCATATCAACATAGAAGCATATTAACTTAATCATAATGAATTACTCAATTCTCGATCCTTAATCTTAAATCTTCGATCCTTGACCCTTGAACTCTAATTCTTAATGTCATCACTAACATCTCGCCTATAGAACCTTGGTGTATCCACTCAGTAGCACATATGTTAACTACTCACTATAACCATTATAATGACACTAATATCAACATAGCATCACTTGGAGCATCTCAAATACCATGATCATCATCATAGATACATCACCATCATGACTATCCTAGTCATGAATAACATCATGAGCATCACCAAACCATAAACAACATAGTGGAAAGAATGAATCTCACTCCTATATCCTATCTCACCCACCTATAGCCACTTTTACAAACCAATATGTAGCTTCTCCCATAGATATGCTCAAGTATTCCTGCAATTTAGCTAAGGAACATGTAATCTTGCCACACAAGGACAAGGAAAAAACCATCAACCCCACACAAGGAAGGTTTAATACTTGAACAACCCTCCCTATGCACACAAGGCAAAAAAAAAAGCACCTATCCATAGATAGAACCAGGATTTTACAAGGTATAACTAGTAGACTTATCGTCCACTCTCATGCACATCAATCACATACTCAGATACACCTCATCACTCACTTATGCTCCAACCTCTTCCACAAGTCAAACCTGATCGTAAGCATAACCACTAATCCCACTCTTTGATTATCATCACATTCCACAGCTCTCCATGTTTGGTCCATGTTCATTCTTCCACAAAACACAATGTTTCTAGTAAAAATACTCTAGGATTATTCCCAAAACATACACATTTACACAGAATACCCTGTGATAATCGATTATCACTTAAGATAATAAATTATCTTAGTGGTTCTACACAACAAATCACCAGAATTCATCATGTAAGAAGGGATAATTGATTATCATCCCAGATAATCGATTATTTCCAAAATCCCACTCTAAACCAACGCGTAGATAATCAATTATTGCCGAATCGAAACACATCCTAGACAAAATTCAAGTGTTCAAACATACATACCTCAACCTTAAATCACGTGATAACATTCCCAATACATCATTTATGCATTCAAGCCTCATATACCTTTATGAACAAACCTTAATACATACATTACATCACTTGATTCATAAAAAACCTAACATTATGCAGATTATATCCCAAACAAACCTAATATTCTACATACAATTATCATACCATCTTTATAACATATATTTGCACAGTAAAACTCCTAAGCATCATACCTTTGTTCTCCTTTAGCATCAAACCTTGTTATGGGATAACCAACAAAACCAACCATGCATACATTCATAGAAACATCATCGTATATATTTTAAGAAGAAAGGATAAAAGTTTCTCGTCAGAAAATAATAATGAACAACTATTATTTTCACATAACAACAATTAGTCTAAAATAACTATTTTAAATGATAGTTTTATTATTTTTAAAATTTAAATGCACTTCTAATCACTTGAATCTTAGTAAACCAATACTAATAAGTAAGAGTCACAAGTCAAATTAGATATAAATAATATTTATTCACTATTCAACACTCAACAAAAGTTTTATTGTTATCCATCTTATTATTCACTAAATATCTATTTAAAAAATATCTACAAATTTTAAAAAATTAGCAGATATCATATCCATAGATAATTTAAAAAATATATAGATTTTTAAAATAAAATAAAATTACAAAAAAATATATAATATAATATAAATTAAATAAAATAAAAATTTAATTTGAATTTAATTAAAATGTAACCTAATAAAATATAAATTAAAATTTAATTTTAATTTTAATTAAATTAAATTTAATAAAATGTAATTTTAATTTTAATTTTAATTTTTTATAAAATAATAAATACTCATAAATATGAATAATATAATATCAGTTATAAATATATATTAAATTATTCATTATTCGTTATTTTCATATACTTGTTTAAAATATTCACTTATTATCTATAACCAATTTTATTCACGGATATTCTGGACACTAAGAACCACTAGTATTTTTCCATTCCTACTTGTAGGTGTAACCTAATCCTAATCTTAATTTTACTCTTAAAATATGTTTTGGGTAGTCCTCCCTCGGACCGATTAAAAATCACCTTTCTTAGTTGAGACTCCAAACTCACCATAAAGTTCATTTGACCTTTCAAGCATATGGTTTAATTTGGAGTACTCTTCAAACACCTAATTAGCTTGCATTACCTGCAATAAAACTTAGCAACCCAATTTCTACATCGATAAGAACATTATTTGGCCATGTTGCACATAAAAGCGGCGAAAAGAAAAGGTGGAGATCAGACGCGAGAATGTGAGAAATCTATTGATTATATATCAATGTTCATTTTTGACTCTTTACATTGTAAAAAAAAAAATGAGTGGAAAGTGAGCTTCAACTCCAAAACAAAACTATAGCAGCTCAGCTTCACTTTCTAACAGTTTTCTGACCAGGATTTGCCAGGACAACAAAAATGGACATACAAGGGAAGCCCGCTAATCCTAAAACTATCCCTGCCCCCTCTTTAATATGACTACTTTACAATTGAATGCCAACAAAAGAATGAAAAAATAATTTTACATCATGGTCATGGCGATGCAGGGATATGACAAACAAGCTGTAGGATGGTAAACCAAAAACAAATAAAAAATATAGAAGGAAAAAGAATAAAAATAAAAATAAAAATGGATTTACAACCTTTGACAAGGACAACAACTGACTTTGTTGTTTGCCTTAAGGACTGATAAACACAAACTAAGCTTCCCTTGCCTACTCATTTAAAAATTGGAAGGCGGGATTCTCAAGCAGCTCATCAGCCGGTTTCATGTCTGAGAAATCCTTCTCTTGCAGTGATGTAGAGAGGTCATCTACTGAGAAGGGGATGCTGTACAAAGAAGCAAGTATCCGTAAACATGTAGTCATTATTCAACTGAGATATAAAATCATGAACGTAGAATTGTACTAAAAGTTGACCAAGGGGATGCTGTACAAATTGATAGATCACATAAATTAAACGGCAACTACACGGTGTTAAATAAAGAAACTATGTATTAACTTTCCTCTATTGGTTATGATAGCAGATAATATTTCCCCTCCCATGTTCCAAAATTCAAAAGATATATTATGCAATCAAAGCAACATTGAAAGACTTCCTTATACTAGCAATCTCACCTGGAACTGTCATCCAACAAGAAAGAATCACTCTGAGCATTATTAGAGTCCTCAGCCATAAGCACTCTCATGCTTGAAAGGACCTGAAGGGAGAATGGAGCATGTTATCACGCATTTTCCCAGTTATCAGAGAAAATAGGGAAGGGAAAGGGAAAAAAGTTACATCTGGAGATACGCTTCGAGTATTGTAGTTAGCATCCCAATAAAGTGTACATATTCTGTACAGCTGCTGGACACTCATGATCTGATGCAAGCGGGGACACAAGAGAAAAGGTATGAGACTAATAGATTCTGAAAAACGAGCTTAGGTAGACTTGAGCTTATTAGATCTGAAAAAATGTTTTTGATTTCATTTTTTGCTATTTTCATTTTAGACTTTCCAAGTTTATGTTTAGGTCATAAAATCAAGGCAATTTCCTCAACTTCTACTTGCAGAAACGTTTTCATGATGACAAATACAAAGAAACAAAATCTAAACACGAGATCATTTCAAGAACTCGTCATAAAAAAATTGCTCTTATAACAATTCATTATGTTATCAAAGATAGGGAATTTTAAACATTAACAAATTAATGGAAATAATACACAGAGATCTAGATAGATAGAGACTTACTGGGCATAAATCATTAATGATTTCATCATAGGAAATCCTATACTTCTGATGAATAACCTGTACATAAAATAAGACAATAATTAAACCAATAGATGTAATAATGTAATATGTAATTTAAGGCATTGGATTTTGGTCATATCATATAAAAACTTATTAGGAAAAAAAGCTTAGTTTGTCACATTTTATTCAGTTACGGCATTCGACATTGTAATTAATTATTCTAAATACAATTCTTCAGTCTTAAAATCAAGTTGAAAGTTACAGACCACCCAAACTTTATAAAGATTACATTAGCCACATATAATTGATGAAGAACTAAATACACCACCTCGACACTGAAATCAAGGAACCTCCCCACGAAAGTGATAGCATGGGAACGAACTCACATAACACCTAGAGTTATGGGCATAGTGATTGGTCCAACAGAAGAATTAGGTTAGGATTTATATCAACTTAGAATTTGGACTTGGGTTAAGTCAGATGCAATTGTTAGACGATGATTGCTCAAGTTAGTCATAGACTCAATTGATGAGAGACTAAACACCCCATCACAAGATTGCAATTAAGGTGGATTTCCAACATTCAAAAAAAGGTAGAAGCTATAACTAACATAGTTCATAGAACACTAATATTCATTACAAAAATTACAAAAAAACAAAAACAAAGGGGACATAAATAGTGCTGTATTATCAAATAAGACACTTACCAAGAACCCAACAGCCTGTCTAATGTGTTTAAGCTCATCCCAAGATGAACCTGCATACTGCAAACCCAAGCAATTAAGTTAGACTTTGGAGATCAATACACAAGTCCAGATAGCCAAAGATCAAACATAAGTCATCACTGTATTTTATTACAGCCTAAGCAATAAATGTACTAACTAAAAATATAACACCATAATACCATCAACATAACAAATTACCTCCTCTTTTGCTTGGCAGCACCACAACTCCAATTCTGCTAAACCAGCTTTCACATATTCCCCATTGGTAAATGTGCAACAATCACGACGCAGAAGAAGACTAGAAATAATTTATTGAAAAGAAAATGTTAGCTTTTAAGATTATAAGGAATCTTGCAATTATGAATTATTGTGTAGGGAAATAATGTAATTAGGCTTTTTATGAGCTGCATAATTATGTAACTGTTATCCTTTGTATTTGTGGCACTGACTATAAACAAGAGCCTCTGGTGTTTAGTCAAGACACTCGGATAGATTCACATCACGTAACCTCTTATTTTTATTCCTCTTCAAAAAAAATGATGCAAAACAATTCTTTTTTGTTATTGTAGCATGAAAAAAAACCACTTATCTATTAAAGAGTTGAACATTAATATATGAGAATGTTTGAGTGAAGATCTTTTGGATAAGGACTGGGGGTACCTGAAATCCAAAACATTACATCATAAGATGTTACATTAGATCACTAGATTCTGTTGTTTATTTAGGGTTTATTGAAGAACCCTACATCATGCTTTACCAAATTATAGAAAATAGCATGAATTTGGACTACAGGGAAGTAATTGCTTAACACAAACAAGTTAATATGACATTTTGTTTCTTACAAAGTTTTCTTTCAGAGTACAGAGGAGAGTATTCAGTGATTCTATAATGCTCTGCCAATGACCCATGGGCGAATCTTTACCAAAGGATCGGCCAGAACGTAACACTCCCTTAGATGTTCTTGGTGCCTGTATTTCAGCAATAAGATTAGCATGAGGATCAGAACCAAACACACATGTGACTAAAAGGTTAATAGAGCCTCAGAATTCCTTTAGAAATTTCTAGAGAATATCTCCAGAAGGGAGATAGTATATACTATCCAGATCAGGGACTAGCTATGATAGCTCATACAGGATTTAAGACAATGTATCCGACTTCATCCATTAAGTAATAATAAAAAAATTCAACAATAGCCCACCGCATTTCAACAAACCTGGATACATAAAGAAAGCAATGATGCCAATTCTTTCTTCAAGTTGTCCCTAAGGATACCATATATTTTCTCCACATAGGCTGTGAGCTGTTGCTTGAAAAGCAAAGCAGGATATTTAGCTTCTACCTTGCGTACAACCTCCGATGGAGGGGTAGGAAGGCTGGCAGAAGAAGGAGATGAGCGGAAACCCTGCAATCAAACAAATTACAGTGACCTTTTCTGAAAGAGGGATCAGAATTAAAGAAATGCATGGAATATTCAATACCATTGTCATTCTCCCAAAGAGGGACGTTGGATTTGGTGGTTTTTTTACAGGAGTTGCATCAGCAGAACCACCAGATTTCAGACTTTGCTGGAGCAAAAACAATAGTGCAGACATATTTGACAGCCAATAGGCCATAAGATCATTGTCATCTTGATTCTGGAAAGAGTAAGGAAGAAGAAAGACAAAATGTTACAAATGCTCCCATACTTTTCTTTGCAATACCATAAAAAAACATAACTATAGAATATAACATGCAAATTAGAATCACATCATTTTATACCACACAGAAGGTAAAAACATAGTTGATTGTTCAACAAATGCTTATGCAAAGCTCTTGAAGAAAAATGGTTGGAGGGATAACTATAACAATTAAACCATGAACTAGCCCAGGGCAAAAGAAAAGAAAACTGCAATTGCATTTTACTGTTAACATATCTGAAATAGAAAACATATTCACACTCTTAAATTTGAGCTAGGCCTAGGTTAACCCCAAAAGTTAGATCAAGAGGTGAGGAATGCCCAAGCCTTTATAAGTTCTACTAGTGCTATAGCTATAGTTCATGTGGATCCCAAACCAACCCCCATGCCTAGGATTGAACATCTTGAACATCTAGAGCATGGAGATTGTAGGAATTTATTATTATTATTATTGATGTTGTTGTTAAATGTAACTAATGGGCCTTGGGCCATCTCTTTGTATAATCTTGTATTTGAGACATATATACACACACACATATGCTCCTTCTTGGAATAGACACACGTAGAGATTATTTTTGTCTCTTCACCATATATGTCAACATGGTATCATAGCCTAAACTAGATTTGTGCCTTCCTGGAGGACCCACTATTCATTAATGTAAATGTTTTATGGAAATCGTGTTTCATTACGATTGCCAACTTCTTTCTTCAAGATTCTTCAAGATTGTTATGTCGCCTACACAAATCTTTATATGGTCTCAAGTAGTCTCCCAGGGCATGATTACAATTTGGTATGACTAGATGCAAGGCTGATCATTCAGTATTTTATTGTCCATAATTGTTGGATATATCTACTTTGTAGTGTGTGTTGATGACATTATTCTTACTGGTAGTGATTATCATGACAGCCTTCAAATAAAACAACACCTATGTCTTTACAAACTCAAATATTTCTTGGGAATTGAGGTAACACAATCCAACAATGGAATTGTCATTTCTCAAGGGAAGTATGCATTGAATATTTTTGAGAGGGAATTGGACTAATGAATTCCAAGTCCATTGACTCACCAATGGATCCCAATTCCAAACTTCTACCTAGTTAGGGGGAGTTCACACAAATGACTCTTACACGTGATAACCAAGTTTCCCTGCATATTTCCTAAAATTTAGTATTTCATGAGAGGCCTAAACATATTGAGGTAGATCGTTACTTTATCCAAGAAAAGATTGCATCTAGAATTGTTAACTCTAATGATCAATTGGTGGCAAGTATCTTCACTAAATCATTGTATGTTTTAGAATTGATAATATATTTGTAACAAGCTTGGTTTATATGATTTATACAGACCAACTTGAAGGCAGTGTTAAATGTAACTAACGGATCTTGGCCATCTCTTTGTATCTTCTTTGTGTGTGTGTAGAGATTATTTTGTCTCTTCACCTTATATCTCAACAGTTATTATTGCATTAGAAAAGTTGGGAAGCCAAATATATTTCACAGGAAAGCTGCTTAGTCATGTAGATTTTGGGACAGCTGAAGGTGGTCCAATATCAAATCTATGATAGGCTTTGGATCCGTCTTGAATTTGAGCTAAACATAACACAAGTCCAAAAGCTAGAATAACTAGTGTAATGAACATTGTAACTCACTCCCAACTAGAATACACTGCAATAAACAGATAGGTAATATTGCAATACATTAGACTAACTATTCAATAATTTAGAATGTACAAAATTAGAATAACTAGTGTAATTATGGAATGGAATATGGTAAGGATAGGTAAAGGCTCTAATGGTCTAAAATATAATATAAAAAATTTTAAGTTATTAGGTGAAGGTTCAATCTAATAATTTTGAAGGAAAAGTTACCTCAATTGCAGAGCCAATCATCTGGATAAGGCGATCAAATACACTTGTTCGTTCAGCCTCAAATGATTTCCAGTGGAGGAGACATTTATAAATGGTAAATGCAGCAACAGGTTTTCCATGATGGAAACCAATATTTCTCGTAACACAGTTCACAAGTGCATCAACATTCTCCTACAGTGAAAAAAGTGTTAAAAATTTGAACATACTTACACGAAGAAAAGATATATTACACGTCAAAATTTTAAGCACATACATGCTGACGCTCAATGAAGGATCTCCTCAATTTCCCATCAGATTCTGTACCAAACTTCTTCACAGGTGTGACACTCTGTGCTTCCTGCAAACAAGAATTTAAATTTCACTGAACACAACAGATGGCTAGTTGTGGAAAGGTACTAGAGTGTAGAAAGCAATGTACTTACAGAAGTTTTATGATCTTCACCCACATGGTGACCATTTTCCAATTTCTGCTGAAAAAGATAAAATTCCCAAAACTTTAGACTTACATATAGAGCATAAAGACATACACACATTAGCAAGCACGATTTACCTCAGATATGTGGGTAGAAAGGTGTTCTGACATTGTTTTTGACGAAGAATTTAGCAGAGACTGTTGCCGTAGAACCTGGTTTTCGGATTCCATGTCAGAGAATTTCTCTTCGAGCCTATGAATATCAATCAAAACAAAAACTGTTCATGCTAGTGCAGAATCTTATAATTGCAAGTATAGGCTATGGATGATGGCTATTCAAAGACTGTAAATAGTAATAGTTCAAATAAAGATACCAAAGAAGCTTTGATCCCAAACAATACCTCTGCATAGCTGTCTTCAACTGGATTATTTTTGATTCAGCATCCAAAGTCTGCTTCAACCTCTCTTCACTAATTTTGTTTGCCTCTTCATATCTTTTTTCAGTTTCACCAATTTTCTCTTCCAATGAACTCACCAGGCTCTGTAATGAACTCAAGGAAGCTCAAAATTAATAGAAAGAAATGGCCACCTATATTTCCAAATATGTGAGAAATTCATAGTAGACCAAAATAGAAAGAATTTATTTCAGTGAAGAGGAGATATTTATGCCCATAATCAGCTCACCTTGAGTTTCTTATTTTCACTAGTTAGCTTCGCCAACAGAGTATGGTCAACAACAGGAACCTCCTGTATGACAGGTGCTCTCTCAGCTTCTCTTTTTGCAGCCTCTCGTTCCTTTTGAAGTAATAACTTGGTTTCTTTAAACTGAAGTTGCATCTCTTGCAAAGCAGATTGTAGTTTTTCATTTTCTTGTGTTTTTGATTCTTCAATGTCAACCTACATTTGTTAATAGAGACTTAACAAACATAGCAAGGAAAGATACTACATAGTATGTGCATGTGAGAACAAAAATAGGCTTCCACCAATTATACAAATTAGGTTCAAACCACCATTTAAAGTATCTAAAGTAAGAATTGTTATAAAGTTAACAGATTGTACCACAACATTTATTTTAAATTAATTGGAGTCCTTGTCATAATACAGGAAAATTGCCAGTTGACCACAGTAAAATTGTTTGCAAGTTAGAACTGACAAAATAATAACCATTTACCCTCAAGCGTTTTTCTAGCTGCAACCTCAATGTGAGATCTTCAACTTGCTTTTCAAGCTTATTTTTGGCAGCTTGTAGAGCTCCAGTTTCTCTTGCAGCCTGAAATTAATAAAAAAGATTTCAATTGCTGAACAAAAGCAAAAAATAGAAAAAAATCTAGTAATGGTAACATGTAAAACAATAAGAACTATATCAGAACTCCCTTCCTGATAAATACTAGCATATCCTTTGATTCTGACCAAAATAATTGACTTTTTAATGTTATGATTTTCAGGCTAGTATGAGGAAGGTTTAATGACCCCACATAGCAGTACTCCTAACGCACCTTCTCTAAAGACAATGTTATACCCAAGTAAACCAAAAAGTTTACAACTAGGATTGCCAGGTGATGGAATCTGGTCTGCCAATCTTTCCGAGGTGATGATATGTAGAATTGACTAATTGTAGAAGGCGTACAGTTTACAGTGAGTAAAGGAAAAGTACATATGTGAATGATGTACGTAGATGATGAGTCTATAACTGAAACATCTAGGGTATTAGTTAACTATAGTAAAGTTAGTTAGAGAAGGTGCGTTAGGAGTACTGCTATGCACACAACATGCCCATGACAAGTTGAGTATGCAGGAGTAGACAAGGAATCTTAGATAATAATATTGCTGAACTTTGGTTCTTTCTTGCAATTGTGTAAGGTTTTTCCAAGTTACATCCCAATGTACACATTTTATGAGAAACAGATTGGTGTATACAATTTATTTTTGTTAAAATAGTTTATACTATCTTCTGAGCAAAAGTTGTTTTGTGTTGTATCCATCTGTAACCTAAAATACTGGGGCGAATTTATTTCTTTCTCTTTCCTTAAGTTTCTAGTTGAATATAGTGAAAACTCCTTTGTATTCAATATACACATAGGGTCATCTATTTATAATAGAATAAATATAGACTAAGTCCAAAATACAAATAAGAAATAATAACAAACTAACTAATAAAGATAAAAGATAAAAGATAAAGATAATATATCTAACAATTTTATTGTAAGCCATCTATCCCTTTTATGTGTGTGTGTAAATTTGAATCACTAGGGAGATCTAAGTTAAGATCTCTCAACCTCTTTTCTTGATATATACTCTTTCAAGTTTGTACCGGAGCAAGGAGATCCCGCTCTATCAATATTTTCCGGTGAGAAAACATCTTCACCATCTCTAACAGCCTTCCACAACCATCTGATGTCACTGGATTACTACTTTTTCTCCAATGACCACTGATTAATCTCTTCAAGCGACACCCAACTTGACAGGTTTGGTTCTCACTCACGCTCTCTTAATCGAAGGTTTAACAACACAACTCCTCTGTTTCCAACTCTTAAAACTAGAAATCTTCACAAATCTACTAAAGCCTATGCTATGGTAACTACTCTATTAGGTGAGAAATTTGATAGCATTTTGTTCGCCAAATTATTGTTTGTTGTAGGAACACTTGTCTGTGGTATCTATTTCGAATAATGGAGGTAATGAAATATCACAGCAAAGCTAGTATAATCATTGTACTTGTTCCCAGTCAAAATGTTGCCAATTGCAGCTGAGATTTAATGCAGCTAATTAAGATTAAAGTGTTGTTATTCATGCAGTGGCACAATTCGTATGTGAGCCTGAAATAAGAAGGGGAACCTTACTATAGTTCTTATGAATAAGGGGGACAACTTGACAGGTTTTACTTATGATATTTAGTCTTATTTATCAGTGTTATAATTTAGGGTAGAATGATTCATCTTATTATGCTAAGAATACAATCTATATATACAAGGCTACAAAACTATTTTAGGAAGTATAATAATAGCTCCTAGACAACCAGATTCCTATGATTCAGGGATATCCCCATCATATACTTAATTATAATCTGCTAAATAAGGAAACAATAAAACACAAATCTTGACAGAAACAATACATCTAATAAAATAGATTCTAACATGAATATGTATTTTCCATTCCCAGCTTGGAAACAATACTCTCAAAATTGTTGTTGTTCAACCCCTTTGTTAAAATATCTACAAGGTTGTCTTGTGAGGAGACATAAAGAGTGCAGATTAGACCACTGTCTAACTTTTCTTTGATAAAATGTCTATCAATCTCAATATGTTTGGTTCTATCATGCTGCACTAAATTATGAGCTATTCTAATAGCAAATTTGTTATCTCAATAAAGTCTCATCGGCTCATCTGATTTTTATCTTAAGTCATCCAAGATGATCTTCAACCAAATTAGTTCACATATCCCTTGTCCCATTTCCCTGAACTTTGCTTCAACTCTGGATCTGGCTACCACATTTTGTTTTTCACTCTTCCAAATCACAAGATTCCCTCCAAGGAGAGTGCAATATCTCGTAGTTGGCCTTCTATCCACAATTGACCCTGCATAGTCTGCATTTTTATATGCTTCCAGACTTACATTCCTATTTTGTTCAAACAAAATTCCCCTTCCCGGGGTCCCTTTCAAATATTGCACAATTCTTAGTACAACATGTAAGTGAACCTCCTTTGGTTGGTGCATGAACTGGCTAATTAGACTCAGCAAATGCAACATCACGTGTAGTGTGAGATAAATATATCAATCTACCAACTAGTCTTTGGTCCTTGTCAACAACATTACCTTCTACATTTCCCAATTTCAGGTTTGGTTCGATTGGTTTGTAGGCTTGCAAGTTGGCCCAACATTTGTTGCTCCTTCTCATCATCACCTGTCACTATAATATCATCCACATAAACCAGTAATATTGGCACTCTCCTTGACTTAGTGTTTAATGAATAGAGTATGATCTCCTTGACTTTGTTTAAAGTCCAAACCTATCATAACTTTAGTAAACCTTCCAAACCATGCTCGTGGTGATTATTGCAACCTATACAATGCCTTTTTTAGCTTGCAAATAGTGATGGCAATTGTTTTTCCACCATATCCACAGGGCAATTCCATGTAAATCTCCTCTTCAATTTCTCCATGGTAGAAAGCATTTTTAACATCAAATTGTTGCAAGTTCCACCCACAATTAGTTGCTAGGGATAATATCAACCTAACTGTATTCATTTTTGCAACTGGAGGAAATGTTTCCATGTAATCCACTCCATAGGTTTGAATGAATCCCTTAGCTACTAACTTTGCTTTGTACTTCTCAATGGATCCATCGGTCTCATATTTTATAGTATATACCCACCTGCAACCACATCCCAGATACTATTCTTTTCTAATGCTTCCATTTCTGCATCCATGGCTTGTTTCCATTTTGCCACTCAATGCCTCAGATAAAGAGGTACGTGTGGTTGTAGTATTTAGGCTTGTGAGGAAGGCTTTATCGGTAGGTGAGAAGCCTTTAAAGGATAGGTAATTGGCTAGAGGGTACAATGGCTTGGTAGTACATTTCCTAGTCTCTTACCTAAGGACAATTGGAATATCTAGGTCCTCATAAAGAGGTGCTGAACTGGATTCAGGTTTCTGTACATTTGGAAAATCAGAGGTTTTTTCAGTGTATATTAAAGGATTAGGGGTAGTTACCTCAAGTAATGTTGGGTTGGATTGTTGGACATGGACAGATTCTGGTATGGCCTGTCTTTCTTGTATAAACTAGTTATTTCCCAAATCTTACACAGATGCTGCAACATATGAAGAAAACAGAGGAGGAGTGATTCAACTTAACCAGGATGAAGTAGAGCAGATGAGATCATTCCTTAAAAAGATGGATAAGTCACCAGGCAGTTGTTCTCTGACACATTCAGGTACGGTTGGTGAGTTTTCTTCTTTTGGACTTAATGCCTCAGATAAAAACCATAACCCATATTGGACACTAGATTTTGGGGCTACCAACTATATGACACCCCTACCTAAACATTTTTCAACTTACACCCTTGCCCTAGCAACAAGAAAATATCCATAGCTGATGGCTCTCTTATGACTACAGCAGGTCAAGAAGAAGTCCAAATAAGCCCATCCATAACCTTTAAAAGTGTCCTTCATATTCCTAAATTGTCTGTGAGTTTGATTTCCATAAAAAAACTCATACAAGATCTCTCATGTAATGTTATTTTTTATCACAATGTTTGTATTCTACAGAACAAGTACTCGGGGAGGACGATTGGATATGCTAGAGAATGGAATGGCTTGTATTACTTGGACTATCCAAATTTGCTACCAGAACTAGAAAACAACACCTCTTTTTTCTCTTATTTGATAAAGACCAACAGGGAGAAGGTCTTCTCACATCATGTCACCTTGGACATCCTTCCTTTAGGGTCATAAAATCGTTATTCCGTTCCCTTTTTAGAAAATAGAAGTGGCAAGTCTCAATTGTGAGGTGTGTGAGCTTACTAAGCACAGACGTCTTCCTTTTCCAATTAGTAATAATACAAGCACTTTTCCCTTCTATTTAATTCATACTGATGTGTGAGGTCCCTCAACTGTCCCAAATATTTTTGGTGTCGATTGGTTTCTTACTTTTATAGATGATTGTACTCGTGTCACATGGGTTTTCTTACTAAATGGGATTGCTGAGAGGAAAAATGGGCACCTTCTAGACTAAACTCGGGCTCTTCTTTTTCAACATAAAGTTCCTTAAAGGGTTTTAGGGGGTGGCAGTTCTCAATGCCTGCCTATTACCTAATTAATAGACTACCTTCTAGTATTCTAACTTCCAAGAGCCCTATGGAGGTTCTGTCCTCTTTTTATCCTAAAGTGTCCACATCCAGCCACCTTGTTCCAAGAATATTTGGGTGTGTCTCTTTTGTCCATGTCTACAATGTTGATAGAGGTAAACTTGATCCTAGAGCCTTAGGATACAGATCAACACAAAAGGAATATTATTGCTATCACCCACCATCCCCAGAGATGTCACATTTTTTTAGCACAAAAGTTACTTCAACCAAGATCATCTTCTAGGGAAGACTGCCAGATCTCCTTATGCTCTGATACCATGTTATAATTTAGAGTAGAATGATTCATCTTATTATGCTGAGAATACAATCTATATATACAAGCAAGGTTATCAAACTCGAGAGTTTACGTAAACTCGTGAGAGTCGAATAAACTCGACTCGTAAACTCGTAAGAGTTTACTGAAAAATAATATATAAATAATATCTTAATTCAAATAAGTTTACAAAATTATATAACTTTAAATAAATAAAATTTATAGATATATTGTTCATAAAAATAAATATTGTAAAACATAAATACTTGGATTATTGTCATTAATTTTGATGCATTTCATTAAATATATAATAAAAAAAGACCAAACGACCTCGTTTTTCTTAAGTTTTTTTTCCTTTCAAGCTCGTAGAATCGCTTCAAACTCGCGATTCTACTCGATCCTACCGATTTCACAGTCAATTCTACTGAGTTTACGCAGAAAACGAGTTTACTTCCGAGTTAACTCGGAAGCCATGTCTGGGAACGTAAACTCGTAAGAGTTTAAGAGTTAACTCGAGAGTTTGATAACTATGTATACAAGGCTAGAAAGCTATTTTAGGAAGTATAACAATAGCCCCTAGACAACTACATCCCTATGATTCAGGGATATCCCCATCATATACTGTGATTATAATCTGCTAGATAAGGAAACGATAAAACACAAATCCTGACAGAAATAATGCAGCTAATAAAACAGATTCTAACATTCAATAATATATAACTTGCCACATTAAGATTAAAACATTTAATTGATTGATTAAAGTGTTCTTTTATAAGTGAGGAGGAGGGGAAATGTTACCATCTTGAGCTTCCTTAATTCTTGTCGAGCAACTTTTCCTCTCCATGCACATTGTGTTGCAATTGCTGCCTTCTTTAAGTTCGTAAAACGAATGAGTGCTAGGTATTTCCTGCAGTGGCTCTGCAATAAACAAAATAATCACAGTTGCAAGCATAAATCACCATGAAACAAAAATATATTAAACAATGAAAAACCAAGCTCGTCAACAATGATTTTGGAATTGGACAATAAGAGTTCTAAAACTATTTAAAACATGCTACACCAATGTATTTTCAAAAAGTTTTACCTGAATGACAATAGCAGCCCTGGTTTGCTTCCTAAAGCGCAGCTCACTACGAGCAGCCATCCCTCGCATACCAGTCTGAAGGGAAACAGCCGAGCTATACAATTCTTTATACGCCTTCTTGGCAACATGCATGCGGAAAAATCTCTGAATCATCAAACTAGAAGCCTCCCGTCGCAATCCTTCATAAACTTGCCGAGCAAGTTGTCCTGTAATCACCATCAAAAAACTCATGAAACTTTCCAAATGAGTTTTTCTCTGAATTCAACTAGTGAGCTAATCTTTCTAAGAAACAAGTAGATACCTCTACATGCAGCTTGAATCTTTATAGCAGACAAGCGTATTGAGACAAAACTTCGGCTGGCCAAAAAGGTGCGAACTTTTCTCTGAATAATGCTAGCTGACTTTCCTAAGACCTCACTTCTACGAGTATCTAGATCTGCCATTTGACCAGCTCGAAGAAACACTTTGGTTTTACCAATCTGCAGCAAGAAATAGTACAATAAACCACAAAAACTGAATATAATCTGGTGAAGAAAATAAGAAAATTTAAGGTTTTACCTCATTTAACAATTAAAATTCATTGTAGTGAGTACAGATGAACATAAATAGCAATTTATTACACACTTGTCAAAGATATAAAACAGTTATAATTCCTAAACCAAAACTACAATTTCCAAGAATACTGCCCGAAGAATGGCAGTGAAGGGTGAAAAAGGAAGAAATGAAAGGATATGCTGGTCCCAGCAAAAACTCCAAAGCTGTAACAAAAAGGATGAAAATAACTAATTCATCATTAATTTTCAATGAGTGTAAGAAAATATTAGAGATTGTATTTTGCCAATACTCAGGTCAATGAAGATTACTTAAAACAAAGCAATTTTTTATCCAAGTCATTCTAGGTAAACGGAGTCAACTCCATTGATTACATTCAAATTGAAGATTAAGCCTCTAAGGGAATTAAACGTCTGAACACGTGTAAATAGTTACCTGATAGCCCTTAAGTTCAACCTTCTCCAGAATCCTCTTGCAAGCAGTGACCTCATCAGAACTAACAAGTAAAAAATGAAATATATTAGGTTTTCAAATTATCAAAACTAATGGGACCAATAATGAAGATTAACAAATTAGATACCTCCCGTCTATAGCCTCAGGTGCAAGAAGTCCGAATCGATCTGCAAATTCATCAAATGTTTTCCTAGTCGGATAACCAGCACAACTTATCCTAATTGCCTCCATAACTCCCTACAATAGGATTAATTAAGCAATCATTATATAATCACACAAGGACAGTGTATAACTTCAATTGCAACACCAACTACACAGTCCAAAAACAGGAAAAAGAAGCATCTCTTACCCCACATCGCAATTGCTGCAAAACATTTTTATTCTCAAATATTGCGGGCTTAAGAAGATTATTGGGTTTAACACATCGAATGTAGTGCGGCTCAGTGGCACTGAGAGTTTCAAGTAGGGCTTGCAATTGTTGCTGCATGAAATGTCAGATTTCAAAACTACATAAGTTAAGAGACTAACCATGCGTCTTTAAACAATAGGGAACAAAATAACAACCTTAAACCGGGAACCTATTGAAGAAAACTTTGATTGTTTGGACGATTCCTCAGGTGAAGGGGGGAACAACCCAGACACAAAGGGGCATTTTGACGCATAAAGAAGTGCCTGGTGCTCTGCAACAACGTAATCTTTGTTCTTGTCCAGGAACAATTCAGTTTGATAAGTGACCTAGAATTGACAGATCACATCAAGCATTCTGGTTATTATATACGCAGAAAAAAAAGTACAAATATTCCAACTTACATCACCCGCATAGTGGCAAATTGTGAAGTCACTACGTGACAATTTGGGCTTGCTGAACCTTTTATGGTTTTTGAATGTCTGATACAGCTTTTGGGCAAAAGTTTCATGTGTTGATCTAGGAAACATACTGCAAAATGAATGCATATATAGCTTATCTGAGCATCAACAAAAATTTAAGAATATAGCAGAATAAAATTATTGAATTCACCAAGCAGTATTGAGATATTAAGACCCACAATAGCAATTCAAAGGCACAGTACAAAGTATGCTTACCAAGCCTCATCAAGAAGAGCAATAATGCCTCCAGGTTTCTGAAATTATATAAAACAAATAATGACAATAATAAATATACAAATGACAATATGGCACAAACACAATTTTGTTGTCAGCAAGTAAAGAATGTCAAAATCATTTATAACTCATTGACAAAATCATGCATGCCAAGACTTAGCTTATCGTGAAAATGAAGTTCCAGAATGGTAAAGTCACCTCCAAGTGGTCAAGGAAATTACATTTCAAGCTACAGCATCTCTCCAGAATAAACCAGCATGCAAGCTAGTCAACTTTCAAGGACAGCCACACATATACAGTGGGCTTTAGAACCTACCAAATATAACCTCCCTTCACATTCAATCTATAATTTTTTTCCAAGGAAACTTTAACATAACTCAACCTCACAAAATAAACTTGAAAGATAAGGTAGAACCCACTTATATAGTATAATTTGGTCATATTTCTACTCAATATGAGATCTCTAATACACCCCTCACAATGAAAACTAAACATCTCAAGCATAAGACTAAATATTTGTGTGGCTAAATAACAATTCTATAACGAATGACATAATAGATCCAACAAACCTTGTTAGGATAAACTTTGATCTCATTTTAAAAAGTGAATTTAAAGTCTAACTCAACCTCTTAAAACTGATTTCTAAAGTGAGTTAGCATATACTTATATATCATAATTTGATCATATCTTTGGTCAATGTGGGATCAACAACATTTTGAAAAGAAAGGAACAACTTAATAAAAGATTGGTACAATATATAAAGCCAATCAACAAAATGATTGTGGAGTAAGAAGGAAAAACCTTTTCAATGAGATCTAGAATATCTTGATTATCAACAAACTCAATGTAACTCCAATCAATCTCCTCTTTTTTGTATTCTTCTTGCTCCATTTTGAAAACATGCTGCAGATCAAGCATTTTGATCATTTCAAGAGCATGTGTAAAATGAGTAAAAATAACAAGTGTCCTCATCAAATATGAAAGATAGAGCTGGCAGAGCAACCATCAAGAAATCTTTATTTCCAGACAAACCTGATTAAAATGTTGCTGAAGTTTTTCATTGGTCAAATTGATGCAAAATTGCTCAAAACTACAATGTACAAAGAACGAGGTATTAATAAAACATACGTGAACCATCACTATCAAAATTTCATCAGAATTGCGTTTAATCAGTAATATGCCTAGGATATTTTTAGGTGGAAAGTAGACTAACTCATAATTGAGTGCTTCAAAATGGAGTGGAGCAATATGATAAAAGAATGCCAAGCCAATTTTTTAGAAGTCACATGGTAAATAATGGCATGGAGTGGATTAATATACCCTTTCTTTGATGTTCACTCAACAAGATCAACCCAAGTTAATTACAGAACAAAAGAGGCACCAGGAATGCACCTGTTAGTCTTGAAACTCTCAAAACCATAAATATCCAGCACGCCAATTAAGGATGTCGAATCAGGGTCTTGTCCAATAGAATTATTAATTTTATCTACCAGCCTGCAAAAGATGACAGAAATTTATAGATGTGGGAACTAGGAACAAATTGACCAAATTTGTCAGTAAATCTATCTTAGGGCCCGAACATCATCTTCAAGCAATCCACTCCAACTTACCAATCAAACAACCTCGTGTACACAATCTTAGCCAAAGCATCACGGCTGAGTGCAGCAGATTCTGGATCTAGCCATTTTGTTATAGTTTCATCTCGAGTAACAATTACACGTTTACAAAGAGAATCTTCAAGTGCCTTTGCATCACACCTGAAAAATATAACGACAAGAAGTCACATGGAAAGGATACAAAATGCAAGCCTACTAAGAGATTATATTTTAACAAATGCAAGCTTGCAAAGTTGGCTCACATGAAAAGTTCGGCAGCAGTATGTAGATGGAACCAAGATTTTTCATCTTTGGGCACACTTGAGTCCATTTCTTTCCCTTTTGCAAATTCAATGTTGCCAAGATGCAAAATTGCAGCAACCACTCGAAATATTGCATCCTGCACAGTGATGGTGAGGAAAACAAAAAAAATCAAGCATTGGAACACATTTTAAGAATATATTCACAAACTTACAGAAACTCTAATAAAATACCTGCTCCTCAGAACTTATTCCAACAACGTCCATTGCCCTCCTAGTATCACGATATTCTTTTGACTCATCAACCCCTTCCAACTCAAAGCAATCTGTTTGATTCAGATAATGAAATTCTCTAGGATTTCCTAATTTGAACTTCTGAATATCCTGCCAAAAGCAAATAGGGAAGGTCAAGAAAATATAACCCAAAGAAGCAAAGCACAGACTTAATATTAACAGGTAATACCAACAGCATTTTATAATTAAACCAAAAAGGACACATCGTACAAGTTGAAAAAATATACAAGAGATGACAAAAGGAAGGTTGCTTATTCATAATTAAGGTCTATATATTATAAATTGATTTTCAAATCTTTCGGTCAATCTAATCTTGATTCTACACAACAGGCATCTAATTACCTCTTGAGGTGCAGCACAGAGCATATAGAAACAGTGATAGTTCCTCTCTGGATCTGACACCTGGCAAACACGTGATCTTTCCAGCAGATAAGTTCTGATAGCAGCCCCAGATATTCTTCCACTCTTATCAAATTGAATCTCCACAAACTTACCAAAACGACTGAGGTGACAAAATAGCACAAATAAGACAGGAGCAAATTTTTGCAAAACTAATGGAAGGAAGAAAACTACTTCTATAACTTCTCACCTTGAATTATTGTTTCTAACAGTCTTTGCATTGCCAAAGGCTTCTAGAACAGGATTGGACTGTCAATGGGGAACGGGGTAAAAGGCCAACTAATAAGATAAGCTTTTAACAAATTTAAACACTGGCAAAGGTAAGAAACAACATAAAAAACTTACAGTAGCCAACCAGAAAGCCAGAAAACAAATCTACAAAGGATTAATCCCTTACCTCCAGAACTTTCTGCTCAACTGTTCTACCTTCGGCAGCATTATTGGCTCTCCCTCCCATGTAAGCAAGATAGCGCATGAGTAACTTGGTGCTTTCTGTTTTCCCGGCCCCACTTTCACCACTAACCAATATTGACTGGCTGATTCCCTCATTAATCATAAGTCTAAATCCATAACAATTTATACTGTCAGACTTGCAATTTAATAAATTACCTGTTTGCACAAAAAGAACGAAATTACCTATAAGCTGCATCTGCAACAGCAAAAGGATGTGGACTTAGCTCACCAAAACCTGCTCCTTTATATTGTGCCATCATATGGCTATCATATAAATGAGGAAGCTTTATGAAAGGATTCACAGCAATCAATATATTCCCGGTGTAAGTCTGGAAGACAAATTTGGAATGAGGTAATGTCAAGTAGAGATAAAAACATTAAGATACAAAGGAGACTGCTTGGAGGGTTGGCATCTGAAATACGAACATAAATTTCATTGATATCATATCTTGATCTCAGATTATCCAGGACACCAGGTTCATGTAGATAAGCAAGTTTGGTCATATCATCCACTCCACATGGTGGGGCTTCAGTATCTTTGTGGTAAACACTAGAAGGTTTAACAACAACCTGCGAATTTCAAGACAGATGCATGATTCACAATGTTAAAATATCATCAGACTCTTCCAAGTTTTGACTTCTGACTTCAAAAATGTAAGCCTATTATACACCAAAGGACCAACAGGATACAGCAACCACTAGTCATTTATGTTTAAAGCACTCAAAGCAATAGATAAATTTACAGGACAAGAATAGGATTGAATTTAATAAATATTAAAGCATTCTCACCGTCTTCCCTGAAGTGCAAAGGACTTTGATTTCTCCTCCCTTAACCTCCAAGACCTCACCATCTATCCAGGCTTCTTGAGAATCCTCCACCCAAACATGGGAACCTACTACAGGATTGGCAGTGGCAGCCTACAAAGCAGACAGTGTCAACTTAAATAAACAGGCTTGACAGGTGGCAACCCACAGAACCCATTCCCTCTCTAACAAAAAGTATGAATAATCAATCAACAAAAGAGAAAATCAAACAAAAGGAAAAAGTTAAAATAAACTTCTAAGTCTCACAAGTGAAATTGAAATGTCTCTAAATATAGTTGGTTGTACGGAAAATGTATTTTAGTGCTAAGAGTAAGTCTACCTCCACACATAAGCACACTATAAAGCAATGAATTATGATTGCTTATTTTTGGCAGGTAAAAGTTACATTACTTTAAATAACCTAACAGGATTGGCTTGTTGCAATGCAAATTTAAAATGACGGCTAGAGTTCTAGTTTTTCTATCTTAACTTCCACAGCTCAAGTACTCCTAAAATCAACATGTACTGGGTGCATATTCATACCGAGTATGCATTGCTATCGAAATGGTTCATTTCTATCAAAATTTGAAAAGACAACTGGAATTATAGTTCTTCTACCTTATCTTCCGAACCTCAAATACTCCTAAAATCAACAAGTATTGAGTACATACCAATACCAGGTATGCACTGGCCACTCATGGGAACCTAAAGTCAAGAGCCCAAGAAGAGTTTGGACAACTTGATTCCTTGAAAGATAGATAGATGGAACTACATAACAAAGGAATGGTGGGTCATGTATGGTGCCGCAATTCCCAATCTTCTATCCATTGCATTGAAACTCCATTCACATTCTCCCTCATCTTCTTGTCAAAGAATTTAACCTCCTTTTATGCTATATGTTATGCTTATTTGGGTTCCTTTAGCATTGTTTATATAAACTTCTATTTTTCTTTATTTTGTAAACTTTTTATTTACAAAATGTATCTGTATCCTAGATTTTTATAAAACTATATTTGTCTTTATATGAATATATTTTATTCATATTTCTGTATCAGTAGATTTTTAAATTTCTTGTATCCCATACCCCTGTGTTTTTACCCGATGCCAGATCCATGTCAGTGCAACAAAGGTCTAAACTCATCCGGATGTTATACATTTCCTATTAAAAAATGGTATTTGTAGAAAACTATAATTATAAATCTTTTTCATGTAAAGTAATCAATTCAATGAAGGATAAACTCAATGTCCCCCAATTTAATGTCTTAGCTTTCAGCTATGGAATGAAAAGCTGGTTACAAAAAAAATTAGAAGACAATATATGAGGGCATCTAAGTACCTAAGTCCACTTTGGTAACCATAATGTCAGAGAAGATAAAAGTAAAAATAGAATCCACATCAGTTAGCAATTCGTGGACTAGTTCAGCTTCACAGAAAATAATGGAGGCAACATCGAATATGAAAAAATTTATAGAGAAATTGTCTATTAGATGACTACCGAAAACATCAAATTGGTATTGAATGCCATTATATATTTCTTTTAAAGACAATTTCATGCCACTTTAAGGATCAATTTGATGTATTTATGAATGAGGGGAATTTCACCCAACATTATATTAAATTGAAGAAGACAACACAACAGAAAAACACTCAACATATAACCAATGGAAATAAGCAAAGACTACTGTCACCAATAAAAATTATTATTCTGAAAAAGATAGATCACTTAGATAACACTGACCATGAAGATATAACTAAGCAATTAAGTGTCACATATAGTGACAAGCGTAGGAAAGAAGGATTACGTCTGTCCTCCTAAACCATACAAAAATCACATATACCCCCATTAAATTAATTGGAGTTAATCACTAGCATTTTCCAAGAACGAGACCCAAGTTGCCTGACCATTTTGATTGAACTTTTTTTTAGAGGTTGAGGGGGCGGGATCACATATTGTTCCTTTATAATTCAAAATCAAATTCAAATGCCAAAAAAAAAAAATGTTCTTTGCGTTGAAAATTCCTCTAAAAAATCAGTGGTGCAACACCACCACCGCAACAAAGTTATGAAATTGAAATTAGCGGTCCATAGCCTAAGGCTCCCGGTTCAGAAAACAGACGTATAGATTTGTATCTAGCTAAATCACATGCATCCTTAAAGATTATATCCAAAACAAATAAAACAAATAAAAAAAAATAAAAAAAAAAAACATCAAAAGCAAATTGACAGCAATAAGCTTCTGAAACGATGTGGCGCAAATTTGAACTCCCTGTTGCTTCTAACAACTTAGTCAAATAGCAAAAAACACCATCCACTATAATAGGACCCCTACAATGTCGCTCGGAAATTAAAAAAGAAAAGCTGTACATTGTAGAAACAGAGATATAAAAAAAATCCCAATTCTGCTTCCATGTAATAACAGATCAGCTCACAAAACAATAAAAAAATATATCTAAAAATAAATAAATTTTCTTCACAAACGGAAATTTCAATAATGGAACACAACATGACTTCGAATTGACTCATAGGTGATCAAAAAAATCAGAAGAGCGAGAGATTGATACCATTTGCTGTTGATTGATCGGATCGAAAATATCGCGGCAGTTCTGGATCTAGCTCGCTGCGCTACAGCTCCAGTGAAAAACTCTAAAGATCTTCGAATTCGAGAATGATGAAAACTAAGGTACGAATTGATATGCTCTATCTACCGAGTGAAAAAACTATGATGATGTATTATTATTATAAGTATATATAATATATACTGATGAAATTGAATTGAATGGAATGGAATTGAATTTGAAAGCTTAAACCCCTCTACAACACCAAAACTTTTGAAGAAGAGGTTCAGCCCTTCGTGTTCTTCGTCTCTTCTTTTCTACTTCTTTTCTTCTTTCTCTTTCTTCCACCATCTTTTTCTTCTGCTATAAGTTTATTTCCTGTTATTATTATTATATTATTATTTTGAATTAAGGTAAATTGTCCCATTACTAACTTATTTAACTTAATGTAAAAATAAATGTCAAATATATTGTACAAGGGGTCTATTTTTATTACACAGTGGAATCCCCGTTGTACCCCCCGGATTGCTGAAATTCCTGGTATGCCATGGGTGATTTGTTTTTGTGACACTGGATTTAACACACGATTATGAATGAGATTCTTCTTTTAGAAGTCTTTGTCGGCTAAATTAAATAGACAGCCTTCATTATCATTATCTATTATTTATTTATTTTTTTATATTGTTTGTTTTTTTATTTGATTTTTAGTTAAATATTTGTTAAGTTGTACTAAAAGAATATAATTGTCTTAACGACAATATAAATACTTTTATGTATTTTATTTACTGTGGTTTGTAACATTGTGAAAAAATAAAATATTTAAAAAGTGATTTAGACATCAATTATATTTATTAAAATAAGAAATAATATATTAAATAGAAGTGAAATGTAACAGAATTTATTAGAGTTTATTGTGTTACGAGATGGTAGTAGTGTGTTTGATTCTAAGTTAGAAGAATAAAATTAACGTGTTAATTAAATAATTTAGAAAAATTATTAAAATAGAATAGTATTATTTTGTTCGAAACAAAATTAGAACACAACTATAATTAATTATATATTTTAAGTAAGGTGTATCAAGATTATATTATATATATTTAGAGGAGAATAAAAAGGGTAATTTTTTTTTTTAATAACTATATATATATATTTGTATTTATATAAATAATATTTTATTTTAGTTCGGTTGATTCATGATATAATAAAATATAATTTATTTTTATTTAAGAATATAGAATTATGGTTTTTAAATGAATTGGGTTAGTTATACTAATATTATATATATATATATATATGAGGAATATTTCCTACACCATTCTAGATTGCTTTATATACTATCACATTTTTTGAAAATTTCAAAATTAATTTTTATATTTAAAAAATCTTACACCCTCACTTCTTTTCTTTAACAATAGATATGTCACATTCGTTAACGGATGCGTCACATCCGTTTAAGATTTATATTTTTTTTTTATTTTTAGTTTATTAATTTATTATATTAATAATAATTATTTAATTAAATAAAATAAAATTAATTTTCGTAATATATTATAAAAAAATTAAATAATCTATAAATTTAATAAAATATAATATTTAAATAAACTAAAATTAAAAAAAACATATATAATTAATTAAAAAATATTATAATTTAATTAAATTAATAATTATTATTTAATTAAATAAAATAAAATTAATTTACCTAAAACATTATAAAAAAATCTATAAATTAATTAAAATATAATATTTAAATAAACTAAAAATTAAAAGAAAAAAGAAACTTAAATGGAAGTGGCATCGGTTGATTATAATTAATTAAAAAAATTTATAATTTAATTAAATTAATAATAATTATTTAATTAAATAAAATAAATTAATTTATTACGTAATTATATATAAATTAATTTTATTTTATTTAATAAAATAATTATTATTAATTTAATTATGTATTAATATTTAATTAATTATTTAAATATTTTTTATATAATTGCCACATCCCTTAAGGGTTTTTTTTTAGTTTTTACGTTTTTAATTTATTGTATTTTAAATTAATATATAAAAATTATTTAAACTTTTTTATATTTTAAATTAATTGATAAAATATTTAATTTTTTTGAGTTTTATAATATATTACGTAAATAAAAAATAGGTTTAAATGTTTTTTTTCCCCTAAGTTAAGTACTAATATGCAGTTTAGTCTCCGTTTTTAAAAGTGTAGACATTAGGTTCTTATGTTATCAAATTTGTTTGACTTTAGTCCTATCCGTCTAACGGTGTTAAAATTGATAACGGTAAAATTACTTTAGAGCTGACATGCACAAAAAAATGTTAGATGTGGCATTTAATATAATATCTGAAACTTTTCCCAAGCGTGGCTTCTTCTTCTTCTCGCAGAAAGATCCAATCACGGGCTGTCTTTATGATCTCGCAAATCAGGAAGGCTTTCTTCTTTTTCTTTTTCTACGTTTCATGTTGGGACATTTGGATGTGACGACGACGGCATGGAGAGGGCGCGACTCTGACGATGTCTTCGTATTCTCCAGGTGGTTCGCAACGGCGCGTTAGCCATTCTTCCTCTTCTTCTTTCTTCTCTATTCAGGTTTGTTTCACGTAGGGAAGGGAGGCCGACCCAACTTCGTTTCTTCGGCATGCCGGTCCCCGCTCGTTGGGGTGGCAGCAGTGGTGTCACCGCAAGGTTTCGACTCTGGCGACTTCGTAGTACAGGGGTTTGTGCTCACTGTTGGCGCGTCTCGCGATTTAGGGTTCCATTTGAAGATTTAGGAGTTTTTTGTTCTTGTTTTCGATTCTGATTTTGGGATTGGGTTTTCTCTATTTTCCTCTGCAGATGGTGGCGTAGTGATTTGGGATCCTTGATTCTACGATTAAGGTTTTTGGAATTGGGAATTTTATTTAGGGCAGTGATACTGCAACACTTTGGGGATTTTGGTATATTGGAATCTGATTCCTGCAAGTCTTTTTCCCTTGAATAATTTAGTTTGAAAGGAAGGATTTTTAGTTTCTTGATTGCTCTTCATGAATTTGTATTTTTGCGGTCTGGGTTCCTTTGATTCGTGGATCTAGGGTTTCATGGTGGTTATTGGTGACTGGCAAGTGGCGTCAATGGAGGGCTGGCCATGGTGGTTGTTGGTGGCTGGCAAGTGGCGTCAATGGAGGGTTGGCGGATGCCGCCATGGGATCGCGATGGCAGCCAAAGTTTTCCCAATTTACATACATGTAACCCAAACTTTAACTGCCACGTTAATTGATTTTATGTCAACTAAATGCCACGTCAACATTTTTTGTACAGATCAGCTCCACAGTAATTTCACCGTTATCAATTTTAACACCGTTAGACGGATAGGACTAAAGTCAAACAAATTTGATAACATAGGGACCTAATGTCTACACTTTTAAAAACGGGGACTAAATTGAATATTACCACTTAACTTAGGGACCAAAAAAGCATTTAAACCTTAAAAGTATTATTAAAATAAAATCTAAAATAAAAACAATAAACTAAAATATAAAAAAAAGTTACAATATGTAAACGAATGTCAACATCCGTTGAAGGTGAAACAAATATTGACATCCGTTTTATAGCAAGGGTAAATTGGGTATGAGGTGGTGTAGGGAACATTTGGTGGTGGTGGAGGGAGCAACACTCTATATATATTATTTATAATATAATTTCTAGTGTTGTCAAAATAGGTTAGAACCTGTAGGCCAACTTGGTCCACCACGGGTTCGAGCCGAGTTGGGTTTGAAACAAATTAAATTTTTTTATACGGGCCAATTTTCAATCTGACTCACTTAGAACCCAGTTCACCCATGTTGAACTCGTGGTAAGCCGGGTTGGCTCACCTACCCATCTAGTTTAATTTAATTATATTTTATTTTATGTTTTAATATTATTAAGTAACATTTTTTTATTGTATTATAAATGAGAATAAAGAAAATGATGTTTCTAAAGAACAAAATATTATAAATTTATCCGTTCAAGACTCTAATATTATAAATAGATAAATGTCACCAAAGCTATCAATATTATAAACTTATTTATTCATTTTTTGGGTTTGCTTTTGTATTACATTTGAGTTATATGTTAATTCTTTTTATTTTGAATTGTCTTTGGAGTTTAACATCATTTTAGACTGAAATTATTTTTTGAATCATAAAAATTTATAATTTTTTTTATTTAAAAAAATGTAATTTAAGTGAGCTAGTGAGCCAACCCATTTAACCCACTAACCCATGGTGGGCCGAGCTGGGTTCAAATTTTTTTAGCTCGCTAATAAATGAGTCGAGTTGGGTTGGTTCACTAAGTGGCCAACCCGTGGTGAGCTGAGCCGGGTTAGGCCAGGTGGCCAATTTTGATAGCACTAATAATTTCACACTTATATATGTAGTTAATATATAAATGAATAGTTATAAACATTTATAAATTTTGATATTAAATATATTTTATATAGGTATTTAGTTTTTATATATGAAAAAATGGTATATGATTAGGATTGTAAGAAAATTTAGGCCTATTTTCCTTACCAAAAGGGAGGTGAATTGGTTTTTAATAAAATTGCTTTCTTTTTCTATCTTTTTGAAATCTTTAGAATGATCTTTAATACTTTCTTGAAATGCAAGTATTTAAAGAAAACAATGAAATAAATAGTTAAAGGATAGAAAACAAACACAACTTTTTATACTGGTTCGATCTCAATGCCTACATCCAGTGTCCTTTCAATCAACCTTAGATTGAAAACCAATGCACTATAAAGATTTGAGTTAATACATCAAAACTTATAGAGCACATTCTCAAATGTAATCTCCTTATTAACTCATAAATCTAATATAGACAACACCCTACAGAAAGAACAATCCTCTTCTCTACAGTACCCCTTTGAGACCCTTCTCAAAGTCACAAGAACCACACGTTCTTATTCCTGGCCACACAGGGAAACCACAATCCAAGATTGTAAACAAAGTTCTGATCAGGAAAGAAAGCACTTGAAAATATGACTGTTATGTCTGTTAAGACTTATCATCAAAACAATTTTTAAGTATTACACTTTTGAAAACTTTTTCTTCTCAAAACTCATCACACTTGAAAATATGAGTGTAATGTAATCGGTTAAGTATTACACTTAGACAATTTGAAAACTTTTTCTTCTCAAAACTCATCACATCACATTGCAGATAGGTGTTTAACAAAGGCACGAGTTTTAATCGATTATACATATAATGTAATAAGTTAAAACTTGTAATTTGCCACATTTTAAGCATTAGCTATCTGATGAACCTAATAAATTACATAACCACTATAATCGATTACTTCATACAGATAATGCATTATGCAAGTGGTTTTAACATATTAAAATATGAGTATGCATACAATAGATGTAAACACATGTATGATCATAGCAAGTATGCAAAATCAAACAATTCAAGCAATATATCACTAGTGGAAAAAAGTTGTTTAACGTCGGTTATTTTGGGCTTTTAACGTCTACTAAACAACCGACGTCATTGCCGGTGACGACAATGGGACGTCGGACATGAATATAACTGACGTCTATAATGACGTCAGTTAGTGCCATGTCCGACGTCACTAAACGTCGGAACTAGACGTCTAAAGACATTATATAGACGTCAGTCTGAGCAATAACAGACGTTGAAGAGGCACTAAAGACTTCGAAAATGACACTGACAGACGTCTAAAAGGTACTATAGACATCGATGTATACATTAACCGACGTCTAATACAGTGGTTCTGTTTTAGTGCAATTTTGTTCCCGTCTTTGGATAGCCTAGTAGCACAATCTCCTTTTGCTAGTTTCCCCCAAAAAAAAGCTTGCGTCTTTTGAATTTCTTATGGCATTTCAACCCAAAACCAAACCTGGGTTGTTGCTTAGTTCCATTTTCATCCGCAAGAGGGAAAAATCACGGTGAAACGATAACTAGGCAACGACCCAGGGTCGTTTTTGGGTTGAAATGACTAAAGGAAATTCACAAGACACCGTTTTTTCTAGGAGGCAGCTAGCAAATGGAGAATGTGTTACTATGTTACCCCAAGAAAGGAACAAAACTGCACTAAAACACAACACAAAGAAAGCAAATTTTAATCAGTTGAACCAGAAGATAATCGATGAAAGACTAAACAAAGTTTAAACGGTAAGCATAAAAAAAAACCACCTGGATGCAATGCCGGAAGAGAGAAAAAGAAGAGGAGGAAGACGATAAAGATATCAGAAACAATAATGCAATGCCGCAAGAAAGAAACAAGAGAAAAAAGAGAAGAGAGGAAGACGATATCAGGAACTGAATGCCGTGAAGAGTCTGCGGTTTATTTAAAATGAAATTGAGCGTCGGTTGCTTGCGAAACCGACATCTATAGTAATCTAGACGTCAGTTGTCTATCTAATTTGACGACCAAGTTAACATTTAAACTGACTTTTTGAATGCCCATTAGACGTCGGTTGTGAAGGGGCACCGACGTCTAGGGCGCTGAACTGATTGACATTTCACTTCCTGTCAGGGACGTAGACAACAGTTGTGAAGGGGCGCCGACGTCTATAATAATATAGACGTCGATTTTCTGCTGTTGGACGTGGAAGTTCCTCGGAGTTTGATGCACATAATTAATTACAGGCACATAGACGTCGCGCACCCAGAAATGCGACGTCTATTTTGCAGAAAATTTTTGTCTTCCCGCCTTCTGGACAGGCCATAGACGTCGGTTTTTGACAACCTGACGTCTAATAGCCTGGGAATTAGGTGACCAGCATTAACTGCACCTAAGTAGACGTCGGCCCCCATCACAACCGACGTCAAATGCGCAGGAGAAGTCTGTCTTTTTCGCCTACCTCATTACATTGGACGTCGGCTTACGGCAGAGCTGACGTGTACTGCTTAATAGACGTCGTATTACCTTGAAACTGAGGTCTAGGTTACCATCTTATATACGGTAATGCCACTGGTCATCATATGACGTCGGTAGAGCTCTAACAGACGTCTAAGAGCTGACGTTAAACAGCGTTTTTCCACCAGTGTATGTTTGAAACATAAAGACATATTATGTTGTTGTCATGGAAACATATATGTGTTGTCATCATCAAAAAAGTATATGTATTGTCATCATCAAAAACAAAAACACATAAGGAATTGGGTTTAGCATTCACATTGCTTCCCCTATCAACAATCTCCCCTTTTTTTTTATGATGCATAACCATGATGCGTATAACATAATCATGATGCACAACCAGAAATAGTTTTACTAATTTCATTATTTCACCAATTCTTATGTTTTCTATAATTTCTCCCCCTTTGGGCATTAGCAAAAAAGATAATAAGAATCAGATTAATATAATTTCTATATTTTCTCCCTCTTTGTATTTGTACAAATTAATATCAGAAATTGATGCTCCCCCTAGCAATATGCAGTAGCTCTATTAAAAAAATATTTCAACTCCAAAGTTCAGTTTCAAGCATGTATCAAATTTAATAACAGGTATCAGAGTAAAAAATAGTGCTTGAAGCCAATGGATAGTTGTGTTAACATTCAGAATGCACAAAATGATTCACAGCGGATATGAAACAATAAGCATTAGAATGCATGAACACATTTATCATTAAAATGAATGTTTCAGAATGTATGAAAAGAAACTCAAACCACATTCTTCGAGTATTAATCGATTTCACTACTTTTGTAGTCGACTAAATTCTGTTGAGCACTGATAATCCATTTCAGATCAGTGGTTAAGCTCATGTTCAGTAACAGACCTGCATATAACATCCTTCTCAACTTTGTTGAGTGTTAGTATAGTGATAAAGTACATTTGTTTAAACAATAGAATCATTACTTGAGTATGAGTATGCAAAGAATATGTATGACACTGAATTAGCACTTTTGCACTCAAACAAGCAGATAAAATTCATTCAAACAAATATTAAATTAGAAATATAATGTAATCCAAAATATACCCATTTCATTCATAATCTCAAAATATCAAAATAGAGTTTAAACATATATGGCTTAATAGCCAATTCTTACATCCATAAAAAAACAAAAGACCACAGAAAAACAACAAAACAGAAACAACTAAGACTCTAAACTCCTATTCTGAGTCAGTTATCACTATAAAGCCTTCATCTGTTTTGTCTTCTTCATTTGCAGAATCATCTTCAGATGTACCCCTAAATGCATTGATTTCTAATGCATAGTCCAACTTCCTATGCAGACCAGAAAGTAATTTTTGTAGCGTGGATATTTTGTCATCTTGTTTCTTGAACTGATCAACCACAAACTTCTCAAATTCTGATTGAGGCTTGAAGCAGTACTTGGAGTTGTCAACACCTATAGGCTCAACCTCTTCCACTTCAGGAACATGTTCATCCTTAAATGATCAGCCATTTTCATCCTTTCTCAGGCCCATATGGTGCAAAGCTAGTTTCTCAATCAGATTTTTCTTTAAGCAGCTAAAGTCACTTCATTTGTGACATCAACTCCATGGTGCCTCAAAATCCTGCTTATGAAAACGGCATATGGAAGGTGGTACACCTGCTGCCTTGTGATCTTGGTCATGTGATTTCTCACCACAAAAATCCAGTTTGTGGGAATTTTAGCCTACAAAGCATGTAACAAATACACATCTACGGTGGTGAGTTGTGCATGATTTCCACCCCTAGGTAGCAAAATTCAAGCTATAACGAATGTATAAAGGCGCCCATTCTTCTTTAAACCACCAACCCTGAAGAAAGTGAAGTCTCTTGGCTCTTCAAGAAACCTTAAATAGTCTTTGTATATTGCCATTTTTTTGATACCGGATATGCCAAGATGAGTCTTAATCCAGTAAGGTGAAACCCTGCCAACTGTCTTCCATACAACTTCATCAATGTAGATATCCACACCTTTCACTCGTGAATAAATGATATCATTATCAACCCTTAAGTTTTCATAAAATACTTTTACCAGGTCCAGGTAGTAGTTACCATCCATTTCAGCAAACTTAGCCAGACCTTGACAGATAAGCCATTCTTGGAAAATAAACCCTTCATTACGGAAGAAGAGAAGACTCGGAATTTTATGCCTAATAACTTCGTTGAATCCCTAGAAACATATAAAGTTGCTTCGTTTTTCTTCATCACTAATCCACCCAATGGGATTAACTTGCCTTTGAACAGGTGCAGCTCTTTTTCCACGTCAAGTAGATGAAGAAGCCATCACAGAATAAGATTTTACAGAGACGGTTAAACACAAATGAGGTTTAAGAGTCAAAGCAATAGAGTAGTGCGGCTAATGAAAGCATAAATAAGTTTTTATAACATACCTAATTGATTATGTTTAAAAATAAACTGTTTTGAAATTTTTGAAAAGCCCAGTATAAAAATTTAATCGATTTCATTAAGTACGTAATCAGTTAAACTTCAACCAGTCCCAAACTTATGAAAAACAGAGAAATGCTGAGAACAGTTTAATCGATTACATTACTTATATAATCGGTTAAAATTCGTGAAATTTTTTTTCATACAATTTCAATGCAGACAAGCACCTATCATTCACATACAACAATAAACATATCACATATTAAGAATGATGCATGATTTTTAGAACTAAGCATAATTACCGCATGTGGTACTCAAGTAATTTATGATCTTTCCTTTGTAATCCTTCCTTGAGTTCTTGTATGTCACCAGCTCAGTTTATTTTCCTGCAAAGTCATCAAATGATTTGGAAGCAGGTACCCAAATAAACTTAGGGCCTTTGGTGTTAGTCACATTAGTTGGTTCTTTGGGAATCCATTTAAACTTTCCCCTTGGAACAACAACCTTTTTATAATAACAAGATCTAACAATGTGACCAGTTGAATTGCAATAAAAATAGGTAACATTAGAAGATTTTCTCAAATTAGTAAATTTCTTTGAGTTAATACTTTTAGCATTGTAACATTTTCATTGCTTATTTATTACTCTTCTTTGTGATCCATGAATAGCTTCTAGGTTAGCTCTTCCTAGAGTAAATTTTGCCAATGTGTTTGCTAGGTACTTAATTGTTTCAAGATAAGCAGGGAAATCTTTGCAATCTTTTTCAGCAATCTTATCTTTAGATTTAGCATTTATAGCATATTGTAAAGCATCACCAAGATCAATTTTTCAGTTTATCATTATCTTTAATAAGGTTATCAATTCTGTATTCATAATCTTTTCTTTCAGAGTTTAATCGATTAACCTTATATTGAAGCTTCATTGCTTCTGCATGGAGTTCTTGAAAAGCATCCAATAGTTGATAATATTTGTCCTCTATAGGCTCATCACCAAAATTGTTGTTGTTGCTTTCTGAACTGACGGATCTAGCCATGAGACACAAGTTTATCTCCTCTTTTAGACTATGGTTGTCTTCATCACTAGATGTACCTTCATAATCATTCTTTTCCCATGCAATATAAGCCTTCTTTTGCTTACTCTTCCTTCTATCTTGATTAAACCTTTCTTCAGATTTCTGCTTTAACTTCAAGGTTGGACAATCAGGGTTGATGTGGCCCTCTTTTCTATATTTATAGCAGTTGAGAGTTGCAACCTTTCCTTTTATTTGCCTCATCTTGAATTGCCTGCAAAATCAGATGCAATATTTCTAGTTTTCATAAGCTTAGTAAATTTCTTTACCATCATGTTTAGCACTTCCTTTTTTCTAGAACATTTGCATCAGAATCAGCATCTGAGTCATTACTTCTTAGGGCTTTCTTGCTGGATATTTTGAGGGCTATGGACTGCTTCTGTTCAGTTTCCCCTTCCTCTCTTAGTCTTCCTAGCTCCAACTCATGCTCCCTGAGTTTGCCAAAGAATGTAGCCATATTCATGGTAGTCAAATCTCTTGATTCTGATATGGCAGTCAGTCAGCTTAGGTTTCCAGCTCCTATTTAGGCTCTTTAGGATCTTTATGTTGATCTCCTCCTTTTCAAATGTTTTTCTAAGTGCAATAAGGTGATTGATTATGTGTGTGAACCTCTTTTGCACGTCATAAATATTCTCTCCAGGCTTCATCCTAAACATCTAGTATTCCTGGATGAGAGAATTCTTTCTAGCCCTTTTTATCTCATTGGTTCCTTCATGAGTCACCTCAAGAACTTCCCACATTTCTTTTGCACTTTTACACATTGATACCCTGAAAAACTCGTCAATGGTAAGTGCATAGGAAATAATGTTTCTAGCCTTAATATCATATTGTACTCTTTTATTTTCATCATGATTCCACTCAGAAAAATTCTTTAAAACAATTTTTTCATCAACAATTTTAGTAGGCTCAAACTATTCATTAATTACAACATCCCAAATACCCTTATCAACAGATTTTAAGAAAATTCTCATTCTGAATTTTCCATAAGGGATAATTCTCTCCTGCAAACAGAGGGGGTCTGTTTGTAGAAGCACCTTCTCCAAAGGTCTGAGAAACAGAGGCCATCAAGATCAAAATTAATTGATTACACAAAAAATTTAATAGATTGTTTTTTGAGCAATTTTCAAACAATAAGCTATGGTGCCAATTGTAAGAAAAGTTAGGCGTGTTTCCCTTACCAAGAAGGGGGGGGGGGTGAATTGGTTTTTAATAAAATTGCTTTCTTTTTCTATCTTTTTGGAATCTTTAGAATGATCTTTAATATTTTATTGAAATGCAAGTAGTTAAAGAAAAGAATGAAATAAAGAGTTAAAGGATAAAAAAACACAACTTTTTATATTGGTTCGGCCTTAATGCCTACATCTAGTGTTCTTTCAATCAACCTTAGATTGAAAGTCAATGCACTATAAAGATTTGAGTTAATACAACAAGACTTACAGAGCACACTCTCAAATGTAATATCCTTACTAACTCACAAATCATTAGCCAAGACTTAAGCTGATGAAAAGTGTAGTAAAATACATAAAAACAGAGAGCAAAATGCAGCTACACAAATTTTCCAAACAAGCTAGTGGTAGTGGTCAAATGCACATTAATTTAACATTTTTCCTAGGCTCTTTTGATACTCCTTTTGTAGCCTTCACTTATAATATTTTAGCACTTATTTTTCACTTCTTTTTAGGTGAAAAAATAGAAATACTACACACTAAAACAAAGTTTATATATTGATATGAAAGCTCAGAAGATCAAGAAACACAAAATAGAAAGAAACCTACTAGAATCAAAATATAGAATATGAAACTTAAGCAAACATAATGAAAACCTAACTCAATGAACTTGCTAATGAACTAATAACAAGTATGAACTTAAATATGCAAAAATAAAAGCACTCAACAAGCTTTAATTTGAATATAAACACATACATTTTGGACCTTTGAGCTAGATGCAATTTAATTTTGAAAATCGTCAATTTTTATTGCCAGAACAGTTTTGTGTCTAAGGAAACTTGGTTTGGACCATTTCAAGATAGCTACAACAAGATGATAACACGGGTCCAAGCCATAAACCCTATGCTAGGAGTTTGACCAAGGAAAGACCAACTAGGTGGAATAATGCAAGCTCAAGAGCAATCCAAAGCTTCAAGATATCATTTCCAAACCCTTGGACCACCTTGCCAAGCTCTAGGATCAAGAGAACAAGTTCAAGCATGGCTGCCAAGTTCAGACCGCTCAGCGCAACCCCCTAGGTGTTCAACACCAGCTTCCCTCAAGTCCCATAGTTGCGCTTGACGTAACCTCTTGGGCGGTCAACCCCAACGACCTGCTTCATTAACTTCACTTTTATGCTTTGATACACGTGTATTATGCATGTAAAACATGGCTTTTACAGATGACACTTGATTTGTGTATAGAGGGGTCTGCTAAGCATGATGGGTAGTATGTAAAAAGGGGTTCTCCTCCCAATAAATGGAGAGCTTCCCTCCTTTGTAAAAAAATTTTGAGATCAACCAATTGAATCCATATTGAGATCACTCCATGACCAATTCCTTCTTGAGATTCATCATGAGAGAGTCTGAGTTTCCTCTAGCCTTTTTCCCTAGCTAGGCTTTATGTTCAAGCATCCTATCTCCCACACCACAACATATGCACCTCACTTCATAAGGACCTCCGTCCATTCATTACTTATATCTTAATTTTATTCTATGTTTATCATTAACCTTCACATTAATTTTGGTGCGTCTATTGTTCCTGTCAATTTCAATCCTCCTTCGAAGTCAGAGGTAGTTGTAGTTGTTTTCCAATCTAGAGAAGTGCCCTGACCCGTGGCTTATTCAATAAAACAACCCTGAAGATAGTGTATAAAAAAGGTTAGAAAAACACAAGGATAAACAAAATTAACCTAAGCTCTAATTACCAAATGATAACAACCTCCTCAAGCTAGGTTAAGCCAAAGCATAAAGAGATGTTATGGTGATAATGAAGGTAAATAGTTGGGAAGGAAATTGGATGTTGGGGTAAAGGCTGTCAACCTTTATTTGATGGTGAAGGGGTGGTGTTTTTATGTCTCAAAGAGGTTAGGCCAACTCGTAGAGGAAGGTGGCTAGAGGAGACCACATGGGATGCTCTAGCCTTAACTTTAGAGACTAAAAGGATGACTCAATATTTTGACAGCATTTCATTACTAATCTCAAAGTGAAAATATAACGGTGGAGACGCCTCTATTTATAGGCTAATGGTGTCTCCAAAATGTAGAAGCAAAACCCGAAAAACACTACCTTAACCTAACTTAGAGACTAAGGCAAAAATTTTCTCCAATAGGAGGAAAACATGTGGCCACTACCTATTGAGAATCATCTTTATTCCTAGAGTGACATGAGACCACTACCTATGGAGAATTGTCTCCATTCCTAGAGTGACATGTGACCACTACCTATGGAGAATCCTCTTCATTCCTTGAGTGACATGTGACCACTAGCTATGAGAAAACCTCTCCAATGTGAGGATGAAAAATGACCACTCTCACATGGGACATCTCATGCACCCAAATGGTCTAAAAGCCCTATACTACTTGACCCAAAATACAAGACCTAAATAAAATCCTACACTATTTAGCCCATAATACAAAGCCCAAAAATATACTAGACTACTTGGCCCAAAATAGATCCTTGTTAGAATTGATGAGCTTTGTTTCTCAACACAAATAGGGGAGGTGAATTGGTGTTTTAAAAAAACTAGCACTTTTCAAATCTTTTTCGCAAATGGTATGGTTCTTGAAATCTTTCTTGTGTCGTAAGTAATATGCGTGCAATGTAACAGTATATGTGTAAAAGTAATGATAGAATATAATCGATTATGTAAAGAGATAGGGAGAAGAAAATCAAACTCAGTTTTTATACTAGTTTGGCCTCAATGCCTACATCCAGTCACCCTCCCAATCAACCTTAGATTGGAGAGCAATTCACTATAATGATCAGAGTATTACAACTAAGGCTTTACAGAGAAACTCTCAAATGTAAACACCTCACAAACTCTCAATCAAATATAGAACAACAAAACCTACCAACACAGAACTACCGTGTTCCTGTCACAACAACCCCTTTGAGATATCCCCTCTCAAAGTCAAGAGTTCACCATTCTTCTTCCTGACGCCACACGTACAGGGAACAAAAAATCAAAGATTGCAAGTCTTCTTCTCCTGATCAAATATAAAGCATCTCAGTTGTGCAGAAACGATCAGTCTTTTCAATCCAGTCACATTTGCCTTTCAAGAATGCTTCAAGATCTGTAAACCACTTCTCGTTCTTGATTCTTGGAGCCTTTGATCAATCTTTAAAACTTCTCAGATGAAAATCAATCAGATATGCAAGTGTAATTCTCAATTTTTCTCAATTGTTCTACAGAAAATCAAACAATGCGTTAATATATAATTTTTGTCAAATCTGACGCAATTGAATCGATTACTATATTAATGTAATCAGTTACATTAAACACATGTAACAGACTAACAACAGTCAGAGTATATAAGTGAATGTTCAATTAATGTAACCGATTCTCATTAAATGCTTAGTCAAACATATTTAAAAATATGACTGTTATAACAGTTATAATAAGCATAAATCAGTTTTCAAATCTTGACAGACTTAATTGAGTACATAAACCATGTAATTGATTAAGCTTTAACACTTAGAAGATTTTTGAAAACTTTTATTTCCAAAAACTCATCATAGCACATTTGAAAAAGATATGTGCAAACACACGAGTTTTAATCGATTTACCAGCTAATGTAATCGATTCAAAACTAGTTGTTTTGCCACAATTTAAAACTCCAGCTGTTTGATGACCTTAATTGATATCACATCACTGTAATTGATTAAGTCATGCAAATATGCTTTTGTGCATGTGGTTTTTATATCACCAAAACATATGTTGTGCATACAGAGATATGATCACTTTACAAACACAGTAGTATGCATCGATCAACACAATATGTCAACAAATGCGACAATCACAATATGTGCATATTTCATAATAAGCATGAACACATATAACACATAAAACAATACACATACATGTGTTTTTATTAACAATGTGTTGTCATCATCAAAAACAAACATCACAGGGATTAGGTTTAGCTAACACTATGCTCCCCTTATCAACAATCCCAAACTACTTGGTCCAAAATATAAGGCCCAAGTTATTCCTACTATACTAAAAACTCCATGATGACCCACAATGGCCCAAGACCAAGATGGCCCAAGAGAGACAATCTAGGCCCATATTTCACAAATGACTCCACTGTTCTTGAATGTGCTTAACCGTGGCTAGGGTGTATATCATCATACTATGTCGCTCATCCACAATGATTTATCCTACATGGACAACGAAAACCACCATCGCGGCAAGCCCACCAACCATAATGTCTTCGACAAGGATATGGCAATTATTTTTGGTAACGCGTTGCTTGCGTTCACGTTCAAGCACTTTGTGGTGGCAAACCATGGCATGTGCCCGATGCGCTTGGTTCGTGTGATTATGGAGTTGGCGAAATTGATCAGCGAGGATGTTATTAGCGGGATAGGTGGTGGATTTAGATATTCAACAACATGAAAAAGAAGATTAACTGAAAACTAAACAGATTCATTATTTTTTCTTTTCTTTTCAATTTTGCAATTCAACACATAAATAAAGAAAACTAAACAGATTCTCCTCCAAATCCCAAAACTCAAGCAAAATCAAAGTAAATAATTAATTAGGATTACAATTAACATAAAAACACAAAAAGAGATCATTTCCATGAATCAAATGTAGAAATACACAATTTAAATGAAGAACACAAAAACTTAAAAAACTCAATGGAATAGGATAAAACCTTAGGGATTTTACTCCTTAAAAATTCTAAGAATAATGAAACGAACAAAATTTCAAAACAAAGCACATAACACAAACATTCAAAATTGTTTTAGGTTTTCTTTATATGAAAAAAAAATTTAGATAAAAGAGGAAATTCAAACAACACCTTACTCCAAATACAAGATGATACAATCTGGATACTAGATGATACGATCATATCGAAGTAAGAGTACAAACATTCTGAATTTGAATCCCAACAGGCACAAATAAAAATAAATCAAAGAAGAACACATAATTACGATAGAGATGGGATGCCACAATCTAATAGATTGATGAGTTAATAACGATTCGCAACAAAGATTTTCATCTTTGATAAGAACCAGAGTTTAAGGACACCATAATCTAGCAGATTGATAAGTCAATGAGTATTTTCCACAAAGAAGTCCATCTTTGATAAGAATCAAAGTTTTATGATAAGAACCAAGAGAATCTTCTCTTACTCTATTCAAAATGAACATATTTTACAAATGTATTTGTTGCCCTTGTACATAGGTTCAAATTTTTAAACAACATAAAAAACTCTAAAAGAAAAGTCCAAAGATATTAGGTCCAAAACAACTTGAAAATTTAAAATAGAAATGATTTGTTTGCCTTATGAACTTACAAAATAAAAATAAATTAAGACACTTTATATGCTTAAAATTTATTTTGTAATTGTGTTCCAAGTCATGATCTTCATGTCTTCATGTCCTTTAAATTGACAAGGCTCCTCCTCAAGTTCTTCTTATAATAAATAAGGAGATAGTCCTCTATCATACCCTCCTTTTTGAAGAGAATTTTTCTTGAAATCCATACCACTTGAATATTCCTCCTCCTTTGTATTTGATCAAGAGATAGTCCCTCCTTCTTAAAGATAATTTGTCCTCAAATTCATACCACTTGAATATTCATTCTCCTTTGTATTAGATAAGGAGATAGTTCTCCATCAATTCATCTAATGGATATATCAATCAAAGATTAACTCATACATTTAATAGCATCACAACAAATAATCAAGTGTTTAATCTCTCTCAGCCCAACTTGTTACCTCTCATGTGATAAAGAACAAACATCACATTATCACAAACACTTGAATTTATTTCCATAAAACTCGAGCTTGAATTAGACTTATTGATTTCACCTATCATATTAATTTCACTCACAAGAAAGCTACATTCACGAAATTAAGTCATTTCACATGATAGGGTAAACTCATTATGATATACTAGATACAATTCTTTTTCACACTGTACACTAGATCATGGGAACCTTCATTGACTCTCACCACCTAACATATTTCTCTATGTGAGTCTAGTATTGGTAGAGTTAGGATCATCTCCTTTACCAATTCATTACACTATTAACACCCTCTCAACGTATTTCTTCCTTGAAAATATCTATGTTCAAATTTGATGTCAACAAATTGCATTCTCATATAAATTTTAAATCATTCACCATATTATACACATGCATCTCACCTTAATGAAATTTCGTCACATCTCATCAATACATTTTATTTAATTTATTTTCAAATATCATCACATACAACAACATTAAATCCCCATTGTTTATTGAAAATAACATATCATGAAAAATGAACATTTTTTAACATTTAAAAGCCTTTTATCAAAACAGCCCACATGGTGAGGAACTGGTTTGCTTAACGATCAAACCACTAGTAAAGACTTGCTTGATATGACTCATCAAGTGAAAAATCCTCCTAGAACTCTTGAGTTTTTTTTTCACAAAATTAATTTCACCTAACAAAAGATTGGCTCGCCCAACGAGCTACAAAATATGGTCTCTCTAGATTTTGAAAATTTGAATTTTGCTCAACAAACGAATGACTCGCTCAACGAAATTACTTAACTTAAAAAACTCAACAAATGTATCAACTTATAAAATTGGCTCCAATTGAGTATTTTTATCATTTCTCATGTCAAAAATTATGTAGTTAGTTCTAAAATAACTTCCCATTGAACCATTTTGACTAACTAATGTATCAAATTAATTTCACTACTTATATCATATAAAGCATTTTCAATTCAAAACGCCCATTTCAATTCATCAATGATCATCAAACATCAATAATTTGTCAACAACCTAAATATAATATCTCTACCAATATATGAACTAGCTTATGAAACTTTTAAAAAATTAAACTAGTTTCCCTAACAAGTCAAGCTTTTTGACTCTATAAGATCTCTAAGAGCTTTTACTCTCATATACATAGAAAACTCATATTAACAATCTCAACCTATTGTAGCAATCTTAAATAATAGCAATTCATATTGAATCTTATTGAGTTATATTTAAATAGCTTTATACTTATGCATGTAAAGCTTCTAAAACTGACTTAAGAAAATTGTTAAAGATAAACTTACTCAAATGGAAATTACAATAAACTAGGATTAGTATACTCTATGTCAAGATCTTTATAGCATACTCAAATCTTAAAAAAAGTAAACAGATTGATAAAAACTTAAAAAGAAATTAAAAAGAAAAAAAAAGAAATAGTTTGAGATTATGTTCTTTACACAATCAACCCTCACTAATCGAATTTTCTATTTATAAACTTTACATTTTAATAATAAAATATATAATATTCATTTATGAAAAAACTATTTTCTAAATCTTTACATTATAAGTTACATACCAACAATTTAAAAATTATACAATATATCTAATAATCCAATAAAAAGTTTTTTAAAATTTTTATTTAACATATGATAACATTTGTTGAAGTTTAGTTTATAATAGACTCAAATTATCTCGTGAGATTAAATATTATTTCTATCTAATAAGTATATAGTTGTTTTAAATACTTAAAAAGATAATATAGTTTTTATCTAGTAATTTTATTTTCATACAACATAATTCATTTAAATAAAATTACAAACCAATTAAATATACAAACTAAATTATCATTTTATATTTATAATAAATATTCAAATACAATCTATCAAAAGAGACAAAAATAAAATAAGGAAAAGAATCCAAAAGAATTTATTTTAGCTTGAGCGAAAATTGTGTTACTTGAACAAAAACCTAGCATAAGAAAGAATTGAGTTACAATCCCATTTTTCTTTATTAAAAACAAGACGAAAAAAAAGATTTGAATCTTTATTCTATTCTTACTTGAATGAAAATCCTCTTGAGAAAAAAAAATTAAAAAACTTACCTAACAAAACAATTTTCAAAAGTTTTATCTTAAATCAATTTAACAAATAAAACTTATAAACACATACAAAATTAGTAGTCTAGTCCAAAATTTTTTCAAACAATATTTTTATGCTTATTTCAATTCAATCTTAATCATTTAAACTTAATATACATTTCATTCAGATCAAGCTCAATATATTTCATTCACATCAAACTCATACAAATATAAGAAAAAACTATAAGAATTTTCTATAATCATCAAAAACCATATTTAAAATTTGAATTAATAAATTTAATACCTTAACATGTATAATCTAATGTCCAAATCAATTTCTATAAAGAAATCTTCAATTCAAAATATTCTAAAATAAAAATTTATAAACCAAAAAACTCAAATAACAATCAATTTTAAACATTCAACAACTTTGGACCAAAACATTATTCTTGCATAGATCAAGTCACATTCACATTATAATTTATCCTAAATTTTTATTAAAAAAACATAAATAACTTCCCTTATTTATAATATGTTGTTTCAAATAAAGTTTTAGCTGAAGCACATACTCAAAATCTAGGAAATATAGCAAATTAACAAAATATAACGACAATTCAATATTAACTTAACTAAATTGAGAAATGGAGAGAAAATATTTAAGAGAGGAAAACAAAGAAAAAGAAATGATAGGAAGAAAAGCGTTACATAATTAAATATTTTTAAATATACTTTTCTTTAAAAGGTGAAATTTTTTGAAACAAATATAACTTCAAATTTTAAAATTTGGAAGGGTCTGATACTCATGTCATAAAAAATAATATTAAGAGATAAATTAGGTTAAATTTTATTATATTGATCAAATTAGATGGACTATTTTTTGCTAAATTTTTAATCAATAAACAATACATAATACATTTCTTTATTATATCTATTATAATTTAACAATAAAAATTATCAAATATTTCAATTGAGCTTACACTCCCAAATACAATGCTTTAGCTTAGTCTCTAACAAAAATAACTATAGTTATAGTACCAAAATTTTATTTTAATAACTTTTGTTCTGTTTAATTTCCAATAATCGACATATATTAATATATAATTATTCTTTAAGTGAGTATTTTATTTTTCATTTCTTCTATTTTGTAAATTTTAAATTATACTCTTTTAAGATTAATTGTATTTCAATATTAATATTTTCTTAAATAAAAAAATGTGTCAATTATTAAAAGCTAAACATACACTTAAGTATAACGATAGTTATTAGAGTTCAAACAAAACTAATATAACTAATAATGTAGTTTTATTATCATACTACTTTATCTGCTTAATCTAATGGGGATTGCAAAAACACTAGAAAATGAACTCTCTTTTCTAAACTCTTTGAATTCTTTTTATAAGTCAAATCTTCGATTTCTCTTAGAATAAACTATTTATCTTATTTTAATTTACATGAAGTTAATTTCTTCAATTATAACTTCATATTCATATTTTTATTATACTAAAAGAATAGATTTTAGAAAAATAAATAATTTTTGAATATTATTTTAAAAATATATAATAGCTTTTTTTAAGTAAAAAAAATTACATAACTTCTTTTAAATAGAAAATTTAAATGATAAAATTATTTTATTGTTGAAATATAAACTTATCTAATTGAAAAATGGCACTAAAATTATATTCTTTATTTATTTAATTTTTCGTACGAGGCTCTCTTCCCATGGGTGTAATGCTAACTTGGCAAATTTGTAATTCGTGTGAACTGTGAGGGCATTAAAAAGAATATCACATGTAATTAACTTAAACAATTGATCAATTAGTTATGTACCGCTTATCATATTACTGTTAAACAAAACAAAATGGGGAAAGAACGATAATCAAGCCTACGGAATGAAAATAAAGAGACAACCCAATCACAATACGGCACGTGTAAACCTGTAAAAATTGTGTTAAACTGCTTTGTGCTTGAATGGGACCCACACTCATTTTCTGGGACCCACAGAAAAATATGAAAAACAAAATTGAAAAAAGTTCAACGCAGGACAGCTCCTTAGACACGGTTTCAATAGCTGCATCCAAACCAAACATTCCATAAATTTTCCTTTTTCTTTTTCCTTCTTAAATTGTTTAGTTTCTATTTTGGTTAATACAAACTTGAAAGAAGTATCTTTTGGTGAGATTCTTGTGTTACTTATAAATAAAAAGTAAACAATATTATAATCAAAATTATTATGGTATGCATATAAATTTATTAATTTTTATAATGAGTATTTTAAACCTATATTAATAATACTTTTATCTTTATTGCTATGTAAAATAATTATATTTATTATATTAATTCATGCAATTTATTTTGTTTTCAAAAGTATCATCTTTTAAAATTAATTTTATATTAGAAATTTAAAGTTTAATAATTCTAGAGGTCTTTTTTTTTTTAAGTTTCGTATCTGTTTTTTATTTTTTATTTTTTTGTCAATTAAACTCTTACAGATAAATTAACTGAACAGCTTTTAAAAAAATGACTAGACACACTGACATTAATCTTTTAAATGACGTGAAACGATAAAAATGTTAATGACATGAAATTTATTTATTTTTAAATAGAAAATTGGAGAAAAATAATTACAAAAATTAGAGTCATGAATTGGGAAAATTGAGAAAATTTTGATAAAAGAAATTTCTTATGAGGATTAGGAATTGACTTCGTACATTGAGAGAGATTAAGGGAGTTTAAGAAACCGAAAAACAATTACATAAAAGGTTTATTATTATTTTTTTAACGTTGTTAAATTAATTTAATGATAAAAATTACATTACTTCAATTTTTCAAAATTAAAGACTAAAGAAAATAAAAAAACTGAGATTTTCAACAAAAAAAGAAAAATTTAAATATGAATTTGATCTTATAATAAATTAAGAGAAAAAGGAAAAATAAAATTATATATATATATATATATATATATATATATATATATATATATATTATCTTGAAATTTTATTTAGTGATATAATTTACTCTCTCTTCTTTATTAGTCATGAAAGTGTCTATCTCATCTAATTACATCCAAATTTTATGTAAAAATTAAACTCATAAATGATGTATATTAAAAAAAATGAAACTTTGGTAGTAGGGCATGGAAAAAAATAATGGAAATGCACTTTTGTGGTACAAATTGAGTGATTATCGGAATGAAGTGTGGCTTTTTGGGAGAGAGTTTGCAAAACGACGGCGTAAGGTGATACTGCCTTGACAGACGGAACCCTAATTATGTCACTTTATAATTTATAATTTGGGGCTCATCCCTACAAAACGTAAAAGCTGAAAGGGCACTTCCCATACCCATGTCGGTGACTAACGGAAAGAGACACAACACATGTTGTTGCATTTTGCGTATCCAAACGTTTGCATCACTATGGCACCAGAATTTGTAATTTCCCACAAATGTTCTTATATGTTACGTGTTTCACAGAATTGAATGCTGGGCAATTTATTTAAAAAATAATAATTTTTTTATTCAATTACTAAATATCTTATAAACATTACCTCTTAATATTATGATTAGTGTTAAAGTAATTTTTAGTTTAATGTCTAATTATTTATTTAGAGTTTAAAGTTACATTTAGATAATAAAAATGGTCAATTGAAACTTGATGGTAAGACAAAACCGTTAGGCGTTTTGCGTATTTATTAACTAAAAATAACTTATATATTTAAAAATCAAATTCATTATTTATCCGTTTTATAATTTTAGTAGAAAAAGTGTAGTTAATAGGTATGATCAAGAAGGTTTTAACTTTACAAACGATAATGGAGATTTTATTTTAACAATAAGATATCTTTCTCAACAAATGTCGGGTACAATATTCTACTGTCATTAAATAGGTGTGCATTTAATGGTATATGAGAAAACGATAAAATTCGCTGGTTTTAATACACTTAATAATTTAGAAATCAAGCTATGCTACTTGTTAGAATACTAATTATATCCAAACTCAATTGTAAACTTAATAATTTGTTCGTCTATACTTTATATATTTTTAACCATATTTAATGTCATTTTTCTATTTTTGATAAGTTTATCATTTAATAAAAAAATGTTAAATATTTTTTTAATATCTTAAATTTATCTTTTAATTAAAATTAATTTGTAAAAAAAAACTTACATGTTAGTTTCTGAATTTTAAATAGTTTTTTAATTCAATTACGATATTTTTTTTATATGAAACAGGTTTTATTTAACGTTTTACATGTTCTTATTTTAATAATAATTAACAAACATATTTGACACAATTTTTTTAACATAACTGAATTTAAAAAATTATATTTATTTATTTTTTAAGTTTGAACATCAAAATATATTAAAATTAAAATTTATTTATATAAAATTTTATACATTTTAGTTCCAAATTTTAAATAGTCTTTTAATTCAATTACATCAGTTTTTTTTTTACTTATAGAACATGTTTTATTTAACTATTGACATGTTCTTATTTCGATAGTAACTAACAAATGCATTTGATGTGAAATTATTTTTTAATGTAATTGAATTAAAAGATTATATTCATTTATTTTTTAAATTTAAAGATTAAAATATATCAAAGTTTTGAATATAAAATATTTAAATTTTATATCAAATTTTACATTAAAATTTAGAATCTAAAATATACTTAACCAAAAGAAAACATATTTCTTTCTAACTACTTGGATTTCCTTAATATGATTAGCTAATTTCTTCGTTAATTAAGTTAACAACTCATTAACGTTATAAAAAGACAAGTTCAAATAATTTGCTATTAATGGGCTAAGGTGTAGGTATGTTTGAGAGGTATGTTTGAAAAGGTGAGCACTATGGGATATTCATTTTGAATATGTGGAGAAAAAAACCTTCTTAGTTTAGAATGTTATTTATGCCTAACTTCTTTTAAGTAGAAAAGTTAAGGTGAATTGAAAGACGTACATAGTTTAGTAAAGGTTGGTTAATTAATTTTAATAACTAAATTTATACGAAGGCTGGTTAGTAAATTGATTCACGACCTTATCCACTTACTTTTTAAAAAATAAAATAAAATAAACTTGTAGTGAAATAGAAAAACATAGGATAAAAATATATTTATTCATAAACACAAAATAAATAAAAACAAAAGTATATTATGACATTAGAAATACCTAACTCCTTCAAAGTGTTTCACAAATACCTAAATCCTAAAGCATGTGTTCAACCATGGAAAAAATATTTATTAGTGTATTATATACATTCAAGAAGGTCTCTTTGGCTACGACATTATAAGATTTGCTTCTAACCAAATACATGTCAACATGTTAAGTTGACATGTATTTGAAGTGTATCTATTCGACTAGGATGACATCAAATCAATCACTTATTATTCATAATAATTCACAATTAACTAAATAATTCAAGATTAATAGGTTATTGAATAATGTGGCTTATACCTATTTAGGTAAGAGTCCATGAATAATCACTAGTACAAAATTTGTTTATAACTTCATGTGCAAAAATCTCATAACAGAATAACCAATGTAAAAAATAATCGACAACAATTTTGTAAATAAAATAGCCTTACAAAGGTCGGCTAATAACTCCCCTAACGTTTGTTGATAGGGGGCTATGTGAAAGCTAAACTCATACATCCCATATGTGTTTTTGATGATGACAACAACATAAATGTTTTAGTAGTTTCTTTATGATGACAATAACACAAATGTTGAAATATATTTCTTGCACACATATAGCAAAATTGTTGTTTATATATGTAACTATTCTTGAACTATATGTTATGCATATTCACTGTGCTTATTCATGTGATTATACATGTGACATGCATATTCATTGATTTAGATTGATAAAACTCTTTGCACATTGCATATCTGCATGAATTAATCGATTATAGTGTTTATATAATCTGTTAGATTCATCAGATATCAGTATTTGCTTAACAATGACAAAAATGCAAGTTTTAACCGATTACATTATATGGATAATAGGTTAAAACTCGTGTCATTGCTTATACTTGTTTGCTGAGTGCATTGATGAGTTTTGGATTGAAAAAGTTTTCAAAATTTGCTTTAGTGTTGTACTTAACCGATTACACTCTTTTCTTAATCGGTTAAAACTTGTGTGTTTTGAAAACTTGTTTTTGATAAGTCATAACTACCATAACGGTCATATCTTTTAAAATGCTTTAACTTACATTAATTACATAATCGATTACATGTTATGCTTAATTTGTTAAATGTGTTTAATGTAATTATGTTATAGTAGTATTAATTGCTTAACCGATTACATTAATAACATAATCAATTAATTTGCGTTAGTACTGTTATATCTATATATAGACGCATAGCTCTTTGCAAAAAAAGAACTTTTGGAATAATATCTTTCATATATGAAAAAGTTTGTTGAGTTTATAAATTGCAGGAGCGTCTGTTCACTAAGAATAAAGAAGAATTTCATTTGGAAAGAAATCAAATCAAGGATTCTTGAAGAATTGATGTGTTTTCAGAAGTCTGATCAAATTTTCACTTTTCGTGTTCTATTGGAAGATCGAGATTAATTTGCATCTTGTGAAGATTGTTATTTCCCTGTTGTTGTTGGCCAGGAAGAGAACTTTGGAGTTCTAGTGACTTTGAGAGGGGTATCTCAAAGGGTTTGCAGAAATAGGATTGTTCTTTCTCTATGTGTTTACTGTAGTAGATTTGGAGTTAGAGAGGAGCATACATTGAGAGGGTGTCTCTGTATTTCTTCTATAGAACTCGATCCATATAGTGGAATCCTTTCAATCTCAGGTTGATTGAAAGAAGACTGGATATAGACATTGAGGCCAGACCAGTATAAATTGTGGTGTTGTTCTTTCTATTCTTTATCTCTTTCATTTCCTTACTTTCTTTATTTTTCTTGCATTCCAAGAAAGGATCAAAGATTTTGAAAAGAGTTTTAAAAGAACATTTTTTATAAAACAAAACCAATTCACCCCCCCCCCCTCTTGGTTGAGAAACTAGGACAATCTTTTTCTACAATTGGCACCGAAGCTGGGAATTTGAATTTTGCTCAAATTCTAATCGATTTGACTTTCAGTATAATTGATTACTTTGATCCTGATGGCCAATATTTCTCTAATCATGAGTAAGAATGAATTTAATGGTGATTTCTTGGATGCAACCAGTAAAGATATGTGTAGTTCTATCATTAACAAATCTTATGAATTCTTTAAGACAGGAGCATCTTTGAAATCAACTCAAGAAAGAGAAAGTAGCACAACATCCTGAAATTAGAGGAAAAAGAATCCAAACTGATGGCAAAAAAGTGCACAAAATTCCTGTTGATCAAAAGGAAACTTGACAACAATTCTGAGAAAGATCTAAAGCGGTGTAAAGACCAACATCTGCAGCAAACAAATTTAAGTATGATGGTCAAATCAAATTTTGTTGGAACGTGTGTAGAACAAGGAGAAAAGCAAGCCATGTGGTATCTGGACAGTGGATGCTCTAGACACATGACAGGTGATCCAACCAGATTCATTAGTCTGTCTTACAAGACAAGTGACCACGTCACATATGGAGACAATAACAAGGGTAAAATAGTTGGTATCAGTAAAATTCAAACACCCTCCTCATATGTAATTGAAAATGTTTTGCTTTTTGATGGATTAAAACATAATCTTCTTAGCATCAATCAACTTTGAGATAAAGGATTAAAGGTTACTTTTGAACCTAATCGTTGTCTTATCTGCCATGAATCCTTAAATGAGATTGTGGTAATTGGAAAAGGATATAACAACATCTATATGGTTGATTTTACAAAAAAACTTCCTTTAAATATTTTATCTGTCTTTTATCCAAAGATGATAATCCATGCTATGGCATAAAAGACTTGCTCATATTCATATGTCACATTTAAACAAGCTTGTCTCTAGAAACCTTGTGATTGGGTTGCCAAATATAAAGTATGATTCTGAAAAACTTTGTGATGCTAACCAAAAGGGGAAGAAAACAAGATCATCTTTCAAACCTAAGAAAGTAGTATCTACTACTAGATCTCTTGAATTACTTCATATGGATCTGTTTGACCCCTCAAGAATCAAAAGTCTGGGTGTAAATCTTTATGGCTTGGTTATTGTTGATGATTATACCAGATATACTTGGACTTTCTTTCTTTCTGTCAAAAGTGATACTTTCAGGATATTCAAGAACTTTGCATTAGTTATACAAAATGAAAAAGATCTCAAGATCAAAGCTATTAGAAGTGATCATGGTAGGGAATTCCAAAATGAGAACTTTGATAACTATTGTGATGAAATGGGGATATCTCACAACTTCTCAGCTCCTAGAACTCCTCAGCAAAATGGTGTTGAGAGAAAGAACAGGGCCTTGAAGGAGCTTGCTCAAACCATGCTAAATGAAAGGGATATGCCTAAACATTTCTGGGCAGATGCTGTCAGCACAACATGTTACGTGCTTAACAGAACTATCATTAGACCATTGTTGAGGCTTACACTGAATGATCAGTTTAAGGGTAGAAAACCCAACCTCCCACATCTTAGAGTCTTTGGTTGTAAGTGCTTTGTGCTGAATAATGGTAAAGAAAGTCTTGGGAAATTTGATTCAAAAGCTGATGAGGCTATTTTCATTGGTTATTCTCCTACTAGAAAAGCCTAAAGAGTGTATAATAAGAAAACCTTATGTGTTGAAGAATTTGTACATGTTGCTTTTGATGAACATATTGACTATGCTACTAATCAAATGCATTCCAAAAATTGTATAGATGCAGGTTATTCAGTAGGGGAAGAAGAGGAAAGTGAAAAGACTCAAGAAAATCAAAGTCCAGATGTCATTGAAAATTCTCCCAAAACTGAACTTGTAAAGGAATGGAAGGCTCCCAGAAATATGTCTACAAGCAATATTATTGGTGACATTTCTAGGGGCAGGTTTACTAGGAGACAACTCAATCAATTCTATATGAATATAGCTTTTGTGTCACAAATTGAGCCCTAGAACATAAATGATGCATTATATGATAAAAATTTGTTTATGGTTATGCAAGAGAAACTGAATCAGTTCGAAAGGAACAGTGTGTGGGAACTTGTTCCAAGGAAGACAACTCAACAAGTTATCAGAACTAAATGGGTGTTACGCTACAAAATGGACGATTCTAGAACAATTACTAAGAATAAAGCTAGATTAGTTGCCAAAGGGTACTACCAAGAGAAAGGAATCGATTATGATGAAACATACGCTCCTATAGCTAGATTGGAAGTAATCAAAATTCACCTAGCAATAATATCAATGATGAATTTCAAGCTATACCAGATGAATGTGAAGAGTGCCTTCTTGAATGACTATATTAAAGAAGAAATGTTTGTAGAACATCCTCTTGGCCTCTAGGACTATGAGTTTCCTGACCATGTATTCAAACTAAGAAAAACATTGTATGGACTCAAGCAAGCTCCAAGATCCTGGTATGAAAGGTTGAGTGAGTTTCTAATCAAGAAAGATTTCCAAAGGGGTAAAGTTGACTCAACTTTTTTCATCAAAAAATCTGGAAAGGATCTATTGTTTGTATAAATTTATGTAGATGATATAATTTTTTGCTCTACTAATCCACTTCTATGCAACGGATTTTCAAAAATTATGCAGGAGGAATTTGAAATGTCAATAATGGGAGAGCTGAATTACTTCCTTGGATTACAAGTGAAACATGAAGAAACTGCTATCTTCATACATCAATCAAAATACTGCATTGATCTTCTAAAGAAGTTCAAAATGAATGAGTGCAAAGAAGCAACCACACCTATGGCAACCAACTGCTATCTGGATAAGGATGAGAAAGGTAAAGATGTTGATCAAAAGATGTATAGAGGTATGATTGGTTCTTTACTTTATCTTACTGCCAATCGTCTTGACATCATGCACAATGTTTGCCTATGTGCCAGGTTTCAATCATGTCCAAAAGAATCACATCTTACTGTTGTAAAAAGAATTTTAAAATATCTTAAAGGGACTAAAACTCTTGGATTATGGTACCCTAGAGGTGCAAATTTGTCTTTTGAAGGATATAGTGATTCAGATTTTGGAGGCTGCAAACTAGATAGGAAAAGCACCAGTGACATATGCCATCTTCTTGAATGTTCGATGATCTCTTGGCATTCAAAGAAACAGGTTTGTGTGGCACTGTCCACTACTGAAGCCGAGTACATTGCAGCAAGGAGATGTTGTGCTCAGTCGCTTTGGATAAAGAGTCAGCTTGAAGACTATGACATTCATTTAGATCATATACCTTTGAAGTGTGACAATACTGATGCCATAAATTTAACCAAAAACTCCATTTTGCATTCTCAAATGAAACATAATGAGATTAGACATCACTTTATCAGAGATCACGTTTCTAAAGGGGAAATAAAGAATGAATTTGTTGATGCATTACATGAGTGGGCTAACATTTTCATAAAACCCCTTGCTAAAGATAGATTTTTCACTATAAGAAATGAGCTTGGCCTACTTGACCAAAGCTATATAAAATGAATCTGATTGGATGAATCTGATGTATGAGTGTAATCTGTGTTATTTTACTGTCATATACTACATTGCATATTCATACTTATTTGATATTTCAAATTGCATCACAACTACTGTGTATAACTGGACTAACACTCAACAATGTTGAGAAAGTTGTGGTTTGCAGGTTTATTACAGAATTTGACAGGTTGAAATGATCATAACACTTGTTTGTAATTGATTGATTGTTGTTCAGCAGAGTCAATCGATTATCTACTCAGTGAAATCGATTAAAAGTTGTGTACATGGTTCTATACTCATTTCTACTTATTTATATCTGGTTAACATGCTACAAATGTTTTCTCATTCATCTTAAGCATATTTTAAAGATTAATTGTAGCATATTCTTCAAAATTGCTTTGAAAGTCATTACATATGCATCATGTTTTGAACATTGCACTTTATGTTGCAGAATCATTTCTACGGATATATTCATTTTGCTACTGTATGAAAGGATATCATGCATTCATTATACTTTGCACTTCATATTTGCTGCATAACAATATTGAATATTTTGAAAATTACACATGATAGCATAACTGCATCAAGCATTGTTTTACTCTGATACAAATTATTAAATCCTATTGCTTGAAACCTTATCATGAACTCTATATATTCCTTGATATTTGTTGAGATTGTTGATAGGGGGAGCATTAGTTTAGCCAAACCTTACAATCTTAGAGAGCTTCTGATTTTTGATGATGACAACACATTATTAATAACACATGTGTTCATTTATGTTTATATGTGTTACATGTTCATTACTTTCATGTTTATGATATTTTGAGAACATGTTTGTGTTGTTTTTGTTAGAGCATGCAAATCACTGTGTTTTACATGAGATCTTATTTGTAAATGCATGACATATGATTTAGAAAAGTAAAACCACATGCACTTTTGTTGAACTTATATTGTGTGGCAAAACAACAGTTTTAAGTCGACTTCATTATGAAGTAAGTCGACTAAAACTCGTGGCTTTGCATAAACTTTTTCAAGTGTGCTATAAGTATTTTTGGAAAGAAAGTTTTTCAAAACTATGCATTTAACTGTTACAAAGTCAACTATGTGCACAAGCCATTCGACTTAGTTAGTTATGTTTTGAAATTCTATTAATGCTTGACTTGTCATGTATAATGGCTATATTTTAAATATGTAATCAATTAAGTTGTCTTGACTGCTACTGGTTGTTATAACTGTTTGAGTATAATCTACTTTATTAGTAGCAAAGTCGACTTAGGAGCGTTAGTTTTGTGAAAAACTAAATATAAACGCGAATTTGAATTCTATAGAGACTTTCGTGATTCTAAAGAGTTAATTGATTTCTTTTCAGATTTGTGATCTCTTGCAAAGTGTGAAAACTCCAAGAATTCATCAAGAAGACCGTGGTGTTCATCTTTGGTGATGGCATGACGAGCAAGATTCTGTGTGTTCCTACTGTCTAATCAACCTACACTTGTGGTGTTTACTTTGTGATCAGTTTCTCTCAATCTTTTGAAGATTGTGGCTGCCCTGTTGTGACTACAGGAAGAGGACGTGCGACGTTCTGCACTTTGAGGATTGTTCAAAGGATTAAAGACTGCAGGAGAGGGGACATCTTGTTGTTGTTCTTTGTTTTGTATATGCCTATATTTTGGTTAAAGGGTTAGAGAGGTGTTTTATATTTTGACGTGGAGGACACTATAGAAGCCTTGTTGTAAAAACCCTGATCATTATAGTGCATTTGCTTCCTAGGAATGGAAGGACACTGGATGTAGGCAGTTTGGCCGAACCAGTATAAAAACCTGCGTTTGATTTCTCTATACCTGCACTTTTACTTTTAAAGTCGACTTTACTTTTCCCGTAGTCAACTATATTCCGTTGCATTTGAAAAATCTTGTTCCTTGCGTTTCAAGAAACTTTTGAAAGATCATCCTTCTACGAAAAAGATTTTTAAAAGACTCTGATTTTGTGTTTCACCAATTCACCCCCCTCTTGGTATTGAAACTAAGCCATTCTATTTTCAACAATTGGCACTAGAGTTGGTTTTCATAAATTTTTTGAAAATTAAGTCGATTACTTTTTCTTTAAGTCGACGAATCCTGTGAAAATGGTTTTAGTTCTCAAACCTTTGGTATATATATATAAATATTGGAAGAGGAATTTTAGAATGGTAGTAGCCTTTTATTGGGACCCGTGAGTTAATGAAAAATAAATAAATTTAAGAGAGAAAGGAAGAAAGTAAGATAATGGTGTAGGCGTATGGATATTATAGAATGATATAATTATTTTATTGAAAGGAGTATTAGAAAAGTGGCATTTAATGTTAGGTGGGTCTTATGGTGTAAGATAAAGTGATTTAGATTTTTAGAATGGTGTTGTACTTGGTTGCAGTGAAAAAAAAAAAAGGTGGCCAAACCGATAATTTTGTTGGCTGGTGTCTGTTACGCGTATGAATTTTACACAGTATCGAATTGTTTGTGATCGGTTTTCAGTTCAGTACATCGAGTACTGTTTATTTTTTTTATATGACTTTGGCAATGATAAAATGCTAGAGGTTTGACACAAATGTATGTTAGGGGGATTAGAGATGTGGGATAATAATAATATTCGAGCAGTGTCACAAGCACTAATATAATTGAAATATGTACTCTCACCGTATCGGTGTAAAAACCGATGTAATATCTTTCCTCTTAAGAGAGGGTAGAAAGGTAGGTCTCTTCGTCTATAAAAGGCGGTAGAAGAGACAAGGTTCGAGTGCCACTGTTTCCTCTTTCGAGAGGGTAGAAAGGGTAGGATGTCTCGCCCGTAGGTTTTCCAATCGAGCTGAGTATAGTGCCGCTGTGAAAGTAGCAGAGTTTTTACTCATAAGTCTTGAGGAGCAGGGGAGATAGATCTGAAGCTGCGGTGTAGGATGACTCGAACTATCCTGTTTTGGTGAACAGGTTTTATATGAGAGTACAAAGAGACAATGTGTATCTTCTGTATTTATTGGTTTTGGTGCATGTTAACCATATTACTTTGTTAATTAATAATTGATGTGTTGATGTTGTATTAGATGATGAATATGGTAGCTTACCCTTATTGTTTGTGTATGAATGCGATGATCGTATAACTTGTGTTGTTATACGGGAGCAGATATTAATACAGATGTTGCAGTTGATAATTAGAGCGGTAAGAAGTCGGGAATGGAACGGGAAAGATTTCTTTGTTTTTAATCATTTTCAGTTAGTTTGATTTATGTTATTTTATTCTAAGTTGACTTGGAAATTACAAGTTCGTAATAAATGTCCTTTAAATTGGATTGTAGTGGATTATTGTTTATATTCCCAGTTTAAGATTTATATGAATGTTTCTTTTGTTTTTCGTTTAAAAAAAAAAAAAAAAAAACAAGCAATTTTTTCCCGGAACAATAAAAAATTGGGATGTTACAGAAGGTGCATCAACAAATAGACCACCTGTATTTGCTGGTGAAAACTATGCTTTTTGGAAAATCCGAATGCAAATCTTTCTTGAATCCGTGGATAAAGGTGTTTGGGATGCAACTTTGAACGGTCCATTTGAGCCAACTTATGTGGTTAATGGAAAAATTGTTTTGAAATTTTTTTTTAGTGGTCTCAAGATGAAAATTGAACGGCACAATATGATGTCAAAGCACGTAATGTTATTGCTTCTGCACTAACTATGGATGAATTTTTCAGGATTTCACAGTGCAAGACAACAAAGGAAATGTGGGACGTATTAGAGGTCACACACGAAGGCACAAAAGAAGTAAAGGGAGCCATAAAGAACTCGCTGATACAAGAGTATGAACTATTCAGGATGAAGGCTGGAGAGACTATATATGAATTACAAAAAAAGTTTACTCACATAGTTAACCACCTGATGACTCTAGGAGAAGTCTTTGACAAAGAAGAGATCAATATCAAGATTTTGAAAAGTCTGAATAAAAGCTGACAACCTAAGGTTACTGCAATTTTGAATCAAGAAGTCTTACAAGCATGGATATGGCCACCTTGTTCGGCAAGTTAAGAGAACATGAGCTTGAACTTGGAAGACTAAAAGAAGAGGAAAAGATTGAAGAAAAGAAGTCCATAGACTTGAAAGCCACTAGTAGAAAAGCCTCAAAGATTGTACCATCTAAGGATGAATCTGACGTTGAACTGGACAACAATGAGCTGATGTCCATGGTGGTAAGAAAGTTTAATTGGTTTATGAAAAATAAAAGTCAACTTACTGACCATGCAGGAAATGGCAAAGGAAAGAAAGCTACAAGATCAAATTTTGTTCAGTGTTATGAGTGTGGCAAAGAAGGACATATCAAGCCTGAATGTCCAGACCTGAAATTGAAGCAAAGAGCAAGAAGGAAACTTCCTTAAGATAAAAACAGAAAGAAGAAAAGCGCGTACATCGCTTGGGAGAACAGTGATTCAGACTCTTCAAGTGATGAAGATTGTAATCGCGAAGAAGAATCAAATATCTGCTTCATGGCTGGCTCGGGAATAAATAACTATGATAGTGATGAAGAATTTGAGAATGAGCCAATTGAGGTCAAATACGACATGCTCCTTGACGAATTTCAGGAGACACATGCTGAAGCCATGCGACTCAATATAAGGTCAATTGATTAAATTCTAAAAGAAAAGACTATGAGTATAGGATTAATAAACGGATTGATGATAATGAAAATTTTCAAAAGGAATTAGATACTGCATTAGAATCTGCTAAAACTGTGATTACTGAGACTATAACAGTAGAAAATAATTGTGAAAAATGTCTTATCCATTTTGAACAAATTGATTACTTAACTAGTACGCTAGCTAAGTTTACACAGGGTAGAGATAATCTGAATGTTGTTTTAAAGTCTTCGAGTAGAGCAATATATAGACAGGGTTTACAAAGTTCAATCTAATAGGAAAAATTCAAAGAAATTTGTTGATTTAAGAAAACCTGTCACACGTGCATGCTTTTATTATAACAACATTGGAAATATAGTTAGAAGCTGCTTTAATAGAAAGGTTGGAGTTCCTAAAGGATTATATAGATGGATTCCTAAGGAACATCTGTCTGTTGTTAACAAGGAAGGACCCAAATTCAAATGGGTACCAACATCAAAAAATTCTAACTATTTTGCAGGATAACAAATGATGTTGTAGTAGTGAAGAACTCAAGGATGAACTAATGTGATCATATCAAATTTCTTGAGTATCTACAAGCAGTAATAATCATTTTCTTATTGCATCATGTATGATATGTATCTGAATGATTGTCTGATGATTGTGTGTTTGTGTGATTGATTGATTGTAATTGTTTTTCTGTGAAAATAAATTAACACGATTTTTAATCGATTGTATTATGATTGAAGTCGAATATGTTTTGGAGTGAAGTTTTTCTATTTGTTTGAAAGTTTTCTGAAACACAGAAGTCAACTCTACAAATAATGAAATCGACTAGATATCTTTGACATGGGCTTTCTTGTTTAAAAATTTAAATGGGTAAAAAATGAGCTTGTTTGGTTCGCTCTATTATAAATGTCTTAAGATTTTATTTGTGATGACATTAAGAGAACTCTATCTGTGTATCTCTATAACCCTAAACTGAAAAATAGTGAGTCCAAGAGATCATATCAAATGGAATCTTCGTCTTGTCCTTCGAAAGAAAACAAAGGAAAAGTTGTGAAATTAACAAGAGAGGCTAATCCTGGAGGTTGGATAAGTGATGATGAAACTCGTATGAGATTTGCTAATGGTTGTGTTAAGATCGTTGTCTCACCTAAGCATTTAGACTTGAGTTTGTTTGAGAGAGAAAATTTTTAGTTTCCTAGATGGATTGAAACACAAGAACTCTCAACATTGGTTCAGATGAAAGGTGATTGGTTTCTTGAACTTGTGAGAGTATTTTACCACAACTTAAAGATGGTAAATGGATATATTCAATCAAGGGTAAAAGGCGTCGACATTCACATTGACAATGGTGTCTGGCAACAAGTAATTGGACTAAAAGCTGAAGGTATATTCTCTCATCTACCAAACTCTGAAACAAATCACTGGTTAAAGAAAAAGGATATCTACAAAGGTTGGCTTAGATTTCCAGGAAGTGACACAATAGAAAGTTATTATTTGCATAAAGGTCTCAAAATGGAAGAGATGATTATTGCACATCTTCTTGCTTGGGTGATCCTACCTGGAAGAATGATGCAATATGAAATGACTATAGAAGATGTCTACCTCTTACACACTATTAAGAATGATATTCCCACCAACTGGGTGGAGGTCTTAAAAGATCACATGACTGAAGTTGCACTCAACAATTCTCATTACTTACCATATGCTATTCTTGTAAGCAGAGTACTTGTATTTTAAGGAGTGGATACAAATGGAGAAAGAAAACATTCATGCAACTGCTCAAATGTTATAAATCAAAATATTCTTGTATCACTTGGATTGATAAGGACAATGAGAGGATGGTGTTTTAAAGGAGAAGAAAATCTGATCTATGGTTCAGGGAGTACTTTTGTGGCAAATGAAAACAGAATGAATTTCTATCAAGAAACTACCTTTGAACGTTTTGCTGCTAATCAATTCAAAATGGTGATTGAGAAACTAAATCAGCTTGAGTGGAAAATTGACCATGCTCCGCAACAAAGAGAAGAAGAAGGGTTATCTGACAATGACTTTATGGATTCATCTGAACAAGAATGGGACTGAAGATTTACATAGAATAGGGATCTTGTATTGTCAGTTTAGTGTCTGTTGTGTCAATCTGTTCATGTTTGATGAAGTGTCTGTTTGAATGTTTTTTTGTTTTCTTTTGTAGTAGGATTTATAAGCCATTATCTTTTGTTAATATGATTGTACTATCTTTTGAATATTAATGAAATCAAATCTTTAGTTTTAATTCGATCAGTGTTGATTTTATGATTGAATCTGTTTATATCTGACTAAAGTCAATTGTGTTATGTATGAAGTTGATTGCTTTACTGTTTAACATTGCATTCATACATTTACACACACAGATTATACTTGTACTAATTCTTGCATTACAATGATTCTAAAATGCTTGATCTGGAAAAGATCTTGAACGGTTTTGCAGGAGAGGGGACATCTTGCTACTGTTCTTTGTTTTGTATATGCCTATTTTTTGGTTAGAGGGTTAGGGAGGTGTTTTATATTTTGACGTGGAGGTCGCTATAGAAGCCTTGTTGTAAAAACCCTTATCATTATAGTGCATTTGCTTCCTGGGATTGGAAGGACACTGGATGTAGGTAGTTTGGCCGAACGAGTATAAAAAGCTGCGTTTGATTTCTCTATCCCTGTACTTTTACTTTAAAATTCGACTTTACTTTTCATGTAGTCAACTATATTCCGCTACATTTGAAAAATCTTATTCCTTGCGTTTCAAGAAACTTTTGAAAGATCATCATTTTACAAAGAAGATTTTTAAAAGACTCTGATTTTGTGTTTCACCAATTCACCCCCCCCCCCTTTTGGTATTGAAACTAAGCCATTCTATTTTCAAAAATATTAATACTCTGTTATTATTATATACTAATATATTGTGTTCATCTAATGTTTTTTTGAGCTCTAATTTAAACTGGTATACATCAGTTCATTGGTCAAACTGTTTAAAAGTGTTATTGCATTATGATAAGGGGAGCATCACATTCTGCAAATGGTCTGTAAGAACTTCTTGATGTATCTCTTATATTTTCTAAATGCACTTTATTTTCTTGTTACTTGATTTGTTGTTTTGCTAATGCCCAAATTGAGAGAAAGTAACTAGAAAAACAGTTTATGGTTGTGCCTCATTAAAAAAGGGAGAGATTGTTGATAGGGGGAGCTCTGTGAAAGCTAAACCCAAACATCCCATATGTATTTTTTATGATGATAAAAACATAAATGTTTTAATAGTTTCCTTATGATGACTACAACACAAATGTTGAAATATATTTATTGCACACATATAGCAAAATTGTTGTTTATATCTGTAACTATGCTTGAACTATATGTTATGCATATTCATTGTGCTTATTCATGTCATTATACATGTGACATGCATATTCATTGATTTAGATTGATAAAACTCTTTGCCATTGCATATCTGCTTGAATTAATCGATTACAATGTTTATGTAATTTGTTGATTCATCAAATATCGGTATTTTCTTAATAGTGGCAAAACTATAAATTTTAATCGATTACATTATATGGATAATTGATTAAAACATGTGACTTTTCTTATACTTGTTTGCTGAGTGTATTAATGAGTTTTGGATTGAAAAGTTTTTTGAGTTTATAACTTGTAGGAACGTCTATTCTCTAAGAATCAAGAAGCTTTTTCATTTGAAATCAAATCAAGGAATCCTTTCCAGAAGTCTGATCAAATCTGCACTGTTAGGTGTTCTATTGGAAGATCAAGACTCCTTTGCATCTTGTGAAGATTGTTGTTTCCCTATTGTTGTTGGTCAGGAAGAGAACTTTGGAGTTCTAGTGACTTTGAGAGGGGTATCTCAAAGGGTTTGCGAAAAGAGGATTATTCTTTTTGTGTGTGTTTACTGTAGTAGATTTGGAGTTAGAGAGAAGAATACATTGAGAGGGTGTCTCTATATTTCTTGTTGTAGAACTCGATCTATATAGTGGAATCCTTTCAATCTCAGGTTGATTCAAAGAAGACTGGATGTAGGCATTGAGGTTGAACCAGTATAAATTGTGGTGTTGTTCGTTCTATCCTTTAGATTCTTCAAGCAATTCAAGAAAAGCCTTTTGCAAGTCAATTTCACAAGTTTCAGAACTAGAGCAACTTACTTGGCTTGCAGTGTCATCAATATTAGTCATCAAACACAAGTTGGCTTCTTCATCCAAAACATTTAAACTAGTTGAGCTTGAGTCATTATCTTTCCAAGCTATATAAGCCTTCTTCTTTTAGTGAAATTTCTTTTCTTGCGTTTCTTAACTTTTTCTTGTTGTTTGGACAATCGGTTTTCACATGGCCTCTTTCACCACATCTATAGCATCTGTAGCTTGTTAAGGAGCCCTGATTGTCCTTCTTTTTCTTCCAGAGTAGGCTTCCAGATGATTCATTGTTGGCCATAAAGCATAGATTTTCTTGCTCATTAGAATCACTTTCGCTTGTGGAGTTTAATGTAGAGCTTGAATCAGACAATGTCAGCTTATCCACATTTATGACTTCATCATGAGTGAGTCTTAAAAAGTCCCACATTTCCTGAGAACTTTTATAAACAGAAACTTTGAAGAATTTATCAAGGGTTAGTGTAGATAAAATTATATTTCTGGCCTTAACATCATATTGTGCCATTTTGTTTTCATCCATAGTCCACTTTAAATAAAGGTTTTTCTACCTGCATCATTTACAATAATGGTGGGAATAAAGGGTCCATTTAAAACAGCTTCCCAAATACCTATGTCACTAGACTCCAAAAAAATTTGCATCCTTATTTTCCAAAAAGCATGGTTTTTTTTCCATAAACAAGGGAGGTCTGTCAGTTGAATCACCCTTAACATAAACTTGGTTATGACCGACCATTTTCGAAAAATTTGAAAAACTATCAATGCAAGCTCTGATACCAATTGTTGAGAAATGGTATCGCACATCGGAAATTGGTTCTTTTAAAAATTATGATTTTCTTTAAGGTCTTTTATCAAACAATTTATATTTTAAAAGTATAAAGACAAAGAAAATCAACACAAATGATTTTATCCTGGTTCTAATAAAAAAATTCTACGTCCAGTTGTTAACCACTATAAATAGTGATTAACTTCTTCACTTAAATAGTATTGTTTCATATTACAATCAGATTATACAAATATCAAAAGACAGACAAAACCTTCCTTCGACACACGATGGAAGAATCTTCTCAATCAAATTAAAGAGAACTGCTTCGACCTTAGACCCACTAAGCGCAAGCTTCTCCTTTTCACAAAACTTGATTTGAGCACATTAACACTTGAGAACTTCCTCAGAACTTTTCTGTATTCTCAAATGGCTTAGTTAACCTCTTAGAGGTTTAGAAAGGTGTATATATAGCCTAGGGGTCAGAAACTAAAAAATATGCTCCCAACTGCCAGTGATAATCAATTATCATAAGTGATAATCGATTATTTGCGGTCGTTATGAAGTTTTCAGAAGAATGATAATCGGTTATCCTGAGAGATAATCGATTATTTGTGCGTCCTGGATAATATTAAACCAAGCAGTGATAATTGATTATCCTGTGTAATAATCGATTATTTGCGTGAGCAATCTCTTTCTAGTTTGGCTCGTGATAATCGATTATCATCCTTGATAATCGATTATTGACGCAAAGATTCACTGCATACGAAAACTTCTAAGTACTTTTACATCATCACAATTAAGCCTATACAATTGTTTCTACAAAATGATTTTAACATAGATGCACCAAGAGTCTTCAATTCTTCAGCATTTAACATCATCAAAACTTCAAAAGTAGCTCTAAGATACCAATGCTCCTCATTGGTAACATTTGTATGGTGTAAGAAGGGTTATCTAAAGAAAGGTTAGGTCAATTCTAGAGGAAAGAGGCTAGAGGAAGTCCTAAGGGAAACCTTAGCCTGGGTGATATGAAATAACATGCCTAGATAGAAATAAAACTAAGAACTAAATAAGAACAATTAGAAATGTAATTAAAAAGACTAAAACTGAAAGAGAGAAAGGAGAGGAAACTTATGAATTGGAAGACATGCCACTTGGAACGATCCAAGATAAATGCTAAGGAGGATTGCCACTTGTTATTCACAATATAAGACCCAAATTTCACAAAGAGACAAAATTCTTTCTTAAAGAAGTAACGCAATTGAATTCAAAACACTCTTTATATTCAAATTTCAATGTGTATGTTACAAGGAGGACTTAGGTTGCTCATATAGGCGTAAGAGAGGAAGTAGTTTGATTAAACTAAGGGATGCGAAACTTAGAGACCTTAAATCTGAAATATAGCTTCTAAAATAGGTTCTAGGTCCCACATCTCTTAATTATACATCATCTTAAAGGTATATAAGCTACCTAGCTAGCCTAAAGAACAAAACTAAAACTATACATGAGATAACTTGCATTACAAGCAACTAAAAAGAGAAGAGACTAATTTATTATTCTTTCTTTTAAGTTCATATTAAGTGAAGATCCACATTACTTGTACCTTAAAGAAAAAAAAAATATGTAAGCTTTTTTGCAACCAAACTAAGAGAAAGAAACTAAAAAGGCAAAATACAAGCCTATGAAAAACCTATGCTACTATAGGTAAAAAATACAAGCTCGTAAAACCTATTCTACTATTTTTATTTCTTCATGTTTTCTTTTGGTCTGGACCTATTTATAATCACATTATCCCCCAAGGTTGGATAGGATTCGACCTCAAATCTTGAAAAATCAACAAAAAGAAAGATGGGTGACTTATTGCTTTTGTAATCCAAAGGAACTCCTCTTGGATCAAAAGTTAACCTACAAAAAACATCAAACATTTTGTGAATCAATTATATTTTCCAAAAAATGTGTATAGACAAGTAATATTAGAAGAAGACTTCTTTGGAATTGGTTTGATTTGCTTAATAAAAACTAGGAATCCTTCTTTAGAAAAAACTTTTATTTTTTTCTCGAGTTAAGTGTAAAAAAGAAAACATTAACTCAAGATGTGGTTTGGAAATGGTTTGTGAAGAAGTGAAAATAAGGGATGAGGGAGGTGGGATATTTTAACAAAAAGAGTTTGGGAAAGAAAGAAAGCTTAATAATTGGAGAAAAGTGGAAGGATTGAAAAACTCCCTTGAAATTGCCTGAATTCTTTAGAGTGATGGGAGTGAAAGGTGCCTTCAATAGTACTTTCTCTAAAACTTTTTCCTTCTCCTTTCCTCTTACAAGTTCTTCTTTTTCTTTCTTTGCTCTCTCATCTCTTTCTATTCTCTCATATTCTTCTTTTACTCTCTCTCCTCTTTCTTTCCTCTCATTTTCTTCTTTTAATCTCTCCTCTGTTCTATCTTGTAGATCCTCATTGAAATAATTAAGCATGGCCTTCTCTTTTGCATCACTTGATGAGGAAGAAAATCTATAAGTTTATGAAGGTAAGGAAGAGGTAGTCCCATTAGTCACAATTGATTCACCCCCAATGCACATTACCTCTTTATTGGGGTAGGCAAAAGCTATATGACCATGTTCTAAGCATTTAAAATATTTAATATGACTTGGTCTTGAGGGGGATTTAGGTTGGGAAGAGGAATGATGAGAAGGAGAATGGGGAGATATTTGTTAGTGGGCTCCTTTGGAACATCTTGGGTTTATTCTTTGATGATGAGGATTTATAGAAAGGATTTCTTGAAAGGTTTGAAAATTTATTGTGATAAGCTTATTTTCGCAAGAATTGCTTTTCTACTTTCATGGCCATATGAACCATTACATCCAAATTCTTATCATCATGGAATTTAATTATATCTTGGATATTTCTATTATGTCCACTAATAAACCTTTCTATTTTTGTTTGTTCATTTTCTTTAATGTCAGTGTGATGCACGAGTACTTCGAGCTCACGAGCATACTACTCCATACTTCGTCTACCTTGATTAAGCCGTTGGAGCTTAATCAAGAGTTTCCTAAAATAGTGAGGAGGTACGAAGCGCAAAATTATAATGTGCTTAAAAGGTTCCCATGTACTCACGGGTGAGCCCATTGTGGTTAAGTTTCTCCTACTTAGCCATTGTTTGGCGTATCCTTCTAAAACTAAACAAACTAACTTTACATGAAATCCTTCACAAGGACGGTTTCCACAAAGCAAAAGGTTTATCTACATTAGCTATTCAATCTAAACAAAGGTCAGGGTCTTCTTTTCCATGAAAGAAAAACAATTTGAGCTTGGGAAGAGGCATCATAGGATTTCCACAAGGACAGGGCTTCTTAGACGTTCTAAGCATATGAGAAGGAAACTTGTGCTCCAAGTTGCTTTTGGATTTGCTTAAAGGCTTTCTTCTTGTCCAATTTGCTAGACATGCTTCCATGAGTATTATCTACCTTGGAGGAAGAATATCTTGAACCTGTAGACATATTTATTACACAAACAACAACAAAACTCACCAAACAAAAACACTCTCTTTGGTTTAATGCTCACGGTTTTAGCCAAAAGGAAGGTAATGATCACTCCACTCACTCACAATCTTCACTCAAGATAAAATTGTTTCTCAAAGTCAGAATTTAGAGTGCTAAATCAGTGAAAAACACAAGTGAAAGGATGTACAATACCCCTAAAACACATACAAGGATACAATCCAAGAGACATACACTTCAAGAGGCCACAAAATCAAGTGAAAACTATTAAACAATGATGTTAAAAGGAACCTAGTAAAGCAAGAAAAATTTGCATAGAAAAATTACAACAAACTAAAGTACTAAAAGAAACAAAACAAAAAGGAAAATGAAGGAGTCAATACAAAGGAATAATTGATAAAACTACAGTAAAATAATACACATAAATAAGAGGTATTCATACCAGAAACTCTATGCATATATACAAGCAAAGCATACAAGCAAAGCATACATACTTAAATCCTAATTTGATCCATCTCAATTCATTATACAAGAGAAATGATGCAAATGACTCTAGCAAGTGCAATTCAAGAAAAATTTCTAGAAAACAATCACATGTCTCAAATCAAAGGCTAAACATAGAATAAAGATTTAATATAGACCAGCCAATACAAGAAATAATATTTGAAAAAGAAAAAAAAAGAAAGAAAATTTAGAAGCCTACTTGTTGAAGACTTTCAAGAGGTGTTTGTTGATTGCACTGAAAGGTTCTGTTTGTAAAATATGGACAACAACTTTTGGACCACTTTTGGGCACTTAATTGGAGTCTTTAGATCACTCTGAAGGTTTTCTTGATGGTTTACTAAGACATAAAAAACAGTCCAATGAAAACAAAATAGAAATAACAATCAAACTTCAATGACGACACATGAGATAATGTTTCAGACTTTGACATAATTTGGAAAATTAAATGGGTACTGTTATGTATGAAAAACAAGCATGGTTTGGAAATTTTGAAATGAACAAAAAAGAGGAGATTAAGGGATATAAGATGTGCAACAAAATTAACGAAAAACACTAAACATAATTAAAAACTAATGTTGCTGCATAAGTGCAACAAGAAAGAATGTTGCTGAATTATCTGGAAATTGAAAAAAAAAATATGGCTACTACTATATATGTAAGGCAGTGATGTTTTGGAAAAATTAAAGTGCATAAAATGAAGTGTTCAAGGCATAGAATATGGTAAAAAGAATTGAAAAACAAAGGCACCAAACATAATAGAAAAGTTGACGCTCGGGTGTAAGCGAAAAGGATTCAACACATGAAACAACTTTTCTGAAATAGTTAGAGTGTGAACAATTATAGGCTAGTGTTGTATATGTAATGTATTCACGTTTTGGACAGAGGAAAATCAACAAAATTAAATGAGGAAAACATGTTATAGGTGCAACAAAAAGGAAAATTGGAATGCACAAAACAACATTGTAATTTGATGTTGAAAACAACAACTATGAACAAGAAACAAAAACAAAATCTACCTGGCATGCATTCCTACAATGATCAAACCGAAGGCTCTATATACCAGATGATATGGAATAACATGCCTAGACAGAACTAAAACTAAAAACTAAACAAGAACAACTAAAAATTGAATTAAAAAGACTAAAAAGGAAAGAGAGAAATGAGAGGAAACTAATGAATTTGAACACATGCCACTTGGCAAGATACAAGATAAATGACAAGGAAGATCATCACTTATTATTTACAAGATAAGACTCAAAATTAGACTAAAAGACAAAATTCTATCTCAAAGAAGTAACGCAATTGAATACAAAACACTCTTTATATTCAAATTTCAAGGTGTATGTTACAATGAGGACTTAGGTTGCTTATATAGATGTAGGAAAGGAAGTAGTTTGATTAAATTAAGGGATGTGGGACTTAGAGACCTTAAATCTGAAATTTTGCTTCTAAAATAGGTTTTAGGTCTCACTTTTGGTTGGTATCAGTCAGGAGTAATGCAGCGGAATAAAGTTAATAAGCGGAAATTGTGTTCGGTCACTTTTTAAATTAAAATGGTCAATTTTTTAAAAGTAAATTTTGTAAGAGAAAATTTATCAAATAGTTGATGTGCATATAATAGTAAAGAGTGTAGGGAGTAGAAAAATCACACTAGTAATTTTTATACTGGTTCGATTCAAAAGAATCTACGTCCAGTCATTAATCACTATAAAAAATGATTAACAGTTTCACTAGAAATCAGTTTCACAAATTACAATAAAAGTGAATAAAAATATGATTATAAAACCTTCCTTCGACGAATGAACCGGAAGAATGAATGCTCTCCCAACTCGAAGAGAACCGCTTCGTCTATCGACCAACGACATGCGAGCTTCTCCTATTCACGAGACCTTGCAAAGTATTTTGAACTAGCTTTTGAGAACTTCCTCAGACAAGACAATCTGTATTCTGCTAAGACCTTAGTTCAAAACGTTACTTCTGAAGTTCTCAAAAGACCAATATATAGCCAGCTAGTCTGAATATGAAAAGTCAAGTCCCAACTGTCAGTAATAATCGATTATTGTAAGTGATAATCGATTATTCAAGTCTGTTACAGGTTTTTCAAAATAACTTAGGCAATTTTCAAAATAGACCTGTGATAATCGATTATTTGGAGTGATAATCGATTATTCCAGAGCAATACAGTTTTTCTGAAAAGCTCATGATAATCGATTATTGCTCCTCATAATCGATTATTTCAGAACAGTACCTAAAATACAAATTTTACATATTTAAGGACATTCCTAATACATTTATATTTTACGAAGTGCTTTTAAAATGATTTCTAATATCTTCGTTGGGATAAACTTCTTGTAGCATCATCAAAACCATTTACTTCAAAATTTACCAATGCTCCTTATTGGTAATAATCTCCCCCTTTTTTATGATGATCAAAAATTCAAATTTTAAAAGCAACTTTGGCTTTCCTGCAAAACATATAAGCTAACAGAAAACAACAAAGTTAGCAATACATGTATCAACTTATATTATACTTCTCCCCTTATATTATACTTCTTCCCCTAAAAATATACTTAAAAATATACTTCTCCCCCTTTTTGATCATAAGCAAAAAAAAAACAATGTATGTATAAAAAGCTCCCCCTTAATATGATCTCCCCCTGATTTAAACAATGTATGTATAAAAAGCAAGAGATTATTTTATTCATAAAGGAAAGGAGTACATTAGCATCATAAGGAGAAACATGAAAGACAAAAATATAACATAGAAGCAACAACAATCAAACAAAAAAACATACTAACATAGAAACCTAACTCTAAAACTCAAGGCTAGGGGATCTCTCAGGTGCTTGAATATTGAGATGAGTTTCAATATTTGTTAGGCGAACATCAAGATCATGAAATTGATCAACCACGTATTTGTCATGAGCTTGTTGCCGCTCATAAATTTCTTCAAAGTGAGTTTTCTGTGCAAGACTCATATCCTCTAATTGTTTAGATAGTCTAGCAAAATGTTCTTCCATGGTAAGTGAGGAGGATGAAGGTATGTTGGATGGACCAGCATCAGAAGGAGCAGTAACACTTATTGGTTCTACCATATGAGCATCCGTGTCTTCTTCTTCATCAACATCTGAGTGATTATCATCTTTATGAATAATTTCCTTTTCTTGGGTAACAAATCCCATTTGGCGAAAAGTGTTTTCTCCAATTTCAGATCCAATAGCTTGAATTGCTTGAACAAGTTCGCCTTCCACATTAACCCCTTTGTATTCTAGGAATCTAGAGATGAGAAGATCATAAGGAAAATGATAAAAGTTATATTTCTTGGCCTTTACCATAGTGTCAGCAATAAGCGCAGGCCAATCGATATGTATATGATTTAAGATCCCATACAGAAGAAGCAGATCTTGCTCAGAACATTGAGCATGGTTGGTGGCCCTAGGACATAGTATCCACATAATCAGATAGTGAATCATCCTTTCTTCAACTTTGAATCCGCCAACAAGAAATTTGCTTATGATTGATCTGTTGTTCAGGATGGCGCAAGAATGATTGAAAAGCCAGCAGTCGGTTGAAGTCTGGAACACCGAGATGAACTTTTACAGCATCATCCCAGATGGTAAGTTGGGCAACGTTGGTCCACACGTCATCATCCAAAATTATGGGGACACCTTTTACCTTGGTAGATATTATCCCATCTCGATATCTCAAATTGAAGTAGAACACTCTTATGAGATCGGGATATATGCATCCTTTTTGCTCCACTAATTGTGTGAGACCTTGACCAGCAAAAAGATCCGAAAATTGAAATCCATAGAAGCGATAAAAATCTAGACGAATATATTTTACCGCCATGATTCCCCTCTCTTTCCAAAAATTGACATAGTCTGCATGCTTCTCTTGATCCGAAATCCACCCATCAATGGTTGCACGACGTGGTTGAGAAGAAGAAGAAGCATGAGCATTTCTTCTACGGGTTCTTCTGGAATCAGCCATGGAAGGCTTGAAAGAAGGGGAACTTTTTGAGAAAGATGAGGAAATCTGTTTCAGATTTGATTTTGGAAGTTTCTGGGTGCAAAGAAGTGACCATTAATCGATTATAGGAAGCTATTTATATGAAAAATCAGAAAACTATTCGTTTATTGCCGTTATAGAGCTCCCAACGACTCTATTTTTGAAACTGTGCGCGTGATAATCGATTATTATTAGAGATAATCGATTATCAGTTCATGAGTTACTTTCCAGATATTGCAGAATAATCGATTATGGCTGAAGATAATCGATTATTTGTTCATAATTTTCCAGATTTTGGTTTGAGTGTGAATAATCGATTATTCCATAAGATAATTGATTATCTATAATTATTAATTTTCCAAAAGCCAAAAATAATCGATTATTACCCTGTGATAATCGATTAAAGGTGCTAAGCTTACGAAAATTGAGAAAATTGCATAAATCTTAAGTCTAAGACATATTTAACACTCCTAACTATTTTCTAAGCTCATAAAATCTATCCTTAGGAAGTGTCTTTGTGAAATTATCAGCTAATTGATGTAAGGTATCAATATATTCAATTTGGCAATCTTTCTTTCGAATATGGTCTCTTAAGAAATGATGTCTGATCTCAATGTGCTTAGTTCTTGAATGCATTATGGGGTTCTTAGTTAGATTTATAGCACTAGTATTATCACATTTCAGTGGTATATGATCAAGGAAGATATCAAAATCCTCCAGTTGCTATTTCATCCACAAGATTTGGGCACAACAATTGCCAACAACAATATATTCAGCTTCAGTGGTAGACAAGGCTACACACGCTTGTTTCTTTGAGTGCCAAGACACCAAAGAACAGCCCAGAAAATGACAGGTTACACTAGTACTTTTTCTATCAATTTTACAACCACCATAATCTGCATCAGAATATCCTATTAAACTAGGTGAAGCATCAGAAGGATATCAAAGTCCAAAAGAAGTGGTTCCCTTAAGGTATTTTAAGATTCTCTTGACAGCAATCAAATGAGATTCTTTGGGATTAGCTTGGTATCTAGCACACACACATACACTTTGCATAATATCTGGTCTACTAGCAGTTAGGTACAACAGAGATCCTATCATACCTCTAAACATAGTTTCATTTACTCCTTCTGCAGATTCATCCTTATCTAAATAACACGAAGTTGCCATAGGTGTATTTGCCTCTTTGCAAGTATCCATACCAAATTTCTTAAGAACTTCCCTACAATATTTCGTTTGGGAGATAAAGGTTCCTCCATTCATTTGCTTTATTTGTAATCCTAAAGAGAAATTCAGTTCACCCATCATAGACATCTCAAACTCACCTTGCATTATTTGTGTAAATTCTTCACACAAAGAATTATCAGTTGACCCGAATATAATATCATCTACGTACACTTGCACAATCAAGATGTGTTTACTTACTTTCTTAATAAATAAGGTTGAATCAACCTTACCTCTGAAAAATTTATTATCAATTAAGAAGGTACTAAGTCTTTCATACCAAGACCTAGGTTCCTGTTTAAGACCATATAATGCCTTTTTCAATTTATAAACATGATCAGGATATTTAAAATCCTCAAAACCAAGAGGTTGACTAACATACACCTCTTTTTTTATAAAACCATTTAAAAAAGCACTTTTCACATCCATTTGATACAGTTTAAATTTCATCAAAGATGCATAGGCAAGTAATAATCTAATTGCTTCTAACCTGGCTACCGGGGCATATGTTTCATCATAGTCTATACCTTCCTCTTGACAATAGCCCTTTGCAATGAGAATTGCTTTGTTCTTTGTGATGTTTCCATCCTCATCAAGTTTGTTTCTAAATACCCATTTAGTTCCTATGACTTGATAATCATCTTGCTTAGGAATGAGTTCCCAAACATTATTCCTTTCAAATTGATTTAGCTATTCTTGCATAGCAACGCACCACTTATCTTCTTGAAGAGCTTCCTTAATGTTCTTGGGTTCTATTTGAGACATAAAAGCTACAGTTAAGCAGAAATTATTAAGATTGTGTCTAGTAGTTACCCTTTTTGATATATCTCCAATGATGTTGTCCAAAGAGAGTCCTCTTAGTTGTTGATAGATTTTAGGATCAACAGCTTGAGGTTTTTCTTGAAGTTCTGGAGGATAGTTTTCATTTAGATACATATCTTCAAGAGCTTCCCTCAAATAATCCTCATCTCCTGCAATAGGTTTATTTGACTCAAGAGGGTTTACCTAAAGGTCCAAAATCTCATCAAAGACAACATGCATTGATTCTTCAATTATCAAAGTTCTTCTATTGAATACTCTATATGCTTTGCTAGTCAAAGAATATCCTAGGAAGATTGCTTCATCTGATTTAGCATCAAATTTACCAAGATTATCTTTACCATTATTCAAGACAAAGCATTTGCATCCAAAAATTTTCAAATGAGACACATTTGGTTTTCTACCATTTAACAATTCATAAGGAGTTAATTTTAGAATTGGCCTAATAAGCATCATGTTCAACATATAATAAGCAGTACTAACTACATCAGCCCAAAAATATTTTAGCACATTAGATTCATTCATAAGAGTCCTAGCTAATTCTTCTAATGATCTATTTTTCCTTTCAACAACACCATTTTGTTGGGGAGTTCTAGGTGCAGAGAAGTTATGTGCACTTCCATATTCTTCACAAATTTTTTCAAAAGATTCATTTTCAAATTCACCACCGTGATCACTTCTCAAGGTTTTGATTATCAAATCTTTTTCATTTTGAATACGTTTAGCAAATGATTTGAATGCTTTAAAAGCTTCACTTTTTAATGTTAAAAAGAAAGTTCAAGTTCCGCCAAAACTTTTGATTCTAGACGGACCAAACAAGTCCATATGCAAGAGTTCTAAAGGTTTTGATGTAGAAATCATGCTTTTGGATGAGAAAGAAGATTTGGTTTGTTTTCCTTTTTGACATGCAGAACATAATTTGTCTTTTTCAAATTTTAATTTAGGCAAACCAATCACAAGATCTTTCGAAATCAATTTATTTAAATGTTGCATATGAATATGTGCAACTCTTTTATGCCATAGCCAAGGATTTTCTTCTTTAGCAACTAAACAAGTTATGCTATGACTATATGCACTTTCAATGTCAATCAAATAAATATTATTATGCCTAACACCTTGCAAAGCAATATCAGTAGAATTCTTGAAGTAAACAGTGCATTTATCACTTTCAAAGGTTACCTTGAGACCTTTGTCACATAATTGACTTATGCTTAGAAGGTTATGCTTGAGGCCTTTAACATACAAGACGTCTCTTATAGTCAAAGTGTTTCCTCCTCCAATGTCTCCGTTTCCCATGATTCTACCTTTGTTGTTATCCCCATAAGTTACAAATCCTTGCTTTTTCTTCTCAAAAGAGATAAACCTTTTCTTGTCACCGGTCATGTGTCTTGAAAATCCACTGTCAAGATACCACAATGACTTTTTTGACTTAGTAGGTTCCTACAAAACAAATTGTAAGAATTTTGGTCCCCAATCTCATTAATGGGTCCTTAGGGTTAGTTTGTGTAAGCATTCATCATTTAACAACTTTAACCCATGCATATTTACCATTTGGAACATCAAAATGTTTAATGTTGCATTTATTTGATGTATGTCCATGTTTCATACAGTAAAAACAGCAAACATTATTTACTTTATTTTTAACAAAAGTTCCTTTTTCAACCCAAACTCTACGAGTTCTTCTGGTTTTAAACTTTATGTTTTGATGCATGCTCCTATTTCCAACATTTCTTCTTTTAAAGTTTGTTTTAACAAGTGAATTTGTCTTGGTTGCTTTTGCAAGTAAGTTTTCAAGTATGTCAATATCAAACATATGACTCTTACAAGATAAACATTCAATAGGTTCAACAATTTCAATTGAGTCAGACAATTTTGTTTCTAAAGTGCTAACTTTATTTCTTAAAACAACTTCTTCATCAAGCAAATTATCATATTTTAATTTCAATTCATTATGCTCTTTCTTAAGCTTTTTATGTGCAACATCAAGTTTTTCAGATTCATTCATTAATTCAAAGAAGGCTTTTTGCAAGTCTAACTCACTAGATTCAAAGCTAGAATCACTTACTTGGCTTCCAGTATCTTCTGAGTCGGCCATTAGACATATATTTGCTTCTTCGTCTGAATCACTTGAGCTAGTTGAACTAGAAGCATTATCTTCCCAAGCTATGTAAGCTTTCTTCTTCTTTGGAAACTTTCTTTCCTTCTTTTCTTCACTTTTCTTGCTCTTTGGACATTCAGTTTTCATATGTCCTCTTTCTCCACATCCGTAGCATTTAACACTTGAAGGATATTCTTGATTTTCTCTCCTTTCTTTAAGGAATTTATCCTTACCTTTTGCTTTCAAAAATTTTGCAAATTTCTTTATCATGAGGCTCATGTTCTCCTCATCATCGGAATCATCATCTTCAAAATTTTTAGAGCTCTTGCCTTTTGAGATTTCGGATTTGAAGGCAAGTGTCTTCCTTATACCTTGATCCTCTTCAGCAGTTAATATTTTCAATCCAAGCTCATGCTCACGGAGCTTTCCAAAGAGAATCGGCATCGTCATTTGAGAGAGGTTTTGTGACTCCGAGATGGCAGTCACCTTTGGTTGCCAAGACCTGTCCAAAGATTTTAAAATTTTGACATTTAATTCGTCAGTATCAAAGGTCTTACCCAAACCAGTTAAGTGGTTCACTATGTGAGTGAAACGTTTTTGGACATCAGATATAGTTTCTCCAGGTTGCATTCTGAACATCTCATGTGTGTCTCTGAGGAATTCCCACATTTCCTGTGATGTCTTATATACAGAAATTCTATAAAATTCATCAAGTACAACAACAGATAAAATAATATTACGAGCTTTAATATCAAACTGAGCTCGTCTATTTTCTTCAGCAGTCTAGTTAAAATATGGTTTTTCTACCTCTACACCATCAACTGTACTTTTAGGAATAAAAGGACCATTTTGTAGTGCTTCCCAGATACCTCTGTCAACACACCCCATAAAATTTCCATTCTGAATTTCCAGAATGTGTAATTATCACCAGTAAAAAGTGATGGTCTGTTAATAGAAGCACCCTCAGCATATACAAGATTTTGACGACCGACCATTTTCGCAAAATTTGAAAGAATATCAAAGCAAGCTCTGATACCAATTGTTGGTTGGTATCAGCCAAAGAGTAACGCAGCAAAATAGAGTTAATAAGCGGAAAGCGTGTTCGGTCACTTTTTAAATTAAAATGGTCAGTTTTTTAAAAGTAAATTTTCTAAGAGAAAATTTATCAAACAGTTGATGTGCATATAATAGTAAAGAGTGTAGGGAGTAGAAAAATCACACAAGTAATTTTTATACTGGTTCGATTCAAAAGAATCTACGTCCAGTCGTTAATCACTATAAAAAGTGATTAACAGTTTCACTAGAAATCAGTTTCACAAAATACAATAAAAGTGAATAAAAATATAATTATAAAACCTTCCTTCGACGAACGAATCGGAAGAATGAACGCTCTCCCAACTAGAAGAGAACCGCTCCGTCTATCGATCAACGACATGCGAGCTTCTCCTATTCACGAGACCAGGAAGAGCACCTTGCCAACTCGAAGAGAACCGCTTCGACTATCGACCAACGACACGCCGACTTCTCCTATTCACGAGACCAGGCAAAGTATTTTGAACTAGCTTTTGAGAACTTCCTCAAACAAGACAATATGTATTCTACTAATACCTTAGTTTAAAACGTTACTTCTGAAGTTCTCAAAAGACCAATATATAGCCAGCTAGTCTAAATATGAAAAGTCAAGTCCCAACTACCAGTAATAATCGATTATTATAAGTGATAATCGATTATTCAAGTCCGTTATAGGTTTTTCAAAATAACTTAGGCAATTGTCAAAACAGACCTGTGATAATCGATTATTCCAGAGCAATACAGTTTTTCTGAAAAGCTCATGATAATCGATTATTGCTCTTCATAATCGATTATTTCAGAACAGTACCTAAAATACAAGTTTTACATATTTAAGGACATTCCTAATACATTTATATTCTACAAAGTGCTTTTAAAAAGATTTCTAATATCTTCTTCAGGTTAAACTTCTTGTAGCATCATCAAAACCATTTACTTCAAGATTTACCAATGCTCCTTATTGGTCACACTCGCATCTCTTAATTCTACATCATTCTAAAGATATATAAGCTACCTAACTAGCCTAAAGATAAAAACTAAAACTATACATGAGATAACTTGGATTACAAGCAACTAAAAAGAGAAGAAACTTATTTATTCTTCTTTCTTTTAAGTCCAAACTATGCGAAGTCTCACATTGCTTGCACCTTAAAGAAAAGAAGAATATTTAAGCCTCTTTGCAACCAAACTAAGAGAAAGAAACTAGAAAGGCAAAATGCAAGCCTATGAAAAACCTATGCTACTAAAGGTAAAAAATATAAGCCGTAAAACCTATTCTACTATTTTTATTTCTTAATATTTTCTTCAGGTTTTGACCCATTTATGATCACATCACTATGTAACTCACAAAGAATAGAATTATGGAAGGATCTCGACAAAGTTTCTTACTATCTTCATGAATTAATTACAAGTTGGAGACCACAATTTATAGGAGTGGAGGTCTCTAAATTCAAGATGGAAAAGGGAGGGAGAATTCAAATGAATTCCCTCGTGTTCTCCTGAAAATGTGTTGCACATTGTGGATCAAGTGGCAAGTGGCACTCACACTTTTCATGCTTTGCAACATGTACAAAATATATTCAATGTTAGCTCTCTTAACTTAGGTGACTGACCTAGGATTTTGATTAACCAATTGAAATCTTAGGTGATCTCTCATGATCCAAACCTAAAGACAAGCCCAAAACCTACAAAGCTTGGTCCAAATGAAATCCTACTCTACTAAGCCTAAAATACAAGACCCAAGAAAATCTAACCTACATGACCCAAATACAAGGTCAAATGATACTTAATTTATACATACATATATATAAATATATATATATATATAGACATATATATATATATATAATAGACATATATATATATATATATATATATATCAATTCATTTTTTTATTTCTTTTTATTTTATAACTTTTTTTAAAATTATGTTATTTCATGCCAATGTTAAAAGTATATCATTACAATAATTTTGATGTATCAATATCGATGTGCATTATTACCAGATAGTATAAATATTTTGGACAATTCTCATAATAAATAATAAAATATAAAAATGAAATGGATGGTATTAATTTTAACACATATAAAAGTTACTTAGATAAATATATAAAAATAAAAACTATAAAAAAATTGGGAAATAAACTTTAAAAATTACATGTAGCATACAAAAATATCAACTAGGTAGAAGAGAGTGAGCAAATGTCATTTGTGTCCTTTTATTTAATAAAATATTATTTCACATCAATCTCATAAATCTCCTTTTCTAAATAAAATATAATTATCTATATAAAAAATTCCTTCAAGAAGTTTATATTCACAGTTATATAAAATAATTTTCACGAATAAGAATTTTTTTAATAAAGATAGTGTTATATATTATTATTACTTGGGGGAATTCCATGACAAGGATATTATATAAGAGGAGTTTAAATTTAAAGTAGGTGAAAAGAGGAGAGTGAAACTCAGTTTCACTTTCCACCCATTCTCATTCCTATGCTTATTAACATAATATCAACTAAAGATTTTGGTAAATCTTACACAAATAGAAAATTAAGTGCAAGCAAGCAGTTCCTAAGCAAAGTGTGAACTTGAATAAAATATTATTAATTTTAATACCTAACAAGAACCCAAATGTGAATAAATCAACCAAAAGTTAGTAATAAATTAGAAACACATTTGACTCAGTCTTTAGACTTGTAGGTCATTGACGTTGTACTTTGTTATAAAATACAGTTAATTTCACTTTGTTATTATCCATTTAGATTTCCATCACATCATTGACGTGCCCGCAACAAACAAATGCAAGATTATTATCAGACGTTAACGGTAGGTTTTAAGAATCATGATACATTTTACATTCATTTAATATAAAATATGAAATAAAATAGTCATAAAAATATAAAGTTTTATATCACCCATTTGGATATTTTCTTTTCGTTCACATTCATTTTTTAATTAAAAAGATGTTTTCTTTTTCTTTTTCTTAAACAAAATCCGTAGTAGAGGTTTAGAAAAGGCCTTTACTTACTGGATTTCCATAATTTATTCAAACAGTTTACAAATTTTCAAAATTACCAATTTATTCTTTATGCTAAATTTTTTGAATAAGATTTTTTTCAGAACTAACTTATCTGAATAAAATTTCTGAAATGAGTTTTACAAAATTCTCCACGTAAAATGCATAGAACTTTTCAGAATAATAAAATGCGTATTGGAAAAGACTTTTTGCAACTGAGTTTTTTTCTTTCTGTATTCTCTCTCATCTTTCTCTACTCCCTCTCTTTTTTCTTCCTCAGCAGCAATGGTGAAAGCAGTGACAACGATAGTGTATGGAAGTTAATTTTATTAGTATGGGGGTACAATTAATAATTATGGAGATGCAGGAAGCAATATCCTTAGAGAAAATGAGTCAGAGTACCCAACTAATTCCGAATGAAATGAGTTGAATCACGTTGACCCGGTACAAGATATCTTTTTTCATGTTGCTTTTTCTAAAATAGGGTAAATATAACCAGTTTATCTCTTAATATAATCTAATAAATTGGTTTTTGGAATCAGTAAAATAGAAACATGTTTTTGTTCTTAACGGAATCCAGAGAGTAAATATGTGTATCCAAGTGGTGGCTTGAATACTTCTAAAAACTCTCCTCGAACTTTCACGCTCCTTTTACTATGAGTTTTATTTTCATTAGCTGCCATGTTTTTTATCAATTCATAGGTTTCTTCAGCAGTCTTTCTCTTGATATTATTTCCAGCTGAGGCATCTAACATAAGCATTGACTGTGTACCAAGACCTTCAAAGAACGTGAGAACTAAAGTTGTCTTATCAAAACCATGTACAGGTGTCTTCCTCAGCAAGCTTTTAAATCTGTCCCACGCCTGACCTAGGGTTTCCTCCATGCCCTGCCTAAAAGAAGATATATCCATCTTTCCTTTGTTGATTTTAGACTGTGGAAAATATTTATTCAAGAATTTTGCCACCACAGCCTCCTAGGTTGTAAAGCTTCCTTCCAGAAAAGAATTCAACCACAGTTTAACATTGCCTCTCAATGAGAAAGGAAACAAGCTAAGTTTGATTATATCATCCGAAACTCCGTTGATCTTCACCATGATACAAATCTCATTGAATGTGGTGAGATGATCATATGGACTTTCATGTGATAGTCCATTAAACTGGTTGCTTTGCACCAAGTGTATCAACACCGGATTCATCACCATGTTTATTGCATTGTTCCTCGGCATTGCAATGTTGTTAAAGTGTTGAGGGCCAACCCCATTAGATGCATCTCCTAGAGTGCGTCTAGGAGCTTCCTCCCCAGCCATCTCTTTTGTGCTTTGATGCGATGCTTCCGGTGAGGGTTGCAAGAGTCTCTCAAGAGAGGGGAATAATTCTCTAGATGGTCTTCTAACTTTCTTCCCTTTCTTTTCACTTAATCCTTCAAGAAGAGGTTGTTGATTTTTCTTGCTCCTAGTATGAATTGCCTCCTGCATACACAAGAAACAAAACCCTAAAAAGCACTTTTATATAAAAATAAAATAAAAACAAAAACAAAAACAAAAATCAAGTCAAATTCAATCAATAATCACACTACTAGAATAGTTAAACCAATGAGTCTCCCAACTTGTTAAGACTCTGGCAAGTGTACCAAATCGTATCAAGTAGTAATAAAACGGTAAGACCGAGTATCGTCTCCCAAATGACTCTTAGGCCTAAACTTTCATGTGATTTGATTTCTTAAGACTTGATGAAACGAAAATTAGGGTTTTTATATGCAAATAATGAAAATTGAAATATGCATGCAAAATGGTTGATCAATTGGCAATTGAATGTAATATGGATGAATGATGGGGTTTACGAATCCTCCTAATCCACTCTCATATATCTTTAAGAATTCTATTCTTTCATTATTGTTAATGCAACTTTCTAATTTACCCTAAACCCGATGTCTCGGCGAAGAAAGCCTACTCATAATTACTAGTTTACTATGTCTAGTCTCCCTAGTAATTATTCATGCATTATATTAACTTGCACAGAACCTTAAAACAATTGGGCCTCCTATCCCTATGTCCAGGTAATATTGCTCCCAAGAGATTTCCCCAGATCTAGATATACCCATACGTGTCCATACAAATAATCAAAGAGCATGCAATTGAATAATGTCTTATCTCAATGCATGAATTATAACGAAGGAAATACTCTAACAAATAATGAAATCAAGCATATGAATGAAGAACAATTTGATATATGAGAGTTTCAAAGGATTACATCGTTTTCCCCAACAACAATAGGGTTTAGTTCACCATTGTCATGGTGAAACTAGATGAAAAGAATGAAGATATTGAAAAGATAAACCCTAGAATTGTAGGTTGGAGCTTTCGCATCCAAAATCCGCCTCCAAGGGGTGAGAAAGGGTGTTTATGCGTCTTCTTCTGCCAAAAGATACCCTCTAAGGGTTGTACTGATCTATTTATAAACTGTGAAAAATTACAGAAAACAAGCCCAAGCCCAAGTACAGCGTTCAGCACTAGTTCCACCGCTCAGCGGTAGGTGCGACACTCAAGTGGGACGCTCAGCATTCACGCCCAAGTGTCTGGCAGTGACTTCACTAAAGAGGTCAGCGCTAATTCTGGCACTCAGTGGTAGGCGCGGCTCTATCTTCTCCCCTCAGCGTCAGCGCTTAAGCGTTTGATAGAGTCTTTATTCAGCAAAGTTGGCGCTCAGTGCTGAACTGACACTAAGCGGTGGTTGCGATTCTTCATTGGCACCTTTTTTCATCCTTTCTTGAGTCCAACTCCTTCCTACTTCAATATCCTTCATTCAATTCTCGTTAAGTCTTGTCAAAACAAGGAAAACCAAGCATAATACCCATAAAACCACCTTCGACTCTCTTATAACCTAACTAAGACAAAATGCATGATTTCAAGCTAGTTTCTAAGTTCATAAAGGGTGTGTTTTGTATCAAAATCAAGTATGAAAATAACAGTTTTTTAACCGTTATCAATACATTGTTTAATAGTTAAAGCTCATAATTGGACTTGAAACAAATAATTGGGCTAATATGTCTCATTGTTGATAGATCTACAAAAGTGTAACTCTTCCATTTGAACTCTTGATAAAAACATTATAAACACTATAATAAAAACGATTTACTTTCACTTTTTGCATTTGAGATTTCACTTCAGAACTCTATAATTATTGATTTGATAATCAGATAACCTTTTTACATAATCTTCTTTGTATTAATGTATGGAGTACGGAGGATAGAAACAGAATAATAAAAATCGATTACCTGAAAAGCTTGTTTATTGGTATCAAAATTTTAAAAAGTATTGATAAAATATTATTTATCAATCGTGAGTATATTTAAAAATGTAGATTAAGAATTTGGCTTAAATGCTTACTTCGTATCCATGTTAAGATGTAATTTTAAGTCGGTTTTAAAAATAAAGACATTGGATCCCTATGTTATGAAAATTGTATGAATAAGGTCCTAAATTAACAACAACAACATTAACTCCATGTTGATGTAGCGTACTTTTTCTCTTCTATGATCTCCTTTTTTTTCTCTCTCTCTTTCTTATTACCTTAGAAAATTGTTTTTCTTAATAACCTCTCACGTTGCGTTGGTGTTAGGTTCTTTGAGTTTATATCCGACAACTCTCTAAACTTCCCTGTTATTCACCAAATTCAGTTTCCAAATGGGATTCATAGGCAGTTTTTCAAGTTATATTAATATGCAAAAAATAAGTAGTTCTTATGAAACCTAATCACTACTTCTTGTAGGGATGACTTGGTAATTGGTGCTGGTTCTGATGCTGGGGCCCTTCTGGTTGATGCGCTTGGAGACGGGCTTCTTCTGGAAGCCCTAGAAAAGGATTTTGAATTTATTAGAAACACTTCTTTCAATTTGTTGCAAGGCTGCAAAATGAGAAATACAAAGACAGTAAGTAGATCAACCGCAGACAAAAGATAAATTGACTATGAAAAAGAAATAAGGTCCCGATATTTTGACACCACTTTTTTGACACTGTTTTGACACTACCACGTGGTGTGATGCTATTGGTTATTTTTTTTTAAATAAATAAAAAATAACGTCACGATTGAAGACGAAATTTGGATTTTTGATTTCCATTTTTGCCCTTGTCCTGTTTCATTACAGTTAAACACACACTCTCTCTACCCATTTTCCATCTTCGTTCCATTTCTCCGTCTTCTGTCTCACTATCGTTGCTCCTGCCGGTGTCTTTTTCGGGCTTCGCTCTCGTCATCACGTCTTCGCTCTCGCCGTCGCATCTTCGCTGTCGTTGTCGTGCTTCGCTCTCGTTGTCGCTCTCTTCGGTGTGCGAAATGGCAAGTTCCATTAACTAGGTTCCTCCGACGATCAAGGTAAAATGGATCTTCCTTCGTCCATTCGGTTTTCCCTTTTCGTCACTCATTTTCAACAAAGTACATTTCTACTTTGAACAAATGCTTGACAGAGGAGCACCGATCACTGATTTCAGAGACTCCTTTTCGTTGGTCCTTAGATTTGAGTGGTAAAGTTAGAATAGGTAGGAATATATTGAGTGAGTTATGGGTTAAGTGGGTGGATTCTAGTGGTTCTTTTTTAATTGGAGATAAACTTGTCTCTATGAATGAGAAGGAATTTTGTTTAGGTATGGGGTTGAGTTCAGATGGTAAAGATATTAACTTCAAGGAAAAAATGATAAGAAGTACATGTGTGAAATATGTAGGCAAAGGATTAAGAGATTTGGATTTGGTATACAAATGTTTGATGACAAAACTTAAGAAAAAAATACCTTGTTCTCATTTTTGTAGCTTGTATATATTGGTTGGGATATCTGAGGTATTATTTCCCTAACGTAGCGGAAGAGTGTTTCCAATTTTGTTTGAAATTGTTGATAATTTAAGTGGTTTGGGTAGTTTTTGTTGGGGTAATTTAGTGTATCGTTATTTGGTACATAGTTTGTGCAAAGTTTCAGATGGTTTGAAGAAAGGAAAAGGTATAAGTAACGTTTATGTGGATGGTTGCACTTACATGCTGCAAGTAATTTGAATTTATTGATTTATTATTTTGGGTTGCGGCTTGAATTGTGTTTTTGAGTAACAATTATGATGATAAATTTTGTGTAGGTATGGTTTTGTGAGAAATTTATACCTCCCAAAGGTCAAATAGAAAAATTTCCTAGAATATTGCATTGGATGAATATAAATTTGAAGGACAACGTCGTGAAAGGAGCTTTGAAGACTGGTGTGGTATGATCTTTATTCTTTGAGTGATTTATGTTATGATATATGTCTTCCTAGTATCATATGAATTGTTGAATTTCAGGTTCATCATGATGTTGATGAATCATGTTGGGGCAAGAACAAATTCTTAATAAATAGGGGACTAGTGTCTGAAGTTTTCATTTTTTTCCAAAGATGCAATTCTTTTGGTGTCTTTTTGTTGTTTAGCTGTGATCTTAGTCTGATGAATCATGTTGGGGCACCCCATGCTGGGCATAGCAACGAATTAAGTTGAGTTTAACCACTTGGCTAAAGTCCTGAACCAAGTGCACCAGAAAAGGCACTAGTAATCGCTTACAGCAGGCTTGTAAACGTCTACGCGAAAGAAAATTGAGATTTGTACAAAAAGTTTTACTACAGGAACCGGTTCTTAATACATAGGGGACCAATGTCTGAACTTTTCATTTTTTTCCAAAGATGCAATTGTTTTGGTGTCTTTTTGTTGTTTAGGTGTGATCTTTGTGTCATAAATCATGTTAGGGCACCCCATGTTGGGCATAGCAAAGAATTAGGTTGAGTTCAACCACTTGGCTAAATTCCTGAACCAAGTGCACCAGAAAAGGCATTAGTAATCGTTTACAGCAGGCTTGTAAAAGTTTACGCAAAAGAAAATTGAGATTTGTACCGAAAGTTGTACTACATGAACCATTTCTTAATACATATGGGACCAGTGTCTGAAGTTTTCATTTTTTTCCAAATATGCAATTGTTTTGGTCTATTTTTGTTGTTTCAGTGTGATCTTAGTGTCATGAATCATGTTGGGGCACCCCATGCTGGGTATAACAAAGAATTAGGTTGAGTTCAACTACTTGGCTAAAGTCCCGAACCAAGTGCACCAGAAAAGGCACTGGTAATCGTTTACAGCAGGCCTGTAAACATTTACACGAAAGAAAATTGAGATTTGTACAGAAATTTGTACTATAGGAAGTAGTTCTTAATACATAGGGGACCAGTGTGTGAAGTTTTAATTTTTTTCCAAAGATGCAAGTGTTTTGGTGTCTTCTTTTTGTTTAGGTGTGATCTTTGTGTCATAAATCATGTTAAGGCACCCCTTGCTGACCATAGCAAAGAATTAGGTTGAGTTCAACCACTTGGCTAAAGTCCTGAACCAAGTGCACCAAAAAAGGCACTGATAATCGTTTACAGTAGGCTTGTAAATGTTTATGCGAAAGAAAATCGAGATTTGTACAGAAAGTTGTACTGCAGGAACCAGTTCTTAATACATAGGGGACCAGTGTCTGAAGTTTTCATATCTTTCCAAAGATGCAATTGTTTTGGTGTCTTTTTGTTGTTTAGGTATGATCTTAATGTCATGAATCATGTTAAGGCACCCCATGCTGGGCATAGCAAAGAATTAGGTTGAGTTCAACCACTTATGCAAAAAATAACAAATATGAAAGGTAGTCCCCTACGTTACCAGAACTGGCTCCTACAGTACAACTTTCTATACAAATCCAAAAATTCCCTTGCGTAAACGTTTACCAAGGTCCTGTAAACGATTACCAATGGGATTTATGAAGCACATTTCTCAAGACTTTACTAAACTTGCTCATCTCACAAATGGAAATCATATCCTTCCTCATGGGGTGCCCAAACATTACCTCCCACACTCTAAACACAGTTTAGCAACAATATGCACTCAAAATCATTCCAATTATGCAAAAAAATAACAAATATGAAAGGTGGTCCCCTACGTTACCAGAATTGGCTCCTACAACTTTTTGTACAAATCCTAAAATTCCCTCGCGTAAACGTTTACCAAGGTCCGGTAAACGATTACGAGTGGGATTTATGAAGCAAATTCTCAAGACTTCACTTAACTTGCTCATCTCACAAATGGAAATCATTTCCTTCCGCATGGGGTGCCCAAACATTACCTCCCACACTTTAAACACAGTTCAGCAACAATATCCACTCAAAATCATTCCACTTATGCAGAAAAATAACAAATATGAAAGGTGGTCTCCTACGTTACCAGAACTACCTCCTATAGTACAACTTTCTGCACAAATCCAAAAATTTCCTCGCGTAAACATTTACCAGGGTCCTGTAAACGATTACCAATGGGGTTTCTATATCCTACAATACATATTTTTGTACAAAACATTGTATTTTCTCGCGTAATCGATTACCAAATCCCTGTAAATGTTTACCAGTCACTTTTATGATGCAGATTTTTCAGACCTATCCTTCAATTGGAGAACTATTGCTTTTATTAAAAGAAATTATTAATATTGTGCTTTAATTTACAATCAATACACAAACAACGTAAATAAATGTGATGTAATTTAAATAATAATTTGTATACATATATCATTATTTCTAACAATCTGTACATACATATATCATTGTTGCTCTAAATACATATAAAATTTTTACATATCTATTGAATCCTAGAACAACCCATATTCAACTAGGGCTTTCATTCTTCTAATGTTCTCGTTGTCTAGGATCCAATCCCTGACATAGTTCTTTCTAATTTCACGCAATTCCTCCTGAAACAAAATATTTTTTACTTCAGTAAATATTAACAAATTCATCAAGTATTGCTAACAATCAAATTGATACTTACATTCGTATACTGCGGCATGCTCTTGCCGTTGTATTTGTCCTCTCCATCCCAAATTTCCATTACTTTTAACATGATAACTCCACAATCAAATCTTAAATAATAGAACGAAAACATATATCAGTTATGACAACAAACAATAATGAAATAACCAAATATTTAAATACAATGATTAAAACAACTTACAAGTTCGGTTGGGATGAGATATTTGATTATTGAACAGACAAAGGACCAATACTACCTTCGGGTCTACTGTACAACATGCAAAAAAATTTCGCCATATTTTCACCCTACCAAAGAAGTTCATTAACCAGTTCAAAAAAACATTATTAAATCACATGAACAAAATTATTCAAAAACATAAATTGTGATATTATACCACAAATTTGTCAATCCTTTTCCTATCTCTAACACCCTTGCCCAATGAGTCAATGGCATATATTTGTAATGTTCTAATTTTCACTGCATAGCACCACCAGTGTTCATCATGGAGAAATGGCATAAACAACTACAAACAAAGAAAACCAAATGTCAATATTTGATCAAACTACATTTGCCAAACATAATAATTACATATTACACTAACTCACAAAGTCAGTTGTGGGAATGTCTCCAAGACCGAATAGAACAGACCTCTTATAGCCTGCGTAATTACGAAGGGTATACACATGTTGATTTTGAGGACATCTCCTAAAATCACTGAGAACATGGCCCTGTCAAGAATTTCAAATGCATCAATGCATTGCACATTATTTCTAGAAAGAAATGGATCATATCAAATAAATTATAATGTACCGCATATATACAATTTAAATGATGCCTCTTGACAACAACGGTCAACCTTCTCTGGAAGTGCATAAAGATTGTAGATGCAAATAACACCACCTACTCAATACAACACCGGTCAACCTTCTATGAAAGTCCAAATAAATAACATAACTAACAACAGTAAAGATTAACACATGTCACATAATACTTACCATGTTATCTACATATTCACGTGGTGCTAAAGTGTGCATAGACGTTGTGTCCAACGACTGCCCAATTATTTCACACACAACTCTAAAAAAATTCAAATATTATTCAATGACACACGATTGCCTATCACAAATAAAATATGAAATTCAAAACAATTACCTATTTCCTCTGTCTCTAAGGCTTCCTGCGTTGTACAATTGCTCAACGTCGACATCGGTGGTAGGATCACCAACAAAACTGCGGATAGGGGGGATTGCCAATGGTACATTTCGTTCATCATCGTCGTCGTCGCCATCATCAACATCAATATAATCAGGGTGATGCTCAGATGTCGCAGCTTTGTCATGTTCAGGTGCTGGTTCTTGATCCCTTACAGGGTGCTCATCATCTTCACCACCGTATTCTTCATCACCTACACCAACACCTTCTTCATGATCACCAAATGCAACTTCTTCATTATAGATTGGAAATTGACGAAGGTTCATTAACTCCCTCGCAAGCCTTGCAATTTTGCCATTCAATGAAATTATTTTAGAATTGGTATTCCTCAATATCTCATCAACACCTTCTAGCCACGTGACGTCATCAGTGTTATCGTCATATGAATCCAGAAGCCTAGATGGTTCAACCATAGATTCTTCACCTTCACCCATCCCAATGTCATCCATTTGCAATGCAATACGGAGTTCAGGTCTATGATGATCCTTCTTACTTACGTACCAATCAAGATTTAACTGTAACAAACACATAGAACAAGATTAGTGAAATATATCCATGAAATAATTTAAACAAACTTTCAAACACTTACATCTCCAGTCTAATATATTTTCAATTGTTTTTTCGTTTTCAGTATAAGGGTACCAACGCCATATGCGGGGGAACCTCCTGTGAGTAGTATGACGGTGCAAAGACAGTCTTTCCACCGCCCAAGCCTTCAATTATCAAAACAAACAATTAGCTAATTTTTAAAATGCTTTCAAAATATATTATCCAGTCAATCATGTTACCTGCAACACAACAACATTCCCACTAAGACTCAGTGACTTCTTCATTCGTCCAAACATAATTTTCTTCATAGAGTTATTTAAATTTTGTACAAGGTGTTTATGTACACAAGACGCCCAATCATACAAACATAAACTATCTAAGTCGTCTAACACTGCACAAGGCATGTTAGAAACATACAAAGATTTCCTAGGCCAAAAAAATGATACTAAACAAACTAATATGTACAACATACACATTACATCAACATGTATCTCCTCATCTTTGACAATCAAATGAAACATGTCAATCAAATCCTGCTTTGTAGTGGTTTTGGGATTAAACATCTCACCAAGCAATCCAAATACACATTCATCAAAAGGAACATCTAGACCACCCATACCTAAACCGGTAGCCATGAAGACATCAACAATAGTAAAAGGAACCACTTGTTGACAAACCGGAAAACTAACATCATTGTCAGCCCACCGTTTCACCATAAACCTCAATAATTTATTATTCACCTCAACAGGGTTTAAAATTTGCACACACTAATGAAAAGGGGTCATCCTAATATGCTTTATGTGATGGTCTCGCAGTAAGGTATTCATTTCAAGAATGGTCGCTGATTCCATGGAGACACCAAGGCGCCACTACACAAAATCAACATAAATACAATAAATACAAACGGTAACAACATAAAACATCATCATAACTATGAATTTTTTTATTTAATCTTACATTTTTTTGGATGCCACAATAACATTAGCTTTAGCGAAACAAGAAAAAAACTTCACTACTAGAGATTAGGTTAGTGTTGAAGCAGTTCGACTTACCAAGAAATAGCAACACAAAAAGAACGCACAAAAGTAATATGGTAGAGGGCTTCAACGACGCACCAGCGACAACGCACAAGACACCCACAAAAATGCTCAGCCAACGCGAGAGAGAGTGATTCGAGAGAGAACACACACCAAGCGAGAGAGATGAGCAAAAACCTGCTGCCAGATTGATACGAAAGTGATTGCAAAACGAGAAAGTGATGAGTGACAGAGACAGAGATTGATACAAGAGTGATTACAGGACTAGAGAGCGAGAGAACGATGAACAAAAACCTGCAAATGAAAGAAACCGCAAAACCAATTTTAATTTTTTTTTCCTTCCAAAATTGTCCTTGCGTGTTCCAAATAACAATTTTTTTTTAAATTAGGCAATAGACACCTGCCATGGTGTCATAATAGTGTCAAAATAGTGTAAAAAAAAATCGGTGTCACGTTTTCGAAAGAAATAACCATGTTATTTATTGATTTGTCTAACATGAACTTGCAGGAATATGTCTCATGTCCATCCTGTGGTAGAACGCTGTTCGATCTTCAAGAAATAAGTGCAGAAATTCGGGAGAAGACCTCACATCTCCCCGGGCTTTCGGTAATATTATCCTTTGTTCTCTAATAGTGCTCCTACCTCCCAGTTGCATCTGAAAATGGGAAATGCCTTTGATTTGCCATGATTACTTTCTCTTACATCAGATTGCAATCATGGGATGCATTGTAAATGGCTGATGCAGACTTTGGGTATGTTGGAGGTTCTTTAAGAAAAACAATTTTCTAAGATAATAAGAAAGAGGAGAGAAAAAACTGAACTCGAGAGAAAAAGTTAGATAGTAGAGAAGAGAAAAAGTACAGGCATCATCCTGAGTCAACATGAGACATCACCTTATTGATACAATTTTCATAATACAGAAATTCAATGTCTTGATTTTTGAAACGGAATACTAAACTGAAAACTATCCGGAGGAAGTAAGCATCTAAGCCTAGGAATTCTTTCTTCTATGGAAAAGTTGTTTCTTCCTTCCAAACCATCGTCGCAGTCTCCTCTCGCTCTCGGCTCCCCCAACAGTCATCTCCTTGCCGCCCGCTCCGCCTGAAAGCACCACGCTCAGGTACGGTTTTCTTCTTTTAACCTGTTTGTAGTTTCTGTTCACCAAATTATCTTTTTCAATCGTTAATATGCTTAGGGTTTCATTGTTCTTTCTCTCTCTCTTTTAAAACTTTAAATGAGAAGGAAATTGCATTCTTTTAAGCTTCTCATCTTTTTACTTGAAATAATCTTCTGCCTTCTGTTAATCTCTGGTTGACAACTATTTTCCGAGTTTTAGTGTTATAATCTGGATGTAGTTGAAAATTTATATGCGTAAAATATTGAAAAAACAGTTTAGTGGTGCACTGGATGTGAAAAGTCGCATTAAATCTTTTAATCTGGACAGAGAAGATTGTGGTTCTTCTCTGTCATTATTTTATTTATATGCATTATGTAATGTTTTTCATACCACCTTTAGGCACTTAAATATCTCATTTATGGTCCAAACAGGTGTTTGATATGCAGATGATGAAGAAGAAGAAATCAGATGCAATGAAGATATGATAGTCAATACAAAAACGGGGGGAAGGAGAGGAAGAAGAAAAAGCTGAGTGATGAAGGCAAAAGTATGGAGTATAATGAATTTGAAAGAAATGAAGGTGAAGATGATGCCCAAAGTAAGAAGTGGAAGAAGAAAAGGTTGAGTACATTTATACATGATACAGGATGAAATGTTCCTGGCTAATTGTGCACAATGTATATATTACTGCATTCTTGGCTGAACAAGCAGTTATTTTCTTATTCAGACGGGCATTTCATGCTCAATTAATCATCTTAGAAAAATATACAATGTTGTGATTTTGTTCTGAACCATTTGAAAAGAAGAATGAGCCACCTTTGCTTTGCAATGGGAAATTTTATGCGAATAATCAAATTCTCCAACTCCATTTGATTTTTATGTCCTCCTGTCGTCACCTATTATGTAGCCTCTTTTATTGTGACCAGATAACATTTTTTATTCCTTATGGATGCTCAATTTCGGTTATTGCAGAAATAGTTGAGTTATTTGACTCATTTTATATTACAGTCTTATTTATATCATTGTTTCTTATAAATAAATACCTTAGATTAGACTGTTGGTTTTTTAATTGTTTCTTATAAATAATTATTTTAGGAGTAGAAATTATGGATTGGAAGGAATATAAAGGATAATTATTAAATTTGAAATGAAATGAAATTGAAAAAAACATGTTAGTAGAATTTCCAGGATAATTGTACATTGGAGGAGGAGGCTTGCATCAGGGGAAGGCTATTTTTATGCTCTTTTATTAATATTGGTTTCTATATTTTATATTTTGCATTTCTATTTTTTTTTAGTTAGAGGATTGATGCATTATTTTAATCGTATGTTTTGAATCTTTTTGTTAGCGTCAATTATCTCAGTGTTTTATTTGTGTTACACTTACACGATTTATCCTGGAACATTTTCACATTTGGAAGAATTGGAGATTATTTGTTGAGATGGAACACATTAAATTGTCACAATAGAAAAATAAAAAATTAGTTCTCTTTTGAGACGATTATTAAATATGATTTTAGTTTTTTAATTTTGTTGTGAAGTTAAATTTTGTTTATGTTTTATTCTCTTCATTTAGAACTTTCGGTAGATAACCAAATATCCATTTTAATTTCTTGAAAAAATTATCATTCTACAGCAATTTTTAAGAAATTATCAAAATTTGGGAAGTCATGTGAAGTATGAAGTATACCAAGAGATCGTGTTACTCGCAACACGATTTCAACTTTTTATTTTTTATTATTTTTAACAACACAAATGTTATATTATTTTATTGCATTTTTTTATTAAATTACAACTTCTAGTATTTTGTATCAAAATTATAATTAAAAAACACAATTTTAGTAAAAAAAAATAGTTATAACTGATAAGTAGGGTTTCACTAAAAAATAATAAAAATTATGTTTAATAAACATGAGTACAATAAACAAAAATAAGAATAGAAGTACGACTTAGAAAAAAATCAAACAAGATTGTGTGTAGCATACACATTCTGGTAAATTTTCCTGACTTTCTAAAACAACCGCAACCTAAAAGCAACATGTATATGAAAGGATAACTTCCTTTACATACTTTGGTAGAGGATGTTCAATTATCTAAACTTAAATTTTGTAGAAATGGTAGCTTTTTTAAATTACATTATGTATAAAGATGTTAGGACATGAATTTCCATTTTATAAATTTTTCTAGCTTTCTAAGTTTTATACTGATCAAATAAAGTTGTCGGTAACACCCTTTCATTTATTTTTTTCTATTGTATCAAAACCTTCAATTTTCTTCACAGCACCAAAATACACTATCTTATGATTTCATTGTAATCCATGAGGAAGTTAACTCAAGCGAAGTGAAAACTAAAAAGCTGATAATATCCTCATTTCCACTACGAAAAGTTAAATATATAGAAGGCAAAAAGTTTAAATGTCCATGATCATTAGCTCCACTGAACAACTCAGTCGAATATCCCAATGAAGACATGAAATGGAAGATTACAAGCTATTTATACTTGAAACTGTTGCATAACTAACTAACGGAAAACCTAGCTTTGGAAACAGAAGTATTCAAATTCTCCAATATAAAGGATTCAAAGCGTGGATCTGCACGATAAGGAAGACCACTCCGTGCTCCTAGATCCCTGCACTTGGCACCTGCCTGAAGTGGCAATAAAATGAATAAGCTCTTGAACCTGACCCATTCCCTCAATGCTAAGGGTTCAGTTTAGAGTCATTTGTGGGCAAAAAATTATCCAATCGAATAATAAAAAATATAATTTAGTTAAATAGATTCACTCCATTTGCAGTGTCCCAATTGAAGTACAAAATAAGCCATGCACATAGCACATTGTATTTGTGTGTGCGCGTGCAATGATAATTGAGTATAAGATCGCATACCACACTAGCAGCAAAGGATAGCATTGTCTCAGGAGTAAACTTGGCACAGATAGCTGAAAATAATAAGCACAGAACAGATGCCATCCGTGTATTCAGAGAAGTTAAATATGGTTTCAGGAAGAATAAACATAAGACATGTGGAAGTTTATATGCAAGTCGCACATTCTGATATCATGGCCTTGCCAAAGACTATGAGAAAAATATTTAGCAAAGCTGTAGAGTTTACCATAGATTACAGCCCCAATAAAAGCATCCCCAGCACCAGTGGTATCAACAAGCTCTGATGGTGGAATACTCTCGGCTGTTCCAACATATAACTTCCCACTAACTGTTCCTATCCCCTCTGCCTTCAATTTTGCCACTGACTGGGTGAATCAAAGGGAAAAACGTATGACTAAAAAGTTGACCAAAATCCCAAACAAGAACGTGAACTTTTTAAGTTATAATCCCTATTCCTAGAACCTCAAGGATCCAAGTACTTGGCTTTACTTTGAATGGCTGTAGAATACTTTTATTTATCTGTAACAGTGCTATCAATTTACACAATTGACTCTGAAAATAAAGAAATTAGTATGTAGAAGAGATTAAGTTGAACGCTGCAATCCCAAGACTAAAACAAAGAGTGACAAGGAATAGTAAACACAAGTTGCTCAATCTTTCTTTGTATTGGTTTACATGTAGACAAAGATTGCCTTGGTGGTTTAATGGTTTCAGAGTCTTCCATGTCAAGGATTGGCAAAAGAATGTAGGTTATATTTGGTCATTTCTGCAAAGGTTTTCTGTCATCCCTATCCTTTATTAATATTGCTAGAAATAAAATAAAAAAAAATGAGTTTTTGTTAGGACGTGGAGAGTCTATGAGAGGAGGAAAGGGAAACAGAACACTTAACTGCTAATCAGTTAAGTGAGGGGGTGGGAAAGGGCCTATATATTAGGACCCTTTAATGTTTCAGTTAGTGAGTTGTGTAGTTGTATGTGTCGACCAGTGTTAGTACCAGGTGGAGGAGGTTAAGCTCCTACGATACAGTGTATTCTTGATTCATTATTGTGAATACCATACATACTATTCTTTCTTACAAGTTCTTGATTGTTTGTGTTTGGGAGTGAGAGAGAGAGCTTGTTAGGAATTCTTTCCAGAATCCCTAACAGTTTTAGAGGCTATCATCAGAACGGTTTGCAAAAATGTCTAGCTCATGTTAGTGTGAGACAATATATTCATCTTGTGAATGTCTAAAAACACGCACCAATGCTTGGTTTAAGCATTATAACACTGGTGTTAATTGTGCACGCAGCAATTCACTTCAGTGATTTGAAATTGGCTCAAACCGAAAATAATCCAAAATTAGAGCTAGAGAAAGATCTCATATAGTATAAACACACCATTTAGTGCTGTGTCTGCAAGTTGGACACAGACACTTCTACACCACACTCCCCAGACACAATATTTAAAATCTTTTAACAGAAAAATTGTACTTGTTCGTAGCCAGTTAAACTACTGACAATTTCATTTAGGAAATTCTTAAGTAAATGTCAAGAAAGTATGCTCCAGGTCCTTATCGCACAAATTTTAGAATTTTTTCTGTCTCTACGTCTGTGTTAGTGTCCAAGCTTTACATCTAAGAAAATCTTGAAGCCCTTACCAAATACATTAGTACATCGTAAATGATTTTACAAAAGAGAGATGTGATAGCAACATTCTCAGTAGTATTAGTTAAAACTAATTGAAAAGAAGTGGGAATCATACAGATTTGTGATTTTCAATCAATTTCAGCCAATAACATTGCGTGTGTTGCTGACATTTTTCTTACTAAAAGCTGGGTGTTTGATATAGCCCAACAACACCAGTTATTCTAAGTAGCCTACCCTACCCCATACAGTGTCATAAAACTTGGGGTGAGATTTCAGTAATACCAAAACAAGGAAAAATAATTCTGGGTTTTGTTGACATTACTGATTGTATGCAGGTTGGGGTGGATACACTCTTATTCCTTTTTAACTCCAATGATTCCAATAAGGTGTCAGCATCGACTTCTTCTGCAGAAGGACCTGCTGCCAGAAAAGGCTCAGTAAATGAAACTATCTTTACATGAAAACCGAATAAATATGCTAATATGGCCACTATCATCTATACGTACTATCAGCCGTTCTCTCCAGCATTATGCATCCATCTTTTCCCAAAGTTACAATCACAAATTTTATGTAGGGCAACATTAAAAGCATAGAAACAAGTGCTTGTGGAAGAGTGGATGCCTCTGTCCATGCCTGTCAGCAGAAAAGAGTACATGTTTATTTAATAATTAAACCCACAGAATGGAGTAAAAATAAGGTTTCAGTAAAATAAATGGATATATAGGTGTATGAAATAAAAATAAAAAAAAAGTTACGGCAACCAGAAAAGGGAAATGATATGTACCATTGGAATCAGGAAAGCAATATCCCTTTTCCATCACAAAAAGAATAGCATACATATTAGATGACTGAAATGAATAGCGTGCTAATGTGCGATATTAAAAATATGAGCGTGCCAAACGCACAAAGGAAGAGAATAGATTTTTCTTTTCTTGAGAGATAACAGCATATATTTTACAAAGTAAATAAAACATTTATTGATTGGCCGGGAACAGCAACGTGGACTGTTAAAATCATTTCAACATTTATGAAATGAAAACAATATTGATGAGAGAAAATCTGGTATAATACATTTGTCACCAATTCTAGAGAAAAAACACACTTACCTTTGGAAACTTTGCTGAGCATACAACATAATCAGCTAGTTTTAGGAGATCGTCCAACCCTTCCCTTGGCCTTTCTGCATCAATTAAGATGGGTATATTCTTTTTCACTGCCTGCACTGAAAAAATATAAAATTTTGTTTGCTTCCCTTCGGATGAAGCTCTCTTTGTCCATCCCCAACTTCCTTTACAGGCAGGGGAAAACAGATAAAAGAGAGAAATGTGTAAAAGAATACCAAGGGAAATTACATAAACAATACTTGTAGTATTCACAAACTAGTAAAACTATACTCGTAAAAAGCTCTCCCTAAGGTTGGTTGGTTGGTTCCACCCCGCTCCCCCTTAAATTTTCCCTTTTTCTATTCAACAAGTGTATGCTTCTTTTAAATTTTGCATGCTTCAAGCCTTCAGCTTCTATTTTCCTTCTTGCTGATTCAACTATGAAATATGATGTTAGGAATAAAAGAGGGAATTAACCTAATACCGAACGGTAGCTGGAAGGAGGAGGGAAGTAGAGGCCGAGCAGTAGCCAAAAGGGAGCAGGGAAGTATAGACCGAACGGTAGCTGGAAGAAGGAGGGAAGTAGAGGTCGAGCGGTAGCCAGAAGGGAATAGTGAATAGTGAAGCATAGACCGAACGGTATCCAAAAGAAATGAGGGAAGTATAGACTGGACGGTAGCATGAAGGAAGAGGGAGTTAAGGGCCGAACGGTAGTTGCAAGGGAGGAGGAAGTTAAGGGCCAAATAGTATCAAGTCACTAATACCGTAAAGCCGACTACTTTCTCTTGTAGGAAAGGGTGCGGGTATGAGATACTATAAATAGTCTTCATGTAACTCTATTCAATTAGGTTATTTCTTTTGAGTATAGACTGGGCATATTTGCCAGTGGAGGAAGATAGGCTTCCTTCGGGAAGATTACACTTGTAATTTTCTATACTTTACAGAATCAATAATACATACATACATACTTTCAATTCTATTGTTCAAGTGTTTGAGTGAGAAGAGAGCATAGATTTAGATTACTCGTATAAAGTAACCTAACAATTGGTCCGACCTGCCGAATCTGTTTCAGAGGGAAGAAGAGCTAGCAAGAGGAACGGTAACGAAGAAGAATGGAGGGAAGAATGGTGGTGATGGAGTCGACAATGGAGGAATTGACGGCAGAGGTGCGAGCAATGACTCTCGAGTTCCAACGAACTTTCGGATGACGCTCCAAGAACCAAGATCGGAGCTTCAAAGGAAGACGTAATTCCGTCAATGCTGGACACGAACGACGACCGCCGAAAAACTCAAAGGAGGAATCGGAAGAAAACAGAGGAGAAGTTCGACGCAGTTGGAGGAAGCACGTTGAACTACCTACATTTGAAGGTGCGGATCCCATGGGCTGGATTGCACAGGCAGAAAAATTCTTCGACCTCCAGAGCGTGACGGAGAAGGAGAAGATGAAGCTCGTCTATAGACGCATGGAGGGAGGCTTGGCAAGCTATTGGTTCCGCTTCTGGCAAAAGAAAAACAGGAATCCGAATTGGAAGATGTTCACCGACGCGCTGACGCGGAGGTTTGACGGACTAAGTCGGGGCACTGTTTGTGAGAAGATGGTAGCGGTGCAATAGGAGGGGAGCGTCGACAAATACATCCAGGTGGTTGAAATCCTGATGCCGCAGGCATCGAGAAAACCAGATCACTCCTCACTTTCTGTTCCTATCGATCTTGGAGCTAGCATTATAACTGGTGTTGAGGCTGATGTGGCTACTAAGCGAAGATCAGATCCTTCCTTGTTAATTTGTGCTCAGTCGGGCCTTGAGTTAACAGCGGTGAACAGTGATTGTCGTTTTTATGACATAGTCCCAGAACAAAAAGTTCCTGTAAACATGGATGAAGCACTTGAAGCTGATTATAATACCACTATGGATGACATGGTATTGGGTGTTGATCAGAAAGGTGAACAAGCAATGAAAATGTCTCTTGAAGACGGTTTAGAATATGGCCTCAAGATTCGGCATACTGCACGCACCAAAAGCAGTGAAGAAACGGAACAAAACAGGTGTGCAGAAATGGTGGATGCCATGAAGAAGGTGGCAAAGCTGGACGTTGAGCAGAGTGTGGAAGAGAGGAACTTGTTCTCTGTTGGATACAAAAATGTGGTGGGGTCACGGAGAGTTTCATGGAGGATCTTTTCATCGATAGAGCAGAAAGAGGAGTCAAAAGGGAATGAGTTGAATGTTAAGCGCATAAGGGATTATAGGCACAAGGTCGAGTTGGAGCTGTCTAATACTTACAGTGATATTATGATAATTTTAGATGAGCATCTTATCCTATCCACTAATATTGCACAGTCCACGATGTTTTATTATAAGATGAAAGGAGACTATTACTGGTATCCGGCAGAATTCAAAGCTGGTAATGAAAAAATGGAGGTAGCAGATCAGTCACTTAAAGCATATCAGACAACTGCTACCACTGTTGAAAGTGAATTACAACCTACACATCCTATTCGTTTGGGTCTGGCTCTAAATTCTCTGTGTTTTATTACGAGATAATGAATTCACCTGAAAGAGCCTGCCATCTTGCTAAGCAAGCATTTGGTGTTGCCTATCCTGTGACTGATTGGGGTAAGAATCCCTTTAGTTATGGTGGTGCTTATTCTTATGTTGCGGTTGGAGTCTCAGGAGAAGACTATGATATAGTAGGGAGACCAATTGACAACTGTTTGTTTTTTTGAGGATGAAGTAACCTGCCAAGAGCACCCAGATACTGTTGGGGGTGCGATGATGAATGGACTACAAGAATCTGTTAGCATAATTGACACATTGAGCACTGGAAATGATTATATTGCTGAGGTGGAGGGATTAGGAATCAAAGATAAACTTTATCTCTTTGAGTTGGGAGGTGTGGATGTGATATTAGGAGTTATCTGTTTGGCATCTCTGGGAAAAATGAAAGTAGATTGGTGGCAGCTAAACATGAAGATTGAGCAGGAAGAATGGAAGACATCGGTGGAGGATTTAAGGAGCAGAATGCTGGAAGTTAATAGAATCCAAGAAGAATGGAAGACATTTGAGGAGGATTTGCCACCACCCAAGCCTCCAGACTTGAATTGGAGGGCTCCACCTGGGAGGAGGAGCCTTGCATCAAATAACAGTTCTCTGACTTCAACCTTGAGGACAAGGTTGATTTTGAAGGGTAGGTAATGTTAGGAATAAAAGAGGGAATTAACCTAATACCGAATGATAGCTGGAAGGAGGAGGGAAGTAAAGGTCGAGAGGTAGTCAGAAGGGAGTAGGGAAGTATAGACCAAACGGTAGCTGGAAGGAGGAGGGATGTAGAGGCCGAGCGGTAGCCAGAACAGAATAGTGAAGCATAGACCGAACGGTATCCAAAAGGGAGGAGGGAAGTATAGACCGAACGGTAGCATGAAGGAAGAGGGAGTTAAGGTCCGAACGGTGGTTGCAAGGGAGGAGGAAGTTAAGGGCCGAATGGTATCAAGTCACTAATACCGAACGGTATAAAGCCGACTGCTTTCTTTAGTAGGAAAGGGCGCGGGTAGAGCTGTCAAAACGGATAACCCGGCTCGACCCAGCCCAACCCACCACCGGTTTGGTCACTTAGTGAGCCAACCCAACCCGGCTCATTTATTAGTGAGTCAAAAAAATCTGAACCCGGCTCGACCAACCACGGGTTGGTGGGTAAACGGGTTGGCTTACTAGTCCATTTAATTACAATTTTTTTTTAAATAAAAAAATTACAAACTTTTTATATTCAAATTTAAACAAATTTCACTCCCAAAAAATTATGTTAAACTGAAGACAATTCAAAATAATAATAAAAAGTACAATTTGGTATACAGAGTGAGTGAAGAGAGTATTTTATTTTTTAGGGTTTCATAAATAAAATAATAAATTAAAAAAAAATTAGGTAGGTGGGTTGGTGGACCAACCCGGTCCACCACGGGTTCAACCCGCATGAGCCGGGTTGAAATCTGACCCGCATAAAAAAATTCAATTTTTTCAAACCCACCCGGACCGAACCCGTGGTGGGCTGGGTTAGCTCACGGGTTGTGACCCATTTTAACGGCTCTAGGCGCGGGTATGAGATACTATAAATAGTCTTCCTGTAACTCTATTTAATTAGGTTATTTCTTTTGAGTATAGACTGGGCATATTTGCCAGTGGAGGAAGATAGGCTTCCTTGAGGGAGATTACACTTGTAATTTTCTATACTTTACATATGACTAGGCCTTATAGTTTGCATCACAGTTGCAAATAAATTGTACAGATGATAACCTCTTGGGCAACAAGTAGAGCAGTGTCAGGCAACCTGCCATCAAAATAAGCAATTTTTGCTCCATCCAATGCAGATAACAAACTTGATTTTGGCAGGTTGTCTGGTATCATTGGAGGATATCCTGGGGTATGTATACAAGTACGGGTCTTCCTGAAAAATCACACTTAGAATGAATCAGGTTACCATTAAAATTATCAACAATCTCCCTAGAAGATACCAATGCAGTCAGGTTAGAATGCTTAAAGAACTCAATTTATAATTAATAATGATAGCAAATAGTTTTTTCTTGTATTATTACAACTAATGAGCAATTTCTGTCTCATTCATGCAGTGAAGGTTCGTTGAAACAAGTGTAGGCCAATTATGGATAAACACAAGATAATGGAGACATGCAAGTTATAGTTGATAGACATGTAAAATTAAACTGAAAAGTTTGCAGCTTCTGTTCATTTCCTCCTATTTTTATTCTTCAATGCAAATAGAAGTACAACAGCATGTCTACAATTTTATGTTAAAAACATTCAGTTGACAGTGATAAAATCTTGACTAGATACACAAATCATACTCTGTGCCCCCACCTCTTCGTAATTAGACCATGAATATACTCAGTAAAGTCAAGATATTTAACATATAAGTAAGCCAATGACCATTACGTTTGGTTGTCGACAATAATATATGTAAATGGTGATGTTCCCTCCTTAGACACCTGCAAATAACAGGGAATGCATCCACTGAAAAAGTATTAAAAAACAATAGTTAGGGCAGATGCTCTCTCAATTGTCTATTCTCACCCATCACTAACCGCTTTTAATTGCAAAATTCAGAACATACACTGGAGGAAATTACAATAAGTAGTTAGTGGGGAGTGTAAAGACAACATTGAGAGCATCAATAGCATTGAAGTTAAGAAAAATGTATACATACACAACCTGGTGAAGAGTTTAAAGAAGCTAATAGCGACTTCACCATGGAATCATAATATAGCTCATATCCAACACAAAGAGTAAAAATTACAAAGAGAGCCGTGTTAAAAAGTACCACTATAAAGGATGTATCTACACCATCAGCTCGCAGCTCGTCTAATATACCCCTGCCTTGACTGTCATCAGCAACCTAATAATTGTCCAACCGTGTGTGTATCAGTATAGAATTTAAACCATTAAATATTATCGATAGCTTTATTTTTACAAAAGAAATTCTGAGGGACAGGAGTAAATAGTGCACTGAACCATTGATCATTTAAAGGTTTTACACTTTCATCAAATGACAAACTGATACGTATACCAAATGTATTGAGTAATACACTAAATTACCTCAAAAGTCATAGCCACAATGATTTCTGATTGATTGACAGTGTAATATTTTTTTTTTTTTTAATTCTAAGTGCATAAAATTAAAACTTTAGTTTATTTAAATGAAAAAAACAACCTTGGAAATAAGCCTTGCGTTTAGGCCCAAGCGAGCAAGGCAGGTTAAGGCATTTCCAGCATTGCCACCTCCTTGAACCTGATAAAAACCACCAGCAAATGTTAGCACAACACAAAATTATTCGTGAAAAGTGAAAGAAGAAGAGGGTACCTTCAAATTTGTGGTTCTGATTTTGTCATCTGGCTTAGGATAAGCGGCCACGCTTGCCAAGAAATCGACAGACACCCCTCCACATCCCACCTGCACACACACATATATACATACATACATATGTAAAGATTAAAGAAATAAACTCTCTAATTTTGACGACAATGCTTCAAATGGAATCATGTATATAGAGAGAGAGCTTACAACGACGGCGTTTTGAGGATCGGAGGACATGGTAACCCTGCAGCGAGGTCTTCTCCTTCTCTTTGACCCAAACAAAGTAATTGAGACAAAAAGCGCAAATTAAGAACAAATAGTTACAGAATTAGCAAAGAGAGAGAACGAAGATGAGAGGGAGAGTGAATTACATTGAAGAAGTTCAGAAATGGGTGAGGTTGAACGCTGAATATGAAGGTTGAAGAAGCATTGGGAATAACAGTGCAGAGGTTCCACATCTTTTGGTTTGTTAGCGAGTGAGTGAGTGAGTGGTGGTGGCGCCAGATTCAACTTCATCAACTTTGCTTCTATTTCAACCTACCATTTTCTTTTTCTTTTGCTTCATATTTTGCCATAATTAAATATTTCATTTCTTTATATTTTCTATTGTGCCCTTTTATATATTTCCTAAAAGAAATATCTTTTCAAAGTAAATGTTCTTGAAATTTTTCTTTCTTTAGTTTAATTTGGAATCAAGTCTTTTTTTAGACATCTAGTTCATTTCTCGTACTTAGAGCTTAGTCTATTGCTAGTTTGCTCACTTTAAAATGTTGTTGAGTATCTAACTATTGCATTAAGGTTAAAATTCTATTCAAGCTACACACTTCATATCTATTTTTAACATCTAGAAGTTTATAGGAAAATTGATTGGATCATAATTTAAGACCACTTCCCACTTAATTTTAAGTCAATTAAATAAGATTAATGATCAATTTATTTAATAATAAGTATAAATCAATTAACAAACTTTAAATCAAAAGAAATAATTCATAAATGGAATGTATTACTGAATAGAAAAGAGTTCAAATTTGTTTACATATTGTCCCAACACAAAGGAAATTTAGCTCCTCAAATATGATAAGAAGAAGTGCAATCAATGAAGATAATACATCTCCTTAATTCTTTAAAGAGTTCTCTAAAGACACCCTAAAAGTGTCTAAAATTGAAGTCCTAAAAGGGTTTCTAAAGTTTTTGAAATCTGCCTAAAATGCTTATATATAGACCTTGGCAACATGGCTAAAGCAGTTGTCCATGACTCCAACCTTAAGGTTTCCTCCCTTAGTAGGTTTTCTCTATGGCTTAAGTAGTGAGAATCTGGGTTGGAGTTGTCTAACGTTACTTCATAATGAAGGACTCTTTATGGCTTAAGCTTCAAACAAGAGCTTAAGGAAACCTTCTTTATTGGGTTTTCTTCATGGCTCAAGCCCTCAATCTCGTGCTACAGTCGTGATGTGACAAATTTCCTTAGAAGTGTTTAAATTCTTCTTCTTTCCTTCAAAATATAAGTTTGACTCCTTGAATTCGTCTGTTGATGCAAAATAAGTGAAATTGGGGTAGTTTAATGAATTTTACATACAATCAAAGCAAGATAATTGTTAAATTAACACTGAAATCTACTAATACCAAACACTTATCAACACCCAAACTTCAAACCTTCTTTCTGCTAAAACAAGTCTGGAATTCAGCTTAACTAGCATTTTTATAAAGAGAAGTTTGGTTGACAATTCAAATTCATTGGTTGCTTTCTTATTAGGTAATGCATGATTAAAAAAACATGTGCATTTCATTTCATTCTTAAAAATAACATAGCACAAGTTTTCACAGCATGGAAGAACTGTAAAATTTATGAATTGACTCTTATGTTTGCACAAAAAAGCTCTTCTCACTATGGTGTCTCACTCTTCAAAGTGGATGTCAGTCCTTTCCAAACTTGTTACTACATCTCCATGAATACTTCTTACATTTAACCTTCAAGGATAACTAAGGACTTTGTTCAGCCCTTAATAAGGCTAGGATTCAAAGAATTTCATGGTTTTTCAATGGTATACAAACTCATTAAGGAAAAGATGAGAAACTAGCATGCATAATGAGTTTATTTATTTCTTTTTAGCTCTTTGAAGGTCTTTAACATATTATTATTTGTAGGTCTTCTTCATTCAAGCTCTTAATTCACGCACCTTTTTGTTTTTTATTTTGACATTTTTCAATTTTATTTCTATTCGTGCTGGCTCAAGCCTCTTTTATTTTCTTTTTGGTTTTTCAATCTTAGGCCTATTTTTTAAATTTTGTTCAGTCGTCCTTCTCTTGTCCAAGGTTGTTACAACACCTAATTTCTAACATTTTCTTAATGAAAAGGTGGTTAATTTTGTTTTTGGCTAAAGGTGTATGTACAAAGGTGTTAAGACTCCAACAAGTGTACCGACTCGTATCAAGTAATATAAATGATAAGATCAAGTATCGTTTTCTCTAGAGACTCATTGGCCTAAACAGTCATGTGGTTTGTTGATTATTTAAGACTCAAAAACGAAAATTAAGTTTAGAATGCAAAACAGAAAATAAACATGAAAGCAAGTTGTGATCAATTGACCAAAGAATACGCAGGTAAATGGTTGATAAAAATATGGAATGATATTGTTGTTGCATGACATTTTAATATGTTAGGAGTAACAAACGCAATAGATAGTTTTAAGTTTTCCATTTTAATGAAACACTTAAAAATTGTTGGTTTGGTGGACGGGGGAGGTGTTAGAAATCCAGTCTAGTAGAAGGGAAATTATGGTGCGAGGCAAACCATGAAATTTAACCACATCTCTAAAAAATAACTTTGTTATGTTGCTTGTATCATCTACTTTGTGATAGGGTATAAAATAGGTCATTTTGCTAAAACGATCCACTAACACAAAGATAGAACAAAAACTCATGTTCAGTTCTTAGAAGACCTAAGACAAAGTCCATGCTAATATCCTCCCAAGGGGTCGAAGCAATAGGGAAAGGGTATATAATCCATGAGGCATTATTGTAGATTTAGATATTAAACATGTAATACATCTATAGTAATGTCTTTGGACATCCTTCCTCATATGAAGCCAAAAGAATTTTTCCTTAAGCATTCTTAGGGTTTTGTCTACCCCTAAAGTGACCCATTAGCCTACCCTCATACTATCTTGCTCAAAATTGGACTCCCCACTCCTACTTCCCATTGATTCTTCCCTCTTTTGTAATTGCTCTTCTTTCAAAACCTTAATGTCATCCGCGAGGAGTGCAATTTGTAGTTCTTTATCAATTTTGTCTCTCCTTCTCATTTGCACTTCCTTTTGTCGCCATAGGTTAAGTTCTCTTAGTTGTTTAGAAATTTCTTTAAGGGTGATAGATTCCTTAGAGTGAGTTACCCTATATGAAGACTGTCTTAATTTTAAGAGTTTTCTTAACTTGAAAAGGTTATAAGTTTTCACCAAAAGGCAATTCCCAGGTAGGAAAGATGAGTCAAAGGCTTCTTAAGTACCAAGTCTTACCTAGCCAAAATGTCTTAGGCTACTTGTTTTTACCACTTTCAAGATAAACTTACTTGAAGACTAGTATTTTTCCTATTGTTTAGTGTGAAACCTATCAGTGACCGCATACGACTCACCTGCATTACGATCAAGACTCTATTCCAACTATACATCTTTGGTCTATTTCATCTAAAAACATACAAGAAATTTGATTATACCCCAACTTAAGACTAGCTTCCACTCAATCTTAAGCTAGTTAAACAAAATAAGTGATCAGTTCATCCAACAATCGAGCATAAATCAATTAACCAATTTAAATCAAATGAAAGCTACATAAATAAAAGTGTCATTGAATACAAGAGAGTTTGAATTTGCTACATCATGCTCCAACACAATAGAGGTTTAGCTCCTCATGAATATTGAAAGAAGTACATGCAAGGAGGAGGAAAACTTCTCCTAATCCTCTAAGAATATGTCTTTAAATTATAAGGATTATGTGTGAGAAGACTCACTAGAGTCTCTCTCTAGAATCACCCTAGGAAAGCTAAGACCGAAGTTCCTTTTCTCACTCTCTTATTTTCTCTCTTCTTAACCACTCTTGGATCTGTCCAGAATGCTCTTATTTATATACTTTCGCAGCACAACTCAAGCAATGGCTCACGACTCTAACATTGAGGTTTCCTCCCTCGATGGGTTTCCTCCTTAGCTTAGGCTATGAATTTCTAGGGTAGAGTTGCTAGAGGTCATTTAATAATGACACACTCTTCAATGGCTCAAGCTCTAGCTTATGGCTTAAGGAAATCTTCTTGAATGTGTTTTCTCTATGGCTTAAGCCTTCAGGTGGCACTACAATTATGGCAAGGAAGATTGTTCCAAAATGGTTCAAATTCTTCTTCTTTTCTTGAAAAATACATATTTAACTCCTTGGATTCATGTGTTTCTAAAAAAAAGTAAAATTAAGATAGTTATCACAAATTTTATATATAATAAAAAAAGATAAGTATTAATTAAACATTAAAATTCAATAATGTGAAGCATTGATCAATGAGTATTGTTTTCTCTACTTAAAGAACTTATAAGTATATCACTTTGGTATAATTAGCTTCTATTTAGGTTTTTGTCTTTTCAACCCCTCAAAGAATATCATCTAATTCTAAAATAAGATACTTTAGGCTAATTTATTCCAAATTTAAATACTTATCCTATCGTTTAGACTATTATTTAAAGTTTTCTCTACACTTGCAAAAACATTTTAACTATATCAATTGATCCCTTTGGTCTATTTAAGTGTCTTTATTCATCCTCTATGTTAAAACAACATATATCAAGTTTAAAATCTACCTACAATATTTTAAGGAATTAAACTCACTCAACGTCTCAACATTTTCTATCTTATATTTTTAACATAAAACTTCCACCACATTAACTTGTTTGGTTCAATCAAAACATTCACAAACAACAAAACAACCAATATACACACATGTCAAATTTTAAACTACTTTTCAACTCATCATAGCTTAACTTACATTCATCCACATAAAAAATATAAACTAATTTCACAAAAAAAAAACAATAAAACAATTAACTTTCCTTATCTGAACATCAACTCTTTGTACTAAACTTCACAAAAAAGCACTCTCACAAAATGTTTTATCCATACAAATAAAATCTCTTATCAATTGTAGAAAAGAAATCCTAAGAATATGAGAATATTTTAGAAAAATGATAATTTTTATAAAATAAATCTCAATTAGTTAATTTTTTATTTATTACTCAAACTTTTTAATATTAAATTAGATTAATTTTACTCGTACGTGTATACTCATCTCATCTACCAATATTATTTGCTTATATCATCTATTCCTACTCGTAAGCATTTTTCATGTCCCTACATATTAAACTCTAACTAACATATGATGATTTTCTTATGGTACTTTTAAATACTAATTATTTTTGTTTTAATCCTTTCTTTTTTCTCTTTTTGTAAAATAAGATCTACCTTTTTACAAGTATAAAATTTAAAAAACTTAATTACTTTTGCTTTAATATCTTTATTATTAAGATAATTTTATGTAAATTAAATTATTTTTTGCATAAATTTTTTATTTTATAAATATAATTTTGAAAAATGATATGTTAACACAATTTTTTTTATAACATTTTAATACATTATACGTGTATTTTTTTATTAGGTTTAAAATATATCAGCATAATAATAAATAAATAAATCAATGTGAAAATGATATGTATGATGTGTTAAAATATTTTTTTTATTGTGAGTTGGGTTCTTGTGAATTATTTTTCAATTTTAGATTGGTTTTTCATTTTTCTGAAACACATGATCTTATTCATTCATATAAGTCATTAAATTTTTCGATTTAAACACAAGAGTGTGATTTTTGGATTTTTTTTTTATAATATTACAAATAGTTATGTATCATATAATTATTAATAACAAAATTTTAAAAATAGAAAACAAACATGATTTAAAACATAAAAACCGTGTTACGATTTTTGGAAAAATATAAAAAACCAAAAAGGTGCTGCACTACATCAATAAAAGAAAAAAAAAGTAAAATAACCCTAAATTCGTACTTTAAATATAATTTCTTCATTTAAAATTGTGACTGTAAATACAATTCTCCATAACCTTTTTTTTTTTTAAAATTTCCTATTTACGTAAAATATATAAATAGGTGCAACATTTTAAAAAAAAATTATTGAGAGCGTCTTGCGAAGTCACTTTGAGGGGTTTTTTTTTTTCAGTTTTAGTTTAGTTTTTTTTTTTCAATTTTTTACGTTTTAATTTTAGTTAAGTAATCAATGATGCTTATTCGATTGAATTAATTTACTGAACTGTATACTTGTTTAAACTTTGAAGAACATAAAAGAATTCTATAAATAGTAAATTCTTGAATTAACCTTTCATTTTTAATTATTTTTGTTTTTAATCTTCGTTTGTATTTTAATTCTATTTGAATTTTACTTAAATTCTAAAAATGTTTAAATTAGTATGCATAGAAAGAATATTAAAATTTAAATACAATAAATATTTGTTTGTTGAGAATCAACCTATACTATACTCTATATTACAAAATTTTATAAAAACTTAAATTCTTTGATTTCAAAATAACATTGAAAATTAAGCATTACTTGAATCACTGAATGCCATATTTTCTTCAAATTCTAAATAAAAAATAAGAACTCCAGGAAGAAAAGAAGCTAACAAAAGAAGAAAAAGAAAAATAAAGAGTGAGTAGAATAGAAAATGAGTGTTGACAACTACAAAGATCACCATTGATTGTGAAGGCAACACAAACTACAATTGTCATGACATGTCAGTGAAGCTTTACATGAATGCTCCAATGGTTGTCATGACAATTGCAATAATGATATTCAGCAATAACAATGACAATGTCTTAGTAGAAGAAAGGGTCACAACAAGTGTTTGGCCTTGTTTATGGGTAGGGTTGGGTATTTTTTAACCCAACCCCATATGATAGAGAAATACACTTTATTGTAAAAAGTAGATCTCAGTAACTTGGAACTTGACACACATTTTTATCAACATCTATACAATTTAAGTTACAATTAGCTACACTAAAGACATAAAAACACAAACATTTGAGCTGCATGATTAATTATAAACTGGAAGACAGCAGAAAAATTCCTATACTGAAGCCTTGTTTCTTGCATGATTAATCTAGGATTTAGATGGACTGTTTAGGACTCTATACTATACTCTCAGTAAAAGATGTCAGGTATGGATTGGTGCGGTATGGAAGGCCAGCACGAGCTCCAAGGGCTCTACATTTGGCAGCTGCCTGTAATTAGCATCAAAAGCAATCTTTATTATCTTCAAATTTCCAATTAAGTTGAACATAGAAAAGTATAAAAAAACACATGTGTTTCTCTATTGTTCTGTATTTGTGTACAACTTTTTGCATGTGATAACATTGATTACATTATAAATCCAAATTAAGCCATCTCGTTTCTTGCTTACCACATAAGAAGCAAAAGGCAACATTTTTTTTGGTGGTAAGTTGGCACAGATCGCTGCAGATAAAATAACCACCATGTAAATTCTGAAATTGTAGCATCAAAGGAGAAAAACTAACAAGCCAGTGAACAAGTGACATGATCAAAAGTTAGAGAGGGTAGAAGTGATGGATACAGTAGAATTACGGTGAACAATATAACTCTATATCTGAAATTGGGTAGAATCTGTATAGAGGAAAAAACAGAAAATTCCTATATGAAGAGATTGCGCTTACCATATAAAACAGCTCCTGTAAATGCATCCCCGGCACCTGTTGTATCAATAAGCTCTGATGGTGGAATCTTTTCACTTGTCCCAAAATATAACCTCCCACACACAGATCCTATCCCTTCAGCTATTAATTTTGTAACTGGCTGGGAGGATTGAGCAAAAAGATCAATACAACAGGATTTTTACATGAATATAATGCAACCAGACATTGTTTAGCCAACATTTACCATAAATCAGAGTTATGAAAAATGGTGTTACAGGTATAGGAAATTTTTAACCTCAATTAATAGAATGCTAGAAATTTCAAGTTCCATGACATTTGAATCAAAATGCCTTTGCAAAAAAGGTATCCCATCGTATACTTTTAGGTTGCCGATCATTTGATCAACATGAAAACAAGTTTTGATCTGTACTTATCTTAATTGCCAAAGGATCAACTCTCTTTCCACAATCAAAATAAGTTGTGCACAAAAAGTCTCAGTTCTTTTGCCATGTCCATATATCCATGGGAAAAGTATTAGTTGTTTTTGCAGTATTCTGTTAACCAATGTTATCTTGCCCCAGGAATACTAACCTAAATTAACTTTCTCCCATTTTGGACATTTAAAATGTGACTCTTTTTTTCTGGACAATCACTACCAGAAGTATGTATATATATCTACCAGTTGGACAAGCTCTTGTGCCATTTGATAAAACAGACTAGTCTTGTGTACGTGATGACTTTGTACTAGTACTAGTAGTGTTTCATATGACTGATTATTAGAAGCAGTTCAGTCCATATACCTACAGGGTCCAATGGTTTAAGAAATAAGAGAACACATTGCACAATCAGAGCTCACCTAGAATTTTAACAATAAATACCAGGTTATTACCGAGGCTATGCAGGTTGGCATGGCTATGCTATCGTCCTTTGTTTTTGTTAATGATGTCAAACAGCTGTCAACATCCATTTCTTCTATATGAGAACTCTCTGCCAGAAAGTAATTGCAACTTATGCTACAGAAGAATTTAATTGTAAAAAAAAATAAAATTATTTATCCAGACACTACACTTTCTGCCTATTTTTTCATATGAATTCAACTTGATAGGGCCAAAAACAAGAAGTAAACAAGTATTTTTACCATCATCTACACATTTCTCAAGCATTATGCAGCCTTCCTTTCCCAAAGTTACAATTGCAAATTTAAGTCTTGGCAACCTTAAAATAATTGAAACTAGTGCACTTGGAATAGATGATGCCTCTGTCCAGGCCTGTCAAATTGTAACTCACAAATCATAAATACAATTCGTATAGAAAGAAATATCACACAAACAGTTCAACCAAGTAGAATAGAGAACCATACATGAAATAAAATAATGCCAAACATTCAACTTTAAAATCGAAAAAGATGAAATTAGGAAAGAATTCCTGAAAACAATGAAAGCTGATTTCATGGTTTTTAGTACAAATCTTTGAAATTAGGAAACAAATGGTGAAATTTTTGTAATTAAAAGTGAAAACAGAAAATGGAAATAGAACACATTCTCTCAAAGTAAACGAGCCCTTATAATGGTCACATGTTAGACTTGGAAGGAAATGGTTAGAGACAAGTTGTTCACTCACAGAACTGATCAACCATGTCCATTACATGCCCTGATTCACTAGTTATGTCTTATTTGATCTGATTTACCAGTTTTCCTTTACCTCCTCCTTTTAAATATCAGGTTGACCTGATTTTTAGGAATCCACATTAAACATATGCATCTATTGTGAATGATGTTAAGGCACATTCCTAACGTAGATCCAATCTGGTGGATGCGATTAGAAAGAGGGTGGGGGATGCATACACCATGCACGTACATAATCCTCTTTTTTATGCTTTATGATGTAACATGTATGATGTGCCCTAAAGCAAGTCCCAAGTTCTACTCTACAAGGAGGTCCTTTCACATGTTAGATGGGAACAAACTCATTTCCATTTTATTATAAGCTTTAAATAGTTTTCCTAGGGTATTCTTCTGACTATGAGACAAACAATTTGAATTTGCAAAAGAAAATTCATTAAATAGTTCTCCTAGGTCCTTCTGACTATAAGACAAACAATTTTGAATTTGCAAAAGAAAGTTCATCTAATGATGAGATTGTTGGAATCTAAGAATCATATAACATATCTGCAAGCCAAAAAAGGACTCACAGGTGAGTCCCAAGTATGAAATATTCTAGGATTCTACTTCATGATAGAATGAATAACTTGCCTTTGGAAAATTCTCAGAACATACAACATAATCAGCCAATCCAAGGAGGTCGTTCAACCCTTCCCTAGGCCTTTCAGCATCAATCAAGATAGATATATTCTGCTGAAATGCCTGAAAGGACAAAATATAATTAAATTTAACTTATGTTTCACCAAAACGCTTTCTCTTCAATTATCAAAAGCAATCACATTAAGGACAACATTTGTGAGTCTAGTAATGATTCATTTACAGATACATAATTAGGTGTATTTTCACAGTACTTTATACAAAAAAGGGATTTGAAGTTTTCTATCCTAATTACGAGGCTTATGATCTGTTATCTTCAATCACTGCTAGTATTTGAATTAGTAACCATAATAAGTATTGATAGCAGTCACAAATTTGACTTGAGCACAAATCTAATGAGAATAATTCTACATGGAAGTTCGCATTACCCAAACTAGGTAACAACTAAAATGTAATTACCTCTTGAGCAATGACAAGAGCACTGTCAGCCATCCTTGCATCAAAATAGACCACTCTTGCTCCATCCAGTGCAGACAACAAATTGGCTTTTGGAAGATCAGCTGGAACCATTGGAGGGTATCCTGGGGTGAATATACACGTCCTTGTTTTCCTGAATGTTTAAATTTCTAGGTTTAATCATTTTGCACACCTGAATCAATCAGGTACAAGGAGTCATTTAAATCATTTCAGTTAGGCATGACAGATTATCAAGAAAGAAACTTTCATATGAAGATATTATTCTACTGTATTTCCATCACGTTCTTGCAAATGTCCTCTGTAATGTATAAATTGCACATATAAACAAAGAAGAATGTTGAGTCACTGTTAACCTCACACCTTTAATCTAGTTTTATCATTATTTCAAAAGAAATTTAGATAAAGGAACGAAACTTAAATGCAATTTTCTTAAATACTCTTAGTGTTGTTCTCTGGTGAAAATTAACTCAAAAATTAAAATTTTACCTGATCCATGTAATGATACTTTGGAGGTTAAAAATATATAGTGCAGATTAAAGTGAAACTTTAATTCTGACTAAAGAACAACACGAACAATAGCTAAAGAATTGCATTAAAGTTTTGTGCTTACAAAAATGTCATTGTCAAAACTTTCATTTTTCAAAGCCTTGTGAGAAATTGTACAGACTTAGCCAAGATAATAAACATAGATCTTGTTTAAAAATTGTTTAAGTACGTCACATACATTTGGCTGTCAACAATGATGTAGCTAAATGGTGAAGTCCCTTCCTGCGAGACCTGAAAAGAAATGGAAAAAAGAATCAGTGAAAGAACACCCTCGAAATAGAGATTGGGTTGAGCACTATTTTGCTTGCCACAACCGAGAGCAAATGACAAAAGGATAAAGTGGCATTTACAACTTCTTTTCATGAATTTATTCATACTGCTATTACAGACCAAGTAGCAAGTTAAGCAACCAAAAATAAGAGTATTTTATTATGATTCAACTACTACATGTATAAAGGAAAAAGCATTAGAAGAGTCAATCTTCATAGCACTGTCAAAATTGATGGTCAAAGACTAAAGTTAACTAAAATTGTATCTCACAAGATATGCTTTCTATATATATGTGTGTATTATATGTATGTATATACAAGGTTTAATTACTTTTACTAAAAATATTGTTACTTTTGTTTCCTTTTTCCTTTTGTAGGAGGAAGAGCATCCAGGTGCTTGTAACTCTCTGCTCTTCAGACTAACAAAAAAACATCGACAGATACATACCACTAAAAAAGATGTATCCACCCCTTCAGCCTCTAGTTCCTCCATCATACTCTTACCCGGAGCATCATTTGAAACCTAGAGATTTCAAATTGGATAATCATAAGAAATTAACCCCAATCATGATGTTAAGTACTCTATCATAAGCTTATGTCATGCAAACAAGAGAAACCTTAGAAATTATTCTTGGCTTTAAGCCCAAACGGGCAGCACATGTCATAGTATTTCCAGTGTTTCCACCACCTTGGACCTGCCAAACCAAAAATGACACAAAACATTAATCACCCTTATAATCACATTACCATTGTTATGAAGTGATCAGTCTGGAAAAATAATTTTAAAAAACAAGAAATAATAATTTTTCATGTTTAAAAAGTAAAAGAAAAAAGATATCCACCGTGAATTTGCCCGAGTTAAAACAGAAAAATTCTGAAAAATATATAGAATAGTGCTACTCAAGCAAGAACGATAATGCTTATCCATAATAATTCAGTAATATACAGTAAAAAACAACAATTAAATTAAAATTAGCCACACATTTTAATTAAAGTTGTGATCAGGATGACATTATTTTAAATAAACAAAGGCAAATTATTTTATCTATTCGAGTTGTAAAAGGAAAAAATAGTGGTCCACTCTACCGACAGTGAGTCGTTGGAGTTGGTTACATGGTTTAGTTAATGTTAAAGTCAACGTCAAAAAGTATTTCAGGACCCAGAAGCCAAAACCACATCATTTTAATTTCTATTAATGATGCTTGGTGTGATGTGCTCAATGTTATCCTAAATCTGAGGTGTTGAAAAGGCAGAATAGTGACCATGATAGCATAAAGAATAATAACAATAATAGAAGAAATAGGAAAGAAAAGAGCGTGAGTGGAAGCTAGAGAAGGAAAAACCTTGAATTCAGTGGTTCTGATCTTGGCATCAGGTTTAGGAAAATATGGCACTACTGCCAGAAAATCCACCCCAACCCCACCAAACCCCACCTGCCAAATAAGCATAACACTCATAAATTGAATTGAGAAGAATCATTATGAGAATGATAATGGTAGTAATCATGCTCACAATGATGGGGGTTTCGAGGAGAGGAAGAACAGAATCAGAAGACATTATTTGGGTTCCAAAGTTTAGTTTCTGTTCTTCAGCCTGGGAAAAGTTAGCAATCATATCATATATCATCGTACAATATGCTATATTTATAAGAACAAGAACGTGTGAGATGAGAGATGAGTGTACGTCAATTTACCAGACAAGCCTTGTTATGATGGTATCAAAAAAGTGGCAAGTGGTGAGGAAAAGTGGAAGGTGTATGTAAGGAAGAAGAGAGCAGTTAGTGAAAACAACAGGAAAAGGGTTTTAAGTTTGGTATAGGTCCTGCTAAGATTGACTTCTGAAAAATCAACGTTGCCCTTGTAAGGGTTATGATCTTCTGAATTTCATCCCTTTGATTTTTCTTTTCAAATGGTGCAATTCATTTGAATTCAAGGATAGGGGTAATCATTATTGCTTCATTATTTTTAATTAATATACCTCAAAGTAATTTGAACTTTTAGTTGAATGATTCTTCCTACCTATAGTAAAATTGCCTTAAAATAGGAAAATTCAAATCAGTCAAGACGGTAAAAATTTAAATGATGTATTTTTTAAATTTAAAGAATTGATTAAATATTTAATTGATCGAGAAAACATAACAAAACAAATAAATCCTCGAATTAACAAAAATAATTAAGTCTTGTATTCTTTTATGGAAAACTTTTTCTCAGAGAATTGATGTGAAATAAATTTAATGTTGTAAATTTAACTGAAAGTTTGCTATAAAGTTCTTTGTACTAACTTTCTCAACTAATTTTTATTTATATTATATATAGGCTTAAATCCTCTATTGTCCTTATATTTGTGTGCAAATCTCAGTTTGGTTCTCAAGTTTTGAACTGTCTCAATTGGATCATAATTTTTGTAACCGTTAAGTTGTCTCAAACGGCGTTAATTGATGCTGAGATGCATTTTTTATTTTAGGCTTAATCTCTTCCTTGATCCTTATGTTTATGTGGGTCATAATTTTTGAACTGTCCAACGACGGTATTTTTTTAGTTTGAGAAGGAGAAGAGGTGTGAGTCGGGGGGTTTGAGGGTTTGAGGGTGGAGAAATGAGTGAACTGTGATAAGTGATTGGAAAGAAAAAGAAAGACCATAGCCACGTGGATTTAATAATTTTAAAACATAAAAAAAAAAATTACAGCTCAGTTCAAAGTTAACGCCGTCTCAATACACTTAACGGTTGTGGTAAAATGTTGTAAAATGTTTGCATTTCATGAGGACTTGGGGAAAAACTTGAAGACCGAACTGAGATTTTCACACAAACATAAGGACCAAGGGAGGGATTAAACCTAAAATAAAAAATTTATCCAGCATCAATTAACGCCGTTTGAGACAATTTAACGGTTAGGGTAAAATGTATGCATTTTTACAAAAATTATGACCCAATTGAGACAGTTCAAAACTTGAGATCCAAACTGAGATTTGCACACAAATATGAGGACCAATGGAGGGTTTAAGCCTATATATTTGTATCGGTCTTATATTTTTAAAGGTAAATGGTATGTCTAATATAAATAAATAATTATATATTTAATTTTAGTATAATTATTTTAATTGTTTTTAAATTGTATTAATAATTAATATAATTCATGACGTATTTTAACTTTAAAATTAGTCCGTGTGTTTGTTAAACAAATTAAAATTAACATGTGATTACTTTTAAAAGAACAATAAATATCTTAAATTTACAAAATAAAAAATAAAAAAGAGTAAAATAGTTCTTAAAGATTAATTATATATTAAACTTAATTTTTATTTTAATAAATATGAGTAATAATTATAAAGATTGAATATACGTTAATTATTTCTATTATTAACATATTTCAATCGGGTTAAATATATTTTTAGTCCCTAAACTATCAAGCAAATTTGTTTTAGTTCTTTTTTCAAACTTTGGTACACTTTGATCTTTCTCCTTAAGAAAACTATAATTTTTCATCTTCCAAAATCAACGGCGTTAAACATCAGCTGAGGAGGCTAACGGTGGTGTGCCACGTCATTTTTTTTTGACACTGAATCAATTTTTCCAGCTTTTCTCCCTCCCTCTCCCTCAATCTTCTCCTTAAACTCCTTCTCAGAAATTGTCACATCCTTCAACCTCTTCATCGCAACCACCGGCCTGGCCTCAAGCACCGCCGTATACGTCCTGAAAGACCCTTTCCCCAAAACATCCGCTGAACCCCTTAGCAAATCCTCCAAATCAAACGCCCTAGCCGCATTCCCGAAAAACACCAACTTCTTCGCTACCCCATGATAACAGTTGAACTTACTGTTATCTGTGATGCAATTTTGATATTAAATCAACTCCTTTTAACTTTGAAACTTGCTTAAACTCGTGTTTTTAGTTTAATTGTGTGAATACGTGAATTGAGGTTATACTTAATGATTTTATCACTAAATTCCCTTAATTTTCTAGGTTATTGGTATGTTTTGGAAGAGGAGAAAAAGTCTCAAGGAGTTGGAACTCAAAAGGGACAGCAAAAGCACTATAGAAGAAGGCTGAAGAAGGCATAAGGCGCCTGGTTTCCCTTTTCTAGGGCCCTCGGCGCTACATGTCACGCAAGACACCCACTTGCCCTCTTCAGGGTCCCTCAGCGCCAGGTAGCTCGCATCAACACCTGCTTGCCCTCTGAGGGGCGCTGAGCGCCAACTCCATACACTGCAGAATGCCTGGTTACCCATTCCAAGGCCCTGAGCGCCAGTCTCCTCACAAGCTCGCCTGGTTGCCCCTAGTTAGGGCGTTGAGCGCCATCGACGTGGGCTTATGGGCCATTTTTGATCTATTTAAGGGTTTGCACACATTAGGGTTGGTATCTTTTGGTAGCTGAAGAGAAGAAACACATTTTTTGACCCTTTGGAGGTGGATTTGGATGTGGGAGCTTCCCTCTTCACTTTCTAGGGTTTCCATTCATTCATTCTTCCATTGTACATCAAAGTTCTCCATGACAATGGAAAACTAAACTCATTTGTTGTTGGGAAAGATGTAACCTCTAAACTTTCATGTATTTGAATATGATTTAAACATTTTATGCTTCTTTCATTAAATGTTAGTGATTTTCTCCTTTCCTCAATGCTTGTTATGTTCTGATCATTCATAGCATGATGTATTGATTTCTTTGTTATTGGGAAATACTTAGGAACCAGGATCTGGAGAATTTCACCTAAAGGGAATATTGCCTAGACATAGGGATATGATGTTTAGTTGTCTTAAGCTTCTGTTCGTAATGCAAAATTGATTATTAGGGATGCAAGACATTGTGGTCTAATAATTAAGAATAGGCTTTTTATGCTGAGACATCGGGTTCTAAGTAATTTAGAAAGTAACATTAACATTCTAATGAAGAAGACGAGTTCTTATATGCATGAAAGTGATTAGGTGAAATCTAAACCCCAACAACATAACCATCTCATATCATTAATATCATCCATTCATTTGTGTTTTAGCCTCAATTGATCAATTTGGATCATATTTACTTTTAACCATTGAAATCGCTTTTTAGTCTTAATTAATTAAGGTATTACACGATTGTTTAGTGTCGTGAGTCTCTTGAGAAACGATATTCGGTCTTACCATTTATTATTACTTGATACGATTTGGTACACTTGCCAACCGTTTAACACCCCACCACCGTTCACTTTCGCCTTGTTCCCCGCCGAAACCGCAACCATAGAATTGTTGTTGGCATGATCGCAAAAACCTTTGTGTTACAGTTGCAATTACGGTCACATATACTTACATTCTCTACTTTGTTACCCGTATTCTATCCACAGCAAAACTCGGGGGACCAGCAATAGTCACGTTGTTGCGGAAATAGAAAATGAAACCAGGACCAAAAAACAATACTTACTACATTAGAACCATAAACCAAGTCAACAAAGGAGACTAATTAATAATCATCTCAATTCTACTACAAAAGCTTCAAGGTGATAAAAAAAAACACAGTCTCTTGAACCAGCGATTGGACAAAAGGTAGACCTGGTACACCCAGAATCCATTACCGAAGTGCTGAATTTTTGCATGTTAGAATAATGCTGGGGCGGCCAGACACAAATTAGTTCTTGGTTTTTAGCTTTAATGCGTGGACCATGCGGAAAGTAAAAAAAAAAGTGATATAAAAAGGAGCACGATTAATACTCTTAAACCAAACAAGAAAAGAGAAATAAGCACATTAAAACAAAACAATCATGTAGAAACACACGTGTTAAAGAAAGGCCGAATGACAAAACAAGAAAAGGACACCTTCATTTTTCCCTAGGCTTGCAACCCGAGGCATGATAATCCCTAAGATCCTGCTTGGTGAGTGGGTTCGTGGCAACCACAACATCTTTAATGGGAGGGCTAGCAGCAAAAATCACTCTTCCCCCACGTGTGACAATCCTCTACATTGGAGAAGGCTTCTTAGCAGAAACCCAGGCAGAGCATGAGAAAGAGTTGGTAGCAGAGGCTTTGGTTTCCTTATCGAAGTGTCATCGGGATAAGTGGTTGTAGGAGTAAGTGGTGGTAGTTCGCGAAACGACTGCCATAGCAGTGGACAAAAGGAGCGAAAGGCAGAGAAATGTTAGAAATCGGGAAGGGAGAAGAGCGAGGAAAATGATTATTAAGGTTGAGGAATTGGTTGTGGGCAGTGGAAGAAAGAAAGAAGAAGAAAAGAGAGAGTGGAGGAAGGTGTTTCTCTTAAGGAGAAGAAAAAAAGAATTTACTTGGCATACCACCATTAGCCACCTCAGCTGATTTTTAACGCTGTTGGTTTTGGAGGACGAAAAATTATAGTTTCCTTAAGGAGAATGATCAAAGTGTACTAAAGTTTGAAAGAGAGACTAAAAACAAATTCGCTTGATAGTTTATGGACTAAAAACATATTTAAACCTATTTCAAACGAAATTAATACAATTAAAGCTTTTGTATTAAATTGTGTGTGTGTATGTGTGTGTGAGGTCCCTTACTCAAAGCACTCCAAGTTTATCTTGACCGAATGGACTCTTGTGAGTGGGTATCTGTCAAAGGCACTCCGACGCTCAAATCAGTAATATAATCAACCGGTTATCACAACAGGTGATGCATATATAATGCGCATAATGTCCTAAAGTCATATTTGGAACCTTTATTTATACTAGTTATGATTGACTTTTACCTTTCACGGGCCTAATGACGACTCAATAACACCTTAATTTGTATTAGGGACTTAATGAGTAATCTTACCATATTGTTAGGTCATATTGGGCATGACCTAAGCTCAGGTGCACTTGGGAAGACGACCCGAGAAGACGACCTAGGTGGTCGACCTAAGTCGATAGTCTAAAAAAACGACATAAGAAGACACCCTAAATATTGCTTGACCCCTCTACTAAACCGTACTATATATACCAGACCTTACAGTACAAATTGTATGAGACTAACAAAAATAAATTAAGTATTATGCATTATTCACATGAACTTACTCATTCAACTTTATAAATTATTTTTTCAACTTTCTTAACAAATACAAAAACTAAACTTCATTTTGAATTATAAAAAAAATAAAAATTAAGTAAATTACTTTTAAAAAATACTTTAATTATAAAAGTGTTTGTGGTGCAATGTTCTCATTAATTAGATGTTAGAACATATTAAAATATATAATGTTTTGCGTCCTTAATTATATACTATAACATATTTACTAGATTCTAAATTTAAAATATGAGCTTTATAAGATTTTATATTAAGTTTCATATTATTATAATAAAAGCATTTTTTATTTTGAAATCATTTTTTAAAACTTAAAAATAAATTATTAAAATTCGAATCTTATAAAACTTAGTATTTAATCAAAAGTTATGAAAATTTTAATATTAACATAATATAAAATAAAAAATAAATTAATATTTTTGAAGAAATGTATGACATAATAATCCTTCATGCAGAGACGTTAGTAAAGCTTAGGCAATCGTTTTCAACGAATAATACATGACAGCATTACCCGCCAAATAATTGACTTCATTTTTGGGGCGACGTGGTTGTTGATTGCAATGCTCCATCCACCACTTCTACATCTGTCTTTTATATTTCATGTTAATTTCATCTCTCTTATTTATTTCACTATATTTTTTTTAATCCAAAAATAATATTTTAAGAATATGAGTGGTAATATTATTTCATAAATAGATTCTATGGGTAACTTAAGCTTTTTCTAATGGTTTAATTTATTAAAATGTATTGTAAAATATATATTATTGTTACTTTAAAATTTTCATAATTTTCATCAAGATAAGACTAAACATTTATATTTAATAGTGTATGAAACACTTAATTTTTTTTAATATAGTTGTTTAATGTGGTTACTTAAAGTTAAAATTTAATTTACAAAACACACACAAATATATATATATATATATATATATATATATATATATATATATAACTTTTATATAAATATAATACAATAATTTACCATGCATGCATAATATTTAAATGAGATGTGATCCTATATAATTTTACATACAATTAAGTACCCTATACTAAAATTCACTCAACGTATTTAATTTTGTTTTCTTTTTAGTTTTGATTAGTTCACTGTTTTATTTTCCAAATGTGTTTTTTTTTTTGTGATATTTGTTAATTTTTCATTAAACAAAAACAAAATTATAGTTAGTATTGATCCTTATTTTCATAAATTAGAATTAAAGTTCTCAATAGTTGAATTTGATGAATAGATGAGAGATAGTTTGTTTGTTTGTTTTATATATGGTAAGAACACTGACAGTCCCTTTCTCAAGTTAGATTAGGCCGAAGCAAGAAGATGAAGCTATGAAATTGAAAGTGATATGTGAAAGCAATGAAAATGGAAAGAATGTGTCTCGGTTTGGAGGTTTAAGTGATGAAATGGAGATTGTTGATGGTGTTCTTAGAGGTTGGGCCAACTCTAGAGAATGGTGACTAGAGGGACCTCATGGAATGTTAGTCATGACTTAGAAAAGTTAAAAATGAATTAAAATTTTGACAATATTTCATTACAAATTTCAAAGTGGATTTAAAGGGGAGCGAGGGGATACCTCTATAGATGAAGGTGTTTCTAAAGAAGACCAAAACCCTAAAATGTTATCTTGCACCAAACCCTAATAATCATATCTTGGTAAAAGAGAGCTTGACTCGTGGTACTCAAACTTTTAGAAAAACTTTCAACTCCTACAGTGTCATGTGGAAAGTCACTTCAACAAAAGTTTCTCCACTAGGAAAATGACACATGACCACTACCTTTGTAAGAAAACTCTTCACTAAGCTCTTGCCATGTAGAAAGCCACTTTAGCAAAAAATCTCCACTAGAAAAATGACATACGACCGCTATCATTGAAAGAAAACTCTTCACTTAGAACTTGTCATGTGACCACCATGTCTCATGAGAGATACCCTCCACCAAGCTAGGGTTTCAAATCTAGTCTCCCAAGATTAGCTTACTCTAGGTGCAAATATTAGCCTACAACTTAAGCAAGATTGTTCAAAACTATATATTACTTGGCCCTTAATACAAGGCCTAAAAGGAAATCTCACATTACTGAACCCTTAGTATAAGGTTTAGAAATACTCCATGATGGTCCAAGATAAAGAGATTTTCTCCACCTTGCATAGATAAGTTTAACTCTTCTTGAATATGCTTAGGTCATGGTTAAGGGGTATGTCATCACCCCTCACCCTTCAAAAGGATTTGACATCAAATCTTCAAGTTTTCATCTGAAATCCTTATCCTTTTGGAGATGTTTTCATTTCATCCCCCCAGGTCAAATATCCTTCTACAAAAAACAAGAGACAAAGTAAGTGTTATTAGAATAATCATCCAAAGCAGGTAGCTCCCAAGGATCATACACCTTTGATTAAATGAATGATCAAGGCAATGCAATTTAGGAGCATTTCCCTTCAAGCTCTTGTTTGCCTTGTGTTGAATTCATCTGCTTTTAGAGTGACTTTCCTTTTTAACACAAGGTCTTATTTGGTTTTGTCTTTCCTTTCTACCGGAGGAAGATGGAAAGGTATCTAAGGGACCATAACTTCTAGTTGTTTATTTCCTCCAAGATCAAATATGTACTTGCAATAACCATCAAACAGAAGTTGAATGAGTTTTTGTCCCATGGTAAATGTATATCTAAAGTAAAGAACAAATGAATAAAGTCTTTTCGTATTTTTGAAATGATTTTCCTTTACAAAATTTAAAACTTATTTTTCGCTCGAATGAGAGTCATTCAGGCTTCTAGTATGTTGATTTTTCAAAACTATTATTCTTTTTTTTAGGACACTCAAAGAAATATTCCCTCTTTTAAAGAACTTTAATCATTTAACGCCTCTTGTTGTAGTTTCTTTAGATTTTTCTTTAGAAGTAATAAGACCTAATTTACAAAAAATATTTTTGTGCACCTTGAGTTATTTGTAACTTGTTAGGCAACAACAACTCAAAATGTGATTTTTCAAAAGTTATTAAGGAGTTAAAAACAATGGGGAGTGAAAGTGGAGTTAAAAGATTTTCCAAAGTAAAGGTTAAATTCAAGAAATGATAAGCATTAATGAAATGGTGAGAGTTCAAAGATTGGAAAACTCTCTTTAAAACTCTTGACTCATTCATAATTGTGGGAGTATGAGGTGCCTTGAGTGTATGAGGTGCCTTGAGTAACACTTCTTCTTTGAGTAAGATTTCTTCCTTCTCATTTTCTCTCCTCTCAATCTCTTCTTTTCCTTTCTCCTCCCTTTCTCTTATTTCGTTTTCTTCTTTCTCTTTCTTTTCTCTCTCCTTCCTTTCTCTTGTCTCATTTTCTTCTTTCTCTTTCTTTTCTCTCTCCTCCATTTCTCTTCTAGCTTCCTCCTCTCATATCTTCTACCTTTTTCAACTCTTGATTTTAGGATTTCCTCTTCTCTAGCTCTTAGAGCTTCTTAAAACTCTACCTTTTATTTCCTCTTTTAGAGTTTCTTCAACTCTAGGTTTTATTTTCTCTTCTCTAGCTTTTATAACTTCTTTCTCTTTTTCTTTCAAAGCTAGTTCCATTTGCTCCTCTTTTTCTCTTGATCTTTTAGCTAGTTGTATTCATTATTCTTTCTTTCTTTCAATATCTCTTCTCTCCTTATCCCTCAAGAGCATCTAAACTTTCTCTTTAAAATCCTTATCTTTACAAAAGAATTTGTTTTCACTTCTTTTACTTTCTTTATCTCTCACCATGAGTTCTCTTTTTTCATGTTTAAGCTCTTGATTTTTCTTGAAAGAAGGTGGAACAAACTTTCTTCTCATGAATGCTTTTATATCATCCCAATCTCTAATGGGTGATTTTCTTCAATTTTCAACACTATACTCTCTTTGAGGCCACTAATCACATGCATGCCCTATAAACTTAGAAGAACACAACAAAACTATATGATACTTACTATACTTAATTTCATCTCTTTGATTTTTCTTTGTAGAAGAGTTAGGAAAAGTCTTTGTAGAAGACAACCTAAGTGAACTTAAAAGAAAAGAGAATGCAATTTGGCATAACGTCTTTAGTGTTTATTTCCAAGCTTAAAATTACAAAGGGTAGATAACTCCTTTTATAAGTGAAAGAGTGACTCTAGAAAAGACTAAAGTTCATGAATCTAAAAAAGGTATGTAACGCCCCAAAAATCAGGGTGTCACTAGTTGTACAAAAACTGACCGAACATTTCAAATATTTCTTATAATGCGGAAATGTATTATTAAAAAAAACCTCAATATTTAAACGAGCAAAATAATTCAAAGCTATGAGTTCCAAAAGCAATGTCAAATTACATTATTCATGAATTAAAGTATTCGAAGAAATAAAAATAATTTCGAATTACATTGTCTCAAAAGTCTAAAGAAAAGTACTTTTAAAGAAAACCCAAATCTTTTCCCGTCATCTCATGAATTTATCATGCCTCTAGAACATCTGCTCACGTATAATACATTATACGATCATTGCCGATAATTTCATTCATAAACACCCAAACACAAACAAGTATGGGATAAGATACCGATAAAAAAACCATAACAATATAAGATATGATTAACAAATAACAATGCATAACATCAAGAAGCAACCTTATCTTATTTACTAACAACACAATGAGTCAGTGATTCCATAGTTAATGTAAATCAACAACGATACCTAATTCTTGATTTTGTTACGACCATCACACACATAGACCAACAATTTATCCATTCATCAACACCTATGCTAACTACACCACAATCTTAGTAATATTTACAATCACGTAACCTCATCAGAAGCATCATCACCATCCTAAATACCATCATCATGAATATCCCCATCATGATCATCACCATGAGCATCTTCACACCATGATCTTCATCATGAAAGAATCAGTCACACTTATGTATCCTACCTCACCACACTTGTAGCTTCCCCATACAGGTTTTCTCAAGTCATCCCGCCTTCCAGCTAAAAGACCTATTTCCCTATGACACACGGACTAGGCGAAACATCATTCCCCCCTCCACACACACACACAAAGAAGGTTCAGCACAAGAACACCACCCTGTTTGCTATAACCATAGCTAAAAAGATTTGCTACCCCGTGTCACACACAGATAGTCTTAGGATTTTCTAGGTACAACAAGCAAACACACATCCTCCTCCTCTCATGTTCATTGATCAACGACACACCTTAGTGCTTCACATCACATACCCATGTTCCAATGTCAAACAAGAGTCCAATCTGACCCCAACCATATCACACAACTCCATTCCCTACTTAATCACACGTTCTGCAACCCTTGAACCTTGTCCCTCATCCATTCTTCTCAAAACGTGCTTTTCCAACAAAAATACAATGAGATAATCGATTATAACTGATGATAATCAATTAGTCTAGAAAGATTTTCAAGGTTACAAAATACACTGTGATAATTGATTATAACAGTACTGATAACCGATTATTCCAATGGTTCTAAGACATCAAATTTCCAGATTAAACACACATGAAAGGATAATCAATTATCATCCTAGATAATTGATTATTCCAAATACAAAACTCAAAACCAATGCGCACATAATCAATTATAACTAGTGATAATCGATTATTATCGAATTAAACCACATTCTGGATAGAATCCAAATGTTCAAAACACATATACATCATTCCCAAGCCACGAGAAAACATACTTAACACATCATACATGCATTCAAGTCTCACATACCCTTGTAAATAAAACCAAATACATACAATACATCATTTGAATCATTAAAAACCCATCATTATACATATTACAACTCGAACAAACCCAACATCCTACATATGATCATCATACCACACTTTACAACAAATATTTGCATGGTAAAAACCCCAAACAACATACCTTTGTCCCCTCTTGGCATCAATACATATTATCATGGGAAAACCCAACACAAACATGATATAAACCCTATCATCATGCAAAACATATTCTCACATATACACAACTATCAAAACAAGCTTTACCTTTCAAGATAATCAAGAATATACAACATACAACAAACAAGGTAAGCTTTCTCATACCTTCATAATAAGGCTTTATCTACACCTAAAACCACAACAAATACTCCCTTGCACTCACGATTTTTGTAGCTGATTCCTCCCTCTCCCACGTGCAACCCCTTTTCCTCTCTCCAAAAAGAGGATTCTCTCCCTCTCACGTTAAGTTTAAGGTGCAAAAGTGCAGACCCTTTCTCCTATTCTCACTTTTATTTCTTCCAATCTATCTCTACATTTTTGTTTTAGTAAAATTTCTTTTAATATGTACACACACGTATTTTAAACCTATATTATATTTTATATATATATATATATATATATATATATAATTCACCTTAAATTGTATTATAATAAAATAAAAATCTATCTTGTGATCAATGTTTCTATCTGGTTTATTAACGAAAGCAACAATAGTAAGTAACATCCATATGATCATAATTAAAATCATCATCTTCATAAAGTGTTTATATGTTCTTCTTCTTCTTTTTAAGATGCTTTAGTGTATGATTAGTACGACTGAAATGACCTTTACCACTTTATCACTTTACCACTACAACCAAAAGATATATATATTTATCTTATTTGTTATTATTTTTATCTTTTTTCTTTTTTTTCTTTTTCACAAGATTATTGTTTCATTTTTAATGATAAAATGTTTCTTTGAAATTTTATTTATCACCATGTCCACGACCGTGGTTACTAGCACCACCATGACCATAACCATGAAAATATGAATAAGATATTATTGTATTTAGTTTTGAGGGTAGAGCAAAACCATTTGGACAAGTCTTATGATTTTTTATCAAAAGCTCAGTATTTTGTTTAATCACAAAAAGGCATGAAATTAATTCAAAATATTTGTGAAATCATTTTCCACCTTTTACACTATATTGTTGTTGTAGAAGTAAATTAGTTCTTGAGATGTTGTATTTCTTTTTTTAATGGCATCATCAAGACTGATCACGTCTGAACGTATTTTAGCATATAATATCCAAGAGATAAGTATTTTTTTTAGTAAAACTTTTACAAAGTTTGACATGTTTAGAACTACTACATGAAATATTAATAATAAAAAAATTTCTTTTATGAAATTATAAAAAAACAACATTAAATGTTAAAAAAATATCAAATATAAATAATAATTGTAATAATAATCATCATTATCATACATTATTATTAAATTCACAAACGAACTATGAAGCTTTTAAACTTAATTTCATCTTGTTGCTTTTATTATGATTAATCTTCCTTTTTGAACTCATACTTTTTTTAGTTGAATATAATATCAATTTTTTATTATCCTTGGAACTGCATGGAATGCGATTCTAACAAGAATCAGCACCTGAATTGTGAGTGAAACCAAATTCTTATCATTCTCCGAAATGGCTTCGTTGCATGACCTGATTTAGGAAGACCCTATTTTGGTTTCTTTTATTGTGTGCATTGAGCAAGAAGAGATGCATACTAGTTTGTGCTTTTCACTCCAACTAGTTCGTCATCTTCCTTACTCCGATGGCCATAAATGGTTTCCTTTAGCAACAACATAAGATCTTCCATCAAAGTAAAGGCTACCGATATCAACCTCCTTAGCTAGATTGAGCCAAAGCTAGAAGAGAAGCTATGGTGATGGTGAGATGGAACAAATGGTGCATAATTTGGTGGGTTAGGAGGAGAAGGCTCACGACCTTGGTGTTTTGTGGTGAAGGGATGGTGTTTGATGATGCTCTTAAAGAGGTTAGGCCAAATCTAGAGGAAGCTGGCTACAGGAAACCACATGAGATGCTCTAGCCTTTGGTGACCTAAGATGAGTAATATGGCACAAAAATGGCAGCATTACATTACTCAAATTCAAAAGTGAATACAAGAGTGGGAGACACCTCTATTTATAGGCTAAAGGGGGTTTCCAAATTGTTGATCCTAGACCTGAAAACACTAACTTGGCTAGCTTTGAGAACAAGGTGAAAAATCCTCTCCATTAGGAGAAGGACATGTGACCAATACCTACGAAAAATCTTCTCTAATGTGAGCATGACACATGATCACTCTCACAAAGGTTTGTACAACACCCTTGCTCTTGAACATCCCACTTGGTCAACATTGGGTCTTGACCTTTGTTGACTTAAGTGGTTTAAAAACCGGGTGTTTCACCCTACACCTCCAACATCTCATCCTGCACCTTCAAAAATATCACTTTTGACTTTCTCACATCTAATCTTACACCTCCAACTTTTTTAAAACTTTCATTTTTAACTTTAATAAAAATCTTTTCATTTTTTTCTCTTTCTTATTAAAAGCACTTTATACCACCTTAATAATAATATAATATAATTTAAAATTCAAATATTATTTAAAATAATTTTATATTTTAATAATTATCAAAATATGATTTATATTAAAATAATAGTTATATTAAAAAAAATTAAAATAAAATAATTAAAAAAAAAAAAAAATAATAATAATAATAATCAATTTGATTTAATATATTCAAAATATATTAAATTATATTAAAATATTAAAATAAATTAAATAATTATTAAATTTTAAATAAAAACTAAAATTCTAAAAAACTTGTTTATCAAATATGAAAATTCATAAAATATGCTAACAGTTTTATTTTTATTTAAAATTTAATAAATATTTAATTTAATTTAAAATTATAATACTGTTTATTACGTTTTTATATTTTAATAATTATTAAAATATGATATATATTTTTATAATAGTTTTACTAAAAAAATTAAAATAATAATAACTAAAATAAGACTGATAATAATGAATATTTAAATATATTAAAGTATATTAAAATATTAAATTAAATTAAATAATTATTAAAATTTAAAGAAGAAATAAAATTTGGAGAAGATTTGTTAATCGGATATAGGAATCCGATAACTTATTTTTCGGATATAGATATATGATAAATGATTGTTTTTAATTTTTTTATTTAAATTTAATAATTATTTTATTTAATTTAACATTTTAATATAATTTAATATATTTTGGATATATTAAATCAAATTGATTATTATTATTATTATTATTTTATTTTTTATTTTTATTATTATTATTTTTATTTTAATTATTTTGTTTTAATTTTTTAATATGACTATTATTATAATATAAATCATATTTTAATAATTATTAAAATACAAAATTATATTAAATAATATTTGAATTTTAAATTAAATTAGATTAATATTAAGGTGGTGCAGAGTTTTTTAATAAGAAAGAAAAGAAAATGAAAAAATATTTATTAAAGTTAGAAATAAAATTTTTGAAAAAGTTGGAGGTGTAGGATGAGATGTCAAAAGGTCAAAAGTGAAATTTTAAAAAATACAGGGTAAGATGTTGGAGGTGTAGGGTGAAACACCCTTAAAAACCCTATATTACTTAGCCGAAATACAAGACCCAAATATATAATCTACACTACTTCGTCCATAATATAAAGCTAAAATAAATCCTAGACTATTTGGACCAAGATTATTCCTACTCTAAAAGTTCCATGATGATCAGTCCAAGAAAGAGAGTTTAAGCCAATCTTTTACATATGACTTTTTTTTTTTTAAATGTTTGGCTATGACTAGGAGATATGTCACCACTGGCTCTACCTAACTCTAAAGACTTTATTTTGCATTTTGAACCTGTAATATTTTTTAATTGAGTATAATTTAAAATTTTAAAATTAGTATATTTATAATTTATGATTATTTTTTTGTCAGTTTTGGTCCACATAAAACTCTCGAGTCTTTATTTTCTACACCAATAAGATCTAAGAAGATGTGAGGAGTAAAATATGTTTGAAAGGTTTGCCTTATTCAAATTGGATTGGATTGCCCATTGGGAAATGTATGATGGTTGGTCTGTTAACTAACAAAACGTGAAGGATTTGAAAAATGATATGAATAGGTGAAACTGGCTGGCGCTTTTATTTTATATTTTTTCAAATTTTGAAATAATTTATATGGAAATAAAATAACATATTTAATGAGAATTACATAATAGGTGTAGATTATTTATTACTTAAAAACCATCAATTTTATCGTTTTTATAAGTTTTTATATCTTCATTTGTTGTCATTTTATATTATATTGGTTTATCATTTTCTTTTATTTTATAAAATTTAAAATTTATTATTATAAGTTAGATTTGAACATTTATACATTCTTTGATTGTTGTGATCTTGTAAAATTATATTTTATTATAGATTATAGGGATATAAATTAGCTTAGCTCTACCTTTCAGGCATTCTTAGACGACTTCAGATGCTATGTTGTCGAGAAACGTGCATTATTTAAGGTATTGGAGCTGTTAGAAACACTCAAGAAAGACTAATCTCTCTTTATTTTGATGTCTTCTCTCTCTAAGAAACATATTTGTAGGTGTCTACGCACCACTTGGGCAGTTATGCAGCCCATTAACCATTATAAATAACTGCTTCTCTATTTATATTAACTTACATTAATAGTACCATATTCCTTGTTAATAGAAACATCAAATTGTTCTTAAAATTTGAGTGAAAGAAACAAAGAAAAATAGTTTGCTTGAGGCATAGACAATCACATTTTTCGTCCATTATTCCTTGTTAACAGAAATATTACACAGATTGAATATGCAACTTTCATTGGATGCAGTGTTGCAACAGAATGCTTGGCTGATCAAGGCTAAAGCAATCAGGTCCAGTTACACAGATTGAAGGAGCATAAGGAGTCCTTCTTTAAGAGTTCTTTCCTTTTTCTTGTTCATAAAATACACTAGTTTAAATTTAGTTTTTTCTTTAGCGGTTAAAAGTAACTTTAGTGTACAAATTAGGAGAATAGAAAATAGTCTTTTCTACACAAAACTAAAAAGAATCAACTTGTGTGATGTATGCTAGTTTAGGTATTGTGATTAAGGCTTTGGGGGTAATCATGGGCATCTTATAACTTGTCCCTAACATTGCATTATGCATAAAATGGAAACATTTCATGCCATACTCTGTCTTGCACGAGTTGGTTTATTCTAGGATTAGTTCATATCTGATAGGTATTTCAGACTTATATGAATCAACTTGGCTAAACTGTAAAATATTATATAGCATTCACTGCACTCCCTCTAAGGAAGGACCCAAACAACATACAAGTTTCTGGTTATTAGAGAGAACCAGACTCTCCCTCCCTAATTTTCACAATGCTAAAACTGTCCATTCTGACTTTATAGAAGTCAGATACATAAAAAAACTGACTCATGCAGTTTTTCTTCTGCTGTAAACCTTCCCTATGTACCTATCAATATCACAATTGCATCACAGTTAAATCATTTTTACCGCATGTGTCCTGATTTTCGCAGATATAGAACCACAATGTTGTCACCTTTTGCTGCCATTCTAGGTTCTAAGCATGGTTTTGAGTTCTAAGCATTTCTTTCATGAATAAATGCCATTCTTCATCTAATTTCATGATTTTAGACTTGTTGAAACCCATTTGCACGAAAACTTTAGGAACTTAGAACATGTGACTCTGAATAAGGAAATATAACAAACAAAGAAAACTGTAAACATGCATTGTAATATTTCACCTACTTTTTGTAATTGAGCATCTTATTCATTTTGATCAGTCATTTTAGGACTGCATGTGCATATATTTAGACACCTCTGTATAACATTTAAAAATCATTCTAGAAATAACAACACATTAGTTTTAGGCTCATAAGCATAAATTCTGATTTTGCTTGTTACTATACAATTAGCTCCATAATTCATTCTAGTAAAATAGCTTGGATTAGTTGCTTGCATTCCATAATTTTCCATAGCATTTTATACTCTCACGTACACATTACATGCATTGAGATAGTTCCATTCATTCCATATTTTAAATTTTGAATTCTGTAATATTGGTTTTCTTGGTCTGTTTGGTGTTCTTTTAGCTTATGGCATGAATTCCTCATTTGCATATGACAATGGCTCTTTTCCTCACAATGCTCAACCACAAAGTTTTAACCTGTGTTATGAGCCTTTTCTTGAGCATTCTTTGCAGCCATTTAATCAACCTTTCAGCATCAACACCCACCATATTTCCAACCATATCGTGAGCAGCCATCCTGGCCTATGCAGAAGCAGCCACTACCACTGGGGATTTAGTATGCTGCACCAGAGCCGCAAAATTTTCAGCCCTTGCAACCTGACAGCCACAATTCTGTGAACCAGAGCCGAGCAAAGCATTTCATCTTCAGAATTACAAGAGATGACCAACCAAGTGGCTGGATTGGTAGAAGCTGAATGACCTGAATAGGAGACTTGAAGAGGAGGAGGAATCAACTAATGAAGCACCACAGGTGGCAGCTGCTTCCCGGAGTTTCAAGTTGCTGATGACCAACCACCCAGTCACTTATATTCTAGTTTAAATTCCGTCAATGCTAATTCCAATATTGTTTTTATATATATAAATTAATTTTAAAAACATATTTAATTATATAAAATATTTTTAAAAATTTTAATGAATTAGCTTATGTTTTTAATTAAATAAATTAAAATAATTATTATATTTATATGTTAAATTACTCTATTATAATTAATAATTTAAATTTAATTTATAAGTGCTAATAATTTAAATTATAATATTATTATATATTTACACTTTTAAAATAATATAATATAAAAAATTAATCTTTTTAAATTATTTTTATTTTAATTTTTAATTTAGAAAAAAAAACAATAGGTCGAACAGGTTTTCATTTTAGTCTGTCAAATTAACAGTTAGACAGGTTACATCAAAACTGAGTTGATAGGTTGAAATTTTCAACCAAATCCATCCATTTTAGATGAGCGGATAGATCGTTTTTGACAGGTTGAAATTTTCAACCCAAATAATAACAATTTCAATTAATTTCTTCAATATTAATTTATTGATTTTATTAATTATTTAAATAAAAAATAAATTTAATTTTCCTTCCCTTTTCCATTTTGACAAACTTTTATATCAATCACTATTAGAAATAAAAATTATTTTTTAAATTATTTTTTCCTTAGATAGACAAAGTCCAGAACCAGCCTGATAAAAGAAATGCTTTTGAAGAATAAACATTTGATAAAAAAACAAGTCAATAAGAACTATGCTGCCAAAAATTGTTTTAAATATCATAGAAGTCCAAGTTGGTAGCACAAAATGTTCATAAAAGAAAAAGTGGAAATATAACTACTCAGCAAATAGTCAAAATTAGTACAAAGATGACAACTAAAATTATCTAATTAAGCAGTACCAAATCCTAGTTTTCCATTCAATTTCGATTGCCAATCAAACTAGTTGATAAATTTTGAGATTAAGGTGATTAAATTTCAACCAATAGTAATTATACTTACAAGAAACAACCACGAACCTCCAACTTATTTGAAGGGCACAACTTGAAGGCCTTAGAGAGAATCTGAGACCATAGCCAGGATTTCCTAGCAGCAAATTCACACGGAATCAATTTGCTAAGAGAATATAAGTCTCACTAAAGGCTTTCTGATTAATTGCCCTTAGCAATCAATGGCATCAGAATATAGCTTCTTACCCATCTTCACACATTGGTTAGCCTTTTCCTGAATTTGAACGGTGAAGGGAAACAAAAAGCTAAAAAGATAAAGATAATGCTATTTCAGTATTCCCAAAGCATTTACATACCTTGAATTCCAAGGCATCAGAGCAAACTCTGAGTCGAGTAATGGCTTCGGTTAAGGGCTTAGAACCTTTTCCATCCAAGCAACAACTTCACTTTAATCGGCTGCTGGCTCTCTCGAGCCACAGAGAAAGCTGAAACTCTTTCTATTGTTTCTTTGGATTACATAAGCAGGCATTACTATGCTATAAAAATGCTTATGAAACGTCCGTTCATAAAGCTTGTAAATTTCCTCAAGAGGTACTATAGTTTTTCAACCATCTATTATTATTAATAGCAAAAAACCGTGATCTATCATGTGCTGTAGTGCATGTCATATCTTTCCATAAATCAAGTAGCGGTAATATTTCCATTCAAACGGTACTATTCTTAAAGCACAATTTACACAAAAGCATCAATTATGGTCAACGCAATTGAAAAGAAAAAGGTATATCTAATATAGAACAACTTTTCAATTGTCAGCTTTACTCGCTTTGATCTTGTTTTCGCATCCCTTACTCTAAAGCCATAAATGCCAGGCAAAATATCAAAAGACTTCCCCACTACATTGAACAAAATAAAGCAAAACTACCCTAGCCTATGCTGTTTATATAAACTACTGTGGACATTACTGATTAGGGAACGCCTAAAATGGTCAGCTTAACTCGTTTATCATCATGATAACACAAGTAGACGAGCCTCAAAATGAAAGGTGCCATTACTCAGCTGTGCAATTCATAAATAGGGGCACAAAATTTAGTCACCACAGCATCATCATTCAACAGGCAACCAATTCTAAATACTTCCACTGAAGACTGTAGTGTGGTTCGGAGGTATTGGCAAGTCACCTTAACTCATTTACCATCATGATAAAATAAACTCATAACCATATCAGCTGGAAAAAGATCTGGAGATGGCATATTTGGTTCAGATTGCAAAACCCCATCTGTTGACTCTGGAAATCGGTCTTTATCCAAAAGCCAATTATCAAAATCAACAAATGAATTGGGTGATTGAGAGCATTCAAACAAGGGTTCAATGAATTCGTTGACATTGGGAGCTTGTCCTACAGGTCCTGAAGTTTCTAGAATACTTTGAGCAGTATTGTCTATCCAACTTGGGTCAAATGCTGAAAATTTTTCAGCAGTCTCCCTTGCAGAGTGTTCATGTGGTTGTTGTAGTTGTGGTTGGCAAGAATCTTTACTTGCAATTCCACATTGTGTAGTATTTCTACCAAAATTTCCATTTTGACTTCGGATTTGAGGCTCATTTCCGTAATGACTGCCATTCAGGTGTACCACATAAGGAGCACCATTATTTACCTGGATACAAGTTTGATGGAAGCCGTGGCTACTGTTTGATAGGGGCAATGGTTGACTATATGCTTGTGTTTCAGAAGCCACAGACTGCTGGTTAACACAACTCAGGCTGGCTAGTTGAGAGCTCAGCTGCGGGTATATATTTGTGGGGCGACAAGCATCATATGGCTCGTTGCAGTTTCTGTAGTTTGAGAATCCTACTGATGTACCATAATTGTGATGTTGTGTCAGATTAACACTGTTGCTGAAACCAGATGATCCATGAAGGGAGTTATTTGCCATCAGGAAGTTCCCAGCACTGTCTACTCCCCTGGACACCAGAGGGTGACGAAGGAACTGAGGTCTAAAACTGCCTCCACCATTTCCTCGCCCCTTTTGGATGGTGTGACTACACACACCCAGCACTGGCCTTGGAACAGAGGGTGGTTGGACTCTGTTTCTCAACAAAAGCCTACCATGGCTTGCACCATTTGGCATTGCTACGTTGGGGGTTGGGGTCCTTATAGGGGTGTTAATAGGCCTAGAAACCTGATTCTGCACACTGGAATATGGTAAAGAGGTAGTGTGGAAATGATTTATAGTTGGTCGAGAAGCCTGGATTTGAGGTATGGAGTTGAGTGAGGGGGCAGCACACATTGCAGTGGATCTGGGTGCTTGATTTGGTAATACAGAATTTGGAGACAAGTTAACTACACCAGGAGGCACAAATTCATTAGGCTGGAGATTTCCTGGTCTGAGTGAAGTACCAAAATTAGTTGAAGCTGGTATTGAGGAACTCAATCCCAGCTTGAAATTTTTTCTCTGACCTTCCCACAGCTCAGTTCCCCTAATTGCGTGACAATGATCAGAACTCAAAGCACCAGTGCCCCACTTGAGACATGGTGCTGGGGAGTCACATACATAACAGTGGCACTGCATATCATCAAAACCATAAGTGTGTAGTAGAGGAACAATATCGTATAGCAAATAAAAAATAAGAAACTGGTGATTAAACCAGAAAAAAAAAAGGTAATAATTCTATATTCTAAGGTACGATCTTTAGCTTTTTTACCTGCTTACAGTGCTTCTCGTGAGGGGTGGAAGAGAATGGTAATGTAGCACAAAGATATCTCGCATGAGGAAAGTCTCGGCATGCAATCTGCAAGCAAAAATTAAAATGAGTTAACACATTTGAAATACCCTAGCTACATCTTCCAGTACCAAAGACAAGCACCAAAGCAGTATTAATTAAAACTCTCTGCATGCAAACCAAAGAAAATTTCGGACAGATAATCAAATAATAAAATAAGTAGATAGCAAATAGTAAGCTTCCCTTGAAACAAATGGCTAGACACTCAGGTAAAGAATAAATCTTAGTTGGACTTGGAATTACTCTAAATTGTACTTCTTCAAAATTTTGGAACGTTTCTATAAGTTAAAGCGTGGGTAAATCACCAAATGACTGATAATCCTCTAAAACTATGTTTTGCATGTACGCTGTATAGAGGTAGCAACATTTAACAACTGTACCTTGGGGTCTCAAACAAGATCAGCAATTCTAATTTCAATATCCGCGGATATGAATTCATTTAGTGTTTTCTCAGATGCAATAGCCAAGATGCATTGTCCAGACTCGAACAACTCCATCATATCTTTGGCCATCGTCACTTTCCTCATAAGGCAATTTTATGCCCTGCAAGAATTTGACATGAGGCTAACCCTGGCAAAGATGTACCAAAGGGCCTAATCTAATTTCCGCTAAAAATAGTATTACCAATAAACATATCGCCCTCCCCACCACCACCCCCATAAAACCACAGGACATGATTTTTTAGAGATGCAACATTCAATCTTATCAGTGACAACAAGGTTTTATGTCACCGCAATTGCTGCCGCATTTGCCCACGATATTGAAGATCGCAACGGCAATTTAAAACCTTGAAAATCAGTGTCATCAAATTACGATGGAATATGAAGATCTATTTCAAAACACTACTGAAATCGTAATTCTAAATAAGGCACAACAAAACACAAAGTATCTGTCACAACCGAGAGATAGAATAGTATACAATGCATAGGCAACAAATGAAAAAAAAAATTATACAACTTTGGAAATGTTAATCAATTTTAAAAGAAAGCATTCTTAAAAAACAGAATCCATTGAAGCTTAACATGTCAAGGAAACAGTTTCAGCGTCGTTATGCCTATCTATGATTCTATGTTTCCTGTAACAAAACCAAGGTTTTAAAAAAACGGACTGAGACCACAATTTCAGCAACAAAACAAAGGTATAGCTTTTGGAGTGTCCACCACATCCACAACTGCGGCCGCATTTGCCCGCAGTTCCCTGAAATACCTATGAACACGAAGAAACCGCAAACATGCAACAACCGAAAAGAAAACCCTTGAACAAAACTCATCCAGCCTAAAACCCAAACCTAGAACAAAATTCACAAAATCAAAACAACACAAACAGAGCGTCAGCAACACAAACCAAAGCAAAGCACACACTCTCATCAATTAACGCTTTCCAGGTGCAAATAACAACTCAAAACTGCAAACTTTATAAAGCAATTCCCATGAGCAATGTCACAAACAGAGGAATAAAGCAAGGACACAAATACCTGACCCTTTTCCCCAATTATAAACAACTCATCTGACCCATTTGCTTCCTCTTCAACAGATGCGACACCGTTTTCGGGGTCACTCTCCAGAAGCACGCAATCATCATCATCGTCATCGCCACCCAAATCCTCTATAGCGAGAGTTGAAGACTTTGACTTCACCTCAGGCTTGTTCTCGCGGATTTCAACAACCTTGACCGAATCATCGGATTCTTCGTCAGAAGAGAACAACATCTCTCTTATAAAGTTGAAATCGGTTACAGTGAGACTCTCCTCCAAACCTTCTTCTTCATCGGAGCTTATATCTAATATTTCACGCATGGCTGGCTCGCACACTTTAACAGCAACAAGAGGGTTTGCTGAAAACCTCAAAAAGTTTCAAATTTTGGAGCACACTGGCAGTGGGTTCTTTGAATTCTCCTAGAAAATCAGGCTTAAAAAAATGGGAAGAATAAAAAATTATGGGAAGCCTTTGTTACGGAGGAGGGGAAAAAAGAGACAGACGAAGAAGCAGCGTAATTTTGAGGTAAAATGAGTGACCAAGAGAAATATTGGCAATTGCTGAAGCCTTTTATACCGATTGAGATATGTGACTTTTCCAAGGATTGATGAATATATTAAATAAATAATAAAATAATTCTGTTGAAAAAAATATGTAAAGTTAATTGAACTAAGATGACTTAAACTAAGTTTTTCTTTCAACAAATAATTTTGTTTTAGAATTAAACATATTGGTGAGAAAAAATATCAATATAATTTATTATATATACTTATCCATGCAATTAGTTGGCATTACTGTAACAATTTAAGTTTTTTTATTTTTAATATATTTTTTTAAAATAATTATTGTAAAATTTAATAATCATATTACATATACTAGTATGCATTTCAATGAGAGTATAGAAACCATTTGCACTGATAGTGCATTTTAATAAGAACGTGTAGTGAATAAAGAAATTGTAAAAGATATGTTATAATAAGATTTAATGAAAGATATTTATGGAGGAAATTATTTTAGATAATATTGTAGGAGAATTGTTACATTATACTGTGGATATTTTGCTTTTGGTAAGTATTCTTATTTCTTGAATTTAAGGGCTTTAGTTTTGATGGAAGCTATTTTAAGTAAGGAAAATTAGTAAAAGTCGTATTATAATAGTTTGGAATTATTATGATGATGATTATGAGATAGTTTGATAAAAATATTTATTTCTGGTGATCGAACTGTAGTTATATGATAAAATGAGATGTTTGTTTACCTATTTAGTTAGGTTGTCATTTATTCAAACTAGCTAAATAATATATAATATATATATATATAAGAAAATGGTTGAGGATTGAGGTGGTGATTTGGTGTATGGTAGGTTTTAGTGCAAGCAAACTTGTCTAAATATGAAAGGAGGTTAGAGGATGCTTGAGCTCTTTCTAACTAGTGACTCTGAGAAGGGAAATGAGTTGGAGAAATCTCAACAACATTTCTATATAAATTCTCAAAGTAAGTTTTACAAGGGTGGAGGAATTGAATTTATAGATCCATTCAGCTCTCCTTTGTGCTTAACTATGCTCTTGATCATCAGGCACCACTCATGGATCAAAAGCCATGTGTAGTTACACAAAATACATATGTATCATATGGCAAAATGCATGAGAAACATGGGCTTCAGACTTGGCCGTCAACGATGGGCGCTAGTGTTTCACTTTGGCACTGCTTCGCTAGGCAAGGAGGAGGTACATTTGGCGAATCGATGTTTTTCCAAGTGAAATGATTCTTCTTTAATCCTTCCTTTGTTGTATCTTCCAATCCTTATTGGATTCTTTTCATCATACTCATTGTAATGGGTCATTGGATTAGACTCAAGTCATCATCCCCTCCATCTCGAAAAGGATTTTTCTCAAATCTAAAGGATCGACTTTATTTTGTAAAAGCCTGGTTTTTTCCTTTTCTTTTCTATCGATTTCTTCTTCCTCTCTTTTTATTTGTACTTTCCTTCCTTTCTCTTTTCTTATTTTTATCTTTTTCATTCTTTTCTAGCTCTCCCTTTGTTCTTCTATCTTCCTCCTCTTTAACCTTTTGCTCTTGCATTTGTATTTGATCCTCAACCACTTGGGATGGTGTAAAAGGATGAATTACAAATTTCTTATCTTTTTGAAGGATAATAATTTCATTAGAAATACTATTATGTATATATTTCCTATCAAATTGTCATGGTCTTCCTAATAAAATATAACAAGCCTCCATGGAAACTACATCACATAAAACTTTATCTTTATAGTTTCTAGTGGAAAATTGTACCTTCACTTGATGTTTAATTGTGATATCCCCATCTTCATTTAGCCAATGAAGTTTGTAAGGTTTTGAATGAGGTATTACAATTAAATTTAACTTCTCAACCAACCTAGTGTTGCAGTAGTTACAACAAGATCCACTATCCACAATGAGAGAACAAATTTTGTTTTGAATATGACATCTTGTATGAAAGATGTTCTCTCTTTGGGATGTGTGTGAAACACTTAATTGATTGCTAAGTACACTCCTTACTATGAGAAGGTTGCCTTCGCAAGGATAAGTTCCATCTCCATGGGTCTCTTGAGACTTCTCACTTTCACTTTCACTAGGTGCAAACTTATCTTCACTGCTATAAAGATCAATGTCCCTCATGATGATGGTTATTTTGGTGGGACACTGAGCTACTATGTGTCCTCTTCCTAGGCACTTAATATCAATAATGCGAGTGTGTGTAAAGAATTATCCCTTGTTCTTCTCATGTTCTTTCACTAGGCTTTTAGGTGGTTCTTCTCTTTTAAAGCTCTCTTTGTCATAAGAACTAGAGTGAGCTTGAGTTTTCTTTGAAGAAGTTTTTTCTCAAGTTTTGTTATTCTACCTTGATACATATTTGAACTAAATCATCTAAATCTCAATAAGGTAGAAATTCAACTCCATATATTATGTCAAGGTTAAGACCACTTAAAAATCTAACCAAGGTGATCTCTTCTTTTTCAACCATGTCTATCCTTATCATATATAACTCCATCTTTTGTCTGTATTCCTCTATAGACATAGACTTTTGTTGAAGTATTTGGAGTTTATCCATAAGTTCCCTATTATAATAGGAAGAAATATGTCTCCTCCTTAGGGTAGACTTGAGATCATTCTAGAATTCAATAAAGGGGTCATTATAATGACTTCTTTTTTGGAAAAAAGGGGTTCACTAATACATGGCATACCCTTGAAAGCTAAGGGTTTCCAAAGAGACCTTTCTCTATTCACTAACTTGGTGGCAAGCAAATATTTGCTCCACCTTCATTTCCTAGTCAAGGTATGTCTATACATTGTCTTTTCATGAAAAGAGGCAAATTAACCTTGACTTCTCTAGGAGGATGTTCCCTTCTTTGTCGTCTAGCTGAAGAAGATTGTTGGTAATATTCTCTTCTCTAAAACCCTCTTGTTTATAGTGTGACTTCCCACTCCTACTTGGTGCCACAAGTTAAGTTCTCTGAGTTGTTTTGAAATTTCTTTAAAAGTGATAGATTCCTTAGAGTCATTTACTCTATGGGGAGACAAATGTCTTGACATCTTTTAATTTCAAGAGTTTTCCTAAGTTGAAAAGGTTTTAAGTGTTCACCAAAATCCAATTCCCAGGTAAGGGAGATGGTCAAAGATTGTTGAAATATGAAGTCTTACTTAGCCAGAATGTCTTAGACTACTTACTTGACCAATTTCAAAAGAAGATTACCCTTGAGTACAAAAGATGTACTTACATAAACAAGAAATAAACTCAAAAACACCTAGACTTCTAATTCGGACTTCTGATGTAACAAGGCTTAAAGTTTAAGCTCTTGAAGCCAAGTTACTCTTAGACACGTGAACCTAAAGCATAATAAAAATCCTTTGGTGAGGCTTGAAATTTGGTTCCAAGACACACTCACCAACTAGGTTCACTTTTAGATTTGAAGTTCAAACAGGTTCAAGGATTCTTCCAAAGCACTTGGCATGAAAGGCCTTTTACAAATAAAACAACAAAACATATTATAGTTATGCAAAAATTAAATTGATAAACTCTGTCTCTCTCAAAGAATTTAAGGCTAACAACCACGTAAATCTCTCAAATTTGTCGTTCTCTTTACTATTTCCACTCCATTCAAATTGTTACAATTTGGTCTCTCAAAAAATCGTGAAAGATGTTGTATTTCTTGCGTAACAACACAGTTTAAAGAGTGCTTGCAAGTCTCCAACCCCTAAGACACTACCAATAGCTTTGATAAACTTGCAAAAATCAAATCTGAACCATAATTTGATGGAAAGAGTACCAGAATCCAGGGCCAATTACCAAAAAAAGCAAAAGTAGAATGATAAAGTTTAGCTAAAACTGAATTACATGTAAATTTGACAAAACTAAGATAACCACAAAACAAACAAACAAAAAGATATTAAAAACAAAGATAAAAAAGTAAAGTTAATTAACTAATTAAAATTATATTATTAAAACCCATCACAATCTCAACTAGGGATAGCAACAGGTCGGATCGGACACGGGTAGTGCCTACCCACAACCCGATCCGACAAAAAAAATTCACCCGCTACCCGACTTGCTACCTACACGGATACCCGCTTAAAAAATATCCGCGGGTATTTTAAAACCCACGGATACCCATGGATATCCGCGGATACTCGCAAATATTTAAGAAAAATATATTTTTATAAATTATTAAAATAAAATTTAAATAGAATTACAAAAAATATATAAAATATAATATAAATTAAATTAAATATAAATTAAAATCAATTTTAATTAAATTTAACCTTGTAAAATATAAATTAATGTTAATTTTAATTAAATTTAACTTAATAAAATATAAACAAATTTTTTTATTTTATTTTTTATAGGTAGCAGATATCCGCGAGTACGGATAGTATAATACCTGCATCCAATCCGTTTATAAGCGGATATTAAAGTATCCGCTATCCGTGAGTTGCAGGTAATAAATATCCACATGTATCAACTATCTGTCACAGATTTTATCCGCAGATATTCATGTACATGAATTTTTTTGTCATCCTAATCTCAACTATAACACTTGTGGCCTTGGTTAAAATTCTTGACTACTTATTCATGTCCACAACTACCCTCCTTATGAGTTAATTTTTGGCTTCATCATTTTCTTTATTCGAATGAAGATGTAATTTGATTATATATATATATATATATATATATATATATATTATTTTTTTTGAGTTTTATTTATAGCTAATAAATAATAAATTTGCATTAATTTTTAATTGAAAGGTGACAGGGTGAATTTTTAATTAAATTAATTTTTTTATTAGGTTTAAATTTTATTTGTATTAAATGTAATTAATAACATTATAATATGCTATACAAATTAGTTTTAATAACGTAATAAAATTACTCAAATTAATATTTAATATCCTACATAAACAAATTTCTAAGAGGCTTAAAAAGATAGGAATACTTAAATTCATTTACAAGAAAGAAAGGTGAATCATTTGGATAGTTAAAGTTTATGTGAAACCTCTTGCACTAAAGTTTTAGTGGAAATTAATTTCACGATTTTTTTTAACGATTTTATTAATTTTATAATATAACAATCACATATTTAATTTAAACAGAGAAATAAGATATTAAATAATAAAATCTTAAATTTCTACAAGTTTAATATTAATTTTAACTATAATAATTATAATTAATAAAAAATGAAAGGACAATGTAAATGAAAAAAGGTTAAAGAATTAATTCGTATTATTTATTGTTATTTGAAAAAAATATTATGATAATATATTTTAATTATTTTATACATTAATGTGTATGTTAATTTTAAATTTACTAAACAAATACAATATGAGCAGTGAAAGAGATTTGGTTCTGACAATGTTATTTGGAAGTATTAAAATTACATAAATTAAAATGGTACATTAATAAGTAAAATGTGAATATGGAAAAGAAAATAAATACCCTATATATTAAAAATTAAAACGATAAATAACTTTAAATAATTTATTTATTAATAAATTATAAATATAAAAAAGTCTATAGTTAAAAAGCATTAATAACTTAATATTAGAAATTAATGCATTAATTATAATGTCCATGTGCAATTGTTTTAAAAGTTAAGTTTATAATTTTTAATTAGTTAATAACGTAAAAAAAATCATAATGTATAAAAAATATTTAACGTTTTTATTTCAAAACATTTAATGTTATTAAATGTTTTTTATTTCTAAACGTTTAATGCTATTAAATATTTTTTATTTCGTTACTTATTGTTTTATTTCAAAACATTTGAAGTTATTAAATGTAATTAATAACATTAAAATATGCTATACAAATTAGTTTTAATAACATAATAAAATTACTCAAATTAATATTTAATATCCTACAAAAACAAATTTCTACGAGGCTTAAAAAGATAGGAATACTTAAATTCATTTACAAGAAAAAAGGTGAATCATTTGGATACTTAATAAACAAATCTTTTTTAGATAAAGTTTATGTGAAACCTCTTGCATTAAAGTTTTTTAGTGAAAATTTAAGTTGAAAACAAAACTAGACACAAACTAAATTATCAATAAGAAAAAAACAAAATAAAGAAAGTAAAGTAAATTATACTATACAACTTAACGTAGGCACTTTGAACCTCCAAAACACTCCTCAACTAGATGCGTTTTATTCTAGAAGTTTAAGGTTCTAATTAGGAGACGAGTGAACACCACAGATTTCCCTAAGACACCTAATTAGGCCATAGATACAAGATATAAAGCAAATAAATTTTTACAACTCTAAAGCTGAGCTCCTCTTCTCCAATATCTCAGCTCTACTCTTCTCCTTGTCTCCTCTCAAAGACTTTGAGCTCTACATAGGTTTCCACCCCTTAAGATGTTACCTCAAGGGATTGGTTCACCTTCAACGAGAGCCTACACAAAAAAATGAACACCAAAACTGAGAAGGCCAAAGGAAAATAAAGCATGAAAAGGCTTGAAAATGAACAAAACTAAAATTAAAAGGAATTTAAGAGACAAAACTAAAATAACCAAGAAAGACAAACAAAGTAAAGGCTAGAAACAAAGTTAAACATACAAAAAGAAACACTTATGGAAAGAAATTATAATAGATGATAAAAACCAAAAACAACTAAAATGTAGATGTAAGCTTCTTGTCTTCATAAACCAAGACTCAAAGGTGCACTAGGTCACTCTTTTTGCTCAAGGTCAAAACCAAAAAAGGTTGGAAACTCAATAAAAACATATTTAAAACTAAAGCAAATGAAAAACACCAAATAAGACAATAGTAGTAGTAGTCATTGTTTGCATATTTTTCATCACCTTTTTTTTCTCTTTTGTTACTTTTTTTCTAGTTTTTCTTTTTACTATTTTAAGACTTTTTCTCACTTTTTCAGTACCAAAAATTATGACCACCACTACTCCATATGCAACATATTTTCATTTACACAAGAAGAACCATTACAAAAAATTATATATACTGTGACAGTTTTAATATGGTGATTGTTGAAAATCGCCGCTCTTTACATTATAATACAATAGTTGGAAAACAACCATATGTTTCAAGTAAAATATGTCATTTTAAACTACCACTTAATGAATAGCCATATTTTGCATATAAATATGACATTTTTAATCATTTTTTTAATTAAATCTTAATATTTTCCTTATACTTTCATATAAACTTAATTTTTTTAATTTTTTATGGCATATTCCCCTAGCCATATCTAAGCACTTTCAAGAAGGGTTGAAGTCATCTATGAAAGATGGGCCTAGACTCTTTCTCTTGAGCCATCGTGGAGCTTATAATAAACTAGGAATAACTTTGGCCTTGTATTATGGGTCAAGTAGTCTATGATTTTCTTGTAGGGCTTTGTATTATAGGCTATGTAGTCAAGGATTTCTTTTGGGCCTTGTATTTTAGGCCAAGTAGAGTAGGGTTTTTGGTCAACTTGGGCCAACAAAGGTCAATACCCTATGTTGACCCAAGTGGATTTCCATTAGCATGTGTTGACTATGTGGTCAAAGTTTTAACTAGCTTGGTGAACAAGAGTGTGGGACGCCCCACCTTTATGAGTGTGACCATGATTCATGCTCACATTGGAGAGGATTTTCCATAGTTAGTGGTCACATGTCACTCTAGAAATGAAGAGGAATCTCCATAGGTAATGGCCACATGTCCTCCTCCTATTGAAGAGGATTTTTACCTTGGTCTCCAAATTAGGTCAAGTTTGTGTTTTTAGGGTTTTGCTTCTATAAATTGGAGGCATCCTAAGCTTATAAATAGAGGTTTTTCCACCCTTGTATTCTCACTTTGAGATTATAATGAAATGCTTCCAAATTGTTGAGTCATTTTATTAGCCTCTAAAGTCAAGGCTAGAGCATCCCATGTGGTTTCCTCGAGCCATTTCTCTCTAGAGTTGACCTAACCTCTCTAAGAGCACCATCAAACACCATCTTCATCACCATTTAAACACCAATGTCATGAGCTTATTCATACCTTGCTTCTGCACCATATCATCACCATAACATCTTTTCATGCTTTGGTCCAACCTAGCTTGAGGAGGTTGCTATTAATTTTTTATCCTTGTCTCCCACATTTTTTCCATGCTTCTTATTTTCCTTTTTTTCTCGAAGTCACTTTGTATTCACTTTCAAAAAAGTAAGTTTCTATGGACGTAAGGTGTCAACCCCTTTGTAGCCTAAGGAATTAGCAAAAATAATAGTTTCCCCCTAATGTGTATAGGAAGCCAACCAAGGTATTAATTCAAGGAAATGCATGTCACTTTGTAGCTAATTTGAGTCTATAATCACCCTAAACCTAAATAGACAGTGGGGGGACTAAAATGAATGAAAAATATATTCTAAAATGGTGCAAGAATGCTGCTATGAACTTGCAAAAATAAAAAGCTCAAGTTACTCACACTACCAAGTTCCAAAAAAACTATTTCAAAACAAATTTTCAATGATCTCTTCAAATTGATTGGGTGGGGGATTTAAAATGAGATATGAATATGAAAAACTAGTTAGAAACTTGCCATGCAAAATCAATATTTGTTTGATGTAATATCTCAATAAAACTTTAGGTTTCACTAAGTGTTTTATGAAATGCTTGAATGAACTAACCTAAGAATTATGCAATGCAAATTAGTTAAACATATTTCCATATGATATCCTATGATAAATGAATGCTCAAACTGAATAAAAAGCTTAGAAATAAAAAAAATAAATCACTAGTTGAATCAAATTTTATAGCAAAGGCAACTAAAATAGGTTATGACAACATCTATAATCATGCACATAATGAACTTCTAATTTTTTCCACAATTTGTTTTTCCTAAACTACTTTATTTAAAGTAATAGAAACAAGGTCTAATTTGGCCCAGCAAAGTCCATGCAAAAGTAAAACAGAAAGCGAAATAACATAAGAATATATTAGAAAATAGTATTGTATATAGGTCAATTTTGTTTTTACCCTTATGGCCTTGCTTTTATTATAAAGAAAAAAAAAGTACATGAATCGAAGAAACAAACTATTCTATATACTTCTAGGTACAAAGTATGTTGCAACCAACTTGACTCCTCTTATGATTAATGTTGACATGTTTATGAACTTGTCCATGTGCATTAAAGGTGTTCCAAGCTAGCAGCCACATAGGAGTAATGATGGTGACAATTTGCTTTTGGCTTGTAATCTTCTTTGTAGCTCTCGACCTATTTATCCTAACACCACCTTTCTTTAAAAGTCATCTTAAGTCCATTAGAAAAAAATAATTAAAGTCCAAATTAAGACAAGTCAAAAGAATTAAATTAAGTTGGTCCTTCTACATTAAAACTAAAACTTATTAAACTAAAAATCACTATAAAACTCTATTTTTAATATATTTTCTACAAAATTTAGAATTTTACTCTAAAAAATAAAAATAACTTAAAAACTAAGAACAAAAATAAAAATGACTCAGCAACTAAGAATAAAGAGAATAAACCTCCCAAATTCTTTAAATACTTAAAACTAGACTTATTTTGAATAAAAACTCGAAGCTAACAAGATGGAGGAGCATAAGGGGGCGATGCCATTTCCCTAGGTTTGTAGCCCTCACCCACTACATTTGCTCTACACCTGAAACCACCTCCACAAATTCCACCCTCAAGGCTTTAGCAAGCTTCATAGCCTCCGTCGCGTTGTTTTTCTACATCAAATTTCACTTATGCTTGGCCTCTATGTCAATGTCGCCTCCACCTGTCGGTCCTCGTGTGGTTCAAAAGGACCAAACTATTCAACCGTTCTAGAGCAAACCGTCAAGTTAGTCCTTGTAGGGTTGAATCGGCAAGTGTACCGAGTCGCACAAGTAATATAAAATGGTAAGACCAAGTATCGTATCCCAAAGGACTCTCGGCGCCAAACAGTCGTGTGATAACAAGATTAATTAAGACTTAAATAAAAAAAAGAGATCATTGGGTTTGAATGCAAAAATAATAAAGAAAATAAAAATGCAATTGATAAATGACAAAGGAGCATAGAGATGAACGGAGGTTGATTTATATGAGATTGATATGTTGTTGGGGTTAGATTTCACCAAGTTCCCTCTCGTGTATATAAGAATTCTTCTTTATGCATTAATGCCAACGTCTCTCACTAAATTACCTAAACCCGATCCCTCGGTGAATAAGCCTGTCCCTAATTACCAGTTCATACAATTCCTAGCATTACTGGTAAAAAGATGTGAAGAACAAAAGATTAAGACGACCAAGACTCATACACTCATCCTTGAGAAATATAATCCTTAGGAGTAATTGAACAAGAACCTGAATATTAAGGAACCTCCCAGCACTCATGCAATTCATAAATCATGCTATTGTATAAGCAAGCATAGAAACAGATGAATTACTCTAACAATTAATGAAAAAACATATGAAATTAAGAATCAATTCATATACATGAGAGTTTACAAGGTTACATCATTCCCAAACAACAAATAGAAATTAGTTCCCCATAGACATGGGGGAACTCTATGAACAATGGAAGAAAGAATGAGAATGAAAACCTAAGAATTGGGAAAATAATGTATTTCTATGTTCTTCTCTGCCAGGGATACAAAAGCTAGAGCCCTAGGGTCCTTTAAATAAAGTCAAAAACACGCAAAAACAGGGCTCGGTCCAATAAAGTCAAAACAGAGCTGAAACAGGGCCTGATCCACGAAAGTCGTCGCTCAAGCGTCCAAGGAGGTTGCCCGGGCGAGAAGAGCACCTCATGTATGGCCCGGGCTACGAGTGTGGTCGCCCAAGCTTCGAGACCTCGTCGCCCAGGCGGCCAGGGTCCTCGCCCGGGCGACGGACGTCGATTCTGGACGCTCAAGCTTCGCTTTTGGTCACCCGGGCTTCGTGTTTTCCCTACTTCTGATGCCTTTTTAAGCTCTTTTGAGCTTCATCTACTTGGCTCTTCATCTCTGCTTCCTGTGTTACCTTAATCTTTGTCAAAACAAGGGGAATTAGTCATAAAACCATTGAAATCAACCTCAACTCTCTTATTCACACAATTTATTGAAAAAGTATGAGTGCAAGCAAGTTTCTAAGTGGAAAATGGTGCTTTTAGTATCAAAATCATATCACAAATAATAGTGTTTTGAATCGTTATCAGTCCTCCTAAGTTATGTGTATGTTAGCTCATAAGTCTTTCAAAGATTTATAAACCAAGCTAGTTCTTTAAATTAAAAACAACCAAACTATTCAAAGTAGACTTATATAGTACTTTTCCCATGATGCTTCTAAATTCCAAATATGCTTTTCTAGTGTAGAAAATAGCTGGGGGAGTTTTTCTACCCAAGTCAGTTGTTAAATTTAGAGATATCTCATGGGTGAAGTAAGCAGATGTAGATATTTTTAGTGTTTTGGTTATGTAAATGTTCTTAGAGTAATTTTTGTTTTGGATAATATGATCATTTAGTTGCATATTTATTTCAAATCCTAAAGGTTGGTGCTGAGGCTACAGAGCTAAAGTCTAGAAGAAATGTACATGTTTGATTATTCCTAAAGAGGTGAAATAGAAATGGGCGAAAAAAAAACACAACAACAACAATAAAAGAGAGTAAATTATGTAGTTTTCTTAAATTAAATTGAGACTACATCATTTTTAAAATTTTTTTACATTACACATGCATTCTTTTAAGTTTGAAAAATACTACAATTAATCCTTAATAAGAGAAGTAATTGTAATGGTGAACAAATTATGGCTTAAGTATAATTTTAGAAAATCTTAGGGGTATCATTATAATTTACTCTAAAAATATTCTCATTATGAATATCATCTCCTCATACAACATTAAAGAAAAATTCCAAGTTTTGTTATAAGGGACTTTAAATTTTTTCTTTATACTTATATTTAGTGTTTATCTATCTAATACTATTCAAAATTGTAATATTAATGGTTAAGAAAGTTGTTCTGAGTGAACTAATTATCGGCTAAAGAAATATTCGTATTAGAATAACTTAAAGGAGAAAATGCTTGTTTCATGCTTTGGTGATTTGTATGTAAGATGACAAGTTTGAGCTTGTCATTAATTTATATTTTATTGGTTATGATCCTGTTTGTTTTTTTTAGTTAGTTTTGACGTAAGTGGAATGTTCACTGTACAAAGTGGGCAAGGTGTTGTGCCAACATAATTTTGCCACTTACACCAATTTTGTTTTCCACCAATGTTGATATGATCCTATTTAGGAAAAAGTACGATCGTTACTGCTTTTTATTCCTTTCGTAACATAAAGAAAATTAGAAAAAAACACGAAATTAAGATAGAGATGGAGATGTCACAATCTAGCAGATTGACGAGTCAATGGAGATTCACCACAAAGATCTCAATATTTGACAAAAACCAATGTTCTATGACAAGAACTAAGAGAACGAATTCAAAATTCATATAATGACTATCAAAAGTATTTACATCTGACTATCAAGGACGCTGGGCTCGTAATGTTAAGTGAAAATTCAATTGCAGACATGGACTCTTTGCCTTGCGAGATGAGCTCGTGCAATGACTCGTCGCCCAATGAATTTAGCTCGCTCAATGAGAGTTACAAGTTGTCATAACTTATAAACAAACTCTCACCCAACAAATCTAATTCTCTCAGCGAACTTACACAAATAAAAGAAAAATTACAACTTTTTTAAATGCTTATAAATATTTTGTTAATGTGCTTTAAGCCATGATCTTCATGTCCTTTGAGTTACAAGATTCATGTCCTTTGAGTTACAAGCTTCATGGAGCATCAAGAGCTTCACAAAGATCTATTCTTCCAAGCTTTTGGTCCTTAACCTTGTAATAGGTCCTTTGAATTGCAATAGTTTCTTCTTATAATTTATCAAGGGATAGTCCTCTATTATTCTCTTTTTATTGAAGAGAATTTGTCCTCAAATTTGTACCCACATCAAATGAAGACAAATCATTATAATTGAAACTAGAATTCACTCCATAATCTTTTGGTAAATCAACAATGTAAACATTATCATTAATTCTCTTAAGAATTTGAAATGGACCATCTCCCCTAAGTACAAATTTATATTTCCTTTTGGAAGGAAATCTATCCTTCATAAAGTAAACCCACACTCAATCTTTGGTTTCAAACTTGATCTTCTTTCTCCCTCGATTAGCCTTAGAAGCCAACTTCCTTGTCTTCTTCTCTATTCGTGCCTTTACTTTTATTTAATATAGTGAAAACTATGTATGAGATTAATCTCCCTTGTGTTAAATATACACATAGGGTCCTCTATTTATAATAGAAGAAATATGGGCTAACGTAAAATACAAATAAGAAAAAATAAAAAACTAACTAAACATAAAAGATAAAGAAAAGATAAAGATAATATATATAACACTCCCCCTCAAGCTGGAGCATACAAATTGTATGCACAAAGCTTGTTAAAAATATAATCAATTCTCAACCCCTGTAAAGACTTAGTGAAAATATCAGCTAACTGGTCATTTGAATTAAGGAACTCAGTCTTGATATCTCCATATACAATCTTCTCTATAATGAAATAACAGTCAATCTCAATGTGTTTGGTCCTCTCATGAAAGACATGATTAGAACTAATATGAAGAGTATCCTGATTGTCACATATAAGCATCATTTGAGTGACATCTCCAAATTGTAACTCTCTAAGCAATTGCTTAAGCCAAACAAGCTCACAAGTGGATAAGGCCATAACTATATTCTTCTCCTGCACTAGATCTAACACTTTGTTTCTTGCTTTTCCAAGAGATCAAGTTACCACCAATGAAGACAAAATATCTTGATGTTGACCTTCTATTAGAAGGAGATCCTGTCTAATCAGCATCAAAATAACAAACCATTCTTGTATGGTTATTAGAACCAAATAACAATAGTTTTTCCAAGAGATCTTTTAATGTTCTTTAGTATACGAATAACTGCATTTCAATGATCTTCACTCGGGAAATTAAGGAATTGGCTTACCACACTAACTGCACAAGAAATGTTAAGACGGGTAACTATAAGATAATTCAGTTTTCCAACAAATTTTATATTTCTCGGGATCTGACATAGGCTCCCCCAATTTTGGTATAATTTTAGTAGGTTTAATCATTCAGAAAGTCCTTATTTTTAGTGAATTTTCTCAAATAGGTCTCTCACTTATTTTTTGTCTCAATTGGGTTCTTATTTTTAAAAATTTTAAGCAATTAGATCATTGTCATTAGTTCCATACCAACATCGTTAAAGAGGATGTCTCATGTCAAGCTGGCATTATGCCATGTGACAATGACTAAATATAAATATAAATAAACTTAATCTTGTTAAAAATATTTAATAAAAATATTTGTAAAGATTTATATACAAATTAAATTTTGTACAGGATTAAGTTGAGACAAAATTAGGATTAAGTCCTTATTTAGTTTTTTAAAAAATTAGGATTAAGTTGAGACAAAATAAAAATATAAGAAATAAATTGAAACAAAATAAAAATATAGGAACCAAATTGAGACTAATGGTTTGATACATGGCTTGATAATGACATGTGGCACTATTAGTCCCACGTCACATTGTCATTGTCATGTGGCACAATATCAACTTAATACATGACAATTTTAAAAAAAATATATATTAAAAAAAATAAAAGAATAAAAATAAAAATTATTCAAAAAATTCAAAAAAACCAAAAACTTACATGTGGCAGCCTCCTTAACGGTGTTAGTACGGAACTAACGACAATGACCTAATTGCAACAATTTTTCAAAAATATGGATCCAATTGCGGCAAAAAATAAGTGAGGGACCTATTTGAGAAAAGTCATCAGAAATAAAGACTTTCTGAATGATTAAACCAATTTTAGTATTAGGATCCATGGGTTTGTCCACAAATTTTGAATTCACCAACCCTCCAAAAATATTCAATGCTACTTCCTTTGAGATATAACAATACCATCATTGGATTATGCCACTTCAATACCCAAGAAATATCTAAGTTTGCCAAGATCTTTGGTCTGAAAATGGTTGCAAAGATGTTGTTTCATCTGAGAAATATCGTGACTATCACTGCCGATAAGAACAATGTCATTAACATATAGTATCAAGTAGACACATCCAACACTCGAGTGATGGTAAAAGACTGAATGATTTGCCTCACACAGAGTCATAACAAATTGTTGAACAACAGTACTAAATTTTCTAAACCAAGCCCTAGGAGACTGTTTTAGGACATATAAGGATTTACAAAGACGACATACCAACCCAGAATACTCCTCCTAAGCAACAAATCCTGGAGGTTGCTCTCTCTCTCTCTTTATATATATATATATATATATATATATATATATATATATATATATATATATATATATTCTTGCAAATCTCTGTTAAGAAATGCAGTTTTGACATGTAGTTGATAAATATGCCATTGCTGAAGAGCTGTCATGGCTATAAATAAACGAATACATGCCATCTTTGCCTAGATAAAAAGTGTCACCATAGTCCAACTCAAAACTTTATGTGTAACCTTTGTACACGAGACGAGCTTTGAGGCAATCAATAGTTCCATCAGGACCAACTTTGATAGCAAAAATCCACCTACAACCAACAACACATTTTCTAGACGGTAATGAGACAAGATCCCAAGTTTCACTATTATGAAGAGCACTTAGTTCATCTAACATGGCCTGACACCAACCATCATGGGCTAAGGTATTATAAAAGAAATAGACAAAAGACCTGTATAAAAAGGTGAAGACAATCTATGATAAGTTAAAGCAATATATTGTGGAGAGGGATTACAAGTAAAACATATACCTTTTCAAAGGACAATTGCAAGGGTAGACTCAATATTCGAAGCTGGAGAAGACAAGGTAGTTGACATTTGAATTGAGTCACTTGGTGGTTGTTGAGAAACACTTGGTGGACTAGGCACAATTGGAGGAGCACAAATAACAAGAATATTAGTATTAGAAGAAGACATATTAGAATAAGAATGATTGTTAAAATAAAAGGAAGACTCATTGAAAGTGACATATGCAAATATAAAATAGCGATCACTAGTGCAGAAAGGGCTTTAGACGTCTGTTGTTTTGGGCTTTTAACGTTAGATCCCGATCCGACGGCTTTATGGGTGACGTTAATATAGAGTTCGACGTCCCATAACGACGTCGGTTAATGCCATGTCCGACGTCTTTATAGACGTTAGACATTGCAATAACTGACGTCTAAGGGCACTATAAACGTCAGACATGGCACTAACCGACGTCTACTGCTTTCATTGTGTTTTGGTGCAGTTTTGCTCGTGTCTTTGGGTAGCCTAGTAGCACCTTCTTCCTTTGCTAGTTTCCTCATAAGAAAAACTTGCGTCTTTTGGATCTCTCATGGCATTTCAACCCAAAACCGAACCTAGGTCCTTTGCTAGGTTCGGTTTTGGGTTGAAATGCCATAAGAGATGCAAAAGACAACTTTTCTTACGAGAAAGCTAGCAAAGGGAGAAGGTGCTACTACATTATCCAAAGACATGAGCAAAACTGCACCAAAACGCAACAAAAACTCATTTTAATCGGTTCAAATGGAATATAATTCATCAAAAACTAATTTAATCGGAGTAAAAGTAAATTTAAACGGTTCGAAAGAGATAAAACGCACCTGGAAATGCTATGCCGCAGAGAGAATAGGCAAGGAGGAAGACGATGAAGTGCGTGTAACCGTGGGTTCGTGGTTTTTGATTTAACAAGAACCGAGACGTCGGTGCCCCTAGTGCCTGAAGTCTGTTCTCAACTTGATGTTAGTGACCTCACTAATATGACGTCCATTCGAATTAAAAATTAATATTCTCGGTGTATATAGACGTTAGATATAAGGGGAGCTGATGTCCAAAACAACTTTTCACCTACCCTGTTAGTGCATAGATGTCAGTTACAAGGGGGTCGATGTCTATAATCATGTATAGACGTCAGAGTGGCAGGAACGAATGTCTATATGGCGGAAAAAAATGACTTTTCACCTACCTGTCAGACCAGTAGACGATGGTTAAGTGGGTGTCCGAAGTCTATAAAATTATAGACGTCGGGGACCATGCTAACCGACGTGTATATGGCCACTTATTTAGGAAAATGCCACTGGTCAATAATTTATGTTGGATATTTTGTGGTCCGACGTCTAAGGGGTGACGTTAAAGGAAACTTCTGCACTAGTGGATTAAGAGAAGGAGAAAAACACTTTTATCCTTTTTTTGATCCTGTAAAGCCTTAAAAAACACATTTCTGTAATCAAGGAGCTAACTTATCAAGAACATGACTAAAATTATGAACAAAACATGTAGACCCAAAAACTTTTAGAGATTAGGGGTGAAAGGGTTCATAAGGAAATAAAATAGAATGAGGTTTTTTATTATCTAAAACAAAAGAGGGCATGCGATTAATGAGATAACATGTAGTAAGAATAGGATCACCTGAAAAATATTAAGGAATGTTACCATGAATTAAAACAGTGTGTGTTGTTTCAATAAGATGTCTATTTTTTACGCTCAACCACCCCATTTTTTTGAGGTGTATAAGCACATGAAGTTTGATGAAGGATACCTTGAGAAACCATAAATTATTTAAAAGAATGGGAAATATATTCACAACCATTATCACTGCGTAAAGTTTGAATAGAAACACCAAACTGAGTTTTAATTTTGTTGAGATTGTTGATAGGGGGCGCACTGCTTTAGCTAAACCTTACAATCTCAGAGCTTCCGGTTTTTGATGATGACAAGACATAATTAATAACACATGTGTATATGTGTTACATGTTCATAGCTTTCATGTTTATGATTATCTCACGTTAATGTTGTTTCTGTCATTGCATTGCAATTCAATGTGTTATATATGAGATCTTATCTGTAGTTGCATGAAAAATGTTTTGGAAAAGGAAAACCACATGCATTTTTGTTGAACTTTAATTGTGTGGCAAAACAACAATTTTAAGTCGACTTCATTATGAAGTAAGTCGATTACAACTCGTGGCTTTGCACAAGCTTTTTCAAAGTGTGCTGTGAGAATTTTTGAAGAGAAAGTTTTTCAAAACTATGCATTTAACTGTTACAAAGTCGACTATGTGTGCAAGCCATTCGACTAAGTCTGTTAGGTTTTGAAATTCTGTTAATGCTTGACATGAACTATCTAACGACTATATTTTTAATATGTTTGACCAAGCATTAATTGAGAATCAACTGCATTAATTGTGTAATCAATTAATTGCTTTGAATGCTGCTATTTGTTATAACTGTCATGATTATATTCGACTCTATTAGTAGAAAAGTCGACTTAGGAGTGTCAGTTTTATGGAAAACTATATATAGACGCTAATTTGAATTCTGTAAGAAGTTTTATGATTCTAACAATTTTGTGATTTCTTTCAAAATTGTGATATCTTACAGAACGAGGAAAAACTCCAAGAATCCATAAAGAAGACAGTGGTGTTCATCTTTGGCGATTACTTGACGAGCAAGAATTGTGTGCTTTGACTGTCTGATCAACCTGCACTTGAGGTGTCTGTTTCGTGGTCAGTTTTTCTCAATCTTGTTGAAGATTGATGTGTTGCCCTGTTGTGAGTACAAGAAGAGGATGTGCGGCATTCTGGACTTTGAAGATTGTTCAAAGGGTTGAAGATTGTAGGAGATGGGACATCTTGCTGCTGTTCTTGTTTGTTATATGCCTATATTTTGATTAGAGGGTTAGAAATGTGTTTTATATTTTTGACATGTTGTCGCTATAAAAGCCTTATCGTAAAAACCTTGATCATTATAGTGCATTTGCTTCCTGTGATTGGAAGGACACTGGATGTAGGCAAGTTGACCGAACCAGTATAAAAATCAGCGTTTGATTTCTCTTATCGCTACACTTTTACATTAAGTCAACTTTATTCTGTGCTTTGTCAACTATTTTCCGCTGCACTTAAAAATCTTATTCCTTGCGTTTCAAGAAGGTTTTGAAAGAACATCCTTTTGCGAAAAAGATTTTTAAAGGACTCTAATTTTAAGTTTTACCAATTCACCCCCCCCCTCATGGTGTGAGAAACTAAGCCAAACTATTTTCAACAAATTTCATTATATAAGGTTTGAAAAATATGCAATAAATCAGAACGATTTTTCATTAAAAATAGCCAAGTGCATCTAGAATAATCTTTGATAAAAGGAAAGAAATATTGAAAACCTAAATTAAACTTAACACGACTAGGTCCCTAAATGTTAGAATGAACTAAGGCATAAGGAGAGGAAGCATGTTGTGAGACATTGCAAGGAAAGGAACTACGAATATATTTTCCTAATTGACACGACTCACAGACCAAATTAGATAACTTGGATAAGTTAGGAACAAACTATTGCAATTTGGAAAGACTGGGATAACCTAACTGAGCATAAAGAAAAGATGAAGACTCTATAACTGCACCAACATGTGTAGAGGGGCGAAAATGATAAAGACCATGATACTCACATCCTGTGCCAAACAAAATCTTTGTTAAAAGAAATATCACAATCAAAAGAACGAGTTAGACGACTAATGAATAATAAGTTAAAAGGAGACTTAGGGACAAAAAGAACATTATCAATGGATTAAAAAGAAAAAAATGTTAATAGTCTCAACACCATGAGCTAAAACTCTAGGTCCATAAACCATTCTAACATAAGGTAAAGGATTCAAAAAGGACAAAGAGGAAAACAAAGATTTGTTGCCAATAATGTGATATGTGGCTCTTGAGTCAAGAACCCAAGAGCCAAGAGAAGAAGATGGAGTCAGACTATCAAAAGATGTACATATGTGTGCTACAGATGTAGTGGAACTAGAAGGTTGTTGATCCTTATACCATTTGAGAAATTTACTGAAAATAACAAAATAACCAATCATATCGGATGAAGAAGAATCCCTAGTAGGTGATTATGAGGGAGGAACAGTATGAACAATAATAATGCATAACACCTGTCAATTGTGTAGCCTAAATTGCCACAATGGTCACACTTGAGATCTCCTTTTTCCCGATATGCGTGAGTGATTACGATCAAGCTATTGAGAGGCCAACATAAAAGAAACACTTGCATCCTTGATGAGTTTACTATGCACACGCAACAAAGTGGAACAAGTAGAAGCCAAAGTGGGAACAACTAGTGAACCCAAAATCTAATCACAAACATGAGAATATTCATCAGCAACGTCGTGCAATGCTAGTAGCATGAAGAACTTTGACCGTTGCTCTATTTCTTGGGCAAGAGTGGAGGTAGGAGGCAATAATTCATTAAATTCATGACAAAGAGCATGAATTTTACCCATATAATCAATTATGGAGTCTTGATGCCGAGGAGCAACAACATTGAGAAGATCATGACAAACATCATAAAGACGTTGAGTATCATTGACGTAATATAATTTTACTGTGTTCCCAGATTTCAAAACGTGTTTTGTAGGAACAAAAAATTTATTTTAAAGAGGAGTGAATGGTACCCTTGAGAACAATGCATAATTAAGCATCAGTTTTTAACCAATGAGTAACTGCAACAGAATCAATAGTTGTCACGTTTTGAGTAATATGATCAAGATAACCCTGACTCTTAAGCCAAAGTTTAACGTCTGATGTCCAAGTCGCATAATTAGTGCCATCTAACTTATCAATAAATAAATACACATTGACATAGTTAGCATATATGGACAGGTCATATGTACTGGTGACAGAAGAAATCTTAGAAGCCATGAACAAGAAAGAGAGAGTAAAAACTTAAAACCTGAAAGAGGCCCAATCAACACAACCAGGCCAGATCTAGAGAGAGGAGATCATGATGAGTCCATTGAAGGTGGTCAATGTTGGAGACAACGACACACGTGCTGTCATGAGCAACTAGAAAGTATAAAAAAAGCAAATTGTGATCGGTGCATCAGAGTGTGTTTGGACTCCCATGGTGGCGATCTTGATGGCGTTGTGGAGAAAAAAATTGTGGTCATTGATTGAAACTAATGCTCTGGTGATGGTGATAGCGACGACAGCGGCGACTCTAACGACGTTGGCGATGGTTGTAGTGGGCAGGGGCAACAAACATTTTCCAAAGAACCTTAGGCTCTAGATACCATATTGAATATAGTGAAAACTATGTATGAGATTAGTCTCCCTTGTGTTGAATATACACATAGGGTCCTCTATTTATAATAGAAGAAATATGGGCTATGCCCAAAATACAAATAAGAAATAATAACAAACTAACTAAAGATTAAAGATAAAGAAAATATAAAGATAATATATCTAACAACTTTCTAGTGCAAGTTCCTCGCAAAAGTAGTTTTGGCAAGACCATCTTTGTTAGTTATAGAATCAATAATAGGTAAAGGCAACAAATCTAAGGAAGCTAGAGATTAAACTTATAAACTACCTTAAAGGGAGACATTTAAGTAGTAGAACGAACTATCCTATTATAAGAAAACTCCACATGAGGTAACCAATCATCCCAAGTTCTCAAAATCTTATTTACAAATCATTTAAAGAGTTGAGAAAAAGTTCTTTTTACCACTCGATTTTTCAATCTGATTGAGGACGACAAGTTGTAGAGAAAAGAAACCTTATACCTAACATATCCTATTACACTTTCCAAAAATGGCTAACAAATTTCACATCTCTATCTGACACAATGCTCCTTGGAAAGCCATGTATTTTTACCACTTTTGTGAAAAACAAGTCAACGACATGATTGACCTCATCACTCTTGTGGCAAGGAATGAAGTGAACAATCTTCGAGAACCTGGAAACCATAACAAAAACAAAATATGTTCCTCCTTTGGACCTAATGGTGATGTTGTTGATGGTCAGATAATCAATGCACATATTCCATTATTCATCCTTCTTAGGAACAAGGATGACCGACATAGCACATAGGCTCAAGCTCTCCCTTACCCATCCTTTCTCCATGAGTTATTCCATACCTAGCTGTAAGGAATGTCTTTAGGGAAGACATACTCATACTCCTTAAGATGTTGCTCCATACCTAGATACAAGAAAAATTGCATAGACAACAAAGAAATATTGTTAAGCATAAGCAAATATATGGGTTATTCTATCACCAATGCTTTTTTACCTCTTTATTTTTCAAGAAAAGGGTTTTACCATTCTTTGTTTTTCTTGGTTTTTCTTTCTCACTCTTGTTTTCTCTTTTCTTCTTTTCTCTCTTGCTCCCTCTTCATCCTCATCTTGATTTGGTCTTGACAAACCTCTTTAGGTGATAAAGGTTTTAAGGACACCTTTTGCCTAATGGATACTCGTCTAATAAGTGTATTCGACATTCAACTTATTGAGTTAAATTTGACTCATCTGGAATATATATTCTTCTAATGCATTATGTGCTAATGTTGACTTGTCTAACATCTCATGTTGACTTGTCCAACATATGCTCGTCTAATGTCTTTGTGTGTTAACATTGACTCGTCTAACATCATGTTGACTCGTTTAATGCTTATTTTCTTTGCTTGTCTACTCCTTTGGAGAAATCCACTACTTTGCTACTTTAGGTTGACTCGTCTGATCAATGTAGTCGTCTAAATTTTGCTCTAACATTATTTTAGTGATCTAGTCCTTGTAATGTGACTTGTTGCCTTGAGTTGTCTAACTCATTCAATTCACATAAGATGTCTGGTACTTGTGTAGAACCTGAGTCGTTTGATGGCTTATTTGTTTTATCCAACATTCCATTCATCTACCTAGTGGTTTCAATTGAGTTCGTCTAAGCCTTTCCTTTTTCATATGTATACTTCCTTCATTAAGCATAAACATTCTTATGTGTGGCATTGTGCTTGGCTTAAACTCAATGAACACACATTAGCTAAACAAAACATATGCATATATACATTCACATTCATGAGTAATTATTGAACACATTCTTCGATCGCCTAATGGTCATGTTCATGCATCTATTGAAGTTTATTATTTGACTGACCATTTATATGTGAGAGCTTTATCTTAAGATATTATACTAATCATTCTAAGATCATCTAGAAAATTATATTACTTATCTTTGTCTGTTTCATCATACATTTTGTTATCATAAAAAACTATTCCATCTCATATTCATCTTATCTCTGTTTGTTTCATTATGCGTTTTGTTGATGAAGCTTATAGATTGATACCACTGCAAAAGTATTGTGACAATAAAAGGGTAATGTGACACAACGTTTTCCACATCACAAAAAATTTCATGTCACTAGACATTAAGGATTGAATCCATACATTTTTTAAATATGAGGACATAAAAAAATCAAATTTTGAAATAGGAACTTAAAGCAAAGTCGCATTATAGTTTAAGAACTAAGAAGATAGTTAATCCATTTTGTTTATCGTCATGCACTTTAAAATACTTATCTAAATTCCAAAATAAGCTTACCATGATATTAAAAAGACTAAAGTTGCATAACTCATTTGTATCATTATTAAACATATTAGTGAATGATATAAAGGTTCTTTATATTACAACTCTTTTTACTAATATTCCTTTTTGAGATAACATAAAATAAAGCATGCTTTAATATTTCCCTCCAATTTTACTTCCTCAATTGATCAAGTTAATAGACAAAAATTGTTCCTTGCACATTTACCTATGTTCATTTTCCATCTGCATGGCTTGTTAATTCTCTTTTTTGTAAGACCAACTATATAAAAAATGGTAATTATGAAGCCTATAATCTATGTTATGAGAAATGAAAAGGATGAAAATTGTGCATATTATTCAATGATAAGGAGATAGTACAATTTATATATACAACTGTTTAAAACAATATAAAAATAGAATATAAATATAAAAAAAATATAAATATATGAACATAAATGAACAGATATGAACGAAAAATAAGTTAAATCCAATATCCCCCCTCAAGCTACAGCATATATATCCTTAATGCTCAGCTTGGACAACAAATATTGAAATTGTGCTGGATGCAAAGCTTTAGTATGACTGTCTGCAAGTTGTGCTGAAGTAGAAATAGGCAGGAGCTTAATTACACTAGCTTGAACTTTATCCCTTATGAGATGACAATCAATTTCAATATGTTTTGTCCTCTCATGCATGGCTGGATTTTCTGCAATTTGTATAGCAGATTGATTGTCATAAAACAGAGGAATTGGTTGTGGTAGAAGTTGTTTCAAATCATGGAGCAAATATAGAAGCCATTGAATTTCACATGTTGTGGAAGCTAAGGTTCTATATTCTGGTTCGGTTGATGATCTAGATGTAGTAGCTTGCTTCCTGGATTTCCATCTGATTAATCATGCACCATAGAACACATTAAAACTAGTCACAAACCTTCTAGTGTTAGGGCATTTAGCCCAATCAGAATCACTAAAAGCCTTGAGAGCATGGTCTATGTTGGAGGGAAAGAATAATCCTTGACCTGGGTTGTTCTTGATATATCTCAAGATCCTTATTGTTGTTTCATTGTGATCTTCCAAAGGATTAGAAAGAAATCTTCTATAGGCATGCAAATTAGAATAGGATTTCCCTTCTGTCTTGGAAAATTTTGTGTCTGGCGGTATGGGAGTAGAAATAGGTTGACATGCCAATAATCATGCATCTTCTACTAACTCTAGAGTGTTACCAATGAGGAGCATTGGTATTTTGAAGATAACTAATTTTGATGATGCTACAAGAGACAAACTCGAAGAATCAAGTTGTAATTTATTTAAAAGCACTTTTGTAGATTTTAAATGTATTAGGAGAAAGGTTGAACAATGTAAAAACTTAGAAATCTCCTTTCCTCAGGATAGTTACGCATATAATCAATTATTTAATGGAATAATCGATTATCACGAGCATTCTTGAAAAACCATTTCGCTTTGGAATAATCGATTATTACTCCAAATAATCGATTATCACTTGTCTTGATGAGAACTGCCCAAGTCTCTAGAATAATTGATTATTCCTCAGGATAATCGATTATCACTTTTTTGAAAACCTTGTAACGGACTTGAATAATCGATTATTACATACAATAATCGATTATTACTGGTAGTTGTAATATGTCTTTTCAGTTTCAGACCAGTTGTCTATATATACATTTGTCTAAACCCTTAGAGGGTTAACCTAAGATTTTTGAGAATACAGTGTGATCTAAGGAAGTTCCAAAAAGCTAGTTCATTGCCTTGCTTGGTCTTGTGAATAGGAGAAGCTCGCGCTTTGTGTGTCAAAGTTCGGAATGGTTCTCTTCAAGTTGGTAAAGTTGTTATCTTCCAGTTCGTTGGTCGAAGAAAGATTGTTCCTGCACTGTTCCGGTTCGTTTGTTGAAGGAAAGTGTAGGTTGCTCGCTTTGTCCATTGGTCGAAGGAAGCTCCCTTTCAGTTCGTTCGTCAAAGGAAGGTTTTATCTCTATATTTACATTCACTATTTTGTAACTTGTAAAACTGATTTTAGTGAAAATGTTAATCACTCTTAATAGTGATTAACAACTGGACGTAGAATCTTTTGATTCGAACCAGTATAAAAATCCTTTGTGTGATTTTTATACTCCATACACTCTTTACATTTTCTGCACATCAATTGTTCGATAAAAGTTCTTTAAGAAATTAATTTTCTAAAACGGACCATCGTAATTTGATTTGTGACTGTAACACGATTTCCGCTAATTTATTCCGTTGCGCGACTTGACGATACCGATTGTCTAATACTGAAAATTGGTATCAGAGCTTGCTTTTATATTCTTTCAAATTTTTTGAAAATGGCCGGTCATCAAAATCAAGTATATGCCGAAGGTGCTTCCATCAACAAACCACCATTCTTTACTGGTGATAACTATGCCTTCTGGAAAGTCAAAATGGAAATTTTGATGGGGTCTGTTGATAGAGGCATCTGGGAAGCTGTACAAAATGGTCCTTATATTCCTAAAAGTATTGTTGATGATGTAGAAGTAGAAAAACCATACTTTAATTGGACTGCTGAGGAAAATAGAAGAGCCCAATTTGATATTAAGGCTCGTAATATTATTTCATCTACTGTTGTACTTTATGAGTTCTATAGAATTTCAGTTTGTAAGACAGCATAAGAGATGTGGGAGGTCCTCAGAGTCACACATGAGGGTACAAATGACGTGAAATACGCAAGGAAGAGCACGTTCATCCAGGAGTATGAAATGTTCAGAATGCAGCCTGGAGAAACCATTTCGAATGTTCAGAAGTGCTTCACTCATATTGTAAACCGCTTGATGGGGTTCGGTAAGACTTTTGATACTGATGAATTAAATGTGAAAATTCTGAAATCATTGGACAGGTCTTGGCAACCAAAGGTGACTTCCATCTCGGAGTCACAAAACCTCTTCCAAATGTCAATGGCTATTCTCTTTGGAAAGTTTCGTGAGCACGAGCTTGAGCTAAATAAATTGATAGTGGAGGAAGATCAAGGAAAATGAAAGACCTTAGCTTTTAAGAGTGAAATCTCAAAAGGAAAGAGTTCAAGAAGAACTGAAGATGATGACTCCGATGATGAGGAAAACATAAGCCTCATGATCAAGAAAGTTGCAAAGTTCATGATAGAAAAAGGAAAGGACAAATACCGTGGAGAAAGAAAAGAAAGTCAAGGATCTCCATCAGGCGTCAAGTGCTATGGATGTGGAGAAAGAGGACACATGAAGACTGATTTTCCTAAGAACAAGAAGAGTGAAGAAAAGAAGGAAAGAAGATTTCCCAAGAAGAAGAAGACTTACATAGCTTGGGAAGAAAATGCTTCTAGCTCTTCAAGCTCAAGTAAATCAGATGAAGAAGCAAATCTTTGCTTAATGGCTAACTCAGAAGACCCTGAAAGTCAAGTAAGTTATTCTAGCTTTGAGTCTAGTGAGTTAGATTTGCAAAAGGCATTTTTTTAATTAAAGAATGAATTTGAAAAACTTGATGCAGCACATAAAAAATTAAAGAAAGAACATAACAATTGAAATTGAAGTATGAAAAAGTACAAGATGAAGAAGTTGTTTTGAGAAATAAAGTTAGTAATCTAGAAACTAAGTTATTTGAGTCTAATGCAATCGAACAAATTGTTGAATGTTTATCTTGTAAGAGTCATATGTTTGATATTGACATACTTGAAAACTTACTTGCAAAAGCAACCAAGTCCAATTCGCAAGCTAAAACCAACTTTAAAAGAAGAAATGTAAATAATAAAAACATGCATCATAAAAAGTCTAATGTTAAGAGAATTCGTAGAGTTTGGGTTGAGAAGGGACTTTTGTGAAAAACAAGGTGCATGATGTTTGTTGTTTTTATTGCATGAAACATGGTCATAGATCTAACAAATGCAGCATTAAACATTTTGGAATTCCAAATGGAAAATATGCTTGGATTAAAGGTTTAAAATGATGTTTGCTTGTATGTAATAACCTAAATTCTTACTCAATTTTGTTTTGTAGGAACCTACTAAGTCAAAGAAGTCATTGTGGTATCTTGACAGTGGTTGTTCAAGACACAGGACTGGTGACAAGAAAAGGTTCATCTCCTTTGAAAAGAAAAAGCAAGGATTTGTGACATATAGGGATAATAACAAAGGTAGAATAATTGGAACTGGAAACATTGGAGGAGGAAACACGTTGACTATAAAAGATGTGTTGTATGTTGAAGGTCTCAAACACAACCTCCTAAGCATAAGTCAATTATGCGATAAAGGTTTCAAGGTAACTTTTGAAAGTGATAAATGCACTGTCTACTTTAAGAATTCTTCTGATATTGGTTTGCAAGGTGTTAGGCATAATAATATTTATTTGATTGATATTGCAAATGCATCTAGTCATAACATAACATGTTTAGTTGCTAAAGAGGAAAATCCTTGGCTATGGCATAAAAGAGCTGCACACATTCATATGCAACATCTAAATAAATTGATTTCAAAAGATCTTGTTATTGGATTGCCTAAGTTAAAGTTTGAAAAAGAAATATTATGTTCTGCATATCAAAAAGGAAAATAGACCAAATCCCTTTTTCATCCAAAAACATGATTTCTACATCAAAACCTTTAGAACTTTTGCATATGGATTTGTTTGGTCCATCTAGGATTAAAAGTTTTCTTGGAAACTATTATGCACTTGTAATTGTTGATGATTACAATATGATGGGGAAGTGCATGCAGGGAAAGCTATTCTAATGACAATTAAAGAAAGAAATGAATTAAAAATGGATAAGAGAAAAGAGAGGGAGAACTTATGAGATGTAAACACGCCACTTGAAAAGGATTCCAAGATAAGTGTCAAAGATTGGACCGCCACTTGATTTGCTCAAGATAAGATCCTCAAAAATGACTAAGAGACAAATCACTATCTCAAAAAAGAAACGCAAGATTGCAAATCACTCTTAAAATTTGATTTATTCAAAGGTAAGTACAAAGGAGACCCCAATGTTGCTTATATAGCCTTTGGGATGACTTAGATGAAAAGTTTCAAGCGATGTGGGACTTGGTATGCTCCAAGGTCTAACCATCAACATCCTTAAGTGATTCTTAGTCCCACATTGCTTAATTTTCTCATTCCAAAAGGGTTTATAAGCTTCCTACCACTCTTAAAGTTCAAAAACTAAAACTAGTCATGACTACTTAAGCTACAAGCAACAAAAACCTATTTACTCTTATTTTCTTTTAAGTCCAAGCTATGTGAAGTCCCACATTGCTTGTACTATAAGGAAAAGAAGCGTTTATAAGTGTTTATTCAACTAGACATAATGAAAAAAACAAAAGAGGCAAATACAAGCCCATGAAACCTATTCTACTCTTTTTGTACAAACGTGTAAAAAAGACAAGAAGTAAAATGATTTCCTTTAGCCATGCTTCTTGTCATCCTTTTATTCTCTTCATCACTTGCCCTATCTATGAGAACATCATCCCCCCCAGGTTGGAGAGGATTCGACCACGAATCTGGCAAATCTGCAAAAGGAGAAAGATCAGCCACATTAAAAGTAGGATGCACATTATAAGTGCTAGGTAAATTAATCTCATGCATTATCATTTATTTTGCATAGGACTTGACAAGGACCATGGCCTCTAGGGTTGAGTTTGGATTTCCTTTGTGAAGGAAATCTATCCTTTTGCAAATGAATCCAGACCCAATCACCAAGAGAGAAAGTTACCTTTTTTCTACGCTTATTGACGCTAGATGCATTATTTTGATTGGTGTGTTCAATGCACGTCTTGACTCTACTATGCAAATCCTTAACAAACTGCGCTTTGGACACACAATCTAAACACATGGACTCAAAATCAGGAAGGGGAAGAAGATCCAATGGAGTGAGGGGGTTGAAACCATAAACAATGTGAAAAGGAGAATGAGTGGAGGTAGAGTTGACAACCCTATTATAAGAAAACTCAATATGGGGTAGCAACTCTTCCCACTAGCGTGGATTTCCCTCAAGACAACATCCAACAATTGACCCAAAGTTCTATTAGTCACCTAAGTCTGACCATCAGTTTGTGGATGGCAAGTGGTAGAGAAAAGAAGTTTAGTACCCAACTTGTTCCACAAAGATCGCTAGAAATGACTAAGGAACATTGAATCTCTATCAGAAACTATTGTCTTAGGCAAACCATACCAATCCACAACCTCTCTAAAGAATAAATTAGCAATATGGACAGCATCATCTACTTTGTCGCAGGGAATAAAGTGTGCCATCTTTGAAAAACGATCCACTACCACAAAGATAGAGTCCATCCCTCGATGTGTCCTAGGTAAACCCAAAACAAAATCCATAGAAATGTCAGCCCAAGGACTACTAGGCACAGGTAGGGAGTGTATAAGCCATGAGGATGGGTGATGGACTTAGCATGCTTACATGGAATGCATTGACTACAAAACTTAGCTACGTGTTTATGCGTATGAGGCCAATAGAAATGCTCATGAAGAATAGATAAATTTTTGCAATGCCAAAGTGACCCATCAATCCTCCCTCATGTGCTTCTTTAATTAAGAGAAGACGCAATGAACTCTTGGGCACACAAAGGCATTTATTCTTGAAAAGAAAGCCATTTAAGAGGAAAAAATCCTTGTGTGGTCCATGAGTACATTGTTCAAATAAATAAGAGAAATCACTATCTTCTTGATACAATTCCTTTGTGTGATCAAACCCAAGAAACTTGGTTTCAAGAGTAGTCAAAAGAGTGTGTCGTCTTGATAGTGCATCAGCTACTATATTAGAAGAACCCTTCTTGTGTTTGATAACATAAGGAAATTGTTCTAAGAATTCTACCCAATTAGAATGTATCTTATTAGTTTGCCTTGGCTTTTCAAATGTTTAAAAGTTTCATGATCACTATGGATCACAAACTCTTTTGAAAGTGAGTAATGTTGCCAAGTTTGCAAAGCTCAAATAAGAGCATATAATTCATTGTCATAGGTAGAATAAATTAAGTGACTCCCTTTAAGCTTCTCACTAAAATAAGCAATAGGATGTCCTTCTTGAAGAAGCACAACCCCAATGCCTACATTAGAAGCATCACACTCAACTTCAAATGACTTAGAAAAATCAGGGAAGGCTAAAATGAGAGCATGAGTTAACTTGTCTTTAAGGACTTGAAAACTCTTTTGTTTCTCATCTCCCCACTTAAAACCTACATCCTTATTTACTATGTCACTTAAAGGAGCGGCGAGAGAAGAGAAGTTAGGCACGAAGCGACAGTAAAAGCTAGCTAAGCCATGAAAACGCCTCACATCCTTGATGTTTTGAGGAATAGGCCACTCCCTAATAGCATCAATTTGGAGGAGTCAACTTTAACTCCTTGGGAGCTAATGACAAACCCTAAAAAAAGTACTTGCTCCATGCCAAAAATGCACTTCTCTAAATTAGCAAATAATGACGCCTCCCTTAAAGCTTGAAGAACACTCCTAACATGTATGCAATGGTCATCTAAAGACACTATAAATGAGAATGTCATCAAAGTAGACCACTACATATTTGCCTATGAAAGGTCTTAAAACATGATGCATGAGACGCATGAAAGTGCTAGGAGCATTAGTCAAGCCAAAAGGCATGACAAGCCACTCATATAGGCCAAATTTGGTCTTAAAGGAGACTTTCTATTCATCCCCTTCTTTAATTCGAATCTGATTATAACCGCTCTTAAGATCAATTTTGGAGAATATGGTGGATCCATGAAGCTCATCTAATAAATCATCTAACATAGGAATGGGATGCCTATACTTAATGATGATGTTATTAATGGCCCTACAATCGGTGCACATACGCCATGAACCATCTTTTTTAGGGACAAGTATTATTGGCAAGCACACAGACTCATGCTATCTCTGACCCACCCTTTTGACAACAAACCCTCTAGTTGTGTTTGAATTTCTTGGGTTTCCATGGGATTTGTTCTATAAGTTGGACGGTTTGGAAGAGAAGATCCTGGTATAAAATCAATTTGGTGTTCAATTCCTTTAAGAGGTGGTAAACCTTTTGGAGGATCTTGAAACACATCTTGGAACTCCTCTAACAAACTTTCTAACTTATAAGACTTAAGGACAGGAGTGGATGTGAGACACTGGGAAGGAAAAACACAAAAAATAGGCTCTTTATTTTCAATAACTTTAAATACCTCGAGAGATAATGCAGTTGTGCTTGACCTTCTGCTTTTCTTTACCTCTCTTGGACTTCATGATGAGGTGGTCCTCATGTATTTCCTTTGGAGTTAGAGGCTTTAAGATGACCTTGGGACTTGGTAAGTGAAAGACATCCTATTAGTAAGACCATCAGGTTGAACATTTCTATCAAATTGCCATGGTCTTCCTAATAGAATGTGAGTTGCTTCCATGGGTACAACATCACAAAGAACCTCATCTTAGTACTTGCCAATAGAAAAGGAAATATGGACTTGTTTATTTACCAAGATTTCACCCTTCTCACTTAACCATTGAAGCTTGTAGGGCTTGGCATGCGCAATAGTGGGCAACTTGAGTTTGTCCACTACACGAGTGTCAGCCACATTAGTACAACTTCCCTCATCTATTATCATGGAGCAAACCTTACTAGCTATAAGACATCTAGTGTGAAAAATATTTTCTCTTTGAGTGGTATCAAAGTCCTTGTGGACTTGTCCCAAAAGAGAAATCTTTACAGAAACTGGCTAAGATTTCCTGGAAGATACTCAATTGAAAGACTCTTTGCACATGAAGGATTAAACAAGGAAGAAAAGATAGTTGCTCATCTTCTCACTTAGGTAATTCTACCAGGGAGGCTGAGAAGGGATAGGATGTCTACTTGCTTCATGCTATCAACAACAACATTCCAACAAACTGGTTGCAAGTAGTCAAGGATCATATGAAAAATGCAACATTAAAATGATCACATTATTTGCCATATGCTGTTTTCATAAGCAAGATACTTGTGCTTCAAGGTGTGGATGTTAATAGTGAACATAAATGCTTTTGGGATTCCACAAATGTGTTTGACAGAAACTCTATTATGTATCTTGGATTAGTCAAGACTATGAAAGGTTGGTGTTTCATAGGTGAAGAGGATTTTGTCTACAACTTAGGGAGTACTCTAGCAGTGAATGAAGAACACACAAAATTCTTTCCAGAAACAAATTTTGAGAGATTCGCTACTTATTAGTTCAGAATTCTGCATGATAAATTCGATAATTTTGAAAGAAAATATGGTGCTACTCAACAACAAAGGGAAGAAAGTTCATCTGATGAGGATACGATGGAAACTTTAGACTTAGAATAGGGTTATTAGGAAAACTTATCTGTTGTCTTAGTTTCATTGTGTTTGGCTTGTTTCAATTTGGATCTGTTGGTTATTGTCTTAAGCATTGTTTCTTTTGTAAATGGCTTAACATGCCATTTCTTATTTTTTGGTTAATCTGATTGTAATATTTTGATTCAGAATTAATGAAATCAGATCTTTAGTTTTAATTCGATCAGTGTTGATATTGTGATTGAATCTGATTATATCTTATTAAAGTTGACTTTTTTATGTATGAAGTTTATTGCTTTACTGATTATCATTGCATTTATACATTTACACAGACAGATTATACCTTTAACAATTGTTGTATTACAATGATTCTAAAATGCTTGATCTGGAAAATATCTTGAAAGGATTTTGCAGGAACATTGCTTTTGGATGATCAACTGGAGATTCAACTCAAATGAAAAGCAATGAAGTCGATTGCGACTGTGGATCAATCGATTACTGTTTAAAAGGGTTTATAAATTCCATGATTTGGAATTCGGTTATTCTGTTTATTGATCATATATTGTTGATTGTTTCATATTCAATATATCTTTGTGTTATAATTGTTTGAAATATTTGAGAGACTAAATTGAGATTGTTGAATTGATATTGTATCTATGCTGCATTGATCCGTTTGCACAATTTCTAATATGATACAATACTTTCACATGCTTATACATGCTCTGAAATATAAAACATGCATTGTGCATTTGGGTTTTGAATATAAAACATGCATAATGATAGGGGGAGCATTGCATGATATTTTAGATATTTCACATGTCTACACTTAAGGGAGAGAGTTTATCTTTTTCTTGTGATTATCTGTGAAAGGGAGAGTATCTATATCTGTGTTATGATTTACTGATGTATCTCTATATGACTGATTATCTGCTAAATCAATACCTGTGTATATCTTTTTTTGATAATGCCCAAAGGGGGGAGAATAATGAGAATATTGATTGATAATATGTGATTTGTAATGTTTGATTTGTATAAACATGGTTGTTTATTAATCATGGTTGTCCATCATAAAAAAAGGGAGATTGTTGAGATTGTTGATAGGGGGAGCACTGGTTTAGCCAAACCTTACAATATCAGAACTTATGGTTTTTGATGATGACAACACATAATTAATAACACATGTGTTTATATGTGTTTATATGTGTTACATGTTCATAGCTTTCATGTTTATGATTATATGAGAACATGTTGGTGTTGTTTTTGTCATTGCATGCAAATTCATCGTGTTATACATGAGATCTTATTTGTGATTGCATAACAAATGTTTTGGAAAAGGAAAACCACATGCACTTTTGTTGAACTTAAATTATGTGGCAAAACAACAGTTTTAAGTTGACTTCATTATGAAGTAAGTCGATTAAAACTCGTGACTTTGCACAAACTTTTCCAAAGTGTGCTGTGAGTATTTTTGGAAAGAAAGTTTTTCAAAACTATGCATTTAACTGTTACAAAGTCGACTATGTGCGCAAGCCATTCGACTTAGTAAGTTATGTTTTGAAATTCTGTTAATGCTTGTCTTATTCTGTCTAACGACTATATTTTAAATGAGATTGACCAAACATGTATTGAGAATCAACTGCATTAATTGTGTAATCAATTAATTTCTTTGACTGCTGCTATGTGTTATAACTGTCTGAGTATATTCGACTCTATTAGTAGCAAAGTCGACTTAGGAGCGTCAGTTTTATGGAAAACTATATATAGACGCGAATTTGAATTTTGTAGAGACTTTTGTGATTCTAATGATTTAATTGATTTCTTTCAGATTATTGATCTCTTGTAGAACATGTGAAAGCTCCAAGAATCCATAAAGAAGACCGTGGTGTTCATCTTTGGTGATTACTTGACGAGCAAGATTATGTGCACTTTTGATTGACATCTTCTACCTTATGATTATCCTCCAACCTCTCCTTTTTAAAGTCTTACTTGAATTTCTTGATTAAGAGTTGAATTTCCGTGTTCCATGATGTACTTTGTTCCTTCATGTTATGAAATTTAAAACTTATTCTGTTTTGAAATACACCTATTGTTTTGTTGAGGAGGAGAACCATTTGAGGGGAAGTCTTTTTTAATGATCTTTTTGCTTATGATAAAAAAGGGGGAAATATATGTTTTTGTTGATATTTTGTTATTTATCTTTATTATGGACTTATGTCATGATCTTGTGATAACTCTACCTATTTGAGGGGGAGATATATGTTTTTGTTGATATTTTGTTATTTATCTCTATTATGGATTAATTACTCAATTTCCCTTAGTTGTCAATTTCAGAACAGGACCTTCAAGAACATGACATATCACAAGCCTTCAACAAATTTTTTATCATCATCAAAAAGGGGGAGATTGTTACCAATGGGAAATATTGGTGCTTTGAAGTGATTTTGATGATGATGCAAGTGAAGACTATTGAAGACCTGAAGAACCTATACTGTAAATGTTAAAATCAATTTCTATAGAAATCATTTGTATAGGAATCATTTTGCTTTTGTAAATTCTTAGAAGTTTCCTTTCTTAGGGATTCATTATGCAGATTATCGATTATCTCGAGTGATAATCGATTATCACGAGCTTGTTTGGAAAAGAGTTGCTCGCACAAATAATCGATTACTACACAAAATAATCAATTATCACTGTTTGATTTAATATTGTCCAGGTCGCGCAGATAATCGATTATCTCTCAGAATAATCGATTATCACCTTTTCAAAAATCCCATAACGGACACAAATAATCGATTATCAATTATGATAATATATTATTTCTGCCAGTTGGGAGATGTCTTTTCAGTTTCTGACCCTGCACGAACCTTAGGCTATAAATAGTGTTTTCCACAGCTCTTAGAATAAGAACTTATCATTTGAGAGTATTATAGTTGTATGCCTAAGGGAAGCTTTATGTGAGTGAAAAGGAATCTTTGCCATTTGAGAATCAATGTGTCTGAGGAAGTTCTCAAGTGATAGTTCTTGCTCTTATCAAGTCTTGTGAATAGGAGAAGCTCGCGTTTTGTGTGTCAAAGGTCGGAGCGGTTCTCTTCAAGTTGGCAGAGCTTATTCTTCCGGTTCGTTTGTTGAAGGAAGATACTTCCGGTTCATTTGTCGAAGGAAGGTTCTTACTGCTCTTAATTTCCATTCACTCTTATTGTAACGATGAAACTGTTTTTAGTGAAATAGTTAATCACTCTTTATAGTGATTAACAACTGGACGTAGAATCTGTTGATTTGAACCAGTATAAAAATCATCTGTGTGATTTTTCTACTCCCTACACTCTTTACATTTTCTGCACATCAACTGTTTGATAAAAAATTTGTAAGAAAATTAAAGGAACCATTTTAATTGACCAAACACGTTTTTCGCACTTTTACAATCGAAATTCCATTATTTCTTTTATTCTACTGCGCAACTCACTAGTACCAACCAACATTTAGAATCCATTTGGGAATAGATATTACCTTGATCCTGAGAAGAAGTGGAAACATTATGAGAACTCACTAGATCGGTAGAATGTGACTGTGGGATGAGATTAAGGAAGAAGTGTCAATAGACCATGAATTTGCTCTTGAGAAAGTCCTAGAGTTGAGGAATGTAACTATGCCTGAGAATTATTAGAAGAAGGAACAACTACATAAGCCATTGAATTTCATAACTTCAAATTGGACAAAAATTTCACATCCCGAATTTCTGAAAACTCCTCTAGATTCCTCAAAAATCAATCCAGGGCTACGAGTGATTAAATCACCTAACTGTTTCTCATTGAAAACCCTAGAAAGCAAATGCAAAACATGAAACATAACGCTGCGAAAGTAACACATGGAGTAGCCATAGAATATAAATACAGAATATATTAAATCCAATAAAACAATATAAAAACAGAATATAAATATAAAAACAAAATATAAATATATAAACATAAATAAATCGATATAAACAAAAAATAAATTAAATCTAATAATCTACACCAATCGTGTATTGTAGAAAGAAAAAAATAACAAATGAAAAAAAAATTGACTATGAAAGAATTTTTGTCGAAGGTCTAACTTTTGTATTTTATTAATGACACGTTTAAATAAATCTTTTAGAACAAAAAATTAAACAAACTTCTGTATAAGTTAAACTTAATAAATCTATAAACTAAAGTGGAAAAGTTTACTTAAGTAAATATAGTATCTTTTCCTTAACCACATCACATGTTTGTTTTAATACAATGAAGGAGAATCTTTATATATCGTATATATTCGTGTTCGACATGTTCAAAGTTCACAAAGTTCAAAACACGATTATGAAGTTGTGTCTGTGTTCCTCAATTCCAACTAGCATTTTCCCCTCAAGAACATGGAATCACTTTTGTTTGCGAACGTTCATCATTGTGTCACCCTCGTAATTCTTCCAACACAGGATCAGGTGCATGAGGCAGAGAGATTTCAGGAAGAAGTAAGACAAACTACTCTGAGAGTTACTCCAGTAGATCATACCAGCAACTACTGTTGATGACAAAGCTGTTGCAACATCTGAGGGCTTGACTGAAACAAATAAGAAAGAAATGAATTTGATCTGCGACAATTAACCTTAGTGTCAGTCACATGCATCCACATCCACATTATGATCCTTTATTGGATTATCAACCCCTCCCTTGAACATGGTCTTCATAAGCTAAATCACATTATATATGCTTTCATCTTTTGTTATACCATAACAACATTTCCACTCTTAATGGTTCACTATGGCTACAATTTGAAGTGTTTTTTCTTGTTGAATTGTTGTTAATGTTAAAGTTAAGTATGATCACAATTTGATGTATTAATTGTTGTTGGATTGTAGCTGCAGTATAAGTGTTTTTAATTTAATCAAATACTTGGAAGTATATTTATTGTTGTATTGAATTTCAGTATTTGACTTATGTTACACCTTTGTCCTTCAATTTTTTTATAGCCTTTTCTTTAACTTGTATTGCTCAATTTTAGATAGAGTGTACACTATTTTTATGCTTTATATATTTATGTCTTACATATTGACTTTTCATTTTTCAAGGAACTATTTTGCAGCGTTGCATTGCTATGACTTCAATTTCTTCTATTTCAGTTTCAATTAGGCTCATTTGTATGGTGAACATTATAATCAAATTATGACTTGTAATACTTTGATAAGTTATCTAAAACTACATATCTTTTATAAACCTGTCTATGGTTGTAATTTGATACATGACTTAAGTAAGGATGAATGCAGTTTAATTTTTATTGTAATTGAAACGAATGAGCATGAGCAGCAAATGTTAGTAATTTGGATCATTTATATATATAACAAATTATTAAAGGTGTTAGGATCATTATATTTTATTAGTCAATTTATTAAAGTGATTTGATTAATTAATTGTGGTTAAGGATATATATATGTCATGAAAGGTTTAGTGTATAAAGATCATAAGTAATATTTTAGTTTGGTGAGAGACTAAATTAAAATATTGAAACTTAAGAAAGTAATTGAAAAATGTTACATAAAGGGGGTCATGGTCTTTGTAACCATGTACGTTGTTCTTGTTTTTTTTCATTTCATCATTGTTAGAAAAGAAATTTAAGAGAAAATCTAAGGTGCTCTACATAGAGAAATTGGGAATTGTTCTTTTTATGGAAGGGTTTATTGCTTATTATTGATATGTTTTTGTATATAATCTACCAATTGGTATTAGATTATGATTAATTAGCATGAACCTAATTTCTTTATTCAATTTTATGAGAAATCATATTGTGAAATTTAGGGTTTCTTCATTTAATTGGTTATGGGTTATGATTTTCATATGAAATCTTTTTTTTATTCATTGTATTAAAGAATGTCATGGTTTGGATTAAAATAAAAGAAACCTTAATTCGTTTTATATCATTTTAGCCACCACTAAATCTGTTTCCTAAATTATATCTTTGGAACCATGGCAAACAATTAGGAAACTCAAAAAATTTGGGAAAAATTTGATTTTGCTTTTACCTTTGTGGGTTTCCTTCCATTGGCTTATGTGTTAATGGTTTATGCCACTTCTGCATCTTCGGTCTTCTCTTTTTCTCATGTGGTGGAGTTGGTAGGGAGGATGTATTTTTGTGTTCAAGCTTTCACCATCTCGACTTAAATTAACGATCCAACTAGAGATGATAACGAGTCGGGTCAGACACGGATAGTGTGATACACGTACCTGATCCGCATGTAAAAATTGTACCCGTTACCTGCTCCGCTACCCGTGTTTGTATTCTATGTTTGGTTTTATATATGTATACATTGTCTTTTGAACATATTTGGTTTAATAAATATATGGTTTATTATTTAGAAATTACACTTTGTATATTAAGGTTATTATATTGATCTCATTGAGATAAAGTAAGGACCAATTGAAAATAGACATGTCAAGATCATCTTCATGTAATTTTCATGCTACACATTTCATGATGAATCCATGTCATTTGGTTCTATCAGTATTAGTGATCATTGTCAAGTTTGGTTGCGATTGATGCAATGAAAACTTCTTTGGTTTTACTCCATATAATCAATAGATGACATCTTTTGAATATGCTCAAGGTATATAATGATAATTTTGAGCTCATAAAATTTAACACATTTGTAAAGATGTATAAGAATATATATATATATATATATATATATATATATATATATATATATATATATATATATAACAAATCATTAAATGCGTTAGAGTTATTATATTTTATTAGTCAACTTAATAAAATAATCTAATTAATAAATTATAGCTAAAAGTATATGTCATGAAAGGTTTACTATATAGAGACCATTAGTAATATTTTAGTTTGTTGATAGAAAGGGTCATGATTCTCATCTATGAACACATACATTTGTGTTTCTTTCTCTTCATCCCATCATAATAGAAAATTAAGAGAACCTAATATTCTCCAAAAAAGATCACATACCAATATACGATATTTCTAATAACCAATTTAAGTACACTTGCATTTTTTTTTTGTTCTAAAAGGAATTAAGAATTACTCCTTTTATGAAGAGTTTATTACTTATTATTGATTTGTTTTTGTACATATTCTAACAATTTATTATATTATATTATTTTTGCTATGTGGATTTTGCATTTGATGTTAACAAGGGAATTTTAGATTAAAACCAAACAGAGAGTGGTGATTATGACTAGAGGTCGACTAGCTAACACTCTTTTTAAATATTTTAAAATATTAGTGTTCATTATATCATGCCTCATTTAAATATTTAAAATATTTCTTGTACTTAGCGTTGGATAATTCATGCTACATTCAAGTATTTAAAAGATTATTTGTTATTAACTTTTATTAGCCCATACTGTCATTAATATTTTATCAATTTAACTCACTTGTGTTTAAAATTTTAAATTATTATATCATGTTAGTGTCGATTAGTCCAAGCTACTTCTATAACTTTTTTTTATCTTTTATTCATCTACGTAATTGGTTAATGCTACATAACATTCAAATTAACATTTAATGGAAAAAGCATGTAAAAGTTAGTGTCTTCTGAACAACTAGCATTTGTCGGACGACGCATCTAAAGACTAGCTTTGGGCTTCTTTCTATGAAAAGCCTTTCCGACACAACTATTTCTCTCCCACGTCCAACCATTTCATCTTGGATCTTCAATTTTTTTTTTTTAAATTTCAAATCTATCCTTTACAATTCAAAAAATCATATACCCTATCATTTTGTGTTTCAACATATTTCAAAATTTGTTGAAGAATTTTGAAGGATTTTTCAAAGTTTCAACTGATTTCAAAAATTGTTGAAAATTTTTTTCTTTAATCAATTTTGAAATCTATGAAAGAATTTTTTATTTCTTTATCAGATTTAGAAATCTGTTAAAAGAATTTTTCACAGACTTCAACAGATTTTAAAATCCATTAAAACATTTGAAAATTTCTTTAACAGATTTTAAATTCTGTTCTGAGATTATTTTTGAAAATTGAAAATACAAGATGAAATATTTGAAGGGAAAAAGAAAAACAGCCTTCCAACGTTAGACCAATGCAAAGTTTGAAGTCACGTCATTTTTTTTTTTGCCTTTAACGTTGATTTTTGGTTGCCGTTATTTCTTGAAGATCTTGTATTGTGCAGTTCATATTAATGTAGAAAGTTATATTATGATTCTAATAGAATATGAAAAAGTGTAAAATGAAAATGTTGATTTTTTCAAAATAAAATGCCTTTAAATGTTATATTTAAGTTGATAAATAGCAGCATGTTATTGCTATAATATTGGAAATTAATAGCAAGCAATATGTTGATTACAAAGTGAAAGATTTCATTAATAAACCTCAAAACCTCAAGCTTTAATTAATAATTTGCTATGATATGTGACCTATCTCTCACATAAGAAAGTATTTGGGCAATTAATTATTCGTTCAAAACTTTTACCTATTCTTAATGCGTATATATATACGCTTTTTCCGTGGGCTTAAGGCAGTTGTTTAAGTTGTTTTAAACCATCAATCCCAAATTTATATGATATAAAATACAATTAATTATAATTAAATTACTTTTACCAATGTCTTTATGAATTTAATAATGACGTCACTAAAATTTTAATAGTATTCAAGGTCATAAATACGTAATGTGTGACAAAGGCCTAATTATGTTATTTTGCATGTCTTCGGAGAATGAAGAAACATCTCACAATTTAATGTTAATTGTCTTATTCTAAAAGATAATCTATTCATTAATTGAAGTGCAACATCATTTTATATATGGTTATTTTTTAAAATTGTTTATTATATTTCTATATATTTTTCATTTTGATAAAATAAATTTAGGTTTAAACCTTCTCTTGGTCCTAATATTTGTATGAAAATCTTAGTTCGACTGTCTCAATTGGGTTACTTTTGTAAAACTAAATACATTTTACCCCAACCATTAACTAGTCTCAAACGGCGTTAAAATCTAATTACACTGAATATGCTAAGATGGATATTTTATTACGTGTAAATAATTAAATTATGACATGGAATTTAGTAAAAAAAATAGAAAGATTATAACAGCAACATTCTTATTCTGAAAATGTTTCCAAAAAAGACCCTAAAAGCTTCATCCAAAAAAGACCCTAGAAGCTTCATTCCTCGTCACACAACATCTCATCCTCCATTAATCTCATCGGTCATCACTAGCCATGATGAATCTCTCTATGCGAATCAGTGAAAACCTTTAGAAGAAGCCAAATCGCCTTCAAAATTAAAAAGGTCCTTAAGTTCAGCCTTATCTCAGACATCACACTCTTCAAACTCTCGTCGCGTTCGTTGAAAATGGAGTCCGCAGGGGTCATGCAGGACCCACTCACCACAACCTTGTCGGTTTCAAGCTCCTCCCACGCGTTCCAGAGGTGCGCGTCGATCCACCGCATTGTATTCGCGTTCTTTGCATTCTTGTGCAAAATCCCAAACCGTGAAGTTTTGTTCTTATCATAGACCACTGGGGAGCCATCGTTGATCATCTCTGTTAGTTTGAAGACCACCTGTTGGTCGGGGACGATGACGAAATTCTCCCAGTCCAAAATCAACCATGATATCAAATTCTAGAAAGAATGTAATTTGAAACCCAAAACCAACCATGATATCAAAACAACAAAACCCAATTAAAACCCAAAATTCACGAGATATAAAAAAGATTGTTATCTTTGAAGAAAAAATTGAAATTGGAATTGAATAGGGATTGCTCCTAAGGGGAATCAAAGAGGCACATACAAAGGAAAAAAGGGGAATACTTTTTGAAAACCTTAATTCGATTATTGATTGGAAATCAGGAGAGTATCAAAAGGGGATTTGGGGCACCTTTGCTGGAGAGAGACACCACTGTTGCGACACGAAAAGCCGCAGGCTTGTCGCGAATACCGTATGGAGCTACTGCAGAACGAAAAACAGATCCTCCATGCCGTGAGCCAGGACTGAACCAGATCGCATGACAGAGGCCATCGCTGTGCTTGCGAGAACTTCATCGCAGACGACGCTTGCGAACCACTTGCATAAAAACCAGACCACACGGCGAGCATAGTTGTCCACCGTGACGAAGAATGCGAAGGGAGAAGAAGTTGTTGCGCTTCCACCACAACACTATAACTAAAAGGAAGCAGTGGTGGAAGGATTAGGATTCTGGGTTCGTGAAGAAGATGAGGCAAAAAGGGGATTTCAAATTTTTAGGGTATCTGGGTTGGTGATTGGGGTTCGAACCCACAAACAAAAAATTGGAGAAAAGTTCAATGAAAAGGCACGTGGAAATATGATTATAATACACATCATCCATTAAATTTAATACATAATGACACGTCCTCTTTCTCAAATTACAATTCAACATTAGTTAACGCCATTTGAGACCAATTAACGGTTGAGGTAACATGTATTCATTTTTACAAAAAAATGTGACCTAATTGAGACAGTCGAAAACATAAAGACCAAACTGAGATTTTCATACAAATATTAGGATTAAGGAAGCATAAATTTATAAAACTATTACATTTATGCAAATAATTTGTTAGGAATGTTACTGAACCAGCACATCAACAAAAGCATGCAGGTAAGTTTGGTAGAAGAAGTATTTGATCTTTTAGCTGATAAAAAAAAGACACTGATTAGTTAAACATAAACTCACGTTAAATGCATCCTGAAAACATTAACTCAAATTCATATATCATGATTAAGAATAAACAATAGAAAGAATGAAGAAGAAAAAAACACATTCTTCTTATCAAATCACATTAGCTGTCCCATTTTGGACAGCATTAATTACTGCCAAAACTATGACAGTTTAATGAGAAAAGGTATTGTAAACAAAAAAACACAAACAATGGAAAGATTGTGATGGTATGTGCTGTAATTAATTTAACCGTTTCTATTATGGATAAAGTTTGAACTTTTAATATATAGATCTATTCCAGTTCATAATAAATAGTAATTATATGGAAAGAAACATATTTTAATTATATTAAAAAAATAGAGAAATTGTATTTTTTTTTGTCATCGTTTTTGTTATTCTTTTACAGTGAATTGTTAATAAATTCATGTAAAAAAATGAGATTACAATGAGATAAATTTATTTATTATAAAGTATAATTATAAAAATAGACAGTTTAAACTGAGAATAAAATTATAAAACCTGGTTAAAGCTCAGTGCAATGTATTTTATTTAGTTCTTCAAAGAAAAAGCTATGATCAGATGAACTTTCCGTCTTTACTTTTGTTGCAAAAGCCAGCTGTGTTGTTTTAATATCCTTAGGTGCTTTCATATTCACGTTGTGTTTAATCTGCACAAACAACCAACCAAATTAGTGAAAAGAATTGAGAACGAAAGAAAAGAATGGTGTGGCTGACGATTCATCCACTTAGTTTTGGCATGTCACCACCACTCTTTCCTTTTATATTCTGCATAAAAACTGATGGCTCAATAGTTTTTTCCTCAACTTCATTTGATGAAGAATTAATTGAAGACCTGGTTTTCTTATGATATCCTCTAGATTTGGTCCAACAAACTTAAGAATTGGAGTATTTAATACAAGTGTCTCTCCGGTATAAATTCAATTTTGAATTGTCAAATTTGAATGTGTTCGACTCAAACTTATGACGCTAATTCTTCTTCTTGAATGTGTTCGACTCAAACTTAGGGATATGTCATCATTCTCACTCCTCAATGCTTCTATTTACCAAACATGTTGTCTGCACTTTAAATTCTACATTAAAAAACACACCATCATGCAATCACAGTCACACTCACCACATCATCCACCATTATCGGAATTCCACCACCATCACCAAACCTACACCACTCTTCTACGTACCATCACAAGGTAAAGCACAAACAAACAAAACCGTTCCCTCCCTCTTGCCAACTAATTCTGCACATTCTTTTTACTAGTGAATGCAACAGTAAAATCACTATCAAACACCACCAAAGATGACACATGTTCACACCTACCTCCATAAAATCAATGGTACGTACAGCTTTTCCATTTAAGAATATTAATGACCAATGTGCATGTCTTTTTGGGTGATAATAACTTAATTATCTTGCAGTCTCTCATTTTTATTCAGTGAATCAACTTTAAATGAAACATTACAAGACATGTCGATAATCTTAATAATGAAACATCACAGGACAACATGTCGATAATCTTAATAATGCTATGCAGAAATATAATAAATAATAGTAAAAGTGTAATAATAATAATGTCTTTGTAGTGAAGGTTAGTTATAGTTATGTGAAATATATGGTTTATTCTTTCTCATTGCCATATATAATGGTTTAGGAATTTTCATTCCGAAATTCATTGGAGCAGATCTTTGAATGAAGTAACTGTAGTGACTAGTCGTTTCAATTGACCTTTTTGGCCCCGTTCACCGAAAGCAAAAATTTCTGGAGAATCTGCTACAAAGTTTCCGATTCCCACACGGAACTAACTCGCTGTTAAACAACAACACGGAAGCGTGGTTATTAATTAATCTGTTAGAAAGAAACAAGACATTATTAAAAAGGTGTAAGAGAGAGTCTCTTTCTCTCTCTTCGTTGTAATAGCATATGCTGCTACGCTTAGCCTACTCGTCACCATAATTCGTAGTCGCTGGTGATTGTCGTTTCAGCTTTTCTCTAGATCGCAATTGGGGTTGACAAACGAGTGCGTCACGTCACCATCGAATTCAGAAACCACCCGGGTGGGGAATTTTGTGTATTTTCCCATTGGCTGTCTTTTGTTGTCTACAAAATTTGATTTTCAGTGCGACCCCACTGCAACGCCAGCATCCTTATTCTCTCTTTCTTCGTCTAATGTGTTGTTGAAATAAACCTCTTTCTCTTTGTTTGCACGTCCATTTGGTTCTCCACATTCGCTGTATTCTGAGATGCCCCTTCTCTTCTATTCGGCTACTGGTTGCTCTCAATCCGTTTCTTCTTCATTAACGCACTGTTTTCAATAATGGGTGTCTCACGATATTTCCATGACGTTCTAGGATTGTCCGTGTTGGAACTTACGACAATCTGCGTGAACCTGACTTTTGTTCTTTTGTTTCTCTTTGTTGTCTCGGTGAGGCGTGCTATTGTGTACCAGGGTGGATTGCGATTTTGTAAGAATGGGAACAGCGGCAATGCCAGCCCAATCTGTAGTGTCATTGATGAAGAAACGCGTGGTGTTAGAATCAGTTTGGTGTTCAAGTTGTCAGTGGTGTCTTGTTTCTATATTTTGTTTGTGCATGTTTTGGCCTTGGGGTTCGAAGGGTGTGCTTTAGTTTCGGGTGAGGCTGACGTGGATTTGTCTCTTCTCTCTGTGCCTGCTGCACAAGGTTTGGCTTGGTTTGTGTGGAGCTTCTCGGTCTTGCATTGCAAGTTCAAGGGGTCAGAGAGGTTTCCAGTTTTGTTGAGAGTTTGGTGGTTTTTGTCCTTTGTTATTTGCTTGTGTACTTTGTATGTTGATGGAAGAGGGTTTTGGGAGGATGGTTCTCAACATCTATGTTCTCGTGCTGTCTCAAATGTTGCTGTCACTCCACCTCTTGCATTTTTGTTTGTGGTTGCAGTCAGGGGTGACACTGGTATAAGAGTTTGTCGGAACTCTGATCTTCAAGAGCCATTGCTTGTTGAGGAGGAACCCGGGTGTCTCAGGGTTACTCCTTATAGAGATGCTGGAATTTTCAGTTTGGTCACTCTTTCTTGGCTGAATCCACTTCTTTCAATTGGTGCTAAGAGACCACTTGAGCTTAAGGACATTCCGCTTGTTGCACCAAGAGACAGAGCCAAGACTAGTTATAAGATTCTGAATTCTAATTGGGAGAGATTGAAGGCTGAAAATGACAATCCCTCTAAGCAGCCTTCTTTGGCTTGGGCGATTCTCAAGTCATTCTGGAAAGAGGCAGCTTTGAATGCTATCTTTGCTGGTTTGAATACTTTGGTGTCATATGTAGGTCCGTACATGATAAGTTACTTTGTGGATTACTTGGGTGGCAAGGAGACCTTCCCCCATGAGGGATATACCCTTGCTGGTATATTTTTTGTGGCGAAGCTTGTGGAGACTGTGACAACTAGGCAGTGGTATCTAGGAGTGGATATCTTGGGCATGCATGTTAGGTCAGCCCTAACTGCTATGGTATATAGAAAGGGACTCAGACTCTCAAGCTCTGCCAAGCAAAGTCACACAAGTGGAGAGATTGTCAACTACATGGCTGTTGATGTTCAGAGGGTCGGGGACTTCTCTTGGTACCTTCATGATATGTGGATGCTTCCTCTGCAGATTGTTCTTGCCCTTTTTATTCTGTATAAGAATGTCGGAATTGCTTCTATCGCAACATTGATTGCTACAATCGTTTCCATTGTTGTCACGGTTCCTGTGGCTAGGATACAAGAAGATTATCAGGACAAATTGATGGCTGCCAAGGATGAAAGGATGAGAAAGACATCAGAGTGTCTTAGGAATATGAGGATTCTCAAGCTCCAAGCTTGGGAGGACAGATACCGATTGAAGTTGGAGGAAATGCGTGGAGTAGAGTACAAGTGGCTAAGGAAAGCACTTTACTCTCAGGCTTTCATAACTTTCATGTTCTGGAGCTCCCCTATATTTGTTTCAGCTGTCACTTTTGCTACTTGCATATTGTTGGGGGGGCAGTTGACTGCAGGTGGCGTTCTCTCTGCTCTAGCTACTTTCAGAATTCTCCAAGAACCTCTGAGGAATTTTCCTGACTTGGTGTCAACCATGGCTCAGACAAAAGTTTCTATTGATCGCATATCTACTTTCCTTCAGGATGAAGAACTGCAGGAAGATGCGACTATCATCATGCCGCGTGGCCTTTCTAACTTGGCCGTAGAAATCAGGGATGGTGTCTTCTGCTGGGACTCTTCTTTGCCTAGGCCTACTCTATCAGGAATACGTATGAAAGTGGAAAAGGGGATGAGCGTGGCTGTTTGTGGCATGGTCGGTTCTGGGAAGTCAAGTTTTCTTTCTTGCATTCTTGGAGAGATTCCCAAGCTGTCTGGTGAAGTACGTTATTCCTAAGGATAGAATAATATTTTAAATCTTTATTTATATTTATGCATCGCTATTTGTCTATTTGAAATACTCTTGCTGTTTATGTCCGGTTTACCTGATGAATTGGATGATCCTGCAGGTAAAAGTGTGTGGTTCTGTTGCATACGTCCCCCAATCTGCTTGGATTCAATCAGGAAATATAGAAGAAAATATCCTGTTTGGCTCCCCAATGGATAAAGCAAAGTACAAGAATGTTCTGCATGCTTGTTCACTGAAAAAGGATCTAGAGCTTTTCTCACATGGAGACCAGACAATCATTGGTGACAGAGGTATAAATTTGAGCGGTGGCCAGAAGCAGCGCGTTCAGCTTGCACGAGCACTCTACCAAGATGCTGATATTTACCTCCTTGATGATCCCTTCAGTGCAGTTGATGCCCACACTGGATCGGAATTATTTAGGGTTAGTTTTCTTAAGTTTGGAGTTAATGATGCTGTTTAAATGATGTTTTGGGCAGACAGTTTAAATGTTTTTGATTTGGCTTAATCTATTTGTCGTGTAACTGCAGGAGTATGTATTGACAGCACTAGCAAATAAGACAGTTATTTTTGTGACTCATCAAGTTGAATTTCTCCCTTCTGCTGATATGATACTGGTATGGCCGTATTTGTCTGTCTTGCACATTCATGCATTTATTCAGTAAAAGACCTGGATGATGTTTATATTTCATTTCAGGTGTTTTTGTTTTTAATCATTTTAAAAGTACATTTCAACTTTGCTCTCTATTGTTTCCCCTGATGGATTTTTTTCTCCCCCCATATCCTGGTCGGCTCTTAATTTTTTTCTTTTTATATTACAATCTGGTATTTCATAATACCTTCACTGTTTTGAATTATGGTTCTTATTTCCTTTACTGTATTCAATATTCTAAAAAAAAAATAGAACAATATTAGGGGAGGGAGGCATGAAAGAGTTCCATTATCAAACAAGCAGCTTCACTCGATTCTGTGCACAGATAAAATTTCATATAGATGTAATAACCTTCCTCTCGCCTTGCTTTTACAGCTTGTTTGGTAAATCATTGATTGATCCCTAGTCTCTATTTGTCAAATTGTGTAATTTACCTTTACCTATAAATTTATTTTATTCTTCCAAGAATTCTCTTTTAGTTCTCTTTCTCACTTTATTTTTTCAATCTTTAAGGTTCTTAAAGAAGGTCATATCATACAGGCAGGAAAATATGATGATCTTTTACAAGCAGGAACAGATTTCAAAACTCTAGTTTCGGCTCACCATGAAGCAATAGAGGCCATGGATATTCCTAATCACTCAGTCGATTCAGATGAAAATGTACCTTTGCAGGAATCTATTATGAACAGTAAGACATCCATTTCTTCTGCAAATGATATTTACAGTTTTGCAAAGGAAGTTCAACAGGGATCATCGGATCAGAAAGTAATTAAGGAGAAGAAGAAAGCAAAACGCTCAAGGAAAAAACAGCTTGTTCAGGAAGAGGAGAGGGTTAGAGGTAGAGTCAGCATGATGGTCTACTGGTCGTACATGGCTGCAGCATATAAAGGTTTATTGATTCCCCTCATAATCATGGCACAAACATTATTTCAGTTCCTCCAGATTGCTAGTAATTGGTGGATGGCTTGGGCAAATCCTCAAAATGACGGAGACCAGCCCAAAGTAACACCTACTGTTCTTCTTCTTGTGTACATGGCCCTCGCTTTTGGGAGCTCATGGTTTATTTTTGTAAGGGCTGTTCTCGTGGCTACATTTGGTCTAGCAGCTGCACAGAAGCTTTTTTTCAACATGCTTAGAAGCATTTTCCATGCACCAATGTCTTTCTTTGACTCTACACCAGCTGGGAGGATCTTGAATCGTGTAAGTTCTATTATTTATCCCCTTCACCTTGTGTTTTTGTTATTGTCTCTTTGTGTGTGGTGTGCATCATATAATGCGCTATTTGTATCCACCAGGTTTCAATTGATCAAAGTGTGGTAGATCTTGACATTCCATTTAGACTTGGAGGGTTTGCTTCATCAACAATACAGCTTATTGGCATTATAGCTGTAATGACAGATGTTACATGGCAAGTTTTGCTCCTTGTAGTCCCAATAGCTATTATTTGTTTGTGGATGCAGGTAATTAGAAATCGTCTTACGTTTTTAATCTTTAAAACTGCTTTCTTAAAAGAAACAGAAGAAAGTTGTGCTCTTAAGCCAAAATTGAAGTCATGAAAGATAGAATAAGGTCCATTTATTTGAGAAATATCAATTCATCTCTTTTTGGGAACAAATTATTCAAGGGAAAGGAGAAGAAGACACAGTGACAAAGGACTATAAATCCTTCATTAATACATTGCATCTTTTCTTATTTGTCTACTACCCTGAGTTGTGATTAAATGAAAATTTTGACCATCAATTAATTCCTTGCAGAAATACTACATGGCTTCCTCAAGGGAGCTGGTACGTATTGTGAGCATCCAGAAATCTCCAATTATACATCTTTTTGGTGAATCAATTGCGGGAGCAGCCACCATTAGAGGGTTTGGACAAGAAAAAAGGTTCATGAAGAGGAATCTCTATCTTCTGGATTGTTTTGCACGACCATTCTTCTGTAGTCTTGCAGCTATTGAGTGGCTCTGCCTGCGCATGGAATTACTTTCAACCTTTGCATTTGCTTTCTGCCTGGTATTACTTGTTAGCCTTCCCCATGGAAGTATTGATCCCAGTGAGTATTTCATTCTGATTACTTGTTTTGTGTCCCTATTTTCACAAGTGATTTTGTCTATTCCTGGTATTACTTGCAAAGTGTGATAGGAAAGGGCACAAGTTATGGTTTGAGATCATGCAGAATGCAATAATTGATAACATCTGTTACTAATCACTGATACTTTTCTTTGAAGGCATGGCTGGACTTGCTGTGACGTATGGCCTGAATTTAAATGCACGTCTATCAAGATGGATACTCAGTTTTTGCAAACTAGAAAATAAAATTATATCCATTGAAAGAATTTATCAGTACAGCCAAGTTCCTACTGAAGCGCCAGCAGTTATTGAGGATTCTCGCCTTCCATCCTCATGGCCAGAGAATGGGACAATCCAATTAATTGATCTGAAGGTACCATGCTCAGCTTCACATTAAGAATTTTTTTGTTTTCCCAAAGAAGGCTTATTCTATTTTGTCTTTAATTTCTTCTTATGAAATTTTGTTTTCTTTTTATCCTTTTGTCTATTTATAGTTGAAATTATTGCAAGTTGCACACATTTTAGCATCTAAACCATGCTCTTAGCAATGTTACATGCACCAAAGGTTTTATAATGATTTTTCTACTGCAATTATCTCTCTCTCATGATGATGGATCTCCTTTTGAAGGTTCGTTACAAGGAAAATCTTCCTGTGGTGCTTCATGGAGTATCCTGCACATTTCCTGGTGGGAAGAAGATTGGAATAGTTGGTCGTACTGGCAGTGGCAAATCTACGTTGATTCAAGCACTATTTCGTTTGGTTGAACCAGAAGCAGGGAGTATCTTCATAGACAACATTAATATTTCAGCTATTGGCCTTCATGAACTTAGAAGCCATTTGAGTATCATACCACAAGATCCAACCTTATTTGAAGGCACTATTCGAGGAAATCTCGATCCACTTGAAGAGCACTCTGATAAAGAGATTTGGGAGGTATGTATTACTTGAATAATTATAATTTTTTAGAATTGCACAGTAAAAAATAAATCCTATTGCATTTGGGTTTCAAATGTGTACGTATGGTTTGAGATAGATATTAAATTGTTTTTTATAGAGAAAATGAGTACTATTATTACTAAAGTAGGAGTAGGACTGTTGGAGGTTACCTCTGCTTAATTGCTTTGAGTTTACCTTTTCACAGGCCCTAGATAAGTCTCAACTTGGTGAGATCATCCGTGAAACAGGGCCCAAGCTTGATATGCCAGGTAGGACCTCAACAACTGGAATATGCCTTTGTATCTTTTCTTTCCATACCCAATAAGAGTGACAGGAAAGGTTGTTTGGAATCACAAGTTGCTATGTTAAGAATTTTTTTTAAATCTGCAGTGCTGGAAAATGGAGATAATTGGAGTGTAGGGCAGCGGCAACTTGTTTCTTTGGGTCGAGCTCTGCTGAAGCAATCAAAGATACTTGTACTTGATGAAGCAACTGCATCAGTCGATACTGCTACTGATAATCTTATACAGAAGATTATTAGAAGGGAGTTTAGAGATTGCACTGTCTGCACTATTGCACATCGTATTCCTACTGTTATTGACAGTGATCTGGTGCTGGTACTCAGTGATGGTGCGTATATTGCAGCTTTGGGAAATGGTTCGAATAAAGTAGCTTTCACATGCCAACTAAATGAAGTAACTTGCAATCATTAAAAATAATTGACATCAATCGCAGATTCTGATTTGAAAACGCTATATCTAGTTATATTGTTTGTTCTAGATTAACTTAGGCTCAGTTTGAATAAAAGTTGTAAAAAGAATACTTATAGGAGGATAAAATAAGAAAGTAAAATGAATTAAATGTCTCTTGAGAGTTAAACAACATGTTTGTCTCAAATTTTATGTAGTTTTTTCTCATCTAACTCCTTGGTTCTTTAGTCAACAACGTACCCCAAAATGATCTATGTTGCCACATTTCTTTGCTCACTACTGATTGCTGCTAAATTAACTGTTAGGGTGCAACATGAATACATATGATTCTTTTTCTGAACCCCCTTTTGTTGTACGGCACAAGAAGGAAATAAAACTCAAATGAGTTATAATATTGAGATATTGGGATTGTTGGATTGGTCTTGATTTTTATGGTTCAAATTTGGTGCTTATGAAGTCAAATTTGACATTTTACAGGTCGAGTTGCAGAGTTTGACACTCCACCAAGGCTATTAGAGAACAAGTCATCTATGTTTTTGAAGTTGGTGACTGAGTATTCATCACGGTCAAGTGGCATACCAGACCTTTAAACCAGATGAATATGCATCAAAACCTTCAATGTTGGAGGTGGAAAGAACTCAAGAACCTTCAGTGTCAGTGGCAGCACGAGCACTAGACATTTCAAATGTTGAAACAATATTGATGCCTCAGTTGCTGCCACTGCTGCATTCAGCACACACCGAGACATAAAGTGAGCAGATACACATTAGTCCTTACGGATCAAGCACTCTCCAGTGGGAGGAACTGAGTTTCCAGATTGAAAGCACCGTTAGTTGATTCAACTCCTTGACTTGGACAACATTGAGGATCCATGCATGATTGGCTTAGTTGTATAATACAGAATAAGATGATTGGTCTTTCAGGAAAGAAAACATGGCCGTCTGAATTGGTTTCAAATTTGAATAATGTTGAATAACACGCAGTTTTGAGAATGAGGCAGTAGGCTTTTGCACGCTTAGAAAAGTGTAGAGTCGGAACCAGTCTTTTGTATTACACTTTTTCTTGTTTATTTCAGAATTATTTTAGGCGATTCATTGCTGAAATTTTCCCCTTACCTTGGCTCCTTCCATTTTGCTATTTGGTTATGTTAGGAAATTAAATGTTTATGTAAGAAGGAAGAAAAGAAGTAGTTAGTTGGTTGGTTAGGAGGTCTGGATGTTATAGTCTTCCTAATGGCCAGATTATATATAGGTGGGTTTCGCTGTCATGGGAATGTTATGTTTTTGTTTGAGAAGATGGACATGATTTCTAGTGTCTTGTGTTAAGGGGAGGAAAGGTGTTCTTTGGTAAACTCCACAGTAGCGTTAAACAAGAGTTTGGAGGGAGGGAAGGAAAGGAGTTCAGTCTTTGAAATATAGACGGCAATATGGAAAAATTGTGGAGTGGAAGAATATCTGCAGGAATTTGAGATGTTGATATCACATATTGTTGATATGTCAGAAGAACAACTACTTGGGTGTTTTTTTACGGGGTTGCAGAGTGGGATTTGAAGTCAAATCCATCCACATGATCGAAGGACTTGATGAGCGCTATGGAGAGTGCAAGAGATGTGGAAGATTTGTTTAAAGAAAGAAGATCAGGTAGAGGGAGTGACTACCGAATTAGCCATTCTAATTCCCGATATCAAGGATGATAGAGGATTAAAAGTATACGTAAGAAAGAATAAAGGCGAGAAGTAGAGAAGTCGGTTAGAGGAATAAGAGAGTATAAATAAAGAGTTTGTTGAAAAGAACGGGGATTATTCTGTATTGATTGTTTAGTTTAGTTTACTAGAACTTAGTTTAGTGGAGGGAGGTTAGGCTTCCTTGATTGTTGTGGGGACATTGTATTCTTCCCTTTCACGGAATAAGAAGGGGTTATTCATTGTGTTGAGTTTGTTCTGTGTGAACTACTTGTTTTCTTGACTTCTTGATTAAAGAAGTCTATCAATATTGGTTTGACCTGTCGGTTCGCAATCGAAGGAGAGATGAGATGGAGAATATGGTGAGTGCATTGGAGGGGAGGTTTGATGCCATGGAAGCGACGTTAGAGGAATTCCGAGCAGAGATGCGAGGGATGGCTCGAGACGTGGGTCGTGTCCTTGGGAGAAGAGTAAGGAACCAGGGGAGGAGTTATGAAGGGAGTTGTGGTTCCGATAATGGAGGTCGGGATAAGGATGAGGAAGAATCGGAGGATGAAGCAGAGGAAAAGCATGGTGACATTCAAAGGAGTTGGATGAAGAAAGTGGAATTACCCACTTTCGAAGGTACCGATTCGATGGGATGGATCGCTAAGGCGGAGATGTTTTTTGAATTACAGAACATGACAAAAAGGGAGAAGATGAAGCTGGTGTACATTTGTATGGAAGGGGGAGCGAATTATTGGTTCCGCTTCTGGCGGAAGAAAGTTAAGAACCCTACCTGGGCGACACTGACGGAGGCGATGGTAAAGAGATTTGGAGGTAGGCATCGGGGAACGATCTTCGAAAAATTGGCGACGGTGTGACAAAGAGGATTGGTGGAGGAATATGTGCAGGAATTCGAAGTTCTAGTGGCTCAGGCAATGAGCGTGACGAAGGAACAACTACTTGGGTATTTCTTTGCGGAACTACAAGAAGGATTGAGGGACCTCGTTAGGCCTTACGATCCACGTGATCTGTTAACCGCAATGGAAAGGGCTCGGGACGTGGAGCAATCGGGATTGGTGGCGAGGATGTCCGGTGGTGGTGGGGTGAGTAAAGGAGGATCGACGTGGGGGAGATATGCGGCCAGTGTGAGCATGGTAGCTAGAACAAAGACCTATCACAGGTCATCAGAGTAGCACAAGAGTAGCGGCGAAGGTCTTGGTCAAAAGAAAGAAGTGACGTCCAAGACCGTCGGTTCAAAAGTTGAAAGCACTTCAGGCGGTGGCGGGCCGAATAACGGAGTGCGAACGCTGCCATATCGGGAATACCTCAAGAGGAGAGATGAAGATCGTTATTTTCACTGTGGGGGTCCTTATAGCCCTGGGCATCGTTGCACGGAGAGGAGTTTTAAGGTGATCATCATGGGGCAGACGACGACGAAGAAGATGAGGTGGAGGCAGAAGAGGAGGTGAAACATCGATGCATGGAATTTTCGGTGTATTCGATTGGGGCAATAACTCAATCCAACACCATGAAATTGTTTGGGTGGATTCGAGATCAAAGGGTAGTCGTGCTCATCGGTAGCGGAGCGAGCCATAACTTCATTTCGACAAGTTTGGTGGAGGAGTTGGGTTTAGAGAATGAGGAGACGACGCCTTATCGCGTTTGCCTAGGGACGACCAAAGAAAGGAAACGCGAGGTCGTTGCATAGGAATTTCTTTGATACTGGAGGGGGTTGAGATTAAAGAGAATTTTTATCTTTTTAAACTAGGGGGAGTCAACGTCGTGCTGTGAGTAGAGTGGTTGGCCACCTTGGGGAAAATTAGAGTGGACTGGAAGCAAATGACCATGAAGTATGGGATGACAGAAGGAGAAGTAGTGATAAGGGATGATAGCAGATCTTTGATGAAGGTCATCAATCCCGAGGCGTTGCAGAAGGAGACAGGGATTGAGACTCTGGCGGCGGTGTGGGGTCTGTATCAGTCTGAAACAGCAGGGGAAAACCCAGGAGCAAAGGGATTAAACCCCATGCAAGAAGCAAATCTGGAGAAGATCTTAGGGGAGTTTGAGAGGGTGTTTGAGGTGTCACAAGGACTTCCTCCTGTCAAAAAAGTGGACCATCAGATAACCCTTAAAGAAGGTACTGAACCAGTGAACGTGAGACCATATAGGTATCCTCACCTAATGAAGGCAAAAATAGAAAAACAGGTTCAGGAGATGTTGGGCCTGGGTATTATTAGGCCCAATAACAACCCATTTTCCAGTCCAGTAATTCTGGTTAAAAAATAATTGGATCTGGCGTTTTTGTGTAAATTACATAGCCTTAAACAGAGTAAATATCCCCAATAAATATCCAATTCTTGTAATTGAAGAGCTTCTAGAGGAATTATACGGTGCAACTTATTTTTCTAAGGTGGATCTCAAATCGGGATACCATCAAATAAGGATGGAGGAGGAAGATATACCCAAAACAACCTTTAGAACGCATTTAGGACATTTTGAGTACTTAGTAATGCCCTTTGGCCTCACGAATGCTCCGGCCACCTTTCAAGACATGATGAATTCGTTGTTGAGACCGTTCTTAAGGAAGAGTGTGTTGGTATTCATTGATGATATCTTGGTGTACAGTAAGTCGTGGGGGGATCACGAGAAACACCTTAGACAAGTGCTGGAAGTGTTGGAACAACACCAGTTGTTTGCCAACAAGAAAAAATGTGAGTTTGTCAAGAGGCAGATTCGGTATTTGGGACACATGATCTCAGAACAGGGAGTGGAGATGGATAGAGATAAAGTTTCTACAGGGACTGAATGGTCGACACCCTATTGCATTAAAGAGTTAAAGGGGTTTTTTGGGCTCATTGGATATTATAGGAGATTTGTAAGGAATTATGGGAAAATTGCCCGACCCCTCACGGATCTTTTGAAGAAGGGAAAGTTTGAGTGGACAATCGCAGGAGAAGAAGCCATGCAAGATCTTAAAAAGACAGAGACCATTGCCCTTGTTCTGGCTCTGCTACATTTTTCACAACCTTTCCAAGTTGAATGTGATGCTTTGGGGAAGGGAATAAGAGCTGTGTTGTCACAGAATAGGAGACCTATTGCTTATTACAGCAAGGCATTATCAGAGAGTTCGTTGGGGAAGTCAATATATGAGAAGGAATTAATGGCTCTAGTGTTAGCTATTCAATAATGGTGCCCCTATTTGCTGGGAAAAAAATTCAGCGTCTATACAAACCAAAAGAGTTTGAAATATTTACTGGAGCAGCGCATAACGACCCAAAACCAGCAAAATTGGTTGGCAAAACTCATAGGACATGAGTTTGATATACATTATAGGACGGGGGCATCTAACAAAGTTGTTGATGGGTTATCCAGGAAGGGAGAAGAAAGGGAAGAAGGGGACATGACCCTACTGGTGATAACTAGGCCCTATTGGCCTGACTTCCAGGAAATAATAGACGAAGTGGAGAAAGACATTGGGTTAAAGAAAATAATGGAGGAAGTGAAGAAAGACCCTGATTCACACCCTGCTTATACATTGGAGAATGGGAGGCTCCATTATAAGGGAAGGTTGGTGCTTTCAGCAACGTCATAATGAATATCGAGGATTCTAGCAGAGTTCCATGATACTACTATAGGGGGACATTCGGGGGTGTATAGAACCTATAGAAGAATTGGTCAGGCCTTTCACTGGACGAGCATGAAGAAAAGGGTGACCGACTATGTAGCCTTTTGTTTGATCTGCTAACAACATAAATATATGGCGTCATCTCCGCATGGACTTTTGCAGCCATTACCTATTCGAAAGGCGATTTGGGAAGAAGTGAGTATGGATTTTGTGGTCAAATTGCCAAAATCTCAAGGTTTTGAATCAATAATGGTGGTGGTGGACAGACTGAGTAAGTATGGGCATTTCATACCCATAAAACATCCTCATACACCCAGGATAATTGCAGAGATTTTTGTATAGGAAGTAGTGCGTCTGCATGGAATTCCCATATCAATTGTTAACGATCGGGACCCCACGTTTATCATTATATTATGGAAGGAAATGTTTAAAATACAGGGTACCCAATTAAAAATGAGTACGGCATACCACCCAGAAATGGACGGGTAGACAGAGGTTTTGAATAGTGATAACGGTTGAAAATACCGTTATCTGTAATCTAATTTTGATACTAAATGCACCCTTTTCTACTTAGAAACTTGCTTGAAATCATGTTTTTCTGTTAAGTTGTGTGAATAAGAGAGTTGAGGTTGAACTTGATGATTTTATTACTAAATTCCCTTGTTTTGGCAGGAAATGAGATAATATGGAAGCAGAGCTGAAGTGCCAAGTAGATGGAGCTCAGAAAAACCTGGAAAAGCACCAGAGAGGAGGAACGCATGAAGCTTAAGCGCCCTTTCAGGAGCCCTCGGCGCCAGAGCCTACCACACCACACCTAGACGCCTTTTTTGGAGCGTTGAGCGCCACTTTCCAAATACCACGCCTGCTTGCCCTTTTAGTGAAGCTGAGCGCCAGTTCCAACACCGCACACTACCCGGGCGCCCTAAGTGGGGCGCTGAGCGCTAGTGAGACAGGCATGGGCTTTGTTTCTGTGTTGATTTTTCCGTATTTAAAGGACCCAAACGTCCTGGGTTTTATATCTGTTCGTAGAGGAGGCACAACAACACACTCTTTCACTCTCTGGAGGCAGATTTGGATGCGGGACCTTCCATCTTCAACTTTTAGGGTTTCTCTATCTCATTCTTCTCCATTGTACATCTAGTTTCACCATGACGATGGTGAACTAACTTTTATTTGTTGTTGGGGGATGATGTAATCCTGTGAACTCTCATGTATTTGAATTGATTCTTAATAATATATGTTTCTTCATTAACTGTTAGGGTAATTCTTCTGTGATCGATGCTTGCTTTGTTTAACTCATTCATAGCATGATGTATGAATTGCATGAGTGTCGGAAGGTTCCTTACAATTCAGGTTCTTGTAGAATTATTCCCATGAGCAGTATTTCTCAAGGATGGGGGTATGAGTCTTAGTCATCTGAAGCTCCTAATCTAAATGCAGAATTGATTATTAGGGATGCAAGGAATTGTGACCTAGTAATTAAGGATAGGCTTTCTTCGCCAAAGGATCGAGTTTTAAGTAATTTAGTGAGTGACGTTGACTTTAATGAAAGAAGAAGAATTCTTATATACATGGGAGTAAATTTGGTGAAATCTAACCCCAACAACATACTCATCTCATATTACAAACATCATCCATTCATCGTTGTGCTACTCTTCAATTGATTAAATTATATTCATATTTAATTTTCTGTATTCGCATTTGAAACCAATGATCTCGTTCTTTTTAAGTCTTAATTAATCAGGTTATCACACGATTGTCTAGTGTCGAGAGTCTCTTGGGACACAATACTTGGTCTTACCATTTTATATTACTTGTACGATCCGGTACACTTGCCGGTGACCCAAAAAATAGAATATTGGAGACCTACTTGAGGTGTTTTTGTTTAGAACAACCCAAGTCTTGGAGCAATGTGTTGCCATGGGCTGAATACTGGTATAATACCAGTTATCAAGGGGCTTCGAAGTGTACTCCATTTGAATTGGTTTTTGGAATAAAGCCCTATGTATTAACCAAGTTTATCCCAGTAGAAACGGTGGTGGAGGCTATGGCGTAGGATTTACAGACGCGGGATTAGGCTATCACACAGCTGCAATATCATTTGACCAGAGCCTAGGAGCGGATGGTCCAATATGCAAACAGGAAGAGGAGGGAGTCTAGCATAAAAGAAGGGGATTAGGTCTTTCTAAAAATAAGGCCCCATAGGAAAGTATCTATGCTGGTCAAGTTGCATCCCAAACTATTTGTCAGATATTATGGTCCTTTTTTGGTGGAAAAACAAGTGGGTCTAGTGGCTTTCAAACTACAGTTGCCTGCTACTGCGAGGATACACCCGGTGTTTCATGTATCATAATTAAAGCTAGTTGTGAGGGAGCATAAGGTCGAAAGGGAGCTGCCAGTAGAACTGCAGGTGGACGGTCCACTATATAGACCTTTAAAAGTACTACAAAGATGAGGAACAAACCAACAAGGAGAGGAGACATCTCAGATCTTGGTCCAGTGGCAAGATGGAGGAACGGAAGGAGCGACTTGGGAGGATGAAGTGTTTATCAGGCAACAATTTCCTGATTTCAACCATGAGGATAAGGTTGTTGAAGAGGAGGGGGTATTGATATAGGATTAAAAGTATACATAAGAAAGAATAAAGGCGGGAAGTAGAGAAGTCAGTTAGGAGTCAGATAGAAGAATAGGAGAGTATAAATAAAGAGTTTGTTGAAAAGAGCGGGGATTATTCTGTGTTGATTGTTTTGTTTAGTTTACTGGAACTCGGTCTAGTGGAGGGAGGTTAGGCTTCCTTAATTGTTGTGGGGACATTATATTCTTCCTTTTCACAGAATAAGAAGAGGTTATTCATTGTGTTGAGTATGTTTTGTGTGAATTACTTGTTTTCTTGACTTCTTGATTAAAGAAGTCCATCAATATTGGTCCATCAAAATGGGGATGGTCATAAGAAGCAAACCAGTGGATGCTACAAGGATATAGAAATGCAATTGGAAGACCACATAGTGAAAGAAATACTTTTCTTGTTTCAGCTAGGTGGAGTGGATATGATTTTAGGAGTAACCTAGTTAATGTCATTGGGGAGGTTAAAGTCAAATGGAGAATCTTAACCATGTGCTTTAATGTAGCAGGGTAGCAAGTACATATAAGTGGAAATTATGCCCTCACAAAAAAGGTTGCAACACCGCTATGTTCAAAGAAACAAAGATTGAAGTGGTGACCTTGGTGTGGGAATTAAGGGAGATTACAAGGGAGAATGAAGAGGTATTGGGGAAAGTTTGTCTTTCAGACAACGTGATGAATTGGAAGGGGTCATATAGGGGTGTAACGACTTTTTTAAGAAGTTCTGTAACTACCCCTAAAGGAGATTGATCATTAAATACCCTTTAAGGTAGGTGCAAATTTGGTCAATGAAAGACCCTATAGATATCCACACTTGCTGAAATCATAAATAGAAAAAGCAAGTGTCTGAAATGCTCAGAACAAGAATAATCAAGCCTAGTAATAGCCCATACTCATGCCCGATGATTTTAGTCATATAGAAGGATGGGAGATAGAAGTTTTGCATTGATTATCAGGCTCTAAACAAGGCTATAATCCTTGATAAATTTCCTATACCTGTTATTGAGGAGATGCTAAACGAATTACATTAAGGTAAATATTTTTTCAAAGTTGACCTTAAAGCTAGGTATCACTAAATAAGGGTGGATAAGAAAGATATATAAATAAAATTATTTTTCGCACTTACCATGGGCATTATGAATTCTTGGTTATGCCCTTTGGGATAACATCTTTCAAACATCTTTAAAATGTGTTATGAACAATGTCTTACTCAGGTATTTAAGAAAACAACAAAACGTGGAAAGATCATATAATCCACTTGAAATAAGTGTCAGAAACATTGCAGCAGTAGAGATTCTTTGCGAATAATAAGAAATGTGAGTTTGGGAAGAAAGAAGTGAGATATTTAGGCCATGTGATCTCACATAAGGGTGTAGAGATGGATTCTAAGAAGCTGACAATTATTCATCAATGGCCAACACCTAACATATCATAGCCTTTAGAGGTTTTCTTGGCCTTATAAGGTATTACAGACGATTTATACAAGATTATGAGAAGATAGCTAGGCCTCTCAAGCATTTGTTGGAAAATGGAAGTTTTGAATGGAATGTGAAGAGAACTGGGCTATGAAGAATATAGAAAAAAAAGCCATGAAAACAACGTCTGTGTTGAACTAGATTTCAACCAACCTTTTTCTATTGAATGTGATGCACTAGGGACTAGGATAAGGTTTTTTTTTGTCCTAGAACAAGAAGCTCATAGCTTTTTTCAACAAAGCTTTGTTTGATATCTCACTTACTAAATCCATTTATGAGAAGGAGTTAATGGCTTTAGTGCTAACTATTCAAAATTGGTGACCATCTGTTAGGACAAAGATTTATAGTGTATACTGATTAGAAGAATCTAAGATACCTCTTTGGGTAATAGATAACAACTCAAAAACCAACAAAATTGGTTGGCCAAATTGTTGAGGTATGAGTTTGATATTGCATATAGGGCAAAGGCATCCAACAAGAAGGTTGATGCCCTGCCCAGGAGGTTAAGATGGGGTTGAGGAGGAAAAGGAACTACAGATCTTGTCTAAAACATTTTGACAAGATTTTCAAGCAATAATAGAAGAGGTAAAGGATAACGCTAGAAAATTATAGATGATTTAACAAAGAATCCTGGATTAGATGGTCATTATACTTTAGAGCATGGACACAAGCATCATAAAGGTAGATTGGTCATATCAAATATATCACCCTGGATCTTGAAGATCTTGGCATAATATCATAATATTCCTGTTTTAGTGGTCAGTGAAGTACATGGAAAAACAGGGAATGATGTAATTTAACCGTCTTGTCGAGGATTGAAAAGTTTAGTAAGTTGTTAAATGCTCGACTTTTAAAATTCAGTTCAAACTATAAGTTTTTTTTTCATAAATGCTTTTCAATCATTTAAATATATTTGCTGCAGTGTTTTGATAAAACTAGCTCTTAATAAAAGAAATTTGATGACAGGAGCTTTTGTAGTAGTTAAAGTAATGTGCAACTACAGGATTTATAAGAAAAGCATTTAGAAAGAATAAAACAATAAGCATATGTTGTTTTTATACTGATTCACTCCACCAAGCTACGTGCAGTCTCCTCTAACACCTTAGAGGGTTCCACTATAATCTTCAACAAGATTACAATTGAGTATTCTCACCACACCTAGTATCCCTAGTCACTCCAAGTAACCACTTTTACTCTAACTAGCATTAAATTTCACTCACTCCTGGTTGCGTACTCCTAGTTTTCACTAGACAAACTCGTCTAACTATTGTTTAATTCCACCAAGTTAAACGTCACTAAGTTTCACCCACTCTTGATTTTCATTAGACACACCCGTATAGCTATCGTTTAACTCCTCAAAGTTAAACATAAGTTGTTTTAATTCTCTTCAAAATTTACAATCAAAAGAATGTGTTGATAAGGGGACATAGACTCCACATATTGGTTTTTGATGATGAATGATTTAAAATGATTAGAAATGGTTTTAATCATTCTTGAACAACAAAATGGCATAAGAATTGTTTAAATCATTAAAATTTTAGTGCTAGATGTATTAATCCTTTCATGATTAATGAAATAGGCCTAAACAAATAAAAAATCTAGTTTTCTGGTGGTATTAATCGATTACATTAGTAATCTAATCTGTTCGATTAAGCTAGAACACTTAAAATGCAAAACAGAGCAAAACATTCTGTTATAATTGATTATATAAGTTACATAATCAATTAAAACAAAGAAAAAGACATAATTTGTTATACAGATAACATAATCTGTTAAAGAAGGCAAATGTACGAGAAACTAGGCATAGTGTTAATATAATCGATTATATAAGTTACATAATCGATTAAAACAGAAACAAATGTCTAATCCATTATGCTAGTAACCTTATATGTTAAGTTAGTTGAAAGAAGCAATTATAAGCATAAATGTCAATATAATCGATTATATAAGTGACATAATCGATAAAATAGGAGTAAAAGCCTAATTGATTACGATGTTAACATAATCGATTAAACTGCGACAAAATCTGGTTTTCTATATAAACCAAACTTGAGACATGACTCTTTAACGTTTTAATTGGCATATAATAACATTCTTTATGATTTTTTAGTACAAGTTTTCTCAAGAAGTATTCTTGGAGGATTTCAAGCTTCGTTGGTGATCAAGCAACCAAGAATTCATTCAAGATACATTGGGCTTCATATGTTTTGATATTTCTGCACAATAAAAGTGTGATCAAATCAAGTTCTTATACATTTGATTTCTTTTGATACCTATGTTGGGTAGGCCAGGTTTTAGAGTGAGTGTTTACTCTCTTGTATTTATAGAGATTGAGTGAATCATCTTTTTTGTTGATTGAGAATGGGTGTATCCTCTCTAGTATTGTTGTTTTTATATTTGAGTGGTGTGAGAATAGAAATTGAGAGCATCACTGTATTCATGTACTCAAATCTTGAATTAGTGGATTGCCCCCCAACTAAGGTTGTTGAGGGAAGACTAGATATAGGTTTGTGAAGAGCTGAACCAGTATAAATCTGTTTGTGTTTTGATCTTTCTCTCATCTTTCTTTACTTAGTTGATTCAAACGTCTTTGATTATTGATTTCAAGATTTCAAGATTCTTTAAAGATTTAAAAATCTTTTGAAATCCAATTCACCCTCTCTCTTGGCTTGAGATATAAGGGCTATCTTTCTAATAATTGACACCAGAGCTTGAGTTTTCGAAATTTAATCGATTAAAAAGATCCAAAATGGCCAATATATCTTAAACCTTTGGTGAAGGTGCATCCACAAATAGGCCACCTTTATTTGTCAAAGAAAACTATCCTTTTTCGAAAATTTGAATGAAGATATTCTTGGAATCAGTAGACAAAATTGTGTGAGATGTTGTGATCAATGGTCCCTATGAACCAACCAAGATTGAAAATGGGAAGACTAAACCCAAAGACTTCTCTGAATGGACAATTGAAGAAAATAAGTGTAGAAAATAGGACTGATTTTATTATTCTAAATCATAAAAAATACATTCTCATATCCTTTATTTGTAACAATCTAATTCTCCTAAAAAGGGAAATAGGGAAACTATGGAAACAAATAAAATAGAAGATTATACATCTATTTTCTCTAATTAGGAAGATTCTAAAGATATCTTCTCTAATTACAACACTCCCCCTCAAGTTGGTAAATGAATATCAATCATTCCCAACTTGCCTACAAGATCTTGAAATCTAACTGAAGGAAGCCCTTTTGTAAAAATATATATTATTTGAAGTTCTGTAGGAACATGAGTTGTAATCATAAAGCCTCTGTCAAGATTATCTTTGATGAAATGTCTGTCAATCTCAATGTGTTTGGTTATGTCATGTTGTAGTGGATTATGGGCTATGCTCATGACGGACTTATTGTTACAGTGTACTTGCACCGGGTTATCCACTTTGACTTTAAGATCATCCAAACTGATTTTCATTCAGAGTCCTTCACATATTCCTTGAGCAAGAGCTCGAAATTCAGCTTCTGCACTAGAACAGGATACTCTATATTTCTTTTTGCTTCTCCATGTTACCAAACTATCTCCAAGAAACACACAATACCCAGAAGTAGATTTTTTGTCAGTAATAGAACCTGCGTAGTCAGCATTAGTATATATCTTTATAGTCAATGTGTCTTCCCTTTTGAATAATAGCCCCTTTCCTGGACTTGACTTCAAGTATTGGAGAATTTTGTCAACTACTTGCATGTGTCTCTTTCTTGGGTCATGCATAAATTGGCTCATTACACTAAATGCATAAGCAATGTCTAGTCTTGTGTGTGATAGATAAATCAATTTTTCTACCAATCTCTGATATTGGGCCTTCTCTACAAGAGCACTTTCTTCACTTCCAATTCTATGATTTTGTTCTATAGGAACTGTTGAGATTCTACATCCTAGTTTTCCTATTTCTTTGAGGAGATCAAGTACATATTTTATTTGGGAGATGAAAATTCCGTTCTTGGAGTAGGCAACCTCTATTATAAGAAAATATTTGAGTTTTCCTAGGTATTTCATTTCAAATTGAGCTGTCAATTTATCTTTTAATGCCAATTTTTTTATTTCATCATCTCTTGTAATAATCATATCATCCACAAAGACAAGCAATATAGTGAGTTTACCTGTAGAAGAGTGCTTTATGAATAGAGTGTGATCTCCTTGGCTTTATCTGTATCCCAAGGAAACCATTGCTTTTGTAAATCTTCCAAATCATGCTCTAGGGGATTGCTTAAGCCCATACAATGCTTTCTTTAGGAAGCATACCTTGTTTCTTTCATTTTTCACTTCAAAGCATGGGGGAATCTCCATGTACATTCCTCTTCTAGATTTTTGTGAAGAACGGCATTCTTCACATCCAAATGGTGTAAGTCACATCCAAAATGAGCAGCCAAAGCGAGAATAACTCGAACTGTATTCATCTTTGCCACTGGGGAAAATGTCTCCTCATAGTCAATCCCATATGTTTGGGTATATCCTTTTGCCACCAATCTAGCCTTATATCTTTCTATTGTCCCATCTGCCTTATGTTTCACTATGAATATCCCTTTACACCTTACTACCTTCTTTTATCTTGGCTTATAAAAAATCTCCCAAGTTGAATTTCTTTCTAGTGCATTCATCTCTTCTTTCATGGCTTGATTGCAATGTTCAACTTTCATGGCCTCGTAGATTGAGGTAGTTATTTTTGTAGCATCAATGGCAGCAATAAAACTTTTGTACTTATCAGAGAGATTGTTAGTGCAAGCATACTGGGAAATAGGATATTTAACACATGATCTTCTTTCCTTTCTCAATGCAATAGGTAAATCCTCAATAATAGTTACCTCCTCCTCATTGATATCTTCAAGGATCCTCACCTCCGGATTAGACAATTTTTCTTGCTCTAGAGTCGAAATGGGTTGTTTTCTTCTTTCATATATTTTGCCAAAAAATGTGTCTTCTTCCTCTTCTTCCTCATTGTGGACTATGGTAACTTCATTGCTCAAGTCTTTGGCATCCTACAAAGACAAATATGGTAATGACAAGAAGGAGAGTTCATCCACTTCAAGTGCTTTCTCCCCATGAAGTGATGTACTGACATAAAAGGATTATGTTTCATGAAAGGAGATATCCATGGTGATAAAGACGTGATGACTCTGAGGATGATAACATTTGTACCCTTTTTTATTAGAAGGATACCCAATAAAGACACATTTAAGAGCTCTGGAATCTAATTTACCACGATTAGGATGATGAGAATGAACAAAAACAATACATCTAAAGAGTTGACTAGGTAGACTCATTATTAGGGGAGAAGAAGGAAGAAAAGACAATAGAGACTCTATAGGACTAATGTCATTTAAGATTCGAGTGGGTAACCTGTTGATGAGATATGTGACTGTTAACACAGCTTCTCCCCAGTAATTTTTTGGAATAGACATTTGAAAAATAAGAGCTCTAGTTACTTCAAGAAGATGACGATTCTTTCTTTTTGCAACCCCACTCTGTTGAGGGGTGTTAACACCGGTTAGTTCATGAACAATACCATTATGAGACAAAAAATTAAGAAATTCATGATTCACATATTCAGTACCATTATCAGATCTAATTCTTTTGATATTTTTTCCAAATTTATTTTGGACAAGACGGAAAAAATTAACAAAAATTTGAAAAACTTTAGATTTATTTTTCATAAGGTATGTCCACGTGACACGGGTATAATTGTCAAACATCAGAGTGAATTAAATCAAATGGTGAAATAATACTCTTTTTATCACTAACAAGATAAGATACATGATGGTGTTTTGATAATTGACCAATATCACAATTAAAAGACTCAACAGACTCTTTGGTAAACAAATGGGGAAACAAGGACTTGATAAAACTAAATGAAGGATGCCCAAGCCTTTGATAATGTAACCATATTTGGGAATTTGCCCACGTCTCAGAAGTAGCTTATTGACTCATGATTTTTGTGTTGCTTTGGTCATCAAAATCTAAAAAATACAACCCACTTTGCTCCTTAGCAGTTAAAATCGTCTTCCCCGTCGCAAGGTCCTGAACAACACAATAAGTTGGAAAAAATGTTCCTGAACAACCCACTTTTGAGTTTTTGCATAGAGATAAGATTATTAGTTAATTGAGGAACATGGAAAACATCCTTCAATACAATAGATGAGTCCAAAATTATATTCCTAGAGTCGCATAAAGGTATACCTTGACCATTCGCAACTGTAATACATTGTTCTTTATTTCTTTTACCATAAGTCGAAGGACACACTAAAAGGTGTCATATGATCAGTTGCACCCGAATCAAGGATCTAAATACCTTGAGACACATGACCAACAATATTGAGATAAATCTTATCTTTTATGGACAAAGTACATGATCCAGAAGGCTTATTCATTGATTCAATCATTGCTTTCATATCAAGATCTAGTGGTGGTTTTGATGAAAAAGTACTCTATAAATCATCCCATATTTTTTTTGCAGAAGAATGAAACATATAATTTCTACTTATCTTAGAAATCATGGATTGCCATATCCAAGTCATAATTAATGAATCTTCACTATCCCAAAATAGAAAAATGAGTGTCGTCTAGTCCTGGTCCTCCTCCATCGATGTGATCAAGTCTTGAACGACCCTTGAAAATCCTTTGAATAAATTGGCTCCATTGTAAGAAATTCTGACCATCCAACCGACAGGTACCCCCTATCTTTAGTAGGTCATTAGGACCCAAAGGAATAATTTTTACTTCAAAAATTCCGTAGAACGCAAACAAGAGGCTCTAGTTACCTTTTCTGAGATGATGATGGCGTGTGGGTCACACCGAAGAAAAAGGAGCAGAACTTAAAACTCACATCTAGTCAAATATAGGCCAAGCGGGTCATCACCGACCCTAGGAACAAACTCAGGAGGTTCCGGTGACTCTGTCTGTGGCGGCGGAGGAGAGCGGGTCTTGCCAGAGGTGGGTGCGTGGGCTACACGCGTCGTCGACGGTGGTGGCGTGTGGCGGCTTCTTCCCCGGAGCGACATCTAATGTTGTGGTCGTCGGTGTTGGGCGTGTTGGAAAACAGGTAGGCTTCATTTTACCACCAAGAGGGGGGTAAATTGGTGAGTTTTCAAAATCAGAGTCTTTTCACAATCTTTTACACAAAGCACAAAACTTTACAAAATTTCTTGAATCGCAAGTAATAGAAATTTAAGTGCAACGGAAAATCAAAATTGACTACGTGAAATGTAAAGTCGACTGAATGTAAAATAGTAGGGATAGATAATTCAAACGTAGGTTTTTATACTGGTTCGGCCTCAATGCCTACATCCAGTGTCCTTCCAATATCAGGAAGCAAAATGCACTATAATGGTCAAGGTTTTTACAACAAGGCTTTTATAGAGACTTTCACGTCAAAAATATAAAACACCTCTCTAACCCTCTAACCAAAATATAGGCAAACCACACAGCAAGACTTACAGCAAGATATCCCCTCTCCTGCAATCTGCAACCCACTTTGAACAATCCTCAAAGTGTACCAGACTCCATGACTCCAACCCCTGTAGTCACAACAGGTACAACAGCAATCACCACGGAATGCAAACTCGAATCTTGATCAACTAGAGAACACCTCAATTGTGCAGATTCTGATCAAGCATTAAGTGCAATATCAATCTCCTTTAGAAACTCTTCAAAGAAAGATCACAATCGTCTTCTTGATGAGTTTTTCGAGCTCTAAATCACAAAGAAACAATCTGAAACAATATGAAAATGTTAGATTTCCAAAAGTTCTCTAAAACAACTCAGGTCTCGTCTATTTATAGATTTCTATAAATCAGACGCTCCTGTAGTCGAATACCCTACTAATACAGTCGACTGTCCCTGACAGTTATAATAGATAAGTCAAATTAGTACCAGTCCAGTCAAAAAAATTTATTCCACATTCATTACAGTTGAGTTTCATTCAATGCTCAACTAACTTTTAAAAATACAGTCGTTACTGTTCATGAGCACAACAAAATTTCAAATCAAGCAACTAATACAGTCGAATGTGTGGCGCACACAGTCGACTTCGACACAACAGATCATTTTGAAATTCTTTTCAATGAAAAATCTCACATAACACTGTATTTGAAAATTTATGCATAATCACGAGCTTAATTCGACTTCCCCCACAATGAAGTCGACTTACAACTTGCAGTTTTGCCACACAATGTAAGTTCATAAAAGTGCATGTGGTTTTCCTTTTCCAAAACATATGTAATGCAATCACAACAGATGTCACATATATCAGAATAGTGAATATGCATTCATATATCATATTTCACACAAACATGTTCACCAAGATAATAATCAATATTAAAGATTGGAACATGTAACACATTACAATACATGTGTTATTAAAAATGTGTTGTCATCATCAAAATCCAGAGTGATATAGATATTGTGTTGTCAACAATCTCAACAGGGCGCACCTTTCTACCCTATCAACGACCCCAACCGGTGACAGCAGCGGCGGTGGTTGGACAACGGGGGCGGCACGACTATGTAGTGGAATGGAGCTCTAAGATTGGGAGCTCTGACACCATGTAGAAAATAGGACTAATTTTATTATTCTAAATCATAAAAATTACATTCTCATATCCTCTATTTGTAACAATCTAGTTCTCCTAAAAAGGGAAATAGGGAAACTAGGGAAACAAAATGAAATAGAAGATTATACATCTATTTTCTCTAATTAGGAAGATTCTGAAGATATCTTCTCTAATTACAACAATAACAGTGTTCATTATGATGTAAGGGCCAAGACAATTATTTCTTCTCCACTAACTATTGATGAATTCTATAGAATTTGTGTGTGAAACAGCCAAATAAATGTGGGACATTTTAGAGGCCACACACGAAGGGACAAATGAAGTAAAAAGGGCTAGGAAGAACTCATTGATTCAAAAGTATGAGATATTTAGAATGAAGAGTAGTGAGAGTATCTATGATATGCAGAAAAGGTTCACTCATATAGTAAATCCTCTTCTTGCTCTTGGAAAGACTTTTGATAAAGAGTTAAACATCAATATCTTAAAGATTCTAAATAGAAATTGACAACCTAAGGTTACAACCATATCAGAATCAAGAGATCTCACTACTATGAATATGGTTACATTGTTTGGAAAGTTAAAGGAACATGAAATTGAGTTAGGAAGGCTAAAAGAAGAAGAAGAAGGAGAGAAAAGGCACACCATTGCTCTCAAAACTACTGCAAGAAATTCCACCAAAACCAACTCAAGAAAGCATGATTCTGAGGATGATTAAGATGCTGAAAATTATGCTAGTGAAGCAATGAGTTTTATGGTAAAGAAATTCTCCAAATTTCTGAAGTTCAAAAATAAAGCTATCATTGATTTTGCAAGAAATAGAAGATCAAATAGAAGGAGAGAAAAATGTGTTATTGCACCTACTTGCTTTGAATGTGTCAAGGTTGGACACATTAAACCAGAATTTCCAGTGATAAAAATGAAGCAAAATTTGAAAGAGGAACAATTCTAACAGCATAAACTAGAAAAAGAAAAAGGCTTATATAGCTTGGGAAGATAATGCTTCAAGCACCTCAAGTAAATGTAATGACTTGAATAGAAGACGAATTTATGTTTGATGGTTGGCTCAATATCTTCATAAAGCAGTGTACGTAGTTCTGAAAATGAGTGCTTAGAAGATATGTATTATCAATTGCTAGATGCATTTCAAGAATTACATGAAGAGGCTAGAAAACTGCAATATTCAAACAATAGCCTTAAGAGTGAAAATAAGTGCCTAAGGTAGAATAGAAAACCTAGACAAGGAGAATAAAGGTTTGAAAACTGAATTGGAAACTTTGAAAAATGCATCTACAAGAAATAAAGACGAAAGCAAAGTGAGTATTCAAGAGTGTGAAAATTGTCCAAGACAGTTGGAAAGAATTAAATACCTTATGAACACTTTGTCTATGTTTACACTAGGTAGTTCAAACTTTGATGCTCTCCTTGGATCATAAAGAAGTGTGTTAAACAAAGAAGCAATAGGCTACACAGGTCAAAACAGTGAAATGAAGGCTAAAAAGTTTGTTGACATTAGTAAACCTTCATCAATGGCATGTTTTTCCTACAATCACATTGGTCATGCATCAAAGTCTTGTTATTAAAAAAATATTGGTGTACCTAAAGGCAAGTTTAAATGGATTCTTAAGGAATCACCAAAACCTCCTAACATAAAATGACCCAAATTCAACTGGGTACCTGCATCCAAACCTTTAAATTGTTTTGTAGGAAATTAAAAGGAAATGTAAATGATTGTGCTCAAGGTGATGTACAAAGCAAAAACATATCTCACAATTTTGTAAGAAATGAAATGCCTTATATCTCAAGTGGGGGGAGGGGGGAAGGAGTGAATTGGCTTAACCCTTTTTAATAGTCTTTTTGAAATCTTTATGAGTTCTTGGCTTCTTAAAATCAATAAACAAATAGTAACGAATCAACAAGTAGAGAAAGAGTAAAGAAAGATCAAGCACACAAACAATCTATTATGTTCGATTATCACAAGCCTACATCCAGTCCTCCTTCAACAACCTTAGTTGAAGGGAATCCACTATATTGATTGAGTATACAAGAATACAGAGACAACCCTCTTAATGCACTCCTCTCACCACTCAAAGTCAAAATAGCAACACAAGAGATGAACATATTCAATCTCTTACAAATACCAAGAGCAATCCCAACTCTTAAACCTGGCTAACCCCACATAGGTACACAATATAAATTGTTTGAAAAAACTTGATCTTGAATACACCCTTCAAAGTGCAAAATTAATCAGAATCAATGAAGTCCAATTTCCTTGAATGAATCCTTGTAGTTTGATCACCAAGAAAACTTTGATTCCTCCAAGAACATGTCTTTGAAAATGTTAACGTTATGGAAATAGGTTTCAAGACACACATATATAGGATTTCTTAATCCTATGTAGTATAATCGATTATGTTAATTGCATAATATGTTATGCTTTTTCTCTATTTTAACAGATTATCATATGTGTGTAATTGATTATTTAAACACTTCAGACTATTATTGATTCATTTAAAAGTCTTAACAGATTAGGCTATTTATATAATGGATTAGACTATGCTCTTTATTTTAATCGATTATTAAACTTATGTAATCGATTATTTCCACACTTAGTCATATTAGTCATCCATTTTCCATCCTTAACAGATTATCTCACTTATATAATATATTATGGCTTGCTTTTTGTTTTAATCGGTTATGTAACCTGTATAATCGATTATAACAGAGCAATCTACCTGTGTTAGCTTTCTAAGTGATCTGGAAAAATCTAACAGATTATGTAACTTTTTTAATTAATTATTTATACCAGAAATGAGATTTTTCATCTGTTTCAAACTTGAATAAAGATATAAACAAATGTTATGTCACTTTGTTGTGCAAGAAACCATTATTAATCTTTTAACCATTCATCATAAAAAAACATAGATATAAAGAGACAAAACTCCCCCTATCAACAAATTTGAATGCTCAAATCATTTAGAGAAAAATCAAAATTGGTAACAAGCTTTAGCATTGGCAAAGTATACATATTTTCCATTCTACATAAACATTTTTTATTGGTATGATGTGTGCTTTATGATCGATGCACATAGAATGTATGAAAATCTTGAAATTGACCAACTCTGCAAGATATAATCAATTAGATAAAGAACCTAATCGATTAGGTGTTTCACTATTTTATTATAGAAGTTTGTCATTGATTTAATCGATTACATTAAAACTTTAATCGATTAAAGCAACTTCAGAGAGGGTGTTTCTGATTTAAATAGGTTTCACATAACTGGATTTCAAGAGCACATGACTAAGTTCACAAATAAACATCGGAAATTGTCACCAATCAAAGTCGGGGACTAGGTTGTTTTGAAGATTCTTCCTCATCAACAAGTATATCCATGCCGACAAGGTTGCATCCTAAGTTATCAACGAGATACTATGGGTCGTTTCTGGTCGTAAGACAAGTTGGGCCAGTATCCTTTGGTCTGCAACTTCCTACTATAACGAGGATTCATCTCGTCTTCCATGTTCCCAATTGAAGCGAGTTGTGGGAGCACATAACGTAGAAAGTGAGTTGTCAGAGGAGTTACAGGGAAGAACCTCCATTTTTTTTCCTGATAGAGTGCTTGAAAGAAAGACCGTGGAACAACCCAGGCAAAAAGAACTAACTTATTAGGTTTTAATTCGGTGGCATGATGGAAGAGCTGATGCAACCACATGGGAAGATGTAACTACTATCAAACATCAATTTTCAGACTTTAACCTTGAGGAAAAAGTTGCTTGTACAGGGACAGTAATGTTAGGAAATTAAATGTTTATGTAAGAAAGTTGCTTCTATGGAGAAGGTAATGTTAGGAAATTAAATGTTTACGTAAGAAGAAAGAAAATAAATAGTAAGTTCGTTAGTTAGGAGGTCTAGACGTTATAGTCTTCCTAATGGGAAAACTATGTATAAGTAGAGTTTCATTGTATGGGAAATGTTATGGTTTTGTTTGAGAAGTTGGCAAAGATTCATAATATCTTGTGTGAAGGGAAATAAACGAAGCAAATTTAATGTTGTGTGGGTAACCTACTCGTGTTCTTGGGTGGGTAAATCAAGAAACCTAATAGGTTATCTTTTCTTATATGGTAGTTGATAATATCCTACATTGTAATAGCTGATGATCATGAATTTGCTTACTCGATAGCCAAAAACATTATGCTAGACGAAAACATTTCTATGGTTTCATTATTAGCACGGGGTTGGTATGTTATTGAGGGGAAGCTAAATGCTTTTACCAACCATGTGAAGCAAAGTAATACATCAATTGTCTTTTTTTTTTCAAATATTGTTGAAGGGAATCATTGTTTAATACATGAATAATACAATTTTAGTATAATGGATGTATCACATTAGGAGTATACAATAGATATTTTGAAGTGGTCAAAAAATAAATCAATAACAAAAAAATAAGTGAGTCAACTTACATGATTATATTAAATTTAAGTATAAGAAGAATGTATATGTGTAAAAAAGTGAAAAGGGAAAGAAAAAAAAATAGTTAGAGTAATGTTTGCTAATATTTGCTATTAGTAAATAAAATAATTATCCTTTTTATATGCAAATTTCAATAATTTTATTTTGACTAAAATATACTTTTTTAGTCTCAATTTTTGTTAAAATTATTTAACGCGACCCTCGTTTTTTCTAATTAAGCTTTTTTTAAAAAAAAACAATTCAATTAGATTTTTTTTCATTAGATTTGTATAAAAGATATTAAAAATGTATTACATGGCAGTTTGTAGTATTTTTATTTTTATTTTTAGTTTTTGATTTTTTTAACTTTTTTATTCACATATCGTGTTATGTAATATTGTTATTGTTAATATCACGTATCATTCTCAAAACTATGTGATTTTGTATTCAATTCACTTCTTATATTTATTTTGTATTCAATTCACTTCTTGTATTTATTTTTTGATTTAAGTTAATATCGATATTTTTAAATTGTTTCTCTTCAAAAATATAGTTAAATTTAATTTACTTATAAAGTTATAAATTTAACAGCATCCAATACTTTTAAGAGATTTTTATGATTTAATATTTTTAAGAGACTTTTATGATTATAATTTAGATTTTAAAAGATTTACAGAAGATATGGAATAATTTGATTTACACAAATTTAAAGGATTTTACGTATTAAAAAAAAGCATTTGATATCTAAATAAATCTCTTAACAAGTCTTTATTAAATAATAGAGCACATGTAATGTAAACAATTCTTCCATAATTTATGCAATACATCACAAACCTAAAAGTAAACAAAAACTAATTAATTTATAAATAATTTTTGTAAAGGAAACTTAAAACTAGTATTTGATTACAACCATAAAAGAACATTTTTTTTATCAAAATTAATTATTAACTTGTTTGAGAATATCATTATAATATTTTATTCTAAAATTACATAAAAGATTTTAATACTTGTAAAAAATAACATGTTTGTATAGAAAAAAAAATAACTTTATATTATTATATTTGTTATTTTTATTTATTATATTATTATACAATAATTCTGTTTTTGGAATACGCAGAACTTTCTTTAACTAAATTACAAATACATTCTATTTTAATTTTCAAATTTTTAAAAGATATTTAGTTTTATTTATCTGACTTTTTTTTAAGTTAAAAGCCTATTAACCAATTTTTTAATTAACTTATATTTTTAGTTTCAATTATTTTTTATATATACATATTCAATATTATGTAAAAGTAGTAGTTAAACTAGAATATTGAAAGAATTATTTTTTAAGAAAAAGAAAATAAATCAAATTCATTTTAGAAGTAGAAATATTATTTTATTTTAAAATAATTTGGAAGTGAATTAAGTAAAAAATAAATATAGGTACTAAATTAAAAACAAACCACACTTAACATTAATACTAATATCTGATGCTAATAACAGTGATACTCTCATAATACTAGCAGTACTATATAGTACAATACAGACATGACATATAGATAAAGTTTAAGAGAAAAAAAAAATAAAAACAAATAATATTTGACATATCTTTAACGTAATTTATAAGTCTAAGTGATTTAATTGAAATCAATACTTAATTAAAATAAATAAATAAATAAGAAAACACAGTAAATAATTTAAAAAATAAATTCTAACCAAAATATTATTTTAGCCTTCTATTTTTTAATTTTAGGTAAACATACTTTTAAACTTATTACTGTAACTCTCATGTCACGAAAACTTAGCAAAAATTTAAAATTTCTAAATAAATTGACAATTTTATTGCAAAAAACTTAATACAACTTGAAATATTTTGTAACCAAATACAATAAAAAAATAGTTTAATCCAATTCTTTAATCCTTTGCATTCATTAAATAAAACTTTAAGAAATCTCTCTCCAGTTCCCAATCTCCTCTCTTGTCAATCTCATAACTCCAAAATCCCTCTCTCATCAATCTCGTAACTCCAAAATTATATGCATTCTTATCTGTACTTTCCTATAACACACGTTACACAATTACTGCACAGGCACACACCCAAACAGCACAAACAAATGTACAGGTGAGCTAACGTTTAAAACATATGCAAAAAACAAACCACAGTAATCATTTCAATTACGTGTATCCAATATAATACAATATTTCCCTAACCCAAGTAAACAGACTATTCATAAGCAATTTACCAAAACATCGAAACATATAACAACCTAAACCCTTTTTTAGACCAACAACTAGTTATTCCAAATTCATTTTTTAACTTTACCCACTTGATTCTTTTGTCAATGACCAAAACAAACATTCCCAAGACTAAAAACTTAATTTCACTCGTTCTTTATGTTCTAGTTAGATCTAAACACAAAACAACCAATTTATACCATTAAGTTCAACTTACTGAAGCGTCTATACATCACACAATATTCTATATTTAAACAACCTAGTTCTGCAAAACCATTTCGATATATCTCCCGAAAATTTCCAAATTCCAAGCATCCATTTCCCATATTTGAACTCACATAACGACAAACCTTCAGCATTTTATTCACGCGTGGAGTTTAAAGCATGATTCCAAGAATATACTATTACAATCCCCTAAGTTATTTTAAACTCTCTTTAACTTATACCATCAGATTTTGCATACCTTAAGCTCTTGTTAATACCAAACAAACCAGACACTAAAACCAGTATAAACATCACCAGATAAAAAAATACATAGCCTACAGCCACTCAAGCATTTACAACACAGTAGTAAATATATACCCAATCAACTTTTGCTTTTGAAGTAGTCTTAATTTTCATCCTGATAATGTAGTTAATAATTAGGGAGACATACCTTTAGCATATATTCAGACATACCCCAACAGTATATTCCCACTAAAGATACTTTATTATACCAGGTCTCAACAACTACTCAATTCCAACATTTTCAATACATTATATTCATGATTCAAGTAAATTAAGTATTTCAACTCTACAGCATAATTACTTATTGAAACACAAAGTAGTTCATTCTTTAAACTATCAATTTACCATTTTATAATATATCGTGCATTTAGTATACAAAAAACTTCACCAATTATTAGAGTTTCAAATACAATTATTGCAACACTCCAATTATATCCAAACACATTTCAGTCACTACAAATTATAGAAGTCAACATTCATGCTACAATGATATTGTACCAAATAGACCACTGTTATTGTTTCGGTGGGATTGGTATGAGGGTCGGTTGACCTTCCTTCTCTGCTCTCTCTTGGTCGTTTTAATCATTTATGAGAACACAATCCTCCGATGGGTGGTGGACCTGCAAAAGACACTACGATGCTCAAGTTAGATATGTTGTATAAAGAGGCCTATATTTTATTTACGATAGCTCAAGGTTATTTTACCTGAACGTCAATAGTATACTTATAAGGCTTGTGATAGCCAAGCACATTGATTAATCATTAAATCAGACTATCAAATTCAATAATACCTGTTAATTGTCCATTAATATCAGATTCTTATGCAATATGTCCTGTCAATCACTCATAAATAGCGTATATTCGCATTTAATATGACTATTAAACACATTAATTGGTCATTAATGATTTTTACCTTTCTTGATTGGTGTTTATCTGACCATCGGTCGGTTGCCTGTTTTGGCCTCGGATTCTTCTTAGCCGGTCGGTCACTAGGGTACTGTACATTAAGCCCCCCAAGCCCCGAGCAGTTGTTTGCAGGTGTGAAAGGGTTTAATTATGCCGGATGAATTTGGACGAGAGTGGGAGTTCACGAGGAGCCTACCCCACCGCTGGTTTAGGACGAGAGTGGGAGTTCACGAGGAGCTTGTCCTACTACTCGGTTTAGGACGAGAGTGGGAGTTCACGAGGAGTTTGCCCCACCGCTCGGATTTGGAACTTTTTCCTGATAAGGTTAAGTATTGGTCTGAACCTTCCTGCATGTGATGTTTTTACTCACAAAAATATGAGTTAAATAAAATATTCATTTTTATATTGAGATAACGTTAGAACCTGATAAGGTTGCACGTTGGTGTGAACCTTCCTGCACATGATATTTTTATTCACAAAAATATGAGTTAAATAAAATATTTATTTTTATAATGAGATAACGAACCTGATAAGGTTGAACGTTGGTCTGAACCTTCCTATGCATGATATTTTTACTTACAAATATATGCGTTAAATAAAATATTTAATATTTTATTTTTGTAATGAGATGACATTAAAACCTGATAAGGTTGAATGTTGGTCTGAACCTTCCTGACAAGGTTGAACGTTATACTGAACCTTCCTAAAAGTTCTCAAAACAAAAGACATGCATTTATAAATTATTATTAAATTGTTTGCTCGTGTTGTAAAACCTGGTATTGATCCGAAGTAGCGATGTCGAGACCGAGGGCACGTCTGGTTCCTTGCAGTTTCAGTGGGATGCAGCTCGGCCCCACGGTGGGCGCCAAAATGTTTCGGTGGGATTGGTCCGAGGGTCGGTTGACCTTCCTTCTCTGCTCTCTCTTGTTCGTTTTAATCCTTTATGAGAACACAATCCTCCAATGGGTGGTGGACCTGCAAAAGACACTCCGACGCTCAAGTCAGATATGTTGTATAAAGAGGCTTATATTTTATTTAGGATAGCTCAAGGTTATTTTACCTGAACGTCAATAGTATACTTATAAGGCTTGTGGTAGCCAAACACATTGATTAATCATTAAATCAGACAATCAAATTCAATAATACCTGTTAATTGTTCATTAATACCAGATTCTTGTGCAATATGACCTGTCAATCACTCATAAATAGCGTATATTTGCATTTAATATGACCATTAAACACATTAATTGGTCATTAATGATTTTTACCTTTCCTGATTGGTGTTCATCTGACCATCGGTCGGTTGTCTGTTTTGGCCCCAGATTCTTCTTAGTCGGTCGGTAACCAGGGTATTGTACAATTATAATTCATATCACATCCATTTCGGCAGAGTATCATGAATCCTTTACGAGTGTATCCTACCTAAAACATGACAACAAATGAGGCATTACTCAAAGCCCAATACCACCAATTTTAACAGTATCATAACAACCATTAGAGCAACATCTTTAATCATGATTGTGACAGAAATCAAACAATGCATCATACACTTGCAAGCCAAACGAAACATATAATATTAGCTTCCCATATCCTTTGATACCATAGATTGAACCAAACATCATCGCCCTAATTTCCTTCCCCAAACACACAATTTTATCACATACAAGTAATCAAACAAATCAGAGTAGCTCCCCATTACCTAACTAAGAATCCCACAATCTATACAATTTCTCGGGTCTTACAATTACTTATAATAAAAAAATTTATCTATAAAATAAATAAAGTTTACTTTATAATAAAATTATAAAATTAGTTACATTTATTTTCATAATTATTTTATAATTTATAAATATTTTTATTTCAATAATAACTATAATTATTATAATAATAATTTTTATTTTTTTATCATAGGAAACAATGGACACATTCTAACATTAAGGCTGTGTTCACATGGGCTGAAATTACTTTTGAAGAGAAATTGCGAGCAACGATTTGTGATATTTTTTATTTTCATTTATATTAATTTGAGCAAACGAAAATGCGGTGATTTGTGAGATAAGCTTACTTTAACCATCTCGCTATGTTGCAAAGATTTGCAGTGATTTATATGCAAAATGTTATATTTACCTCAATTATATCTAAAATACCAGGAGAATATTAACCCTTTTATTTGATTTCAAAGTTTCATAATCGATTCGTAAAAGCATGTGGTTGTTGCAGGTTAGATTGAGATGAAAATGAAGAACGGGCTTGATGGAAGAAGAAGAAGCTGGTTGATGTTGAGGAGGTTGATGGACGAAGGTGAAGAAAGCTTAAAGTAGGGTTGAAGAACAGTCTGCTCGTTCTTGATGACCGTGTATTCGGTTCCACAAATCTTGTATTCGGTTCCACTACTTAGAACAAATTACACAGTATGTTGTATTTGGTTTTAGGGATCTTATATTCGGTTCCAACGATTATGGGAAATGAAGAATCCGTGTATTCAGTTCTTGTATGTGTTGTATTCGGTTCCAGTTATTGGTTCAGCATCTTATACGTGTGTATTCGGTTCATGGGTACGTTATTCGTATCGAAGCACGAAAGAGAGGGGAAAGAGAAGGATATTGGAGAGATTAAGCATAAAGGGGATTGTAAGATTCGTGAGATTGATTACGTTGTAGTGGAAGAGGTTGTGGCTGTGACACTTGATGAGCCTTCGGAGGAGAATTTGGTGAAGATTTTGAAATTAGTTTATGGTTATGATTGTTTCTGAGACCGACAGGTTGAGGCAATTCAGATGGTTCTTGTTGGGAAGCCAAGAGCGGTTGTTTTGCCAACCGGTGCCGAGAATTCGTCGTGTTGCCAGTTGTCTACTCTGATCTTGCTTAGGATTACCTTATGTAGTGTTGATTGATTGGTTTTGTTTGTTTAAGCTTCTCAATAACCAACAGAATGTAATAAGTTAGGTCATTAGGAACAAGTTATTAGAGTGTAAGTGCATTAAGATTTTGGATGAGTGTGGTATTAAATTTCTTGGGTGGTAAGCATTTAGTTCATTGGTGTTAAATTATATTACAAACAAATATTACATTTAAAAATAAATTCATTTTATTAAATTATAATTTTTTTTACATTTTTTAAATTAATTTTAATAATTAGTTTTAATTTTTTACTTTTTATAAACAATTTTACAATTAAATATAATATTAACAATTATCATTTTATATTACTTTAATAACTAGAAGTATTTTGTCATTCTTTAATTTCTATCAATCAAACAATTTTTTTATGATATGTTACATCAATCAAATTCTTCTCATAAACTTTACTCCCAAATTCACTCTTATTTACTTCCAAATCCACTCAATTAAAAACAAAAAAATTTACTTCCAAATTCACTCAAATTCATCCATTCACTCTCCTCGAAATCATCTTTCCAAATTGAACACAGCCTAAAAGAAATTATTTATGTGAATGAAAAAATAATATTTTTCAGAAATTTCATGAATAATTGAAGATAACTTAAAAGTAAATTGTTACAATATAAAAGGGATTAATTTGGCTTCACAAATAACCTACATGTAAGACATGTATGTTATATACTACTATTGTGTCCACTTTTTTCTTTACATTAGAAAAAAATTATAATTATAATAATTATCGAAGGAAAAATATAACTAAATTATAAAGTAGTCTTTATAAAAGATAATTATAAAAATTAATAATTTGGATAATTTTAGTATAGGTAATTTTTATTATTGTAGTGTTTTTTTATGATTAATTATTTAAATTTTAAAAATTATTCCGTAAAATAAAAAAAAAATTGTGTTCATAACAAAACAGTTAAAAAACTTTTTTCTTTATTAATGTAACAATAGATAATAGATGAACGGGTGTTGTTCCTTCTACCTTCTTGTTTCCTCCCTTCACCTCCCCCTTCCTCTTTTATCCTTCACTTTATTTTTCTATTTCTATTTTATTCTTTCAGTAAAAATTTATTTTTAAGATTAAAATTTTATAATTTATATCCACTCTTCTCGTACAATCTATTTATTCTCTTTTACTTTCATGTTTTCATTTTTATTTTTTCGTGGGAATTTTTTTTCTTCTCTTTCTTTTATTATTGTGATGTGAAAATTTAGTGAGTAAAAAATCGCTAGAAAGAATTATTGTAGAGATGACAAAATTTAATCATCTCTGCGTTACTTGAAGGTGATAATGAACTTTAACAAATGTGTGTGAAACTTCTCTTAAACAAATATAAACATACGTCGACGATGTTAACATCCATTTAAGCTAAATCAAATTCGTAATCTGTTTGTTAAGTATAACTTGCTCCAAAAAGCCTATCTAAAAAAAACAAACAAGTACGTGTCTTTCAGATTATTGTTCTCTGCAGATGAAAACTTTTCTCACATCAAATTCGTAATAAAAACTTCTATCACATCATACCTATTTAAGAATTGAAAAGACTAAATTCTATCTTTTAAAATAAGAAAACCATGGTATTCAAACCTTAAAAAGTGTTAACTTTATTAAAATAAAGAATTTAACTTTATTATAGTAGTCTGATATCTATTTAAAAATAATAATAATAATTGAAATAAATAAACGAAAATTCATTAAGAAAAACCACAAAAAATGATTTAAAACACACGTTGAATAAAACGAAAGAAATTATTAATCAACTGTTTTTGTTTGGCTTTGCGTCACTTATTTATGTTTTATAATGAAATTGTGATAAGATTAAACAAGCTCAGGTAGATTTTTCATACTATTTATTTAGTATTTAAAGAAAAAAAGTGAAAGTTTCTCGAGAAAAGAAAATAAAAGAAGAGAAAAACATGATTATTTTTTAACAGAATTTTACAAATATGCTATAAATTATGTTATTTGTAAAGTCTAATTCTTATTCACATTTTAAAAATCATAATTCTTTTTTAAGTATTGAACAAAAAGTTTATCTAAATCAATCTCAATTGAGCATCTTTCGAGCATTTTTTATTGTAAGTGCCTTATACATTACCAAAGTTGCATTATGCAGTCACAGAATATGCGTTGGAAGGTGTAACTTGGATTTCAATTTTCAATACTTTGGAAAGTGCAATTCTTCTGATTAAACTCATTCCAAGGGTGATTGTAAATTGGATCGCGATATACTAACAACGCGTTTTCACAACGTCTTTGACAACGTCACGTGTCGTGTTGTAATTAGTTGTATTTAATTTTTTTTAATGAAAATTTGATTTTGAGGAGTTTAGACTGCATTCTCGAAACTGTCCCGCTTTATTTTTTCACTAAAACCTCTGTCCAGAAGAGGTGGTTCTCACTCTTAGGGTTCATTTTCAATTTTTTGTTCTCTCTCCTTCGCAGTTCTTCTCCTTCACGCTCTCGTTCTGTGTCCTTCGCACTGTCATTCTTCTCGTTTTTCTCCTTCGCACTCTCGTTTCCGTCTTTCATTTTCAGGTTTTTGATTTTAATTTCATTTTGTACGTTTGTTGTGTTGACTGTGTGCCCATTTGAGTTGGTGTGGTGTTGTTTTGTTTGTGGAGTTCGTGGTCTGCTTTAAGCGGTCTCGGTGGAAGGGTTGGTTGAAGTTCGTGGTGCTTTCTTCGTTATTTTCTGCAATGGCTTCGACCCCAGACATTGGTTCATCCAACAAGGTATGTACTTCATTCGTTTGAGGTATTCGATGTGTGTTTTGTTGGTTATTATGAAGGTCTGTCTTAATGGGTTGTGGGTTTTTATGGGTTCTGTGTTTTATCGCGACTTAATACATGAAAAAATATATATTTTCAGATGCAGTTGTTTGTTCGACATTCAATGAAAACCAAGTTTATTGGTGGTTTGAATGAAATTTTGACTGACAAGCAGAAGGCTATTATTTCACAAACTCCATTTCAATGGTTTTTAGAACTAAATGATGACATTAAGCTTGGTAGGAATATTCTAAGCGATTTATTGGAAAGGTGGGATGATGAGAGGGGTGGTTTTTGTTTTGGAGAAAAATTTGTGGAAGTAAAGGAATTAAATGTTACGTTAAGTTTAGGGTTGGGTTTAATTGGTGAGCAGATTAAGTTGAATGAAAAAAGACTTGGAAAAAGTGATTGTCGGAAGCACTTTGCAAAAGTAAATGGAAAATATGATTTGCAAGTTATATATGACTTTATTTTGAAAAAACATAAGAAGTTGCGTTCTGTAGATGTTTGTAGGCTATACATTTTGGTAGGAATTTCTGAGATATTATTACCCAATCGTACTAAAACAATATTCTCAATTTTGTTTGAAAAATTTGATAATATAAAAGATTTGGGTAGGTTTTGTTAGGGTCGTATAGTGTACCAATATCTACTTAGTAGTTTCAACAAAGCTTGTACAACTTGGAATGGAGGGAAAGGTGCAAGGACTGTGTATGTGGAAGGTTGTGTGTACGTGTTTCAGGTAAATCTTTTATATGGATTGTTTCATTCCTTGAAATGTTTGAGTTCATAAATGTAGAATGTTTTAGTAAGCATTTTGTGTATACTAATTATGGTGTGTTTAATGTATTTCAGGTTTGGTTTTGTGATCGTTTCGTTCCCTGTAATAATTTAGTTCATAAATCCCCTAGAATTTTGCATTGGATTAATGTGAACAACCAATTCAAACACAACTTCCAGCAGTTCATGAACAACCAATTCAGTATACCTATTCTTGGACTACAATGCCTCATCAGTACATGGAAAAAAATTGTAAACAGTTTGAGCAATAATTATTAAATAACACATAACCTGTATACATTCAATATAACTTCTGAATACAAAAATCATTTACAATTTGACACAGTTCTCATCAATGTCTATTGTTTTCAAAGTAAATAACAATCTAAACCAAAATAACAGTTTATTCCTAGTGCTAAATCAATCCAAGATCGTGAAGCGTTTCAATTCTTCTGACGTTCTCCTCATCCATTATCCAGTCCCATATAAACTTCTTCCTAAAACCAGTCAACTCCTCCTGAAAAGAACAGTTTGTAATTTAAATACAATGTCATGACAAAGATAATGACAAATATACCAATTCATTATTTACCCTACATTTGTGTAGTCAGGCATGCTCTTGCCATCAAATTTCTCCTCTCCATCCCATATTTCAATAGCTCTCATCATGATTACACCACAATCATAACTGTTACAATTAAATCAAAACCATGCATTGGTTTTATTAATATAAACAAGAATATTTCAACAAATACCAATATTTTAACAGATCACTAATATAACAATACTTGAACAAATGAGAATTATAATATATATTTACGTGTTTGGTTGCATTGGGATTTTAGCTTGTTGAACTAATAAAGGACACTTCGAATCTTCAAGTGGATTCCTCAACAGACCCAAAGGCGTTGAATCTTTTGAGCCTGTATTGTACAAATACAAATACCTCTCAATTAAATATAAGTACGTTTTAAGTGCAACCATTCATAAACAAAAAAATCTGCAACCATTCAAAAACTTACAATTGTTCTATCAATTCGACAACGTCCTTTGATACCCTTTTCCAGTGAGTCAATGACGAAAAGCTGAAAGGTGCAAACCTTAAGTGCAGATATCAAATGTGAAATTGGGTTATAGCAGATATGAAATGTGAAACTGGGTTATAGCAGATATCAAATGTAAACAGCGCACATAGGATTCCAAATACATTATATGATATAGAGGAAGACAAAGTGTGAAACTGGGTTGTAGCAGATATCAAATGTCAAGTTAGGTCATTTCACGATGCACACATCAAATGTCAAATAACCAAACTACCTAAAACGTGTGAAAATACGTTTTACCTTTCAATAAAAAACAATAACACAATGTAGAGATACTCACCAACGCACCCAATAACCAAATCCGCAACGGCAACAACGAAAAAAACCTAACCTTTCACACCTCTGAACCACCGCAACCAACACCTAAACGCAAAAGAAACGCACAATAAAGATAACGTACAAAACACCATAAGGAACAATAAAGACATCGAAAACACCTCTCCGTTCGAAACCTCTCCGTTCGACGGTTGCCCAAAAAGCCAGACTTCCACCAACGACTTCAAATGGCGGATAGAGAGATACCTTTTTCACACACAACGTTTTTGAGAGAGATCGTTGCGTCTTTGAGAAACTTCGTCTTTTCAGAGAGTTCGTGACTGAGAAAGAGAGCTTTTCATAGAGTTGCAAGAGTTGCGTTTTCAGTGAGTTGCATTTCTGGAAGGCGCCAACAGAGGTTTACTCAAACCTTCTTCCAATTCCAACAATGCCCTCAATAATTCTGAAAAGCAATTTTTAAAATTAATATGAGACAACGAATGAGACAACGCCACGTGGCATTGTAAAAAACGTTGTCAAATAACGTTGTCAAAGTAACATTTTCCTTGTAAATTATAAAAGAATGACATCCACCTTTTGTACTCACCAAATAATGCAGTTTCCAATATGTACGCTACCTTCAACTCAAAATGATTGACAACTTTTACAGTTTTTTTACACACACCCAGACAAAAAAAAAACACCCAAAGCCAAAATGGATGTCTATATTCGTTTGGCCTTGAAACGAATGTGTGACATCCGTCGACAGATATGCGACATTCGTTTCAAAGCCAAACGGATATGCGACATCCGTTTCAATGCCAAACGGATATGCGACATCCATTTCAATGCCAAACAGATATGTGACATTTGTTCAGGTCTCGAGCGGTTATCGTTTTCTTGAAAAAGACAACACACAACACGAAACACCAGCAAATGTACACATTCAAAGTAGTAAACCTAATATATACTAGACACTACAAAACGAACAGCAGCACCGAGTAGATGAACTACAAACGAAGATTTGCACCACCAATGCGAACCGTACCAGCAAAACACCACCGCATCACGAACAATAAGAACAAGCATACCACCGCATCACATCACCACGGAAAGCAAAGACAGAGTTTGGAGAAATTGAATAAGAAGTCTTCTAAAGAAAAAGTGTGACGGAGGTGAGAGAAAAAGAGACGAATCTCAAAAGCTTTTGGGAGGTGTGACTGTGAGTAGAAAGGTGAAGTATGTAAGGTTGAGGGTTACTAATATTAAAAGTAAAAAAAGTTAAAAGGGTAAAAAAGGTAAAAAAAATGGTTATTTGTATAATAAAAACAAAATTGAAAAAAGTTAAAGAGATTAAAGAAAGTTGGAGAGGTGAAGGGAGAAAAGGGGGGGGTGGAGTGAGCAAAACCCTAGATGAAACTGGCTTCACAGTCAAAGCCCAAAGGAATTGAAGAAGCACGAGTTTGGGCTCAGTATAACATGGAGCCCAAATTAGGCACGATGGAGATCGCAACCTTCGTGTGCACCATTCGCAGTACCAATTGTATCAGTGTTTCTTCTCCTGCGTTGTGGGCGAGTGTGAGCACGGTAAGATGCAGACCATTGCAAGGCGCTTAGGGCACCAATCGCTGAAATCTTCGACATCGTTCAGGGCTATCTATCCAATTTCCGATCACCGTAATCTTTCATTACCCAATAATCTATGTTTCATGCTCTAACTCACTTCCGCTTTCATATAATCGTAATTGTTGTTCAAGATTATGTAGCGGATCATCAGCGTTATGTTTCTACCATTGCCGCCAAAGGCGTGGGTCACCTCGTTCGCAAGGGCACTGGTGGACGGTCGTCTGTCAGGTTTGCCTCATTTGCGCTCCATTATACGTTTTCGTGTCGAAAATTAAGACTAATGCAATAGTTCTAGGATTTTAATTTTATTGTTTCTGTGATAACGTTAAATGGTTTTTCCTGTTTTTTGGTTGCGGACCTACATTTTGAAGGACACGATAAATTAATAGGGGGGAAATTTGATGGAAAACGAAACTTGTTTAGGTTGTTTTTGGTAAGGTCTGAGCTTACAAGTGAGTTGTGGGGGCTTTGGTACGGGAATCAGCTACCATGGGAACACGTGCTTCTCGGTTGGTGGGGATCTAAACGAGTCTTGATTTATTATTGCAGCTTGAGAATGTATAGAATAAATGATAGATGATGCTTGAGAATTCTCGTTCACTTAATCCTGATATTAGAATAGAAGTAGTCTCTAGTTTGTGGGTTCAATGTCGCATACTTGATTTATGTTATGGGATTAGATTTGATCGTGCAGGACTTGCACTAGAAGAAATGTAAAACCAAAGCTGTAGTCTGGAGCGGGAGCGGGACTAACAACTTACATTTTCTCCATTAGCCGTTAATTTTGAGCTCATGTTGCTTCACTTAGACACTTACTATAGCTGATATTTTCACCTCTTGATTTATGTTTTGTATCAAAGGTTAGGTAAATTTTTTTCTAAATTGGATTAAGTTCCTGCTCTATAGAAAATGTATTTGAGTTTTCACTTTTCAAGAATTGTAGTGTTACATAGGATGAAGTGATGAACTGGTTTTCAAGGTATTGTTAGAGTGGTGTGATACAACTGAACTGTAACTGTAACTGTAGCTTGATTTTGCATGTTTAAAAAGAATCGGACACTGTATATAGTCTATTGTATTATCACTAATTCATTATTTGGCATGGTCTATGACATTTGTTCTTGTATCCTCATGGAAGTCATGTCATGGATGCTTGTGGTGTATTGAGCTGTTTTTATTGTGCGTCTGCAGTTTTGAGGGTGGTGTTGGTTGTTCTTCTAAAGGCTGAATTCTCTTTGTTTATTTTGGTCATTAAAGGGATTTCATTTTGAAAGAGTCACACTGTATGAACTATAGTTAATTGATCTTGAAGGCTTAGGTATATCTGTCAGAAAATTAAAATCTTCTTTTGATTTTTTCTTTGACTGAATCTACTTTTTTTCTTATCTACTTGATTTCTTATTTAAATAATATTTGAAAGAAATTATTTTGCAGTGGCATCATTGCTACAGTATTTGGGGCAACAGGATTCTTAGGTCGTTATGTTGTCCAACAACTTGGTATGTACATTTCTAGGATTTACATTTTTTTTTTAGGAAAATTTATCAGAATGTTGCTAATTTTTTATTTTTTTCTTTGAATAAATATTGTGTAATAAATTTTATTATGGTTTAAGTTTTTTCTCCTAACTGTATTGTGTTGATTCATTTGGTGATATCATTCCCCTCATCTAGCTAAAATGGGATCTCAAGTCCTAGTTCCTTTCAGAGGCTCTGAAGATTGTCCCCGTCATCTCAAATTGATGGGGGATTTGGGACAGGTAGTTAAGATAATGTTTGTATACATCTAGAGCTCTCTCTTGCCTTCTCATTCTTTTTGGTTGGAATGTTCATTCTGCTATTTGTATGGATTATTTCCTTTCGCTATTTGTGCTAACCTTACAGTGATTGATATGTCAGATTGTACCCATGAAATACAATCCAAGGGATGAAAGTTCAGTAAAAGCAGTGATGGCCAAGGCCAACGTTGTTATCAATCTGATTGGTATGCGTCTCATCTTGTAATTTTTCGCTTTGAATGTTCCAATATCTTGTTCTATAAGATTTCTTTTTCTCTTAATGACATATTGATTCTACCTGATTTTGTTGCTGGCAGGAAGGGATTATGAGACAAGAAACTACAGCTTTGAAGAGGTACACTATCACATGGCTAAGAACCTTGCTAAGGTATGTTCTCTTACATTTTCTGTCAGCCTATAATCCTTTATCACTACGTTAACAATTGAAGTAATCATTAGCTCATTATTCTCTCTTTCTCTCTCTTGATTAAAACATGTTTTTCTTTTACTTTATATTCATGCATATTTACTGATGTTGATTTGCGATAACAATAGCTCATTCTAGTTTTTAAAAATAAAATGGACAGTTGTATCCTCATGTTGTCAATTAATACGTTAAGTATAAAATTTAAGAAGTTCATGAATTTTTGAGAGAAAAGTGAAAAAGAAGGTCAAAATGTCTAGTTTAGCAGGAGAGTTTCATAAGTATTTTTATTTTATTATGTATTCTGTCAACTAGTAATACGGGACATTTCTAAATTATTCTGTGTGGCCGTGTCTCAAACTGCATATTGAGTCTCATTTTGTAACTATTCCAGTTGGTCTGTCTACCCTGCTCCCCGTAAAACGGGGTGCTGCAGTTGTGCAGAGTGTAGAGGGATATATTGGATCGGTGTTTACTTGTCATCTTTGAACATTGCCTTGTACTCTGATACTGGAACAATTTTACAATGGATTTAAAGTTGTATTGGTGTGCTGTGTGCTAGGTTGAGTAATTAGAGCTTGCCTGAGGAAATTAATTAAGTGTATATGTTCAAAGTTTCATGAACTATTTTTTAGTGATTTAATCTGAGTCTTGATTCTGAAGCATAAGACAATTGTCATATTTAGTCCTTATAAAGTGAACTATTATATATGGAGCCTTGCCAGGCTTGGCTTAGTTTAATATTTCTATTTGTATTATTTTAAAGTTTGTTGTTTCCTATTATAACTTGACCTGGTGTTTTAATTTTATTAATTGTATAGTTGATCTTTGAGCTGTTGTAGATTTCCAGAGAGCACGGTGGTATCTTGAGATTTATCCAAGTTTCTTGTTTAGGCGCATCTCCATCATCTCCATCCAGGATGCTTAGAGCCAAAGCCGCTGCTGAGGAAGTGGTTTTAAGGGAATTACCTGAGGTACAATTAGTTTTCTCATTGTCTGAACTAATTTATTTCTAGTTCTTTTATCATAGGTAAGATCAGCAACTTTTCACTCTATCCATTCCCATTGAGGCTAAACAAGGAAGTCTAGGGAATGAATCCTCTTATGTTGAATTTTCATATAACCTTCTCAATTGAAAATGTCTCTCTCTCTCTCTCTCTTCATAAGCATTAAAACGGTGGGACCTTACGCAATTTGTGAATGTTTATAAAGGAGGGTGGTTGACTCAATTTTCACATGTATATTAAACTTCTGGAAACTCAATTCCAAAAGGTCATATTCTTGTTTGAATAGGTTTGTGGATGGAGTTAATTGATGATATTCTTCAAAGAATGCAAAAATATTATTCTGACTGATGGAAGTCAAATAAGCGAGGCAATATACTTCTCGAAGAACCCTAGTACATTAGTTATATGTATTGACTTTTGAGTGTTTTTTTTGGCTTCTATTATTATATAACGGCACGATAAATGGAAAATGATTGATGCATTCTTTGAAAGGTTTTGAAGTTTCTCTCTTATTAATATTTCACGTATTAAGTAAAGAGATATATACTGTTATACACTTATAATTAGTAATGATAAATATCACAGGTAGAATGTATTTTTGGGACAATTAGTCCGCAAAGGCCACAAATCATGAACTATTTCCCCCTCCAAATTCCTCAGTTTTACCTGAGGTGAGACAAATGTAGGAAGCGAGGGTTGTAGCCATACTATAAGTTCTGACAAATAGATGGGAGGGATTTGTGCTTATTTATTTCCCCTACCTGGCAAAATTGTTAAACCAGTAAAACTAAAATAGTTCTGCCCTTCGTTTCCCTCTGACATCCACACTGTAAGTACTGATGGATTGTATACATGATAGCCGGTTATAGGAGTGTAAGTAGGCAGAGTTGGGTCAAGTTTAATCTAATTTTTTACCAAATCCAGTTAAATTTAATTGGGTTAGGTCACTGGGTTGAGTAATTTGAAAGAAAATATTAATTAAGAAAAAATATCAAAATAAGTATTTCCAATGTTTCTTAATAATTATAAGGAACAACGATACTTATAAGATATATATAAATAATATTCATATGGTTAAATATAAAATTATTAGTCAAATATTATTTTTTATTATATATGTATTGTTCAGTCGGGTTCATTACATTTGAAATTTATGAACCCATTACCCAATCCATTTATAATTGTTTGTACTAGATTAAATCCAACATAATGGTCAACCGAACCCACTAAAATGTAATTGGGTTGGACAAGTTTGCAGTTTGAGTGCAACCCTAAACCCCAACCCAATTAGAAGTACTTGTTTGTTTTTGTTAGAAGTGGACTTTAAGTCTAACTCAACCCTACAAAATCGGTTTGTAAGGTGAGGTTTGCACCTACTTATATACTATGAATTGGCCCTAGTCGATGTGGGACTTCCAACACACCCCTCTCACGCCGAGGTATATACATCTCGAGCGTGGGACTAGACATTAATGGGTGGTCCGATAGCAGCCCGATAACGAGTGGAACAATATGCCCAACAAACAACATATTGTTAGGATAGGCTTTAACGATGACTATGATACCATGTTAGAAATGGACTTTAAGTCTAACTCAACCCTATAAAATCGGCTTGTAAGGTGAGGTTTGCATCCATTTATATACTATGAATTAGCCTTATCTCTAGTCGATGTGGGACTTTCAACAATTTTCATGTAAATCATGAAGCGAAAAACATTTTACTTCATGAGATAAAATATGTGATTACTTTGCACTTTGTATATGGAGGCAATTTCATGCTTTACCAGCATTAATATCAGAATTCTAATGTTAACCTCTACAGGCCACTATCTTGAAACCGGCTGTTATGATTGGTACAGAGGATCGGATTTTGAACCCATGGGCTCATTTTGTGAAAAAGTATGGCTTTTTTCCATTGTTTGGAAATGGGAGCACAAAGTATGTATAAACCTATCAAGCAATCATTTTGAACTTCAATCGTACTTACCAAAATGCAAAACTGTTTCGTTAGTGGTTCTGTTAGTGTTGAATTTGATTTGATTTGATTTTTATATGAAATGCAATTATTGCAGGATCCAGCCTGTTTATGTGGTTGATGTTGCTGCTGCACTTACCACAGTCTTGAAGGATGACGGCACAAGCATGGGAAAGACTTATGAATTGGGTGGTCCAGAAATCTTTACTGTGCATGACTTGGTAACCTGTTACTCTAGCTCTTTATTTGTTATTTTATATTTCATATTTGGCTTAAATATGATTTTACTCCTTCAAAATTGGCTTATTTTTTTTCTTAGTCCTCCCAATTAAAATTTGCTTACTCCGGCTCTTCACTGTGCATGTTCTTTTTTGTTTCTGGTCGCTAATGGTGTTACACTAGTTGCAGATGTAGCTAATGACATCAACGTTAGCAAATGACCTATGTCACTAAAATAATTCATGAAAATTCACTTTTTAAATTTTTTTAGTTCCTAAAATTTCATCAAATTTTATAGCACTCCCAAATTCAAAAGTGATTATTTAGTCCTTCAAATGTAAAATTTATATTATAAGCCCCTCAACTTCAAAATATTCTCATTCCTCTGAAATTTTAAAAAAAGTTATTCCCCAAATTTAAAATGAATTTTTAAGTTTTCTAATATGGAAAGAATTCATTTTGATTTTCAAAGTTGATGAATATTTGCTGACACATCTAACACGAGTTTAGTTTGAGAAAGACAATTTTAACTGTGTTTGAAGTATCTTTTTTATAGTCTCTCAAATTTTAAAATATTTTTAGTTCTTTGAATTAAAAAAAATTATTCCCCAAATTTCAAGTGAATTTATATGTCTTTAATTTGAAAAAAAAATTTCAAAGGTGACGTTGAAATTTTGTTGACGTAGTTTAACACATGTTTAATTTTGAGAAAGACAATTTTAACTGTTTGAAATATCTTCTCTTATTTTCCGCCCTCTTATGGTAGTAACTTTAAATGGTTGCTACTAGGACCGCAACGATTCCCTTATTTTGTACCTTTTGTCAAATTGTGATTAATGGAGTTTTGACTTAATTTTTTATTTTGGGATTAAAGTGTAGTATTTATGATATGACTAGAATGTGTTAATACAATGTTTCCTTTTGCCTCACTAGATTTTGGGAGTTTAAAATCATAAACAAATTTATCTTAAAACATGATCCGATACTTTAAATTTTGGAAATTTAAAAGTGTTTCTCTAAAATTGTTAGAATGTTGTACTTAACTTAAACCTATTCATACAAAACAAGAAGGTTGACGTAGGCTTGGGTAAATTTTTGTCCAATTTTCCATCCCTGACTCAAATGAAACAAAAGTTTCACATTTAGTTTTGAATTAGAGATGTTAATTATTTTTTTTTTCAATTTGAGGGACTAGAGAAATTATTTTAGAGGATTAAAAGTTTTAATGTTAATTTAAGGGATAAAAAACAGACATTCTAGTAAAAAAATAAAAAAGTGAATTTTGACATTATTATTTCAGTGACATATGTCATTGCGACGAGTGTAACCACGAGAGTCAGTGTTGAGGAACGAAAAACTACATTTTCTTAAACACAGGAACTAAAAGAAAAAGTGACCCAAATTTGAGGTGCAAAAAACGGTGTTTTCTGAAATTGGGAACTAAAAATACATTTTTTATGGAAGAAGCGATTGTCGAATGATGTTGAATCTGCGATAATTGCAGGCAGAGCTTATGTATGAAACAATCCGAGAATGGCCTCGTTACGTGAAGGTGCCTTTCCCCATTGCAAAGGTGTGTTAAACCCCTTCTAATTTGTTGACGTTTACTTACCATTGGAAAGCCACCAATGAACATAATTTGATCTTGTGGGTTGTTGCTTGTACTTGATATCTCTCTCTCTTATGTATCTAGTTCCATTTTATATATGTAACTAGGGTATCATCCATGCAACAGCGCAATATTGTTTATAAGATTTGTTCAAAGTGATGTTCTTTAAAATCTGTAAGTGAAATGCTAACATTATATCAAATGACTGATTTCAGGCATTGGCAACACCAAGAGAAATATTACTAAACAAGGTCCCCTTTCCACTACCTACTCCTGAGATATTGAATCTGGATAAGATCCAGGCTTTAACTACAGATACCATTGTTTCAGAAAATGGTAAGTTCCCGAATTCAATCACGAGGTCTGCTTTTTTGGTTCCAAGATATTATAGAACTGTCTCTTACGTCGCTTGTCCCACATTTTTTGTTTGATGAAATTTGCAGCTTTGACTTTCAATGATCTTGGAATTATTCCTCATAAGCTTAAGGGATACCCTGTTGAGTTTCTTATCTCATATAGGAAAGGAGGCCCACAATTTGGTTCTACCATCAGTGAAAGAGTCAGTCCAGATGCTTGGCCATAAGATTCTTTGGATATTTTGATCCTGAATCATTTTTCTGTCTTGCTTGTACTTCCACCATTTCATTTCACTATTTAAAGAAGATCTGAAAGGCTTTTGTATCTTCCTTACCTAATCTGTAGAATACGTGTTCATGTTTGACTATGATAATAAAATGAAGATACATGTTGATTCCCGAAATTAAACATCGTAGGATCAAATTGAGAGTCGTGTTTTGCTATCATATAAAAGATCTATTATTTCTAGTGTGTTTTCTTCTATGCACTTTTTGGTCGTGGGCTGGTTATATCTTCAAATCAACCTCCCATTGACCTTGTCTTCGACAGCTCCAGAGAGAAAAAAATACAATGGTACATTTCAAGAGAACCAAAATAACGTGATATGTTGAAATAATAAAGAAACCTTGCTCTGTAGCTAATAGAACACTATTATATATAAGACGAAACTTCTGGCATCTTTAATTCAGTCGTGATTGATCCTATTATGACACTTGTACCTTGCCGGGCGCATGGTTGAATGGTGAACTGTTTTTAATTTTTATCACATCTTATTTAACTTAGAATATTAGTGTGAAATTCAAAAGAATAAAAAGTTATTTATGGTTTCTAATTACTGGTTAAATAACCTTGATATCTTTCACTTTCGCTATGTAAGGAAAAGCCTTATTATACGTGCATAAAAAATGAGAGAAAAATAAGATATTAAGGATACGTAAACCTTTTCCTTTACTCACTCCAGTGCGACAAAAGTACTTATATTTCTCTTTTCATAACTACTTGCATTGTTGTTAAAGTAGAATTGTTGGATGCAGGAAGGATTTAAGAACACTTTCGTCAGTTTGTTGGAAGAGAAAATTAATAGAGTTCTAGAATTTAATTTGAAAGAGAAGTTCTAATTTCATGATCTATTTTATATTTATTTTTCAACTACTAAATACTAGCAGCGTTAGTGTTGTCACTTATTCTTTCTGTTCCTTTTAATTAATGATTTCTAAATAAAAAAAAATTATTTCTTTTTATTATCAGCTATTAAATTAAATTTTAAGACCATATAGTTTTTTAATTATATTTTTAATTTAATTAATATAAAAAGAAGAATTATAATAATAAAAAGAGATACAGTCAAAATGAAATTAAAAATATTTTCCTCTTTGAAAAGGCTAATAAATTTGATTAATACATTATGGGTTGTATTGAAAGTAATTTTAGGTAAGGATGACACTGCTATGAGTTTCGTCATCTCATTCTGAAGCTAGAATTTATTCTTATTGTTTGATGTTAATAATTATACCCTCTTTTATTATTTAAAATAAGAATTAAAATTTTCATTAAAAAAACATACTAAACAAACATTTAACATCATATCCGTTTTATTTCTTTAATATCAAATATAAAAAAAAATTATAATTATATAAATATTAAACAAGATAAAATGATAAGTGAATAGAACAAAAGAAAAATAATAAATATATATTTGTGTGATGGGATCTTGAGGAGTGTAGATGATTTTGAAGATTTACCTCGGGTTGATAGACGAGTCACCAGAAGCATGACTCAACATATTCAGAGGAATCTCTTTACTATTGAGGTAGCTAGATCATAGGGTTCCCATTGGTGGTTCTCTCCGCCCAGCGACAGAAAACTCTCAATACACATTCACATTTTCCACATGGTAGTTTTAGTAATTTAGATATCTTCTTTCTCACATTTCACATTAGAAGTACCTTGCATATCGCATGCATATTGAAATATAGAGAGAGTAATGAAATGTTGTCTATGTGTTGTGTGATTAATTCACTTTTGTTGTGAGAGTCTTATCTTGACGAAGCAGCTTAAGTGGCGGCTTTGAGCTTCCACTTATCTTGATCTCAAGTGACAGCGGAGTGGTTAAGTAGCGTTCCAATCTTGATGATGCAAACATGCGTTGGATCTTCATCCACACAAGTTTTTCTTAATTTTTTGTTTACAAATTGTTGTAATAAGTCTGAATCTCGTGTCAATTTCGATAAATTTCTTCTCCTCACTCGTTCGGATATTAATTGAATCTAAGTCAATGTTAACCGGTGTTTTTGTAATTTGAGTATTTTTTACGATGAACATGTGTATGATGAGCGCATATTTATTTCTTTGTTTCGTTTAGTTTTTAATCTTAATTTTTTAATTTGTTTTTGTGCTTTAAAAGATTGTTTTGTTTAGAATTTATTATGATTGAGTTTATTAAACATGAGATAAAAAAATATTAAAAATTGTTTTTTAGTATTTCATAAATATAAAACTAAATATTAATATTTTAAAAAAATGATTAATCATTTTTTATTTTTATGTAAAAGAGAAATAAAATTATTTAGTTTGTATACATTGAGTCAGTTTACACATAAGATGAATAAAACTTATGTAGTTACATTTTGTTTAAACGCAACTCAATATTGAAGTTAACTTTAACTCATTTTAATAATAAACTAAACTCAAAAGGTTTAATATAATTTTTATTCCCTATATTTGCAATAATAATTACATGTTTTTTCTTATTTATGTGATTTATATGTTTTTTTAAAAGTATTTAATAATCTATTTTTGTTATTGTTTAGAGAATGAGCTGTCATTTGTTATTACAATTTAATGTTTTCATTATCTAATCTTAGGAACAAAATAGAAATACAATCATTCATTCTTTTTACGTGCTTATTGTCTAATTTTTTAAAAAAAAAATTGGAAAAATGATAACAAGGATTACCTAATGAAAGAAATCTTTTTAAAAAATATGGCCCCACATTAAATAAAAATTATAATGTAAAATGAAGAACTCTTGATATGGAACAAACTTCATAAACCAAAAAGTTAAATAATAATAAGATATTAATGGAAACCTTTATAAGAATTAAGAAAGAATCAGCTTGACATTATTATTATTATTTGACATCCACTTTTTCTTTTACTTTCATTTTACATCTTATTTTAACAATAATACTATATTTAACTAATAAAAATAAATATAAATAAAACTTTAAATCTATTTATAAACTATACAGTGATAAATATATATATTAGAAAGTGGGTTTTAAGCTTAACTCAACCTCACAAAATCGGCTTGTAAGGTGAGGTTTGCACCTCACTTATATATTATAATTTGGTCTTATCTCTAGTCGATGTGGGACTTCCAACACACTCCCTTCACGCCGAGGTATAGACATCTCGTGCGTGATAGTAGAAATTGGGTGGTCCAATAGCGACCCGATAGCGGGTGGAATAAAAGAATAGAATGCCCACTTAGAACTCGCTAGGATAGGCTTTAAAGATGGCTCTGATACCATATTAGAAAGTGGGTTTTAAGCCTAACTCAACCTCACAAAACCGGCTTGTAAGGTGAGGTTTGCACCTCACTTATATATTATAATTTGGCCTTATCTCTAGTCGATGTGGGACTTCCAACAATATAGTTTAATATGTTATAATTTTACAATATAATGATAATTTAATATGTTGCAATTTAATTTATGTAATAGTTGATAGTTTAATATGTTGTAATTTTTTGTATTCAAAATGAATAATTTTTCTAAAAAAAAAACTTGGGGTTGATTTTGACCCACGGGGTATTTGTAGATATTTTGGCTCTATGAACTTTTTCTATAAGAGACTTTTTTGTTCTATGGGTTTTTCTAGCCCCGACCCACGTGGGTCAAGGTCAAACCATGTAAGAGGGTGTCAAATTGACGGATTTAGAAAACACTTAGCAAGTGCTACTACAATTATTTCAACTTTTGTTTGCTAATTTTTCAACATCTCACAACAGTTGTCTGACAGGGTATCCAGTCCTCCAACATCGCACAAAGCTCAACTCCTTGTTGAGCTCGAAGTAACGAAATGGGCACTGGCTCACTGTAAGGCTGATGTGCAAAATTTGATGGATAGTATGAAACCCTTGGAGGAGTTTCATGGTACACGAGGTCGTGACCCGCGTTGGTAGGCTAGGAGGTTTCACCAGTAGCAAAATCATGTTTTGCATGACCAATGGCATAATTAAGAGGAAGATGAATTTTGGAGTGTTCACACACGTTAAGAACGACAACATAAACTTCCTCCGCACCAATACAAATTGAAATTAGCTACATTTCAGGGAGGGGGGGGGGAAATTGTTAGCGCGGCTGTAGGGGAATGGTTAGCGCGGAATAACAAACCAAGAGGAGTTTTAATACAAACGTGTGGCTTTTAATTTCTACTCAATTAAGCTTACTAAGAAAATAATAATAACAAATAACAAGAGTAAGGTTGAGAGAAATTTGCACAGATGATTTTATCCTGGTTCGGATCTTACCAATCCTACGCCCAGTCGCCTATCTCAAAACAAGATAAACAATTAACTAATCACAAAATAATTACAAATTACAATCACAAAGAAAAAATTTGTAAAAGTTTAGAAAACACCTCTCTTGATACCACAAGAGATGAATCTGCATCTCCTTTGAGTCTTCACAAAGGATGAAACACTTCCTTTGAATACTTCACGAAGGATGACTTCCTCTTCCCAAACACCTCCTTAGATGCACCAAGGATGAACTAGCTATTCCTCTGTCACCGTAGCAGCACTTCACCAGCTTCACAAACGAGAGTTTCTCAAGCCGAACAATAACGCACAAGTCTCAATGAATTCTGAGTACTAGAGCACAAGGGAAAAGTTGCTAATGATGGATAAAGGGAGCCTATATATAGACTCAAGCAAATACTCTTTCATTCTTCGTTTCTGGCTATTTAACGCTCTTAATCGATTAATATTAGTGTTAATTGATTAAAACGAGTACAACAGCTAGTTTTAAATGCTAGAAAACTCCAACGGCTAGCTTTAATCGATTATTCTTAGGATTAATCGATTAACTAATCGATTAAAACATGTTTTAATTGATTATTCCAGAGCCTGTTTGGGTTTTCAACACCTGCAACGTTTTAATCAATTAATACTTGGTTTAATCGATTAAAATCGTGCATTTTTTATTCTGAACAATAATTATACACCATGAAAGTACTTGAATCAAAACCTAATAAAAATCTAAGTTCTAAACATCAAACTACAATTATTACAAAAGCTTTTAATAGCAAAACAAGTCTTCAAAGGATCTTCTTGAATCTTGATATATCTTGACTTGATTTGGGCATCATCAAAACTTCATCTTTACCATTTTGCTAACATTCTCCCCCTTTTTGATGATGATCAAAATCCTTTAAAATTAAAGCTTTTGGTAATAATATGAAAAACACAACTCATGAAAGAAGAGATCATTAGTGAATAAAAATAAGCTTTAATATATTTTCTCCTTCTTTTTTATCAGAATTAAAAAGTTGTGTTAACATAAACTCCCCCTTAATAAAAAGAATGTATGCATACGATAAAACAAACATGAGTCATTTTATTTCATTTCAATAATCAAAGGCATACAAAGAGCAATACATACAATGGACAAGACATACAAGAATTTAAAATCCATCACTATCAGCAAAATGCCTCTCTAAACCAGAAATTCTCTCGTCAAGGTTCTTAAGACGAGTGCAAATCTCCTCATGGCGAGTGTTCTGAATGGACATTATCTCATGTTGTAACCTTGCCATCTTAGTCATTTTTCTAGACAAACTTTCTAGACTAAATTCCTCTTGCACCTGAGATGGTCCTGTTACCAATGAGGAGCATTGGTAAAACTTGAAGAAAATGATTTTGATGATGCTGCAAGAAGATTAACTTGAAAAAGATATTAGAAATTATTTTAAAAGCACTTTGTAAAATACAAATGTATTAAGAATGTCTTTAAATATGTAAATCTCGTATTTTTGGTACTGTTACGTATTTAATCGATTATGAAGAGCAATAATCGATTATCCTGAGCCTTTCTGAAAAACCACGTTGCTCTGGAATAATCGATTATCACTCCAAATAATCGATTATCACAGGTCTGTTTGAGAACTGTCCAAGTTTCTGGAATAATCGATTATCCCTCAGAATAATCGATTATCACTATTTTGAAAAACCTGTAACGGACTTGAATAATTGATTATCACTTACAATAATCGATTATTACTGGCAGTTGTAACATGACCTTTCATATTCAGACTAGCTGCCTATAAATAGGTGCTTTGAGAACTTCAGAAAATAACTTTTGAACTTAGAACTTTAGTAGAATACAGTTTGTCTGAGGAAGTTCTCTAAAGCTAGTTCAAGTCCCCTGCCTGGTCTCATGAATAGGAGAAGCTCGCGTTTCGTTTGTCAAAAGTCGGAGTGGTTCTCTTTGAGTTGGCAAGGTGTACTTTGTCTTGTCTCGTGAATAGGAGAAACTCGTGTTTCGTTTGTCGAAAGTCGGAGCGGTTCTCTTTGAGTTGACTAAGTAGTTCACTTCCGGTTCGTTTGTCGAAGGAAGGTTCTTTTATCTCTTATTTTCATTCACTTATTGTAAAACTGTGAAACTGTTTTTAGTGAAACTGTTAATCACTTTTTATAGTGATTAATGACTGGATGTAGATTCTTTTGAATTGAACCAGTATAAAAATTATCTGTGTGATTTTTCTACTCCCTACACTCTTTACTGTTTTATGCACATCAACTGTTCGATAAATTTTCTTTTAGAAAAATTATTTTTATAACTGACCATTTTATATAACTTGTGACCGAACACGCTTTCCGCTATCTAACTTTTATTCTGCTGCGCGACTCTATCTTTCTGATACCGATAGATACCAATCAACAGGTCACGCAACTTGAGTTGGGTCAGACATGTGAAAATATTCATCATGAGGATTATCATCTTTCTTTGCTTTATTTGTTGTCTTCTGTAAGTCTTCATCATTTCCTGCATCTGATTCAACTGACTCAAGAGGTTTTGCCTAAAGGTCCACAATTTTATCAAAGACAACATGCACAGATTTTTTAATTTCAAATGTTTTCCATTATTAAAATATTTAAATGTTAAACATTAGGTACCCAACTTCTTGTATGGGTCCTTTGGGTTAAATTGAAAAATATTGAAATCATTTTACAACCTAAACATATCTACCACTTGGAGCACCATAATGCTTAATTTTACATTTATTTGAAGTATGACCCTTTTTTCATATAATAAAAGCATGTTACAACGTTTGTGTTCTTATAAGTTGTTCCTTTTTTACCCAAGTTCTACGGGTTCTATTATTATGTTTATTTTTAATTTTAGGAAGATACTTATATTTAACAACCTTATTTTCATTATTTTTACTACATTCTCCTAAGTTTGTGTATTATAGTAGTTTCTTAAAATTTCGCAAGATGTACATTCATCACTACTAGTAAATTTACCCTTTTCAAAAGATAAAATTTTATTTTTCAAATCTTTATTCTCTTCAAGAATATTTTTTAAAATTTGATTTTAAATTTTTATTTTCTTTAGAAATATTTTCAAAATTTAAATTTAAATTTTTATTTTCTTCAAGAATATTTCCAAAATTTAATTTTAATTCTTTGAAATCCTTTTTCAATTTCTTATAAGATTTATCTAAATTTTCATATTCTACTATTAAAGCAGCATAAGTTGCATGCAATTCACTTTCCCTATATTGACTATAATTATCAGAATCACTAGATGTACTTACTTCCCTTCCAGCATCGTCGTCCGTCACTAAATAGATGTTTGCTTCTTCATCGGAATTGCTCAAGTCAGAAATTGTTTCATTGTCATCGTCCCATGCGATGTAGGCTTTCTTTTTCTTGAAGAACTTCTTTTCTTTTATTTCTTCACCCTTCTTTTGATTTGGGCAGTCAACTTTTAAGTGCCCCCTTTCTCCGCAACCATAACATCTATAGTTTGAGGAAGATCCTTGATTTTCTCTCTTTTCGTATTTGAATCTTTCTTTGTCTTTTGATTTCATGAACCTGTTGAGCATTTTTAGCATGAGTCTCAAATTTTCTTCATCTTCTGAGTCTTCATCTTCTATTTTGCTCTTGCTCCTTTCTACCTCGGATTTTAAGGGTAGAGTCTTTTTCTTAGTTTTTGCTTTTGCTTCTTCTTCATCTAGTCTTCCAAGGTCAAGTTCATGCTCTCTCAACTTTCCAAATAATGTCGTCATAGTCATTGTGTTGAGATTTTGACTCAGAAATTGCAGTCACTTTCGGTTGCCACGACCTGTCTAAAGATTTCAAAATTTTGATATTAAGTTCATCATTTTCAAAAGACTTACCTAGTCTAATAAGATGATTGACAATGTTGGTGAAGCGTTTCTAAACGTCTGAAATTGTTTCTCCTTGCTTCATCCTGAACATTTCGTATTCTTGGATTAAAGTATTCTTTCTTGCTCTTTTTACGTCATATATACCTTTGTGGGTTACTCTCAGCACTTCCCACATTTCTTGAGCAGTCTTACAAACAGAGATCTTGTAAAACTCGTCAACAGTTAAAGCAGATGAAATAATATTACGAGCTTTTACATCGTTTTGAAACCTTTTCTTTTCTTCAGCAGTCCACTGAACACAAGGCTTTGGTTCTTGCATATTCTTAGTAGGAACAAACAGACCAAATGCAAGAACTTTCCAAATATCACAATCAATAGACTCAATAAATATTTTCATTCTAACCTTCCAGAATGCATAATTTTCACCTATGAATAGAGGTGGTCTGTTGATAGAAGCACCTTCTACAAAAGTTTGATATGATCCTGCCATTTGAATAACTATCAAATCGAACTCTAATGTCAATTGTTAGAGCGGCTGTAGCGGAATGGTTAGCGTGGAATAACAAACCAAGAGGGGTTTTAATACAAATGTGTGCCTTTTAATTTATACTAAATTAAACTTACTAACCAAATAATAATAACAAATAACAAGAGTAAAGTTGAGAGAAATTTGCATAGATGATTTTATCCTGGTTCAGATCTTACCAATCCTACTTCTAGTCGCCTATCTAAAAACAAGATAAACAGTTCACTAATCACAAAACAATTACAAATTATAATCACAAAGAAAAATAATTTGTAAAAGTTTAGAAAACACCTCTCTTTATATCACAAGAGATGAACATGCACCTCCTTTGAATCTTCACAAAGGATGAACACTTCCTCTGAATACTTCATGAAGGATGACTTCCTCTTTCCACACACCTCCTTAGATGCATCGAGGATTAACCAACTATTCCTCTGTTACTGTAACAACACTTCACCAACTCCACAGACGAGAGTTTCTCAAGCCGAACAATAACACACAAATCTCAATGAATTCTGAGTACCAGAGCACAAGGGAAGAGTTGCTGATGATGGTTCAAGGGAGCCTATATATAGACTCAAGCAAATACTCTTCCATTCTTCGTTTCTGGATATTTAACGCTTTTAATCGATTAATATTAGTGTTAATCGATTAAAACGATTATTCTTAGGATTAATTGATTAACTAATCGATTAAAACAAGTCTTAATCAATTTTTCCAAAGCCTGTTTGTGTTTTCAGCACCTGCAACGTTTTAATCGATTATTACTTAATCGGTTAAAACCATGCGTTTTTATTCTGAACAACAATTATACACTATGAAAGTACTTGAATCAAAACCTAATAAAAATCTAAGTTCTAAACATCAAACTACAATTATTGCAAAAGCTTTTAATAGAAAAACAAGTCTTCAAAGGATCTTCTTGAATCTTGATATATTATGAATTGAATTGGGCATCGTCAAAACTTCTTCTTCACCATTTTGCTAAAAACGATGACCCCAATGTATGTTAGGTTCCTGGGTCCGGAACCTAACTATCTCACCACACCCACTCACCTAAAAGCGCACAGAAAGGAATAAACGAATGAACTGAATGTATTCACAACAAAGAATGACAATTACAAAGATGATCTGTGAGCCTAATCCCCCTCACAATGATCCGGGAGTCTAATCCCCCTCACAAGGTCTAGGACCTATTTGTACAAAGAATCTGACTAACTCCCTCATAGAATTACAAAAGGTTTACATTTATAGGCCCCTTGCCTGCCTTCTCCAACTGTTCCACCGTTTGGCTCTTTCACCCCTATCTTATATCCTATCATTACACACCGCTGCAAAACAACCTTGTCCTCAAGGTTGGAACAATGAAGCTTGAGCCCATTGCATTGTGGTGTGGTCTTATCATAGGAAGAGAATCGTTGGCTACTACCTGTAACTTCAGGTCTGGAGGCTTGGGTGGTGGCAAATCCTCCTCCACTATCTTCCATTCTTCTCGGATTCTATTAACTTCCAGCATTCTGGTTACCTCTTTTCCAGCATCATAAGCCTTGAGAAAATGGTCTTCAATGTCTTTCAAAGCTTCAAGCAGCTTTCTCCCCTCTGCAGGTGTATCATAAACTGCAAGCCCCTTTTGCTCCTCTTGGTTCTCGGTGGCCACATCCACCACTTTCATTGTTTCAACACCACTCATCGCTTGCTCCAACCCCTTCACTGTTACTTTTATTATTATTCTCTTCAACACTCACCACTTTGTGCTTAACCTCTTCTCTTTCCACCCATGAAAAGAATGGCTTCTCCTCATGCTCTTCTTCATGGTTGTCCTCGTGCCTTTATTCAAGTTTGGGCTTTTGAATGTGATGTGTGAACTTACTTCGTTGCCCTTTTCTTTTGGACCCAATTTTCATGGTGGTGTCACATGCATTGTTCCCTGCTTCGGTATTGCTCTTGGGATCAACCATGCCATGTTCCTCACGTGCCCTCACAACGCGTTCGACTGCCTCAAACAAATTGTAATCGAAATTCGGCAACAACTTGCCTCCAGCGGTGGTTGTTCTCTTGAAGCGGTCGTAGTCAGAGAGCAACACATGCCACTTGCTGCGGCACTGCGTGAGGTTGCGCTGCACGTCCAAGGCCACACAGTTCTGGGCGATGATGTTCCACTACTGGTAGAAGGAGAGCGCGACAGAGCAGTCGACTTCCACCGCTGCGATTTCGTTCACCAGAATGAGCGACTCGATGATTCTCCAATCTGGAGCCTCTAGGGAGCGTGTGCAACGAAACGCACCAGCCGAACTTGAAACGTCGATGATGACATCGTCGTAAATCTTCATTTCTTTTTGCTCTCCAAATCGCACAACCATAGCTTCCTTCAGTCCTTTCCAAGAACGATTCTTGGCTTTAGCCTTCCAGGCCCGGACCTAATACCCAACACTTCCCTCCATGATACAGTATGCCCAATGCACTTTTTCTTCCTCTATCACCCCTTAGGTCTCAAAACTGTCTCCGCCCTAGCAATCCACCCCATAGGATCAAACCCTTCAAGAGTGGGTAGTTCTACCCTCTTCCGCCATTAATTTTGCACCTCCTGGTGATCGCCACCCCTCTTCCTCCAATTTCCTCATCGCGTCGTCGCTGGTTCTCGTTTACGGAAGTTTGACTCCCATCAGAATGTCCATCGTTGTTGTGAGCCTGCGCCTCCATCATCCTCATTAATTGTTGTAGGTCCCGGCGTACTGTGGCAGATTCCACCTTCATCCCTTCCATCGTAATCTTCAGTGCCTCCAATCTTTCCTTCGTGCTTCCCTCCATTCTCTTTTCACGCCAAATTTGGTATCCGACAATTTCTTAATTATTTCTTGATCCTTCACCCCCACTATGATTTCGACAGCTTCTCGAAACGGCAGGTTGGACCAATTTGTTAGGTTCCTGGGTCTATAACCTAACTATCTCACCACACTCACTCACCCAAAAGCACACATAAAGGAATAAACAAATGAACTGAACATATTCACAACAAAGAATGACAATTACAAAGATAATCCGGGAGCTTAATCCCCCTCACAATGATCCGGGAGCCTAATCCCCCTCACAAGGTCTAGGACCTGTCTATACAAAGAATCTGACTAACTCCACCACATAATTACAAAAGGTTTACATTTATAGGCCCCTTTCTCGCCTTCTCTAACTGTTCCACCGTTCGACTCTTTCACCCCTATCTTATATCCTATCAATGTATATCTAGGATAGGAAGCTAAAGTAGGTCAGATTTTTTATGTTTATCACATATGACGTCCAACGTGTAAATTTAGCCTCTATAGCCTTAGAAGATTATGCCATGCAATGGTGACATAAACTTGTAATGGACATTGGGCAACACAAGAGGTCAGTCGTGGTCTCTTGGTATGATCTTAAACATTATATGTGCACGCAACTTCTTCCTCCTCATTATAGGACTGAACTCTTGTTGAAGCTTCAACAACTTCAACAAGTGTGGATAAGTATTATAAGGACTTGATATCACTAGCTAAGGATAATTTGAATGATGATTCCAAAATAACACATTTTTTTTAGTTTGTTAAGAAGAGATATTCAAGATATTATAGAACTCTACGAGTATACTTCTTCAAAAAAATTGGTTCATCTAATCATCAAGGTAGAATTTCAACTTTTAAGAAAGGAAAATTTTTGAAAAAGACCTCATAGAGATGGTTTCTATAAATCATCATGGAGGGATGACAATAAATTTAAAAATGAAAGGTATCATACATTTAGAGAGTCTAAATTACAAAAAGGGCATTCTTCCAAATCTACAACTTCTACTCTAGACCATCTCTTAGAACAAATCAACCTAAGTGTTTCAAATTTCTAGAGTATGGTCATATTGCTACCAACTGTCCCACTAAGAGGCTCATGACGATGAAATAGGGGATGCCATATAGCAATCATAGATCTAATAGTGAACCTAATGTTCATATCTATTTTGTCTTCTCCAAATAATAGTGACAATGAATTTGGAAGCCCCAAGTGAAGGCAATTTGTTGGTAGTAAGGCAACTTTTAGGTCAAGTTCAAAAGGATTTTGATAACACCCAACACGAAAATATTTTTCATACCTGTTGCCTTATCAATAACCAATTGTGTTCACTTAACATTGATGAGGGAGTAATGCTATTGTAGGCAGCACAAGAGTAGCAGACAAACTTGGATTACAACCTATCTCTTAAGCAAAGCCTTATAAACTACAATTATTGAGTTAGGATGTTGAGATTGTGGTTAATAAGCAAGTTCTCATCACATTTTCCATTGGGAAATATAAGGATGAGGTTTTCTATGATGTTGTACCTATGGAAGCTACCCATATGCTTTTAGGGAGGCCTTAGCAGTATGATCACCATGTCATACATGATGGCTTTCCAACAAAATTTCTTTCCACTTCCAAGGACACAAATTCACTCTTAAACCTCTAACTACAAAATAGGTAAGAGATGATTAATTGAGAATGAAGAAAAAAAGGAGAAAATGAAAAAAAAAAAGTGAAAGGCGAGAGGGTTCCCATAGAAAGAATAAAGAGCAAGCGAAATCCAGTCTTCTTATTTCCAAACTCAAAAAGGTAAATTCCAAATAATAACCAATTTTCCATGTTTTTCCTACTCTATATCTCCAAATTAACCCACATGTTTGAGGTTAGTTCTCATTGCTTGGACTTTATGTAGGAGGAATTTGGGGATGTTTTTCAAGATCCTTTTAAGGGTTTACCTCCTTATATGAGACATTGAACATCAAATCAATTTTATTCCTAGATCTTTTCTTCCGAATAGGCTTGCATATAGAACTAACTCTTAGGAATCTAAAGAGATACAAAAGCTGGTTGAGGATCATATAGAAAAAGGTTAGGTCTAAGACAATATTTGTATGTGTTTTATGCGCGTTATTATTGTCCCCCAAAAGGGTGAGAGTTGGTGAATGTGTACTAATTGTCGATCCATCAATAACATCACTATCAAATATAGGCATCTCATCCCTAGGTTTCATGATTTCTTAGATGAGTTACAAGGATCTTGTATATTTTCCAAATTTGATCTTAAGAGCGGATACAATCAAATTCTCTTTATGCCAAGGCTAAATGCCTTTTTTCCATCAAACATGTCACCTTCAGAGGTTATGTTGTTAGCGCTTATGGGGCCAACGTAGGACCATATAAGGAGGTTGCAACCATTAGGGAGTGGCCTACCCCTACTAATATTGGGGAAGGTCGAAGTTTTCATAGGTTAGCCAACTTCTATAGGTGATATGTTTGAAATTTTAGTACTATTGTTGGACCTCTCAATGAAATAGTAAAGAAAGTAGTGTTTAAATGGGGACCATCCCAATTTGCGACTTTTTCCACTTTAAAACAGAAATTATACCAAGCCTATATTTTAAAACTACCTGACTTTACTAAGCCATCCGAATTCAAATATGATGCGTCCAACATAGCCATTAGTATCATTCTCTTACAAGGGAAGCACCCCATCACTTATTTTAGTGAGAAACTATAGAGGAGTCATGATGACATTGTTGTTGCCAACAAAATAGAAAAGGTAAATTCAACCCTCGTCTCCCAACGAACACAAAATTGATTCTTAACAAATTAGTTCTTATAAAAATTATACAAAAGAGTTAGTAAAATAATAAAGAAGATAAAGATAAAGAAGAGAGTAAAGAAAAAAGTAACAAAAGATAGAAAGAAAGAAATTTACAAAGAGATTTAAAAATATAAAAATAATAATAAAGAAAATATGTTGATTTCACTGTTTTTTTTCAAAATAGGATTCATTATTGGTTATCTAAAGATTACTGTTCAATTAATTATTGTCTTATATTTTCAAATTAATCAATGTAAATTCTCAACTAATTTGTTGGCGTTCTCACTATTAATCAAAGTACATTCTCAATTAAAAGTAAGAACTTTGTAGATTAATCATAGTAAATTTAACCAAAGCACATTCTCATTCAAATATATTACTATGCCTAATCATGTATATTCTTTTACCTCTTATATCAAGTAAAAAGCTAATTAACCAAAGTACATTCTTAATTAATTCTTGTTAAAAAATTTATCACTAATCAAAGTACATTCTCAATTATAGGCAAAACTCATTCAATCACTCGAAAGTTTCCAACTTTAATCAAAGTAAATTCTTAATTAAAAATAAAAACCCTTGAACTCATATGATTTATATGTTATGTAGATTTAACACCATGCTAAGGGTGTGATTTCCAATTAGGGTCCAATAAAGTAAGGGTGTGATTTTTGGGAAGAGGTGATATTTGTCGGGTTGACAATGGAAACAAAAAGATTAAAAAACTTTACGGGTTTGTAGACACCAATCATACTAGGAATGGTTATGATCTTAGGAGGAGGGATAGGTCATGATGGAGGTGTAGGGTTCGAAACAAGGCATGCTGGTTTGAAGTAGGAGAGGTAGATAGGTTGGTCGTGGATGGTAATGTGTTGGATGAAGAGGTGGGTAATCTTGTAGGTTATGGGTTGAGTAAATCCTCTAAATAAGGAGACGACCTTGAATAATCTTTTCTTTTTCCTTATCTCTTTCTAATTTTCTTTTTGTCTATAATATTTGTTTTTTTGATTGAATAATTGCTTGTTGTATCTCACTTCTATCTTTCGCACATGGAGGATAATGTCTCTCTTAAGTATGAGGGTGAGAGGTTTAGCTTTAAAGCACCTTCTTTTCTATATCTGTGAAGGTAGAGTGCTCAACCACCCTATAGTAGAAATTGGTATTGTTGATGTTAGACCACTGAAAGGAAAGTATGAGAGAGAGTTTTGATTATGATTGATTGGTTGATTTAATTGATTAGTTGATTGATTGAATGGATGTTGTTCTTATGTTATCTATTGAATTAGTTTACCTTATTATGCATATTTTTTCAATGTTAGTTCACGCATATTTTTTGTGTGTGTAGTGATAATCATATAATGTTCGTGTTATACAGGAGCAGATGCTGATACTTCAAGAGTTATGTAGACGCTTTAGAGATAGGGGAAACTAATGTTGGGTTTTCATAAAGTTGTGATTTTATTTTGAAAGAGGATTTTAAAAGAATTATGTATTTGTATACAATTGAACTTGAATAGTTAATTTTGTAAATAATAAATGTATCAAATTTATTTGAATAATTTATTCTTGGTTGCGAAAGTTTTAATTTTTGACACATTTTAGTGACACCCAAAGTTAGGATGTTACAATCAACAGTCACTCGGTGCACATCACCAAGCGTCCAACACCACATTCACGTTTTCCTCATGAAAATTTTAGTAACTTGGAGTGCAAGTTTCTTTTGTACACATTTTAGTATCTTTTTTTGCACATTTCATATTAGGAGTAGTTTGCACGTCACGCTTCTACTTATTGGATAGCTTGGAGTATACTCATATTTAATCTTTGATTAAGAAGCGATTAACTACTTAATAAGATCAACTTCTCTTCTATAAATAAGAGAGTTGTATTTGTATCACATGAAAATTGGAATATGTAGTAATGAAATGTTGTCTTTATGACATGCGATCAATTCACTTTTGTTGTGGGAGTCTTATCATGACGAAGCAATTCAAGTGGCAACTCTAAGCTTCCACTTATCTCGATCTCAAATGACGAGTGGTGTGGTTAAGCAGCGTCCCAATCTCAATGATGTGAAACTTATGTTTGCATGTTTTGGATCTTCATCCATATAAAATTTTCTTAATTCTTTGTTTTCATATTGTCACAATAAGTATAGGTCCTAGTAAACTTCTATAAATATGTTATTGTCACTCGTTTAAATGTTAATTGGATCTAAGACAATATTAATCAATGCTTTTGTAATTTCTATGTGTTTCTATAATGAATTTGTGTTCTAGTTTATTTTCTATATTCTTAACTGTTAATTTTGTTCGTTAGTAGTGTTCACTAATTAATTGAAGCATACATTTTTTTGAAAAATTCAGAAAATAATTAAGAATAGGTCATTCCAACATTGTCAACGTGTTCAATCTGTCGTTAACAATTTAGACAATATCATAGAAAATGATCAAATTAAATATAAATTACCAAAATTGAAACTAGGAAAAAAAAATTTCACATAAAACAAAATCGATAAAAATAAAGAAAAAAAAATTTAAGCCTTTTAATTATTGTTTTTATTATAATATTTAAAAAATTAAATAAAAACTCAATTTCATTATTATAAAGACAATGAATTAAGTTAATATATTTATATTATATTATAATAAATATATAAAATAAAATATAAGAATAAAACATTTGTAAATAATTGAATTTACATTTGAAGTTCGTCACATGTCTAACAATGGAGATAAGTTCGTAGTCAACATAGATGACTCCTCATGCACATGCAGAACATGAATGATCACTAGAATTTCCTACTGTCATTCATTGGCTGTAATGAAGTTCCTCAACATTGATGGAGAATAATTTATTGACTCTTGCTACATGAAGTCCAAATATGAGGAGACATATTCATCAATTGTATAGCCCATAAATAGAGCCAACATGTGGAACATTACTCCATATCCTGATGTGTCTCCTCCACACAAAAGAGTATTGCATGGAGGACCAAAGAGAAAACGAAAACTAGAGCAATGGGAAATGAGGAAGGATGAATCAAGAATGACCAAATCTGGCTTGCGGAAACAATGTGGCATATGTAGAGAACATGGCCATAACAAAAGTCATTTCCCATCAGCAACCCAAGCAGGACCTGTGCATTGCGACGAAGAAACTCCATCCACTCAACAATCTGAAATAGCACATCAGACTCAGCCTCAAGCCTAGTACACTATAGGAATGCACTTTTGTAATAGTTTAAGGCTACAAAATATTATGTAGGAAAGCAGTACATGTAGGAAAACATTCTGCTTTTGTCATCTAATCACTGTTATTCTGCTTCTGCTTTTGAAAACACATGGAAAATTCTAGTTTAATGGTTATTTTGGTGTGTATGATATATTTGCCCAACCACTGTTTTGAGGGATGATATATTTAATGATATATTTGCTTTATCAGGTTTATGTAATTTGTACATTTAGTTTTAATGATATATTTTCCCAACCATGCTTTAGCTTATCAGTTCACTTGAAATCACGTCATATGCTTGTGCTTATCAGTTCACAGTTCTTTACAAATAGTATTTTGGAAAAAACTTACAAACAATACTTTGAATTATTTCCTTACCAAAAGTTACAAACAATACAAACTTTTATAGTCAAAATAACTTTGGTTCATTGCATCCTAAGTACATTCCATCATAAGTACAATGAAAACATTCCTATGAACGAAAAAACACTAATGTAAGTACAATAATGTTCACCAGACATAGAATACAAACAATCCCTAAGAAGACGTTAAGCCTATTTTCCAATTTCTTCACTGACAAGTCCAAATCACTTATAATCTTTCATCCACCTTCCATTGCCTCTCTGTTGAAGAAAGACTCAGTCTTGCCTTTAGACTTTACACTCGTTTCCCTTTCCAAACCCCATGATTTGCACACCATGTGAAGTAATTGCAACCACCATCTTCACCACCATTCTGTGAGAAGAAAACACCAATCAGGGCAGCCTCCTCGAACTAAAAATAATAACAATGAAAAAACCACGAAAAAACCTTACCTTGAACTTAGGGCAACCCCAAAATTGCTTGCCTCTATTCTTAACTGTTCTCATAGTTTTGACAACACATTTCATCCCACAATAGCAAAACAGACCATCATTGCTAGATCCTCCTCGACCACCACCGCATACTGCATTACCGTCTTGCTTCCGCCACCCACTACATGACGAAGACGAACAGGGATGGGCCATTTTCAAGCACAACGACGTTATCCACCTTCGAAGAACAACACAAGCTGAATGAAAATATACCCTTTTATTAGGGATTCAAGCAGGGATTTATACAAAGTCTTTTACCAAGTTTTTTATTTTAAAAGTACCCAAATACACATCATTCTGCCACGTGAATTAAAAAACTCAATCCATCGTGCCACGACATATAAGAAACTGACTCCAGCGTACCACGTCAAGCACACACTAACGTCGTTGGAGCCAATTTAACGGAAATGGCCCAATTGTTGCAATTTTTATAAAATTAGGACTCAATTGAGAAACCGAAAAAGAACGGGATGAAATTGAGATTCCCCTCAAAAATAGGGACTTCCTGAATGATTAAACCTTAATCGAATTATAAAATCTCTGAATCACAGCAAAGTGATTCGAGTTATTCCGAACTTTTTCTGCATTAGCATAGTTTGACATCTAGATCCAATCAACATAAATATTTCTTCTCGAGTTTTGGAACGAAAGATTTATCATTGAGATTGGAAAGGGTTGGGAAAAAATAAGTGATCTATATTGTACTATAGTTAATTGTATTATATTATACTAAAAAAAACTGATCCACTTTTACTAAAAGTTCAGTATACTATTTTATGGTTCAGTTTTTTAAATTTGAACTTATAACAGTTTTGGTTTTGAGAACTGTATCTACTCTTTCCTCTTTTCTAGTTTTCGTTCAACTGCTTCGTCTTGCCCAAAAAACGTTATTTAATAATACAATATTAATAAAAGAAACCTTCACATAAAAAATTAATAATTAAATTTTTTAAGACAAATTTTTATATTTTTTTATCAATAAACATGTATTACTTTTTAAATAATATTATTTTAAGTAATAAAAGTAAAATATATTTTTTTAAAATTTTATTTTATTAAATGATTAAGTAATAGAAATCATAAAAGAAAAAAAGACCTTATAAAAAAATAATTTAAATATATTATATTCTTTAATATATTATTAAATATGTAAAAATATGTTAAATTTTTTTTTAATGATATTAAAATGTGTAAGCTCACACACTAAAATAACTATTTCTTTTAAAAATCAACTTACTTTAAATAAATATCAATATTATTATTTTTAAATGATAGTATTTTACAGACTAAAACTAAAATATATTTTTTAACGTTAAATTTTATTAAATGACTATATAATGAAATATCATAAAAAAATAGTAATATAATAAAAATAATTAATATTATAGAAATATCAAATTAGAAAAAAATTAATAAAAGTTTATTAAGAATAACTTTTCTAATATCATTATTATGTTATAATAATTAATAAATATTAGTTTAATTTTTACATAATAAAATATAAATAATAAATAATTGATTAATAAAACAATTTTATAAAATAAATATAAATAAAAAATTATTTTAAAATAAAATAAGTACATAAAAAGATAAAATATACACACATAAAACAAAAAATATAAATAAAAAATTAAAAAAATAAATATTAAAGTAAAATAATATTCATGACAAAATAAATATAAATAAAAAATAAAAAATAAAGTAAAATAAAATAAATAAATAAAAAATAAAATAATTTCCATACACATATAATAATAAAAGAAATATAAATAAAATAGAAAATAATAATATCAAATAATTAAAAATTAATTTGTAATGCACTTATAAATAAAATAAAATAAATATTAAAATAAATTTTAATTAAAAAAACATATTATACTATTCGGTTTAAAAATTAATATAATTTAATTTAAAATTAATATAATTTAATTTAAAATTAGTATACTTAATATTTTTAGTTCAATTTGTATCAACGTTCAATTTGAATAAATTAATTTTTAGTTTATTACATATTTTAGTAATAGATAACATTTCAGTTTTATTTGGCCATCTTCTGAGACGGTCGGCTGGAATTTGCGTAATTGTGGGCGGCGCTTATGTAAAGGACTCCTTCCGCGCCAATCAACGCTGACGTGAAACAATTTGTCTACTCACATACATCATCATTTTAGAAACTTTGTTTTTTAAAATAGAAAAACAAATAATAATAATAATAATAAATGCCGAGTTGTTACAACAGATTCATGCAATGATAGAACATCTTCATGTTCTCATCAACCCTACGCGTCCCAATCCTATGCGACACCGACATACAACACAACCCAAGCGCACGTTAGTAACACGCGCCAACTCCCTCTCTCTCCCATTGCAAAATTCACTCCCTCAAATCCTAGATTCCTCTCTGTCTCTCTCTCTCTGTGCCAAATCTCGTTTCCATTTAACAAGCATCAAAATTCAATCAAACACTGTTACTTCTCATCCATTCAATCATGATTTCCTTTTCTTTCTCTGCTAACTGCTAACACTCGTTGTTGATTTCGTTCCAACAAAGCCAATTTCATATTTCTGCCAAACTCCTTTCCTTTCTCTTGTGATCCTTCTTTGGTTGTACACTTCTCATGTTCTTTTTCTTTTGAGCTCTCAGATTACTCGGTATTCAGAATCTCTGTTATTAGGTTTAGGATTTTGTGATTTGGCTCTGTTTCCTATGAATTGATTGAGTCAGCGGTTTTCAATTGCAATGCGATGAGAAGGCGCTCTGACCAAACGGAGAAGGGGGTACCAAAGAATCAGAATCCCCGCCTTTGCCTTTTGGCATCCCTTTCTGCTTTCTTCTGGTTCTTGCTCCTTTACTTCCATTTTGTGGTGCTTGCAGGAGATAATAACAATACCAATAGCGAGAGTAATTACAATACTCATCTTGATCAGCACTCAACCCTGTCTACGACACCTGCGTCCCTTCATTATCAACCTGCCCCGATCCATGTAATGGATTCCCCTCAAGTGCAGGCCCCTCCTAGGAAGATTGGGTTCCCTCACCCTGAGCTGCCGCGGAATGACACTCACACCGAGACCCCTCGCACTGGGAAGAATTTCCCTTTCATGCCAGCAATGAGGGCTGCTGAAAACAAGAGTGATCCCTGTGGGGGGAGGTACATTTATGTGCATGATCTTCCCTCCAGGTTCAACGAGGATATGTTGAAGGAGTGCAGGAGTTTGAGTCTTTGGACTAATATGTGCAAGTTCACCTCCAATTCTGGCCTTGGTCCGCCCCTTGAGAATGTTGAAGGGGTCTTCTCTGATACTGGCTGGTATGCTACCAATCAGTTTGCTGTTGATGTTATATTCAGCAATCGGATGAAACAGTATGAATGCTTGACAAATGATTCCTCTGTTGCTGCTGCGGTTTTTGTACCCTTCTATGCTGGATTTGACATTGCGCGCTATCTTTGGGGCTATAATATTTCAGTGAGGGATGCAGCTTCGCTTGATCTTGTTGATTGGCTCATGAAGAGACCAGAGTGGAGCATAATGAATGGCAGAGACCATTTTCTTGTTGCAGGAAGGATAACGTGGGATTTCAGGAGACTGTCTGAGGAAGAATCGGATTGGGGCAATAAGCTTTTGTTTTTACCAGCGGCAAAGAATATGTCCATGCTTGTGGTTGAGTCCAGTCCTTGGAATGCGAATGATTTTGGGATTCCGTATCCTACATACTTCCACCCGGCCAAGGATGCTGATGTGTTCATTTGGCAGGATAGAATGAGGCAACTAGAGAGGAAATGGCTTTTCTCCTTTGCTGGTGCTCCCCGTCCTGGTAACCCCAAATCAATCAGGGGTCAGTTAATTGATCAATGCAGAAGGTCAAAGGTTTGTAAGCTGTTGGAATGTGATTTTGGAGAAAGCAAATGTCACTCTCCCGGCAGCATAATGAAGATGTTTCAAAGCTCGCTTTTCTGCTTGCAACCCCAGGGTGATTCATACACACGAAGATCTGCTTTTGACTCAATGTTGGCTGGTTGTATACCCGTCTTCTTCCATCCTGGCTCAGCATATACACAGTATACTTGGCATCTTCCCAAGAATTACACCAAGTATTCTGTCTTCATTCCAGAGGATGATATCCGTAAGAGGAATATCAGTATTGAGGAAAGGCTTAGTGAGATACCTCCTGAACAAGTGAAGATCATGAGAGAAGAGGTTATTAGTCTCATTCCAAGACTAGTATATGCTGATCCTCGCTCCAAATTAGAAACTCTTAAAGATGCATTCGACGTTGCTGTACAAGCAATAATTGACAAGGTTACAAATTTGAGGAAGGATATCATTGAAGGTCGCACAGATGATGGCTTCATTGAGGAGAACAGTTGGAAATACGCTTTGTTGCCTGAGGGAGAGCATGAGGTGGGACCTCATGAATGGGATCCTTTCTTCTCCAAACCAAAGGATGCTAGTGGAGATTCCATTGATTCCTCTGCTGAAGCTGCAAAAAATTCTTGGAAGAGTGAGCAAGTAAATCAATCATAAAGTGAAGAAGGGGTAAACAAACTGCAGGGTGCTGCAGTTAGGCTCAATGCAGACTTCAAAATGATTTGAATTGGGGAGGAATTACAAACTATTACTGGGTCTTTCTGTGAACTTACTGCTGAACATGTCTAAGGATATTGAGCAAGTTTCCCCCGTGAAACCCCCAATATGGAGACATATTCTTTTGCTTTACACATTTTTGTGTTATAGATTTTTTCTGATTTCTGCTTCATATATTCTCCTCACTCCTCAGTGGTTCGTAGAATGCATTGGGAGGTTTAATAATTCCTTTCATGTAATAGTTTCATTCATTTGATTCATATAGGAAATATATACCTTTAACTATTGAAGTCACGGATAGATCAGTTGAATTATCATTTTGCCTGTGCATCAGCCCCACACCCACACAAAATTGTTGCGATATTTGATCATTTTTGGTTGAGTAAACGTTCTACTATTTTCTACTTTTTCATTGTTTCTTTGTCTGATTCCTTTATTCATAGTTAAATACATTCATTTTAGTATATTGGGTTACTTAATTTTGCTGAATGCCCCTGCGTTGTTTAGCTACCTGTGGAAGCACCTAGAGATATGAGCATCGTTAAATTGATTCATTCATTTTATTAGAATATTGGATTACTTCATTTTGTGAATGCACCTGCGTTCTTTATCTACCTATAATGGAAGCAACTACAGAAATCCATAAGAATTTTTTTTTTCCACGCAAGATGCTCTCTAATCTGTATAACACCCGTATCTACATTTTGTGTCAAAAAGTTGGTAGTTAGTTATAAATCTAGGATTTGATTAACTAAAATATGAAATTCCGTGGTATTACATAATGCTGTGTCCAATGGATATCACTGGTTGTTAGATGACCAATATATAGTCGGTAGCAGAAAACCCTATAGACAGTACAAAAGTTTTGATAATTGCTTTTATATGTGAAACGAACTGCATTGACGTGTCGATTTGCTTTGAGGAAATACTTCATCGTACTTTCAGATGTTTAGTGGTTTTTGATATATGACAGTCTGGTAAATGTTATTTTTGTCCTTAATGGAAATGTTTAGCTGGCAATGCTGATAAATTGTCATTGTTAGCTCTCTGTTTAATAAACCTTTCCTGTGTGTTTGCGTGTAATTTATTCCTATTTCTCCACAGAAGAGATCAAGAACAACTAGATAAACCATGGAAGAGTAAAATGTTGACATGGTTAGCCTGTTTTATAGAAGTTTGACTATTGTTCATGTTTAATATTTTTCGATTTCTTCTGGAATAGAACTGAGATAGGAAGAGAAGAATGAGACGTGTGAAATAAGATGTGCAATGTATTAGAAAGAAAAAAATAATGAGCTGTGAACGGATACCAAAACAACTCTGTTAATGATTGATGATATTTTCACACATTTATACTGATATACTTTTTACTGTTTGCTGTAATCTTTTAGATAACAGATGACACCCTTTTACAAAGACTACCTTCGAGTGGGTTTATTTTGGTGAGATTTGACGGAGAGTGAGGCGATGATTTGGGGAAAGTGAGTGAATAGATTTGAGAGTAAATTTTTTTGTTATTTATTTGAGTAGATTTAGAAGTGAACGAGTGTGGATTTGGAAGTAAAATTTGTAAAAATTATTGTAAAATTTGATCGATGTGATAGATAAAAAAAATGATTAGATAAAATTGTATCTAAATATTTGTAAAATGTAGAATTCTACATTTTAAAAATAAATATTTAAAATTCTACCTTTTTTATTTGGATAAAAATAAATAAGAATTCTACATTTTAAAAAGTATTCAAAATTTAACTTTTATATACTGGAATTAAAGATAAAATAATAAATTAATATTTTGTATTCACAACATAAATAAATAATGAATTCATGAATTAAATCATGAATTTATAAATGAGTAAATTAATGAATGAATGGACTAATACTTTAATAAATTATTTAATCAATAAATTAATCAATTAATAACTTAAAAGTTAAAGTTAGTAATACATTCAGAAATGAATAGATAAATAAATTAATCAATCATTGGATTTAAAACTAATTTTAAAAAATAAAGTTAATAGATTAATAAATGTAAAAGTTAATGAAACGACCAGGAATAAATTGTGAAATAATATAAAAACGTGTACATCCTCCGATGAACATTAAGGTAAGAAAAACAGTTATTTAAAAAGTCAATAATTAAAACACTAGAAAATTTTGTAGTTTTTCCCTAATTTCAACACTTTTGCTTTAATCTTCTCTAAAAACTAAATGTGAAATGAGATGAAGAGAAAGATGAGTTGCAATATACTCGATTGGAAAACTGTTTATGGTTATACTTAATTAACATTTAATTTTTGACTAAAATAATTGCAAGATGCACAAGTTATGAAGTACAAAATCACTGAGTGAAACATTCTGTACAACAAAAATTCAACCAACACTTGTCCATTTTTTTTTAAAAATAGTCCTAAATGGGTCATTTTCTTATTAATTTGATCCTGAGATTAAACTTTGTCTGAATTAAGATGTCTTACATGTTCACTAACATCAAGCATTACATATTACATATTCAGGACACATGTAACACTTCAAAACTATTTGGGTGCATGTAGTCATAATGCCACTAGAACCTAAAGTGATTCGATTGAATTGAATTATAATTGTTGAGATGAATTTAGCTATATTATAATTTAAATATTACTAAATTAAACTCAACTATTGTTGAAGTATTTGAACTATCTACTGCATATAAGGAATTAATTATGGTTTTGTCCCATGTTTTGTGTTTTCATTATTTTTCCAAACTTTATTCTATTTAGTTTCCTCTCTTTTTATAAAATCATGAATTTAGTTCAATATACACTAGTGGAAAAATATTGTTTAACGTCACCTTAATGACGTCGGTTAGTGAGTAGCCTGACATATATGAGTGCACGGTGGTATTAGCGTAAATAAGTTGGTACCTAGACGTCGATTTCAAGGGGACACGACGTCTATAATATAATACACGTCCGCTCTGTCCTAAACCGACGTCCAATGTAATGAGGTAGGCGAGAAGACAGACTTTTCCTGCATCATTGACGTCACTTTTTATGGGGGCCCAACGTGTACTAGAGTGCAATTAATGCTCGTCACCTGATTCCCAAGCGTTCAGACGTCGAGTGGTCAATCACCAACGTCTATAGCCTGTCCGGAACGCGGGAAGACAGAAATTTCTGCAAAATAAACGTCGCTTTTCGGGGACAGTGACGTCTATAGGCCTGTAATTAATTATGTTCACCAAAATCTGAGGCACGTCGACGTCCGGTAACAGAGCACGGAAGTCTATAGTATTATAGACGTCGGCACCCTTTCACAACCATCGTCTACTTCCCTGACAGGAAATTAAACGTCAATCGGTTCAGCATCCTAGACGTCTACACCAACGTCTAATGGCATTCAAAAAGTCACTTTAAATGTTATCTTGAACGTCGAATTAGTTAGATAACTGACGTCTAGGTGACTATAGACGTTGGGTCCTGGGGGAACCGACGCCCCAATTCATTTTAAATAAACCGTAGACCCTTCGCAGCATTGCAGGTTTTGATATCATCGTGTCTTCCTCCTCTCCTTTTTCTCTCGTGCGGCATTGCATTATTATTTCTGATAACATCATCGTCTTCCTCCTCTCCTTTTTCTCTCTTGCGGCATTGCATCCCATGTGCGTGTTTTTTTATGGTTACCGTTTAAACTTTGTTCAATCTTTCATTGATTATCTTCTGGTTCTGGTTCAACTGATAAAATTTGTTTTCTTGTTTTGTGTTTTAGTGTAGTTTTGTTCCTCTCTTGGGGTAACATAGTACCACATTCTTCCTTTGCTAGCTGCCTCCCAGAAAAAGCAGTGTCTTTTGGATTTCTCGTGGCATTTCGACCCAAAAACGACCCTGGGTTGTTGCCTAGTTATCGTTTTACCGTAATTTTTTCCTCTTGCAGTTGAAAATGGAACTAAGCTAAGATCCAGGTTCGGTTTTGGGTTCAAATGTCATGAGAAATTCAAAAGACACTAGCTTTTTTTCAGGGGAAACTAGCAAAGAAAGAGTGTGCTACTGGGCCATCCAAAGACAGGAACAAAACTGCACTAAAACACAACGACTGTATTAGACGTCGGTTAATGCACACACCGACGTCTATAGGGACATGAGACGTCGGTTAGTAACATGTGCGAAGTCTTTATGTGCTATTAGACGTCGGTTAATCCGTAGTCCGATGTCTATATAGTGCCTTTAGACATCGGGGTTAGAGGCCTATACCGACGTTTACTGACGTCGGTCCTGGCACTAACTGACGTCAGTATAGATGTCTGTTATGTGAATGTCTGACGTCCCATTGACATCAGCGACTATAACGTTGACTGTGAATGAGACGTTAAAAATAAAAAATAACCGACGTTAAACAACGTTTTTCCACTAATGATAATTTTTTTATGTGACAAATCATATACCACCGTTCAAGACATGTGTATTATATCTATAGATCAATAAGATAATTCGATAACAATAATGTGTCACATCCCTAACATGATAAGATTAATAAAACACGAGTATAATATTTGTCAGCAAACTATTTTACTGCAAACATAATATACGTGTCTTATACGATTGAAAACGTGAAACAAAGTTTGTCGTACAAAAATAGAAACTAATGAAATTGGTCATAGGAAACTAAATCCATAATTTTCTAAAATGAGAGAAACATAAATAGAAAAGTTTTGAGAGGGAGACAAAATAAATGTATAATAGTTTAGAGAAAAAAACATAATTAATCCCTATTTAAACTATTATTAATAGACAAAAACATAATTAATCCCTATTTAAACTATTATTAATAGATATATTATTTTTAAACACTTTATGGGTCTTTAGTGAGCTCTAATGTAACGAGTTCTACTTTATAGCCTTTGGATAAGTTTATTTATAAAGACTTCCGTATAATGTGTAAAAGGATTTTCATATAAAACCTATTCAAAATTATAAATCAGGGTGGACAAAAATTGATTGTTTTTAACAAATTATAGGATCAAATACAGCAATTAGATTTATATAGGAATCAAAATTGGATTTAAGCCTTTACAACATGAACAAGATATTAAAAGGAAACATATGAATAGCATATTTCCTGACAAAGTTTCTTGTTTATTCAAAACAGAATTGCAGAAAGGAAGTCATTGAATGATGATGACCTTTCCAAGTTGAAGGAGAGGCAAAATTTCATAAAATCTTGCGTCAGAAAAGACATGATGAGTATGCAAATTGAAGTTACATGCACATAAACTATATGGCAGTTGAGAAAGGGCAAAAGAATAGAAGATTAACTCATTTTTTGATGAATTGCAAACCATTTGCATTAGAGTATCGCTCCATGAATCTCATGAATCTATCCCACTCCCTTGGATTCCGCATTATGTACTTGGCTTCAATTATTGAGGGCTTACCATTCACAAATTTAGCATTTACATCAACTGACTGAAGGACTCCTTCTTCATCAATCATGTAAAATCCAGTGATATCACCTATTTCACCTGAAGAATCGAAAACTGAAGGTTGATCAAATGTGAAGATAGCCATGCCATTTGTTCCATCCCTTGATTTTGTCAGCCTCACATCAGGAATTGTTTGCTCATCAGTTCCCTGGATGAACTGTATCTTTGGTTTCAACATCATCATTACAGGCATCTGCATGTCACTGCTTTGTGTTACCATACGTAACCTCAAATATGGCATCCGCAAAGTTTGACCATTGAATGAGGAGTTTGTACTTTGATGAACAATTGAACATGGGACTGCATAAACAAACATATTAACTTGTATACTTTTTCAATGTTTAAACAACCTAACTTCTATATTTTTGCATCAAGGGTAAGAAGGCTCACTGAAGTTGATACAAGAACTGGTTTAAACATAGAATAGTGCAGTGTATTTTGAAACTAAAGTGCTTCTAACATTACTTCATATGCTTGACACCATTAGAAAAGTGTTTGTTCTGTTAAGAATTGTAGATTCTTGGTTTTACTGTCAATTTTCTCTACAACATGGAACATCACCAATCAAAAGATACCACCAGAAGCCCCCTTTTTCTTAAAATTAGGCAAATTAACATATGACCTCTTTGCATGTCTTCAAGAACATGACATAGTTTGGTCAATCAATGTTTTGTGGTCAAGCTGGAAACTACATCAAATCCGTACAAGTTTGAGAGCTAAAATTTCTAAAATTGTACTGAAATGTATAATGAAAAATGAAGCATCAATTAAAAGAAAAAAAGAGGGCAGAAAAACAGAAAAAGAATGCAATGCCACCTCCATTTGTTAATCTTGTTTTTTATTTTGTCCCCTATAATGCCAAGGGTCTCATAACAGATGCAATGAAATTGAAAATTATTCAAAGGCCTTAATCTTGCAAGATAAATTGGAATAAAGTAATTAATTTCAGATATAAAGACTTTAGATGAACACTTTATGTTGAGTCCCCAAGCATGCTGAAGAGAAGAAAATGAACTTGTTTTTTTCATAGGAAAATTGGAAAAGCAATGTTAGAGAAGAAAAGTAGGAAGAGGGTGATGGTACCTGAGTATGAGCGTGGTTTGTGAAGTGAGCTGGAGAACGGAGAGGACAATGCAAGAGAGTGCAAAGTTGCCATTGCCAGAAGGAGAGAGAAATGTAGTTCACAACAACACTCTCTCTAGCATAAAGGGCTATAAAATTGTGGTCCAAAAAAATGTTTGGTGTGTAACAAAGACAGCCACTCATTTGTGATGATAATTCTTCACTTTTTTTTAAAGGATTGAAATCGATTGAAGATGCTGACATAGCATCTCACCAATTCTCATATTCGTTACTTGGATATTTTAGTTTTTTCTGGATTAGATTTATTTGATGGTTTTTTTTCTCTAATTACTCTTGTGATATTGATACGAAGTGTTTCTGAGATGAAATAAACGATTTTTAAGAGTTAAACCGTTGAATTGTAAAATACATAAATGAAATAGTAACTAAGAAAATTAAATCTTTTATAAGTGAATTTCATTTTTATTTGGGATGTGATATGTTGACAACATTTTTTAACAACGTTTTGACAACGTCACGTGTCAGCGTTGTATTGGTCAATTTTATAATTTTTTTTTGAAATAAAAACTGATTGGAAAAAGGGGACTTTTTGTTATTTCGAAAACACCCTCCCTCCTTTTCAACCCTTTTTTAGCTTTTCAGCCCCCTATCTCCTTCGGAGCTCTCTTTCTCCGTTTTAGGGATTTGGTTTTGCTTTGAAGCTCTCTCTCCATTGCTTTCTCTGTCTCCATTTTAGTTGATCGAATTCCTTTGAAGCTTTTCTCTCTGTCTACATTTTTTGAACGCGTCGAAGTCGTCATAAAGCAATCTCTGTTGACGTTGAGGAATTTCCTTCGTCGTTGGCAACCTGTGTTGAGTTCGAGACTACGCGTTTTTCCTTGGGTGTCGTATTGTTCGAAGTTGTTACCCTTTGTGTGTCATGGGTTCGTCAAGTACCAATTGGTTCTTCGAACAAGGTATGAACTTTATCGTTGTTCCGTATTCGTATTTGGGTTATGGGTTTTTTCATTTGTTTTGGGGGGTTGGAAATTTTTACCATTTGTTAGTCTTTGTAGCCAAAGCTGTTCATTTTTATATTTTGATGGACTTGTGTTGTAAATCCTGGTGTACCACTTTGATTTGGAGTCAAATTTATTCGATTAAGGTGAACCCTCAAATATGGTACATTCGTTTGAGCAGTTATTTGGAGCATTTTTTATGTTTATGGATTTTTGTTGAATATATAATTGTTTATTTAATTGTTTAAGTGAAGGTTTAATTGTGGAAAATTGACGTATGATATAAAAGAAAAATTGTTGTCTGAATCTTATATGCGTACATGGAAGATGATTTTTGATGCAGTGGTTGCTTTAATTGGTTACGTCCTTGGATATCTTGCACATGCATATAGATGACTATGGTGCAATGTTTGATGGATTGTTTTGATCTTATAATTTGTTGTTCCAGCACAGTAAAACGTGTGGATGTTAAAATCATGATTACAATGGATAAATTTTGAAAGTTGGTGCATGGTAACTAGATATTCTCCTTGTGCAAGTCATTCATATGCATACTCCTGATGTTTACTGCTCCTATATCCTGGTATTCTGTTTGTTTCTCATTGCTATTGTGTTATAGTTAAAAGAAAGAGGTTGTTGCGTATTGGTATATAGGTTATGGGTTATGGTATTTGTTGGTCGTCATTTTGGTTTTGGGGGTTGTGATTTTTGGTTAGTTGGTTGGTGTGTTTGGATTTATGTTGGTTATTTGTATGAAAAAAAGTTTAATATAATATTTTTATTTTTTTAGTTATATGTTCGTCATTCTATGAAAACAAAGTTTGTTGCTGGCTTGAATGCAATTTTGAGTGAGGAGCAGAGGTGTATTATTTCTAAGACTCCATTTGCATGGTTTTTAGAACTACGGGATAATGTTAAGGTTGGTAGGAATATTTTGAGCGATTTACTGATTAGATGGGTTGATGAGAGAGGGGGATTTTTATTTGGAGAAAAATTTGTTGAATTCAAGGAAGAAGATGACACCTTAACCTTAAGGTTGGGTTTAGTTGGTGACAAGATTAAATTGAATGAAAAGAACCTTTTAGAAAGTCATAGTCGGAACTACTTTGATAAAGGAAAGGAAAAAGGAAAATATGAATTGGATAGGATATACGACTTTGTTTTAAAAAAACACAAAAAGTTGCCTTGTATAGATGTTTGTAGGCTTTACATTTTTGTTGGAATACATGAGGTATTGTTACCTACTCGTAGCAGAACAATATTTCCAATATTGTTTGAAATTGTTAATAGAATAAATGATTTGGGAACTTTTTGTTGGGGTCGTATAGTGTACCATTATCTGCTTAGTAGTTTCTGCAAACAGAACTTATCCTGGAATAGAGGAAAAGGAGCAAGTAATGTCTATGTTGATGGTTGCGTATACGTGTTTTAGGTAGTTTTTTGACATGTATTGTTTGTTGGCAGTGAATTGAAATGAGTATTTATGACTTTTATGATGTATTTCAGGTGTGGTTTTGTGGTCGTTTCATTCCTTCAAATGCTTGTGTAGATAAATACCCAAGAATTTTGCATTGGATGACTGTAACTGTAGGTGACAAGTTTATCAAAGTTGCAATGGAGACGGGTGTGGTATGTACTTCATTGTTTTATTAAATTTGTTTGAGCGAATGGTTTTATTGGGAGGTAATTGTGATTAATTTGTAGATGCTTGATGAGTACGGCGCATCAAGGAAAGAAATGGGTGAGTCATCTGTTAAAGCATTAGTACATCGAACTGGAGAAGATATGAAGAAAGGAATAAAGTCAAATAAAAAGGAAAAAGAAAGTGGCTTAGCTGTTCTAGACAAAGTTTTAGAGGAACAAGATGCTGTAATTGAAGAACTTGAAGAGAGTTATCTGAATTGAAGGCTGAGCTGCTTGAAGAGAACAATAAACATGAAGGTGGTTTCAGTACGCCTTGTAAAGAAGATGATTTTTACAATGATTTTGAATGTGAGGGAGGAATTTCCAGCCATCAAAGTGTTAAGAAGGCAGGACAACGTCGAAAACGTTACAAAAGAAAAGCTTGTAGAACTCCCTACACTGGATATAGTCCCAAATTTTTAGATAATTGATTATGTAATTTATTACTAGTGTAGTATTTGGTAGTTCTTTAAGTATGGATAGCTTTATTTTGATCAATTAATGTGATTGTGACTAAAGAAAGTGGTTATTGGAAATTTGAGTTCAATGTTCATTACCTGTGTTTTTTGGTTGTATTATTTAATTTTGATACATTCCTTCCAACAGCAATTTTCACAGCCCAGGTGTTGTTATAATCGCTTACAGTGACACTCTAAGAGATTACCAGTACAAGAACTGATTTTGTACCAAAATCTCATGCCTGCTCCCAACATATTACAAGGTGGCTCCCTAACATTCCATACTGCAGGGTGTTTCAAATTTTTTTGACTTGGTAAAGCCTGATTGGCATGGGTTAAAGGTCTATGTTAAGGGAAGTGCAAGTGGAGTTGTGGGTGGGGTGGGACGTGACCTTCCAGCAGCAGTTTCCACAGCCCAGGTGCTGTTGTAATCGCTTACAGTGACACTGTAAGCGATTACCAGTACCAGAATTGATTTTGTACCAAAATCTCATGCTTGCTCCCAACATATTTACAAGGTGGCTTCCTAACATTCCATACTGCAGGGTGTTTCAAAAAACAACCATTCATCTCAAGATCTAACTTTAAATTATAACCAAGTCAGTACCTACCATACACGGGGAACACCTCTACCAAAGCAAGGGAGCAACGTTGGACTTTTAGTACAGAGGCACTGGTAAGCGATTACAGCCCGTTTGTAATTGCTTACACAGGCACTTAAGCCACAAAGTCACTCTTCCTCACACAAACACTTAGATCAAATAATCTTACAAACCCATAACCAGTTGTTGGTCCTAAAAAAAACCCATTCATCTCAACATCCACCTTTAATTTCTAACCAAGTCAGTACCAACCACACACTGGGAAGCGCCTCTACCAGAGCAAGGGAGTAGCGTTGGAGTTTTAGTACAAAGGCACTGGTAAGCTATTACAGCCTGTCTGTAATCGCTTACACAGGCACTTAAGTCACAAAGTCCCTCTTCCTCACACTAGCCCTTGGATCAAATAATCTTAGAACCCCAAACCAGTTGTTGGTCCCAAAAAACAACCATTCATCTGAAGATCTACCTTTAATTTCTAACCAAGTCAGTACCAACCACACATTGAGGAGCACCTCTACCAGAGCAAGGGAGCAGCGTTAGAATTTTAGTACAGAGGCACTGGTAAGCGATTACAGCCTGTATGTAATCGCTTACACATGCACTTAAGTCACAAAGTCCTTCTTCCTCACACCAGCACTTGGATCAAATAATCTTACAAACCCCTAACCAATTGTTGGTCCTAAAAAACAACCATTCATCTCAAGATCTACCTTTAATTTCTAACCAAGTCTGTACCAACCACACACTGGGGAGCACCTCTACCAGAGCAAGGGAGCTGCGTTGGACTTTTAGTACAGAGGCACTGGAAATTGATTACAGCCTGTCTATAATCGCTTACACAGGCACTTAAGTCACAAAGTCCCTCATCCTCACACCAGCACTTAGATCAAATAATCTTACAAACCCCTAAGTGGAGTTGTTGGTCCTAAAAAACAACTATTCATCTCAAGATCTACCTTTAATTTCTAACCAAGTCAGTACCAACCACACACTGGGAGCACCTCTACCAGAGCAGGGGAGCAGCGTTGGAGTTTTAGTACAAAGGCACTGGTAAGCTATTATAGCCTGTCTGTAATCGCTTACACATGCACTTAAGTCACAAAGTCCCTCTTCCTCACACCAGCCCTTGGATCAAATAATCTTAGAACCCCTAACCAGTTGTTGGTCCCAAAAAACAACCATTCATCTGAAGATCTACCTTTAATTTCTAACCAAGTCAGTACCAACCACACACTGGGAGCACCTCTACCAGAGCAAGGGAGTAGCGTTAGAATTTTAGTACAGAGGCACTGGTAAGCGATTACAGCCTGTATGTAATCGCTTACACATGCACTTAAGTCACAAAGTCCCTCTTCCTCACACCAGCACTTGGATCAAATAATCTTACAAACCCCTAACCAGTTGTTGGTCCTAAAAAACAAAAATTCATCTCAAGATCTACCTTTAATTTCTAACCAAGTCTATACCAACCACACACTGGGGAGCACCTCTACCAGAGCAAGGGAGCTGCGTTGGACTTTTAGTACAGAGGCACTGGAAAATGATTATAGCCTGTCTATAATCGCTTACACAGGCACTTAAGTCACAAAGTCCCTCATCCTCACACCAGCACTTAGATCAAATAATCTTACAAACCCCTAAGTGGAGTTGTTGGTCCTAAAAAACAACTATTCATCTCAAGATCTACCTTTAATTTCTAACCAAGTCAGTACCAACCACACACTGGGAGCACCTCTACCAGAGCAGGGGAGCAGCGTTGGAGTTTTAGTACAAAGGCACTGGTAAGCTATTACAGCCTGTCTGTAATCGCTTACACAGGAACTTAAGTCACAAAGTCCCTCTTCCTCACACCAGCACTTGGATCAAATAATCTTACAAACCCCTAACCAGTAGTTGATCCTAAAAACACCATTCATCTGAAGATCTACCTTTAATTTCTAACCAATTCAGTACCAACCAGACACTGGGGAGCACCTCTACCAGAGTAAGGGAGTAGCGTTGGACTTTTAGTACAGAGGCACTAGTAAGCAATTACAACATGTATGTAATCGCTTACACAGGCACATAAGTCACAAAGTCCCTCTTCCGCACACCAGCACTTATATCAAATACTCTTACAAACCCCCAAGTGGAGTTGTTGGTCCTAAAAAATATCCATTCATCTCATGATCCACCTTTTAATTCTAACCATGTCAGTACCAACCATACACTCGGGAGCTCCTCTACCAGAGCAAGGGAGCAGCGTTGGACTTTCAGTACAGAGGCCCTGGTAAGCGATTATAGCCTGTCTGTAATCGTATACAAAGGCACTTAAATCACAAAGTCCCACTTCCTCACAGCAGCACTTGGATCAAATAATCTTACAAACCCCTAACCAGTTATTGGTCCTAAAAAACAACCATTCATGTGAAGATCTACCTTTAATTTCTAACCAAGTCAGTACCAACCACACACTTGGGAGCACCTGGACTAGAGCAAGGCAGCAGCATTGGAGTTTTAGTACAGAGGCACTCGTAAGGGATTACAGCCTGTCTGTAATCGCTTACACAGGCACTTAAGTCACAAAGTCCCTCTTCCTCACACCAAAACTTGGATCAAATAATCTTAGAAACCCCTAACCAGTTGTTCGTCCTAAAAAACAACCATTCATCTTAATATCTACCTTTAATTTGTAACCTAGTCAGTACCAACCACACATTGGGGAACACCTCTACCAAAAGCAAGGGAGCAGCGTTGGAGTTTTAGAACAAAGGCATTGGTAAGCGATTACAGCCTGTCTATAATCCCTTACACAAGCACTTAAGTCACAAAGTCCGTCTTCCTCACACCATCACTTGGATCAAATACTCTTACAAACCCCTAAGTGGAGTTGTTGGTCCTAAAAAATAACCATTCATCTCATGATCCACCATTTAATTCTAACCAAGTCAGTACCAACCACACATTAGGGAGCTCCTCTACCAAAGCAAGGTAGCAGCGTTGGACTTTCAGTACAGAGGCCCTGGTAAGCGATTGCAGCCTGTGTGTAATCGCTTACACAGGCACTTAAGTCACAAAGTCCCTCTTCCTCACACCAGCACTTGCATCAAATAATCTTACAAACCCCTAACCAGTTGTTGCTCCTAAAAAACAACCATTCATCTCAAGATCTACCTTTAGTTTCTAACCAAGTCAGTACCAACCACAAATTGGGGAGCACCTATACCAGAGCAAGGGAGCAGTGTTGGAGTTTTAGTGCAAAGGCACTCTTAAGCGATTACAGCCTGTCTCTAATCGCTTACAGATGCACTTAAGTCACAAAGTCCCTCTTCCTCACACCAGCATTTGGATCAAATAATCTTACAAACCCCTAACCAGTTGTATGTCCTAAATAACAACCATTCATCTGAAGATCTACCTTTAATTTCTAACCAAGTCAGTACCAACCACACACTGGGGAGCACCTCTACCAGAGCAAGGGAGCAGCGTTGGACTTTTAGTACAAAGGCATTGGTAAGCGATTACAACCTGTCTGTAATCACTTACACAGGAACTTAAGTCACAAAGTCCCTCTTCCTCACACCAACACTTGGATGAAATAATCTTACAAACCCCTAACCAGTTGTTGGTCCTAAAAAACAACCATTCATCTCAAGATCTACCTTTAATTTCTAACCAAGTCAGTACCAACCACACATTGGGAAGCACCTCTACCAGAGCAAGGGAGCTGCGTTGGACTTTTAGTACAGAGTCACTGGTAAGGGATTACAGCTTGTCTGTAATCGCTTACACAGGCACTTAAGTCACAAAGTCCCTCTTCCTCACACCAGCAATTGGATCAAATAATCTTACAAACCCCTAACTAGTTGTTGGTCCTAAAAAACAATCATTCATCTCAAGATCTACCTTTAATTTTTAACCAAGTCAGTACCAACCACACACTGGGGAGCACCTCTACCAGAGCAAGGGAGCAGTGTTGGACTTTTAGTATAGAGGCACTGGTAAGCAATTACAGCATGTCTGTAATCGCTTACACAGGCACATAAGTCACAAAGTCCCTCTTCCTCAGACCAACACTTGTATCAAATACTCCTACAAACCCCTAAGTGGAGTTGTTGGTCCTAAAAAATAACCATTCATCTCATGATCCACCTTTTAATTCTAACGAAGTGAGTACCAACCACACACTGAGGAGCACCTCTACCAGAGCAAGGGAGCAGCGTTGGACTTTCAGTACAGAGGTCCTGGTAAGCAATTACAGCCTGTCTGTATTCGCTTACACAGGCACTGGTAAGCTATTACAGCCTGACTGTAATCAATTACACACACAGAAAATCAACTTCAGTTATAATTCATGAACATTACTTTAGCTGTATTGATTTCCTTTCATATATCTCTGTACAATTGTGTCAAAATATTAAATACAATAATTCATTACATTCAAGAATACTCTAGGTGTTGTCATTTGCTATAAATTTCCACAAATCTGTCAAATTTCCAATATTGTAAATCATTACATTGTGTATTCATTTGCTATAAAGTAACAATGTAAACCAACAACACATTTCTAATTTGCTATAGTAATCCTAAATGCTGCAGAATTGAAAATCTTCGAACATTGTCCTCCTCTAGGATCCAGTCACATATATACTTCTTCCTAAACTCAGCCAATTCTTCCTGAAATGAACATACATATTACTTTAGAATAAATGTAAATATATAATGTTATATTCAGAAATTCATAAATTAACCTACATTAGTATAACAATCACCTAAAAGGAGTTTCCTCTATGCGCCTCTCATGTCTGGATTGTAGTAAAGTATTCATCTGGACAATATAGAATGAATTCATCCAAGCTCGACACTGCCACTGTAAAACAGTACAAATTAACAAGATTCAATTTATTGCTCCAAAACAACAAATAAATCAGAAATGACTAAACTGTACTTACTTTGCTTTTAGAGCATTCCATTTGGTCTTACAATTAAACTAATGTCGTTAGTGAAATAGGAAAGAAACCACTAGCCTACATCATAATAAAGGAAAATTAACTAGTTAGAGGAAATGCTAACTTAATGTAAAAGACAGATAGAGCAATACCTGGATCGATACAATGAAAGAAAAATACCAAAACCTACTCCAATAACATCATAAGTATAAGAAATACGACACAATAAACATTCCAGACATATTTCTACATTCAAACTGTAAGTCAAATTATATTCAACTAAATTATCTCTACATTGAAAATACACCTAATGATCTAATTTCTGAGTAAATTAGTGAAGTCCAACTAACCTGCTGATAAGAAAGATGATGTATTACTGCCCCACTCACTTCTAACAAATAATCAGGAGTTATTGAGTGCAAATTTTGCACCTGATATAAAAATTCAATAAACAGTCTATAGTAACCAATAACTATTATTTCCATAATCATTATCCTAGTAAGCAATAACTACTATAGTAACTCTTACATCTACTTCTCAACATTCTATTGATCTTGGGGATTACTTAGAACTTTTAAACAGTCACTCTAGGTTGCAAACCAAATCTAGAATGCCAAGCATTCTTGCAATAATCAATATCTTGAAAAGAAAAAAGATGATTACAATTATTCTTCAAAGGAGACAACATTTAGAATCTTTCAATAAGATTAATAATGTCAATCTTCTCGGCGTGAAGTCTTTTCTGAATAAAATAATATGTTTTAAAAAAATGATTGACAAATCAGTGTATGATCTAATAAAAAATTGATAGACAAGAAATTAAAATTGAATTGAAGATCGTAAAAAAATTATAAAGTATATCAATGCAAGAGAAAGTGTAAAAAATAACAACCACTGCATGAATAAACATTATTATTGGGTAGCAGAAGGGTTTTTTTTCACTAATATATTTGAAAAATTGAAAATATGACAAGCAATGAGTTACATATTGACACTTGAATCAATGATCCAACTATCTTTAAGCAAAGATTGATAAAATTTAGAAAAAAAAACTAAACCATTAAAAAAAAGGATTAGTCACAAAAGTATATTTAATCATAGCAGTAGAAGTAGTTCACCTGTGTCATTTTTTGTTGGACCTGGAGGAGAAACCAATTATTGTCCATAAAGACAATTTGATATACAAAACATTGAAAAGAGGAAAAATATTTCTGGTGTTATTAGAGAAATTTGACTAGAAGCTTTATTAACAAATAATTTTGAAGAAATTTTGTTCCTTTTATAGTTGGATGGATAGCCAACCTACTTATAACACCGATTCTTGGTCAACAAATGATTCCATAGTGAGCACTCACAAGTTTATCTTTTTCATTCTTTTACGTCTTGCCAACAGACCCATAGGCCATAACTAATAATCTGAAACCTTTGGTACCTATATTAACTTGTTTCAATCTTCATATTTATAATGGTAGAATAATGTTAAAACACAGAAATCCCCTTTGAATTATACAACGTAAATAATCCCCCCTTTGGATTTATCCAATGTAAAACACAGTATGCATTGATTCTCTGTATCTTGGGATCCTAGTTTTCTTCTATAATTGTCAATCCATGTTATTTGCATTTAACATGGCACTTTCCTATATTATATATAGATGCCATGCCAATAAACTAATGGCGTCCATCAAACACATAACATAGTTTAACTCAATCACCAACTTACATAAAAAAGTGGAAAACCCTAAACCCTAAAAAATAAAGGGGAAAACACGACAGTGCCAACAAGAACCCACCAAAAAGTCTCCAACATACCAAAGCGAAAAAAAACGCATATAATTTACCTTTCCAATAACAACGCCGATAGCCAAAACATGTCTCCTTTGGGTTGCCCCTATCGACACTTCCTCGCAACACTTCAATACGGACACACCTCCACACAATACCTGCAAACAATGACCAATGGTGAATCAGAGAGAAATGTTAGATACATTTGAAGGGCTTCCCTTTCGTTAGGGCTGTGAGACAGAGCGTATGCAGACAAATACAAAGGCCTTCCTCCACACAAAACCTGCAAACAACCACCAACGATAAACGGTGAACAAACACTCCTTCGGTGGCGGACAAAGCTTCAGAGACAAAGGTTCGATAAAGATGAAGAGCTTTCGTAATGGTTGTGAGAGAAAGAGAGCAGAGTGTTTTCGTAATGGCTTTCTGAAGGCGCGAACAACTTTCCCAATTTTTTTCTTCCAAAAACGCCCTTCAAAAGCTTTTTTAAACTTTTTATAAATTCATTTTTGAGAACAAATGACGGGACGACACCTGTCGTTGTCAAATTGTTGTCAAAATCCCGTTGTCAAAGAAACATTTTCCTTTTTATTTTTCTTTAGAATTTGGAATTGTTTTACAATGAGACAACAATTTAACTTTTGGAGTGTTTCATATTCAATTTCAGAAATACTCTATACAAATATAGTAAAAATAAGGTTTAATACCTATTTTGTCCCTCAAAAGAGGAGTTGTGTTCAAAATACTCATACTTTTTTTAAAAAGTAACAATTGGTCCCATTTTTTGAAAAAAAATGTCCAATTTAATTTTTTTCACTAACGGCGTCAGAAATTTAACGTTGGAGCTGCCTCCCTGGACTAAACTTGATGAGCTGTCAATGTTAAGTGATTGCGTGGCAGTGAGTTTAAAATTGTAACAAAAAATAGATTAGGTAGCATTTTTTCGACAGAGGTTAAAAAAGAGGGGTTAGGGTTTGTGAGGAAAATTGCGATTTTGAAAGCGAGGGAGGCTAAGAGTTGGGGTGTGGTTTTGGAGACTCTTGGGAGACAAGGGAATCCGAGGATTTTGGAGAGGTTGGAATGGAAGATGAAGGATAGAGAATTGGATTACATTGTGGTTTTGATGTTGGAGTTAAGTCCTGGGAGGGTTGCTCTGTTTGAGGATTTTATGAACGCGTGGATTCAACGATTGACTGTGTTTGATAATATAGAATTAAGGTTTCTTTTCAACTATTAAATATATAGAATTTTCCCATGAACTATTAATCTATACCCTTATCCAAACATACTTTGATTATTATCAAAAGCTTACAATTTTAACTTCTAATGAACCCTTAAATAGAATATGTTTTTTTTTTGTTATCTATCAGATGATTGTTTTGTGAATAAAGCAGCACAAAGCTGCACAACGCCATAAGAATAGAACAGAACCAGGATTTCACCACCTCCCATAATTTAATAAACCACATAGGCAACAACACTTTCTGTCCTTTTCTCTCGAACACGAGATACAGAGAAAAAATCATTATTATCATTTTTTCCATGTCTTACAGGGGAGAAAATGTGAAATCACAGAAATTTAATTAGCTTTCGTGATCATTATCTCATCAACAATATTAAAAAAAAGGAAATTAAACCACTAATTAATTAACTGGTAGTAACATCATCAACAATAGTATCGTGATCATTAACCTATCTAACACATTATTCTTCACCCCCTCACAGATCAAGAAGTAGAAGAAGACCCATTAGCACCAACGTTCACCCCACCAAAGTGATTGTGACTCGAATCCTCACCGTGATCTTCAACACCACCATCAATGCTGCTATTAGGATCTTCTGGTGAGAGCAGTGGAGGGTGCGGTCGTGCTCTCTAGCGGAGTGGCGAGCCCGACAGAGAGCGCGAGGAGCATGTGCGGGGTTGGAGGGGTAGTAAGAGGAGGAGATCGGCGGTGGGGATGCGGAATTCGAACTTCGATTCGCCCCCGATGCCTAGAACGGAGGCGGAGGGTGGTGGCGATGGTGCGGCTGGTACTCGATCACTAGATAACGTCTCTCACAGCACAGTACATTGCCACGCAGTCAATTTCTTTTTTTCTGCCGATTTTAATTTTACACGTCAATAACCCTATTATTGCCACGTAATCACTAAACACTGACACATCATTAACTTTAGTCCAGGAAGGCAGCTGCAACGTTCTGACGCCGTTAGCGAAAAGGATTAACTTGGACAATTTTTAAAAAGTTAGGACCAATTGTTACTTTTTAAAAAAGGTAGGACTATTTTGAAAACAACCCCTCTTTCGAGGGACCAAAATAGGTATTAAGCCTAAAAACAATAATTAATTTGTTTTTATAGTCAGCAATAATACTGTCAACATATATCATTTTATCAAATCAAACTGAAAAGTGAGAGTTAAATAAAAATATTTTATGTCGAGACTTTTTTTTATCATATCTAATATATATATATATATATATATATATATATATATTAAAGAATACGATTTAATAAGATTTATTAAGACTTTTCAGTCTGAAATAGTTTAAATTTATGTTTATTAAGACAATATCCATATATCATAATGTTGTCAAAACAAGTTATTCGGCATAGTTTGGCCCATTAGAGGTTGGTCACTTAGTGAGTCAATTCAACCTAATTTCACTTATTAACTAGTTCAAAAAAAGGCTTAAATGCTTATTTCGTCCCCAAGTTAGGGGCTGAATTTTTGTTTTATACTTGGTTTTAAAAATGAAGCTATTTTGTTCCCATATTACAAAATTTGTAAGCAATCGGTCCCTTCCGTTAAGTAGGCGTTAAAATTGCAAACGTTGAGCTGACTGTAGATGTGATGTGAGTAAGATATGTGGTCGTGGCAATGGGATGGGCTACATTACTTGACGTGGTAGCCAAAATACATTATGTGTTTCTATGTAAGGAAAAATAAAAAATTAGGGTTTTGAATCAAAAATTGGGGATTTTTCAATTGGGGATTTAATCAGAAACTGAGCTTTTGGCATTGTCGAAGGATTGGTGTTCTCGAAGGTGAGTGAGCAAAAAGGGTTGGTGAGGGAGATTGTTCACTTCTTTTTTTCGATTGCAAAACTGATGTATTAACCAGTCATGATCTAGAGAAAAATGGTTTAGCAAGATCACATGGGAGTGGGGATTCTTAAACCTGGACCCATGGGCTAACAGGAGAAGTATTTGTTGTTGATTCACGCTTAGATATGTGCAGAAAAAGGATAGCAAGGACAAGGATGCCTATGGCTTCATTAAAAGCCAGATTGTAGGTCAGACTGAGACCACTTCAAAACAGGTCGAGGTTTCTGGTTCAAATTTGGAGAGATTGTTAGTTCATTATTTGTGGATTTCAGAAATGATCTCTTCATTTTTTGTAGGTTTTTGGGTTGAAGGACGCATTACTGATGTCCCCTTAACGTTGTTCAAAATGCTTTGCCAAAGGTTTTGTTTCCTTCTCATAAACAAATGCAAAAGCCACTATATGAATGATTCAGGAACTTATGACTGCTGCTGAAAAATTGTAAAAACTGTACCATAGCTTGTTGGTTGAATTATAAAAACTGTTGTGGTCCTTTTTGTAATTCTTTTAGCAGCTTTTGGTTTCTTATCTATCAACTTCTGGTATTGTTTGAAGCAAGATTTTGAATTATGGCATGTTGTTGTATGTTGTATTTATTACCTTATCATTCTTTTATTCTTTCTTCATCCAACCATGGTATGAGCAAAATCTTTTTGCAGTCATTATCTGATATGTTTTTGAGCAAAGAGTAAGGTTTGAATAAATCAAAACAACATGCAATTCGAGAACAATCTCCTTCACCAACCCTTTTCGCTCAATCGCCTTCGAGAACGCCAATCCTTCGACAATGTCAATCCTTCGAGAGAAACTCAGTTTCTGATTAAATCCCTAATTGAAAAATCCCCAATTACTGATTAAAAACCCTAATTTTTTTATTTTTCCTTACATAGAAACACATAATGTATTTTTGGCTACCATGTCAAGTAATGTAGCCCACCCCATTGCCACGACCACATATCTTGCTCACATCACATCCACAGTCAGCTTAACGTTTGCAATTTTAATGCCTACTAAACAGAAGGGACCGGTTGCTTACAAAATTCGTAATATGAGGACAAAATAACTTCATTTTTAAAACCGGGTATAAAACAGAAATTCAGTCCCTAACTTGGGGACGAAATAAGCATTTAAGCCTTCAAAAAATTCAAATTCGATTTGACCCACCACGAGTTGGTGGGTTAAACAAGTTGTCTTACTGATTCGTTTAATTATAATTTTTTTCTAATTTTAATCTGAATAAAGTTCAATACAAATGATGTTAATAATATAACTTAAAAATAATAAATTGGGTTGGTTGGCTCACCAACTTGGCTCATCATAGGTTGGTAATCCAAAAAAAACAAAATAACAAATTTTGTAATATAATAATATAACTTAAAAAAAATGGTGGATTAATAAGCTAACTCGGCTTACCTGGATGGGTCGGGCTCAAAATTTGTCATATCGAAATTTCAATTTTTTTAAACTTGACCCGGCTTGAACCTGTATGGTGGACTGGGTTAGCTCATGAGTTCAAACTCATTTTGACATCACTAATATATCATAACTAATCACTAGTGGAAAAACGATGTTTAACGTCAGCTCAGAGACGTTTGTTAGAGCTCCACCGACGTCATATGATGACCGGTGGCATTACCGTAAATAAGATGGTAACCTAGACGTCGGTTTCAAGGTAATACGATGTCTATTAAGCAATACACGTTAGCTCTGGCGTAAGCCAACGTCCAATGTAATGAGGTAGGCGAGAAGACAGACTTCTCCTACGCATTTAACGTCGGTTGTGATGGGGGCCGACGTCTACTTGGGTGCAGTTAATGCTGGTCACCTAATTCCCAGGCTATTAGATGTCAGGTTGTCAAAAACCGACTTCTATGGCCTGTCCGGAAGGCGGGAAGACAAAAATTTTCTACAAAATAGACGTCGCATTTCTGGGTGCGCGACGTCTATGTGCCTGTAATTAGTTATGTGCATCAAACTCTGAGGCACTTCCACGTCCGACAGTAGAAAATCGACGTCTATATTATTATAGACGTCGGCTCCCCTTCACAACTGTCGTCTACGTCCCTGACAGGAAGTGAAACGTCAATCGGTTCAGCACCCTAGACGTCGGTGCCCCTTCACAACCGACGTCTTTGTGTTGTATTTTAGTGCAGTTTTGTTCCTTTCTTGGGGTAACATAGTAACACATTCTCCATTTGCTAGCTGCCTCCTAGAAAAAAAACGGCTTCTTGTGAATTTCTTTTGGTCGTTTCAACCCAAAAACGACCCTGGGTCGTTGCCAAGTTATCGTTTCACCGTGATTTTTCCCTCTTGCAGATGAAAATGGAACTAAGCAACAACCCAGGTTCGGTTTTGGGTTGAAATGCCATAAAAAATTCAAAAGACGCAAGCTTTTTTTCGGGGGAAACTAGCAAAAGGAGATTGTGCTACTAGGCTATCCAAAGACGGGAACAAAACTGGACTAAAACACAACCACTGTATTAGACGTCGGTTAATGTATACACCGACGTCTATAGTACCTTTTAGACGTCTGTCAGTATCATTTTCGAAGTCTTTAGTGCCTCTTCGACGTCGGTTATTGCTCAGACCGACGTCTATATAATGTCTTTAGACGTCCAGTTCCGACATTTAGTGAAGTCGGACAAGGCACTAACTGACGTCATTATAGACGTCGGTTATATCCATGTCCGACGTCCCACTGACGTCACCCGGCAATGACGTCGGTTGTTTAGTAGACGTTAAAAGCCCAAAATAACCGACGTTAAACAGCGTTTTTCCACTAGTGAATCTCAATAATTTGGTATTATTGTTATTGTTTATGATGAGATATCATTCTATTGTTATGAACTACTATGTTATTATATATTTGAGATAAATATTATTTCAATGATAGCATAGGTCCACAACTCATGTTGATCTCGTAAATATCTAGTATTTCCCAAGGAATACTTACTTAATAATCACTCATACTCATTATATTCATAAAGATCCAAACTACTTTACATACTTGAGCATTGAAGAGTCTTGTGCAAGTTGATCTCCCCCTTCTAAGCAACAAAAGATTCAATTCTGACCATGAAGAGCATTCAAACCATCGCTAGGATCTTGCTACATGTTTGCAAATCAACGCTCAAGATCCTACTAAGATTGTTAGATATGATCTTTTATAAAATAATTTGTTATTATTTTGAATATATTTTGTAGCATTAGTTGCCTAAAGGTTAGCCTCAATTATAGCTTATCAGTATAACAACAGCCTAAATTATAGCTTGAAATTTGTATATATTCCTTATCAATGAATGCAAAGTACGGATGATTTCCTCCATGGTATCAGATTAGGTTACCTTCCTCAAATCCTAAAACACCTAACCGTCACTGTTCTTTCTCTTCTTCCAAGCAATTTCTTTTTCCCCTTCCTTTTTCCCATTGTTGCCCATCAATGGCCGAAAATTCCAAATATCAATTCGCCCTAGCTGTCACCTACGTGAAACATCTTATTCCAATCACCTTGGACATGGAAACCGGCCAATATCACTCATGGGCAACCTTATTTAAAGTCCAAGCTAAAGTTCATTCAGTGCTTGAACATATCATTCCCCCTACGGATGCTGCAGCCATAACAGCATATCAAACAACCAAGGTCGTTGATCTCCCACTATGGAACCGTCTTGATGTTGTTGTACTTCAATGGATTTATGCGACTATATCTCTTGATATTCTCACATCGATCCTCGTGGCTGATGATTCGGCTGAAAGAGCCTGGCAGCATGTAGCTGATTTATTCCAAGATAACAAAAACTCTCGGGCGGTGTATCTTGAAACTCAGTTCACAAACACATGCTTGACTGATTTCTCCTCAACCTCTGCCTATTGCAACCACCTCAAATCTCTTGCTGACCAATTATCTAATGTCGTGGCTCCTGTTTTAGATCAACGTCTTGTGCTCTGCTTGCTCGCTGGTTTAACCGAAGCCTATGCTAGTTTTGTCACGGTTATGCAACAAAAGGATGAATTGCCCAATTTTGCTACAATATGTTCTCGTTTGAAGTTGGAAGAGACCACGATTAAGGAGCGAGCAGCTCGTGAATCTGGTTCCACTACCCTCTTAACCGTGGATGAAGGCTTCTCTTCACAGCCGCAACACCATAACAGCAACATCACTTCATCACAGGGTCGTAATAATACCAATCGAGGCAAGAAAAACAACTGAGGCAGAGGCAACAACAACCGCGGTGGTAAAGGCGGACGCGGTGGTGCCTGGGCTGCAGGCGCTGGAAGGGGCGGTGCACCACAACAGCAGCAGTACCAAACCTACCCACCGTACCAGCATCCCTTCTTTAATCCTTGGGCAGGGTGGGCCCAACCTCCCTATCCTTATCCAACAACCTCAAGGCAGCATAGACCTCCACGCCAAGTTGGTATTCTTGGATCAAGACCACCACAGCAAGCATACAATGCATCAGTAGCACCATCCAATGGTGGTTACAAACCTACAAATATTAATGCGGCCATGCATAACCTTTCACTATCTCAACCAGATGAAAACTGGTATATGGACACTGGTGCTACCTCTCATATGACGGCGGACCAAGGTACACTCTCATCTTATTTTTATTCGAGCAAAGATCATAATATTGTTGTTGGTAATGGTCATTTGATTCCTATTCATGGTCATGGAAGCACTACACTATCCCCACCCCACCCTCCTTTAAACCTAAACAATGTGTTGCATGCCCCAAAACTCATTAAAAACCTAATATTTGTTCGTAAATTTACAAGTGACAATTTGGTTTCTGTTGAGTTTGATCCATTTGGATTTTCTGCGAAGGACTTGCAGACGGGGAACCATCTAATGAGGTGTAACAGCTCCGGAGATCTCTACCCCATCCCTTCCAAAAATCAGGCCATATATTCCCCAACATTCCCTTCAGCCTTAACTACCTTGTCTCCTAATTTGTGGCACAATTGCTTAAGCCACCCGGGACCTACTATTCTCAGATCTCTTTGTCGTCAGAATTTTATCAATTGTAATAAAGGCAATAATGATTTTTGCACTTCTTGTCCTCTTGGTAAACATGTGAAATTGCCATTTAATGCGTCTTGTTCGTTCACTGAATTGCCATTTGATATTATTCATAGTGATATTTGGACATCACCTATATCTAGCTCTTCTAGCCATCGATATTATGTATTTTTTCTTGACGACTTTAGCAAATTCTTGTGGACTTTTCCCATTTCTAAAAAATCACAAGTTTTTTCCCTCTTTCAATCGTTCACAACTCTAATTAAAACATAATTTGAAAGAGACATCAAGAATTTCCAATGTGATAATGGAAAGGAATTTGCTAATAGTTAATTTCAAAAATTATGCGAACAAAGTGGAATGCAATTTCGATTCTCCTGTCCTCACACCTCTCCTCAAAATGGCAAAGTTGAAAGGTAAAATTAAATCAATCAATAACATTGTGCGGACCTTATTAGCATACTCATCCATGCCACCTTCCTTTTGGCACCATGCTCTTCAAATGACCACTTATCTTCTAAACATTCTTCCCACCAAAGTTCTCGGATATTGTTCCACAACGCGAGTCCTCTATCGGAAAGATCCCATCTATTCCCATCTTCGTGTCTTTGGTTGTCTATGCTACCCACTCTTTCCAGCCACTACAATTCATAAGTTGCAAGCAAGGTCCACCCCATGTGCATTTCTTGGCTACCTATCACATCATAGAGGTTACAAGTGCTATGATCTTTCGAGTGGAAAAATTATTATTTCCCATCATGTAATTTTTGATGAGACACAATTTCCTTTCTCAAAAATACATGATCCATCCCCAAGTGTGTATGACCCTTTAAATGAAGTCACCTCTCCACATTTAACTCATCACCTATGGCCCACTCTCCCTGTTACAAACCCCACCACACATCCAGGCCAAGACTTTCGACCACCTTCTCCTCAACCAACCCCACCCGCTCCCACCATTCAAATCTTAGCCTCACCAAATACTCCTCTCTCTTCTTTGACCACTACCCATCAGCCCTCAGTACCCTATCCCAGGATTCACTAAACCAAACCCCAAATATGCCAACAATTTGAGTACTTCCACCACCACCTCTATTTCCCCTTTACCTAAAAATCCGGTGAGTGCTCTTCATGACTCAAATTGGAAAAATGCCATGACTGATGAATATAAGGCTCTAATTAAAAATAAGACATGGAAGTTGGTACCACGACCTCTTGATGTGAATGTAATTCGGTCTATGTGGATTTTTCGACATAAACACAACTCTGATGGTTCTTTTGAGAGGCATAAAGCCTGTCTTGTAGGTGATGGCAGGTCACAAAAGAAAGGAGTAGATTGTGATGAAACATTCAGCCCAGTAGTGAAGCTGGCGACCATTCGCACAATTTTGAGCATTGCTTTATCAAAGTCATGGCCCATTCATCAGTTGGACGTCAAAAATGCTTTTTTACATGGTACTTTCAATGAAACAGTTTATATGCATCAACCCATGGGTTTTAAAGATTCATCTCATCCTGGTTGTGTTTGCTTGTTAAAGAAATCACTCTATGGCCTAAAGCAAGCCCTTCATGCTTGGTACAAGCGTTTTATAGATCATGTGGCCACAATCGGTTTCAATCATAGTAAATCTGATCACTCACTTTTCATATATCATAAGGAATCTGACATTGCATATATTTTGTTGTATGTTGATGATATTATCCTAATAGTCTCCTCTGACTCTCTTAGAAAGTCAATTATGTCATTATTAAGTGCAGAGTTCGCTATGAAGGACCTTGGTCCACTGAGCTATTTTTTAGGGATTATAGTTACCCGTAATGCAACCAGTATGTTTCTCTCGCAGAAAAAGTATGCGGAAGAAATTCTTGAAAGAGCAAGGATGACTAATTGTAAAACTTGTCCCACACCGGTTGATACAAAGCCGAAACTTGGTGCCTCTAATGACATTCCCTATGCGGATCCTACTAAGTATAGACGTCTTGCAGGTGCATTACAATATCTTACTCTTACAAGGCCTGACATTTCTTATGCAGTGCAACAAGTATGTCTTCATATGCATGATCCCAAGGAAAATCACATGAATGCTCTCAAGCGTATTTTACGTTACATTTAGGGTACTATTGATTTTGGCCTGCATCTGTATAATCCACCATTGGCAACCTCCTCTCCTACACAGATGCCGATTGGGGTAGATGTTTGGATACTAGACAATCTACCTCTGGATATTGTGTTTTCTTCGGTGATAATTTGATTTCATGGTCGTCCAAACAACAACCTACATTATCCCACTCTAATGCTAAGGCCGAATACTGAGGGTAGCTAATGTTGTTTCTGAATCTTGTTGGATTCGAAACCTCCTTCTTGAGCTTCCTTGCCCAATTCACAAAGCTACAATGGTGTATTGTGACAATATGAGTACCATTTATCTATCAGGTAATCCAATTCAACATCAACGCACAAAACACATTGAAATGGACATTCACTTTGTACGTGAAAAAGTTGTGCGTGGTGAAGTCTATGCCCTTCATGTTCCATCTCGTTATCAAATTGTTGATATCTTCATCAAAGGCCTTCCGCGCATACTCTTTGATGATTTTCGGGACAGTCTAAGCGTTTGTAAACCTTCCGCTTCGACTGTGGGGGTGTGTTAGATATTATCTTTTATAAAATAATTTGTTATTATTTTGAGTATATTTTGTAGCATTAGTTGCCTAAAGGTTAGCCTCAATTATAGCTTGTCAGTATAACATCAGCCTAAATTATAGTTTGAAATTGGGTTAAATATGTTTTTAGTCCCTATACTTTTGGGCGATTTTGATTTTAGTCCATTTTCAAACTAAGGTACAATTTAGTCCTTCAACTTTAGAAAACTCTGATTTTAGTCCTTTTTACTAAATTTTTTTAACTTTATTTGCTGTTTCAAACACATTTCTCAGTTAACATTGAAGCAAAAATATGTTTAACAGTGTAAACAATTCAAATGTTATAATGAAATGCGTTTGAAACAACAAATAAAGTTAAAAAAATTTGGTAAAAAGGACTAAAACCAGAGTTTTCTAAAGTTTAAGGACTAAATTGTACCTTAGTTTGAAAATGGACTAAAACCAAAATCGCCCAAAAGTATAGGGACTAAAAACATATTTAACCCTTTGAAATTTGTATATATTCGTTATCAATGAATGCAAAGTACGGATGATTTCCTCCAAATATCATGTAGTGTCGTCCGTGGGGCCTAGGTAAAACTTTATCCTGTCTCCGTATAAGAAATTTGTTGCCTTTCCTTCTCTGGCCGCTAAGTATGCTAGGTGTTGATTAATAAAAATAAGCGAGGTTTAGAAGCATGGAAGTTACCAACATGAGAAAAGCGTTTCTATGGTCCTAAGCATCATCCTTCATCTTCATTATGTCAATGTCAAAATGTGAATTCCACATCTCATCTCTACCCCTCGTAGGCAAAATGTGCATGTATTCTTTATATATTTGTTGATGGTGTAGGTGCGGAGGATCAAGACTCCAAATCATCACAGCACAGGAAGATGCTATCAAGCCCACCGATAAGCATGAGCCTAGGTTTGAGAGGGTAATGAAAGCAATCGTCATCATCATTTGTAAAAGATGCAAAGCTGGCTTAATGAAACCAACCACATGACATTGTAATTGTCGCTACCTGGAAAAAAATTTCCTCAGTGTTGAGTTCGGGGACTAGGAGAGTGATGACAACAAATTCAACAACGACATTACCACCCGAGGTCAAGCTTAACTCTACTACGAGATGGAATACAACCCAGTGGTGAATTTTCAATAGAACAACGAACAATGTGCACAATATGATATCGACCTTGAGGCTTAGCGCGCTTAACGACAGACAAACCTCCACGAACTCCAAGGACTTCAGTAGAGGCTGGCCGACCTAGAAAATGAGAGATCATCTCCCTAAACAACCCACTAACCGTGAAAAAAGCCTCTGCAATCTCCGAACAGAGCATAACCCACCAATTAGGTGAGGTTCATGATGGAGTTGAGACTGCTCTCCTCAAACGTCGGGCTCAAATAGATCGGAGCAGGTCAACCTGACATAGAATAGAAGAAACTCACACACACTCCAGCCACTAAGAACAAGAACATGAGAAGCACAAACATTGTAGCCTACCTCAAGATGTAGAATCAGCGAAGTCTTATGATTCCAAAAAACATCTCAAAAAGCGGAAAAACCGATAAGATCCAGGTGAGTAGTAGTAATCTGCTCGACACGAATCCCAAAGATCTCAAAGAAAATAAACTTGACACATGAACAGGGAAACTCGTGGAAGGTCCAACCACTCAAAATGAGATTGCAGTAAACAGAGGCATCACAACTCTGTTAGGATGGAGAGTTGACAGTGTCTTAAGGATATACCAAACATCTCGATAAGCGAGTAAACTGAGAAGGACATCAGACTCCAAGGGCACACCATTGGACACCTCGACAGGCGAATCAACTGAAGAAAAGAGCATTGTCAACATAGAGGGAATTGTTTACTAGAAAAACACACCCGAATATATAATACACCCACAACGACAAGGTTTTACAAGGTTTTAAAGCAAGCGTTCATAGTGCTTCAAGTTTCAATTAATAACAAGGTTTTACAACCAAGCGTTCTTAGAAGCATCTTAACCATAGTAACCACAACATCCTATCTTACCTCACTTCTACGCATTGGGAAGACAAAAGATGTTGCACAAGGTACTCACGGTGCAAGGAAAAACAAAGAAAGGAAAAAGAATTGATCTCATAAAATTCAAAAGAGAATGGAAGAAGCTCGATCGCAAAGCTTGGCCAACAAAGGATAAACTTGGCCGCGAAGCTCGACCAATAAAGGATAACCTCGCCCGAGCTCGGCGGTCAAGGTCTTTCTTAGGTTTGAGAATCCCCTCCATGGCTCTGGTCATGAAAGTTGTTAGGAACATATGCGTTGCCAACCTCATTCTTCGATTTTTGGATACTAGGGGTGTATGTGTTTAGGAAGTCTAATGTCCTACTTAGTTTACTCACTTGTTGGAATGTCCGGTATATTAGCAAAGCAGATTGAGTGACATAATGGAGAAACACAGAAATGCATGCAAGGAATATACACGAAAGTGTGCTAGAGAGACGAAATAACGAGAGAATACTGGATAATACGCTGTATGTTATTAACGCTCAAGACAAAATGTCCTATATATAAGGAGCTACAGATGTAAGGAAACTAACAGAAATGTACTAAACGAAAATAACAGAACTTGAATTATATACAACTAACACCCCTCCTTAATTCAAGTTTCCTAAGGTTGATATACCCACTTTAGATCTGAGAAATGAAAGTCTTCCTTGACTGAGAGCCCTAGTAAATAAATCCGCTAATTGTAACTCTGTTTTGCAATACTTCAACTCAACTTGATTTTTGTTCATCACATCACGCAGATAATGAAACTTTACGTCGATATGCTTACTTCGACCGTGACTTATTGGATTTCTTGCAAGGCTTATGGCTGATGTATTGTCCATATTCAGAACAAACGCTGTATATATTAATATAATTTAAAAATGAGAATAATTTAATTTACTTTTTTCTTTAAAATATTTATTATGTACTTTTATTATGATAGAAAAACATAAATACTAATAATGATTAACCATATTAAAATGGTTAGAGATAATTTATTATGTTCAAATTGTAAAGTAGTTTCTTTGCAAATATTTTTAGTATTGTAGAGAAAATTGAAGTTATGAAGTTATTTTTGTTTATAAATTTTTTAACATTTTAAAAAAGAATCAATTAGTTTGTTGCATAATCGATTTTCCACCTTCATTTTCATTATTTTTCTTTTAACATCTTTCTAATCCTAAAAGAACCACAAGTAATTATTATTGTCTCTCCAATAGTAGTTTACAACTATTTTACAACAAACAAACCACCTCTCTTAACATCTTTTATACTAGTAAAAAAATTGCTTTTTAACTTGCACAATAGGCTTCAGTTTAAATAAAACCAAAGCTTATCAAAATGCGGTGGCACTTTTGTAATTACACTTTTGTAATTACGCTGAACTTATACGCCTCAATTCATAGGGAACTGAAGCATAAAAGGTCTATAACCTCGGTTACAAAGAGAACTGAGACCAAAAGCATAAAAAAGTGCACCTGTCCATCTACAAAAGCGGCTTTTTGGCTATCAACATTATTAAAAGGAGTTACTACCTCGGTTGGTCAGAGAACTGAGGCAGAAAGGCCTGTAAATCCCTCTACAACACCTGCAACACACTGAATAGTCAGTCCTACGACATCGGTTCCCCAAAGAACCGAGGTAGTTGGTTCGCCTACAACATCGGTTCCTCATAGAACCGAGATAGTTGGCCCTGTCCACGACCTAACAGTTATGATTTTTGAACATTCTATTCTTTTTGTCCAAGACCTACAACTTTGGTTTTCCTGGACTCGCTGTCAAAAGCTCTTTATACCTCGGTTGTACCGTGAACCGAGACGCACAGGTTGAATATAATTTCAAAATTGTCATTTCCTTTTTTTTTCTTCTGGCACTTTAGGCATCAGTTTCTTTAATAATCGATGCCATATGGGTGTATTGTCTCAGTTTTTTGATAACCAAGGTAGTAGCTCTTATTAAGTTCAGAAGTGTAACCTACTGTTCATTTGCGTTGTGCTGCTTCTTCTTCCTCGCGCTCTCCCTTTCTTCCTCATGCATTTCTTCCTCCAAATCCACCACCGTTTTTCTTCTTCCACCGTAGCATTGAGTTCTTCTTCTTCGTCTTCCTCGCATCGTTGCCTCTAACCACCGTTCGTTGCAGTATTGTTGTCACGCCATGCCTCTTCCGCCATTGCTGCCACCTAACCTGTTCATTGTCGCAACCACCGTTAGTCACAGCCACCACCGTTCGTCGATGTCACCGCCACCTGCTGTTCTCGCTGCCACGGTTTCTCCTCTCTTGAAGTGGTAAATTCTTTTTGCCGGCACCATTTTTTGTCCACTTTATTCTGTGCTTGGATAGTAAACCAGTTTAAGATTGATATAATTGTTATTTGGTGATGAGAATCAATGAGCAGAGGGGGGTTTAGCCATACAAATTAGTGATATACAAATTTAGGACAATAGAATTTTGAATTGTTTGTCTTAAATTTGTTGATCATGTAAATTTATTTATAATGTAAATTGGTGTATATTTTTGAAATTAGGGATATATAAATTACGATAATAGAATTATGAATTGTTTGTGTTAAATTGGTTGATAATGTAAATTGGTGTAGATTTTTGAATTATGGATATAGAAATTAGGAAATATGATTTTGAATTGTTTGTATGAAATTGGTTGATTTGGTGATGAAATAAACTTTAGGAATCATGATAGTAATTAATATGTTGTTTGTTTTTGTCCAAATATTGTATTTTGGGGTGAAGTTTTATAGCTTCTTAAACGTGGATATTCTCTATAGTTGACTGGCTTTCACGCACCCAGGATTCTATTCTTAAAATTTTCCTTTTAATATAAACATGTAACTATTTGTTTGCTTAAATATATTGTAGGTTGCATATGTAATTTTTTGTTTCGTTGAATATTTTTTTTAATTAGCCTTAGTTTTTCGTTTGAGATTCAATAAAAAAATTATTTAATATCTCCATATTTTTTTGCACAAATGTACTTTTTACAAATGAATAGAGAGGAGATGGTAAGATTAATTTACAAGTAGAATTGTCCGATTGGACAGTTTAAGAAGAGTAATAACATTTTCATAATTTATTAATATACATAAATTTTAATATACATGTCTTAAATTTCAGGAAAATTTGCAATTGTGTTTTGTATTTATCTTCGAGTGCATATTTGATTGTGATTTATAATCACTTTCATTTCATGTAACCTGAAGACCAATGCGAAATGTTGACAAAATTTCGTGAAATTTTAGATATGTTGTTTAAAATTTATATGTTTAATAAACTAAAAAAAATGAATCTTCTTGAATGGGATAGGGTCACAGCTTCAATACAAAAATGATCAAAGTGATCATTCAAGATTATTGAAATTGTGTAAACAATTTTAGTAAATATGTGTATGGATCGACATTGGATTAATTCACCACACATCAGTGTCGAGTACGACATTGGATCAACGTAATGCGAGTACAAGTGATGATGAAGTCAAGTTTAGATGTTCTTATGTGAACTGTTTTGAGATTGTTGATAAGGGGAGCACAAGTTTAGCTTAACCCGCAATCTCAGTGATATCTGTGTTTTTGATGATGACAACACATAATTAATAACACATGTTGTCAACACCTAATTTCGTTCGAAAAAGTAAATAATTAAAATTAAAGAATATAAGAATAATAATTAATGGTGGGTAAAGGAAAAAAAAGGAAAAAGAAAATAACAAAATAAGTTTCCTTAAAAAAATGTTTACGTAATTTTCAAACATTAAAATATTTTTGAAATATTAGTTTAATATGGTAATAATTTGAATCAATGTTATGCCAATCATTATAAGCAATAATTAAAAATAATATATTTATATAATTTGCTGCATCAGTTTCTTTCTAAAGAGAAAAATATGATTTTTAAAATGGACAAATTCTCTGACAATAATTACAATCAATGTCTTGAATATTATTTGATTTTTCTTGTAATCAAGACCATTTATTTCCCTATTTTGTTAATTGTCAATTAATTCACAATTATGCCAAGATCATCATAATATTACAATGTGTGTGTATAAATACGCACCTTGTGATAGAAAAGATGACGAAAAAAATAGAGGAAAACACCTAAAGATAATAGAGATTGAAAGAGATAGTATATAGAAAAATAGGTTCTCACACATAAGGGTTCTGTCAACGGCAACCACCAAGGAAGCATTAGGGGAATTCCAGAAGCTAAAAAGGTATGTTACCTCTACACTCTTATTTTTTTCTCTTTTTATTATACTTTGAAGTTTTTTTTCCAAAGATATTTTTTTCTTTTATTATGCACATGTTTTCTTAAAATCATAACTTTTCGAATATAAGTACGTGTCGGCCTTGCCCAGTTTCTTTTCTTTTTTCCCACCATTTTTTTAAAACAAAAAAAATACGAAATATTTAAAACCAAAAAAGGTCAATTTTGTTAAACTAAACCTTTTTTTACCAGAACTATGTGACCCTGATTTTCCATCATAAATGGATATACGTAGGAGCAAAGTCAATCCATGTCGGGTTCACTTTTCAAAAATCTCAAACAATCCATAATTAGTTTTAAACAAACTCACAAACTTTTCTCTAAATAAAGAACTATGTGATCCCTAATTGTCCATTATAAATGGATATACGTAGGAGCAAAATCAATCATTGTCGAGTTCATAAAACAAAAAATGTTTTTTCGTTTCCTAATAATTTATTTTATTTTATTTTATTTTTGTTTTTGGGGAAAATTAAATATTTTGGAAAACCACGTAAATTTTATACATTTAATTCAAGGGTAACCGATTCCTGAACCTAAAATTTAATTTTTGTAGACCAAGTCTTATTTTATGGTTTTCCATAGTTTTTCTGTAATAAATTATGGTGGCGACTCCCAAAATCTTTTCTTAAACCCGTATGTTTTCAGTTTGTCGTCCCATCGCGATCCCAGTTGCGATACATGTATATTTTGTGTTACATGTTTTGTGTTTACATGTTATATGCTTTTAATTACTGTGTTAAATCTATATAAGCATATTTGAGAACATGATTGTCTTGTTCATTGCATATCACTGTGTTTAATATGTGATTTTATGAGTGTATGCATGACATATGTTTTTGGAAAAGGAAAACCACAACCACTATGGTTGAACTTTAAAGTGTGGCAAAACAACAGTTTTAAGTCAATTACATTATGGGGTGAATCGATTAAAACTCGTGTGTTTGCACAAAATATTTTCAAGTGTGCTGTGAGATATTTCAAGAAGAAAAGTTTTCAAAACTATGCTAAGTATTGTTGCTTAATAGATTGCATGTGATTTGTATTCGATTAAGTTAGTTGATGTTTTGAAAAACTGTTAAATGTTTGTCACAACCGACATAAATATCATATTTGTAAATGTGTTGACTAAGCATTAAATGAAAGTCGATTGCATTAATTGTGTATTCAATTAATTGTTGTGATTGTTGCTAAACTGTTATAACTAAAAGTTGTATTCGACTACATTAGTAGCAAAGTCGATTAAAATGCGTCTGATGTGTGGTTTACTATAAATTGACGATGATTTGAATTCTGTAAGAACTTTTGTGCATGTGACACTTTCATATCTTTTACAGAAAGTTGTGTGATCTTACAGAGAGAGGAAAAACTCCAAGAACCAAGATTGACTGTGCTGATCAACAACTTGAGGTTTCTTGAGAAGCAAGGATTACTGTGATTTGAACTTCTGATCAATCTGCACAAGTGGGTGTGTTCTGCGCGATCAGGATTTACAATCTTTGAAGATTGGTTTGGGTTCCCTGTTGTGATTACAGGAAGAAGAATTGTGTTCTTGACTTTAAGGGTGCCTCAAAGGGTTAGACAGTAGAAGAGGGTGTTCTTGCTGTTAGTCTTGTTTGTTTTTGCCTATATCTAGATTAGAGGGTTAGAGAGGTGTTTTAAATTTTTGACGTGAGGTCTCTATAAAAACCTTGTTGTAAAAACCTTGATCTTTATAATGCATTTGCTTCCCGTGGTTGGAAGGACACTGGATATAGGCAGGTTGGCCGAACCAGTATATCAGTGTTTGATTTTTTTGATCCTTACACTCTTTTTATTAAGTCAATTAAGTTGTTTACGCATTCGATTAAGTTTACTGCTACATTGCATATCTTTAACTTGTGATTCAAGAAAAGTGTAAAAGCATCTTATTTTATGAAAAAGATTTTAAAAGCTTATATTTTTACACTTCACCAATTCACCCCGCCTCTTGGTGTGAGAAACAAAGCACTTCTTTTTTAACAAATTGTTTAAATGGGAGGAAGTTGAACGTAACCGATATTAGGGAACATCTTATTTGTGATGGTTTCGTATGAAGTTATACAACATGGATATGGCACGACGAATTAATAGACTTTCCAACTGTCTCTCTAACTAAAAATGTATATGATTCCACCATGGATAAGGAAGATCGACCGGAATAAGACAACTTAGAGGACATGATCCGTGATGTTGACGTAGAAGCTTTTGCCCAAGCACATGTGTATGAAACGTGGCTAGAGGAGACCATTTAGGATGCTCTAGCCTTGAATGACCTAAGATAAGTAGTATGGCAAAAAAATGACATCATCATATTACTCAAATTTACAGATGAATACAAGAGTGAGAGACACATTTATTCATAGGCTAAGGGTGTCTCCAAATTGTAAAAGCTAGACCTAAAAACTCAACCTTGGCTAGCTTGGAGAACAAGGTGAGAAATATTCTCCATTAGGAGAAAGACATGTGGCAAATATATCTCCACTAAAAGGAGGATATATGGTCATTACCCATAGGAAATCCTCTCCAATGTTAGCATGACACATGACCACTCTTTCAAAGGTTTGGATCACCCAAACTTGTGTCCCACTCTAGCCTTTTTCGACATCCCATTTGATCAACATTGGGCATTGGCCTTTGTTGACTTAAGTGGTCTAAACCCTTATTCTACTTGACCCAAAATACAAGATCCAAATTTATTCTACTCCATGATAGTCCAATAGAAGAAGAACTTGAGTTCACCTTCCACTTATAACTCTTCTTGGATTTGCTTAGCCATATTTATTTATGATTAGACTCTCGGCCAAGGGTTTGTCATCACTATATTCCCATATTTAAATCATAGAGTAATTATCCCTGCCTCCACGCTACACCTCCAAGTTTCCCATAATACCCTCTACATTAAATGAAGCTCAACGAATTTTGTGCACCGACGATGGAGTAATGATGTTTTCGAACCACCCACATTAAATGTAAAATGTGGTTTAAAATATATGTTGCAACCCACCACCCCCTCGCTCATTCATTCTGCTTCTTCTTTGCTTCTCGTGTTGGTTTGTTGTTTGGAGAGTGGTCCCTCGTGTTCATGGTCCCAATGTGTTGGTGTGGTCTTGTATTGGTGGTCCCTAATGATTTAGTGGTGGTCGAGTCTCGGTTCTTCATCGGAGCAACGTATATTTAGTTTAGAATAGTGGAACACCCTTAATCGCCATTCGAAATGCGGTTAAGAGGTCGCCAGCGTTCGAACGTCGATTAAGGGTTACTGTACTTCAAAGCACGGCTAAACCTTAACCGGCGTTTGAACGCTGACAACCGCATTTCAAACACCGGTTAAGGATCCACCGCATTTCAAACGTTAGTTATGATTGTGCCGTAGTTCGAAATGCGGTTGCCCTTTTATTAATTTTTGTTAAATTTTACATATATTTTGTTTATTTTACCACTGCTTACTGACCCTACTCGCGAGTCTCTGAAGAAAACAACGCACTGAGTCACATAGAGAGAGAGAGCTACACCAAGAGAGAGAGGGAGAAACACAGACAAAGACTAAGAAAGGAGGACTTGGAAGGAGAAGACAAGAGAGAGAAAAGGAACTCGAGAAAGGTTTTGATTTTGAGAAAAGTGTACATAGTGTTGGTTTTGGGAGGTGTAAGGTTTACTTTTTATTTTAGAAAAAGAATATCAATAGTTAATTCTTCTATTTTTTTCAAATTTCTATGCAGGCATACAAACAGTCAGAAGAACAATCTAGAAACATTGGAGATGCAGAAAGAATTCCTGGAGATGGAGGATCTCTAAATCATATCATCATCTAATTGACACATAAGAATTACTATACAGACATGTCACAATATGGAACATCAAATTATTAAAAAGTACAACATTGAAAAGGACCAACTTGTCATATTCTAATTAAGGGATATCTGAGAGACCATTTCTTACTACATCAATAATTAATAACAAAGTTGCATATTAATTAAAGTTATAAGTTTATTAAACTAGAAGAAAATCATTAAAAAAAAAGATGATGATAAGTCATATAAAATGTTTTATTCTAATTGAGGCAAAAGATTAGATGTATTTTACAGAAAACTATAAATAGATGTGATTCTGTATTCTATAGAGACTTTTGGTAATTCTAACATTTTCATTCTATTGTTTCAGATCTTGATCTCTGTTAGAAAGTGAAAAGCTCCAAGAACTTATCAAGAAGACCGTGGAGATCATTCTTTGATAGTTGCTTGAAGAACAAGGTTGTCGTGTTGAAAGAAAGACTTGATCATACTGCACATTGAGGTGTTCGGGAAACATGATCATCTACTTCTCTCAATCTTGTGAAGATTGTGGCTGCCCTGTTGTGATTACAGGAAGAGGACGTGCTGCGTTCTGGGAACTTTGAGGATTGTTCAAAGTTGACAAAGACTGCAGGAGAGGGGATATATTGTTGCTGTTCTTTGGGTGTTGTATGCCTATATTTTGGTTAGAGGGTTAGAGAGGTGTTTTATATTTTGACATGGAGGTCTCTATAGAAACCTTGTTGTAAAAACCTTGACCATTATAGTGAATTTGCTTCCGGGTACAGGAAGGACACTAGATGTAGGCAGTTTGGCCGAACCAGTATAAAAACTGTGTTTGAATTTTCTATCCCTGAACTCTTTACTTTTAAGTCGACTTTATTTTCAGTATAGTCAATTATTTTCCGCTGCACTGATTTATCTTTTTCATTGAGATTCAAGAAACTTTTGAAAGTTTTATACTTTGCGAAAAAGATTTTGAAAAGACTTTGATTTTTTGTTTTCACCAATTCACCCCCCTCTTGGTGTTGAAACTAAGTCATTCTTTTTCCAACAGATTATATGAAGATACTTTTGAGAAGATTTCCGGAGTCAAGTTAGCCAAGGAAGCATGGGAGAAGCTTAAGATCTCTTACAAGGGAGCAGATCAAGTAAAAAAGGTACGTCTTCAATTTTTGAGAGGAGAGTTGGAAGCTTTGCATATGAAGGAAGGAGAACTAGTCTCTGATTATTTTTCAAGAGTTTTAACGGTTATTAATCAATTAAAAAGAAATGGTGAGAAGTTAGATGATGTAAGAATCATGGAGAAAATTCTTAGATCATTAGATCCAAAGTTCGAACATATTGTCACCATTACCGAAAAAAACAAAGACTTGAAGGCCATGTCAATAAAGCAACTTCTTGGTTCGTTGCAAGCTTATGAAGAAAAGAAAAAGAAGAAGGAAGAGATCGTGGAACAAGTCCTCAAGGCACACGTTGATTCAAGAAAAGAAGAAAATGCACACAATCAATCAAGGCAAAGTTATAGTCAAGAACAAGGACGAGGGCATGCATATGGACGTGGATAAGGATGAAGGCCTAACAACAATAACCAAAGAGGAGAAAGCTCTAACAGAGGTCGTGGGAGAGGAAATCTGAATTCAAGGTATGACAAGTCACGAATCAAGTGTTACAATTGTGATAAGTTTGGACATTATGCTTTTGAATGTAGAGCCTCTAACAAAAATAAAGTCGAAGAGAAAGCCAATTATGATGAAGAAAGGTGTCATGAAGATGGTACCTTGCTACTGGCTTACAACAGCCAAGATAGAGGCGAGGATAATCAATGGTACCTTGATAGTGGAGCAAGTAACCATATGTGTGGGAAAAGAAGCATGTTCGTGGAGCTTGATGAATCAATAAAGGGAAACGTGGCTTTTGGAGATGAACCAAAGGTGGCAGTGAAAGGAAAAGTTAATGTCCTCATCCGACTAAAGAATGAAGAACATCAATTTATTTCCAACGTATATTTTGTGCCAAGCATGAAGAGAAACATTTTGAGCTTAGGAAAACTCTTAGAGAAAGGTTATGATATTCAACTTAAGAATAATAACCTTTCTATAAGAGATAACACAAGTAGATTCATTGCAAAGGTGCTAATGACGAGAAATAGAATGTTTGCTCAACATTCAAAGTGATGGCCCACAATGTCTCAAGATGTGCTACAAAGACCAATCGTGGCTTTGGCATCTTCGATTTGGCCATCTAAATTTTAAAGGATTAGAGTTGTTCTCCAAGAAGGCAATGGTGAGAGGGTTGCCCTGTATTACTCACCCCAACCAAGTTTGTGAAGGATGTCTACTTGGAAAACAATTTAGATTGAGTTTTCCAAATGAGTCAGACTCAAGAGCTCAAAAGCCATTAGAACTCATACACGCAGATATGTGCGACCCAATCAAGCCAAGATCACTCGGTAAGAGTAATTATTTCCTGCTCTTCATTGATGATTTTTCAAGAAAAACATGGGTATATTTCTTAAAATAAAAATCAGAAGTATTCGAGAACTTCAAGAAGTTTAAAGTCCATGTTGAGAAGGAAATTGACCTTTTGAGATCCGTTCGTGGAGGACAGTTCACATCAAAAGAGTTTCAGAAGTAGTGTGAAGATAATGGAATCAGACGACAGTTGACATTGCCAAGATACCCTCAACAAAATGGAGTGGTTGAAAGGAAGAATAGAACATTCTTGGAGATGGCAAGGAGCATGCTTAAAATTAAGAGACTTCCAAAGGAGTTTTAGGCTGAAGTTGTTGCATGTGCAGTCTATCTAACCAATTGCTCTCCAACAAGAAGCGTTAGTGGAAAAACACCACAAGAAGCATAGAGTGGAAGAAAGCCAGGTATTTCTCGTCTTAGAGTCTTTGGAAGCATAGCTCATGTGCATGTATTAGACAAGAAACAAAGTAAACTTGATGACAAAAGTGAAAAATACATCTTCATTGGCTACGACGCCAAATCCAAAGGGTACAAACTCTACAATCTAGATACAAGGAAAACAGTCATCAGTCGGAATATAGTGTTTGATGAAGAAGGAGAATGGGATTGGTCAACAAACTGTGAAGACCATACCTTCTTCCCGTGCGTTGAAGAAGATGACTTGGAACAACAACAACAACCGGAAGAGGCACTTGCTACTCCACCCACTTCACCAAATACAACCTTTCAAGATGATGAAAGCTCAAGTGAAAGAACGCCACGTTTTTTAAGTCTCCAAGAAATATATGAGGTAACTAAAAATCTAGGCAATGTTACCTTATTCTATCTATTTGCAGACTATGAGCCCATGAACTTCCAAGAAGAAATTGAAAAGAAGAATTGGAGAAATGCGATGGATGAAGAGATCGAAGCAATAAAGAAGAATGATACTTGGGAGCTAGTCTCGCTTCCAAAAAGACACAAAACAAATGTGTCAAGTGGGTCTACAAAGCAAAGAAGGACTCCAAAGGAGAAGTTTAGAGATACAAGGCAAGATTGGTGGCGAAAGGCTGCAGACAAAGGCTTGGCATCGACTATGACGAGGTATTTGATCCAGTTGCTTAATTAGAAACTATAAGACTTATTATATCATTAGCAGCTCAAAATAATTGGAAGATACATCAAATGGATGTCAAATCCGCCTTCTTAAATAGAGTTCTTGAAGAAGAAGTTTAGATTGAGCAGCCATAAGGATATGAAGTCAAAGGTGAAGAAGATAAAGTATTGAAATTAAAGAAGGTTTTTTATGGGTTGAAACAAGCCCTTAGAGCTTGAATTGTTCAGATTGATAAGTACTTCAAAGTAGCGAATTTCATCAAGTGTCCATATAAGCATGCACTCTCTATAAAAGCTCAAGGTAAAGATATTTTGATTGTATGCTTGTATGTCGATGACTTCATTTTTACAAGGAACAATCCAAGCATGTTTGAGGAGTTCAAGAAGGATATGACCAAGGAATTTGAAATGACCAACATGGGGCTTATGGCATATTATCTCGGAATTGAAGTAAAGCAAGGAAATGAAGGAATTTTTATTACTCAAGAAAGCTATGCTAAAGACCTCCTCAAGAAGTTCAAGATGGATTATGCTAATCCAATTGGTACTCCTATGGAATGCAACATTAAGTTGAGTAAGGATGAAGAGGGAGAAAAAGTGGATCCAACCCTATATAAAGTCTTGTTGGAAGTTTGCGTTATTTAACTTGTACGTGAAGACGCATGATCAAGTAGCAGATATCGTCACCAAACCGCTGAAGAAAGAAGTCTTTATGAAGTTGAGAAGTTTGCTTGGAGTACAAAATCAAGCTTAAGAGGGGGTGTTGAAATATAATTTGATTTTGTGTTATTGGGCCTATAAGATAAAAGCCCAACTAGAGAAGGCCCAAATAGAATTCTAGAAAATCCTATCTAGAAGAATTCTAGAATGGTGTACAAAAATATCTATGGATGCTTATCCATAAGATGTATCTAGACAAGTTTAGAATTATAGGAATGTTTTAGAAAATTTTAGAGAATGAATTATAACCTTTAGATGAATGTTGTGGTGGCAAGATCCTAACCATTGGTTAAGAAGGTGCCACTAGTATAAATAAGGGATGATTGTTAAATTACAATTTTTTTATAATTTAAATTTAAATAATTTCACTCAAATGATGTTAAACTCCAAAGACAATTCAAAATGAAAAATTAACATACAACTCAAATCTAATCCAAAAACAAACCCGAAAAAAAAATAAGTTTATAATATTGATAATTTTTATGTCATTTATCCATTTATATAAATTTATAATATTTTGTTTTCTTGAAACATCTTTTTTCTTTATTCCTATTTATAATACAATAAAAAAATGTTAATTAATAATATTGAAACATAAAATAAAAATTAATTAAATTAAACTAGGTGGGTTTATGAGCCAACCCGACTCACTACGGATTCAACCCGTGTGAACTAGGTTCTAAGTGAGTTGGACTGAAAATTAACCCGTATAAAATAAATTTCAATTTTTTCAAACTCAACCTGACTTAAACTTGTGATGGATCATATTGACCCATAAGTTCTAACTCATTTTAACCACACTAATTATTAGATTTTGATAAAAAAAAGAAAAAAATATACGAGCATTGATATGTAATAAATTTGTGATAAAAAGTGACGTTGAATATGTTTAAGAAATTAAGACTAACATAGAATAAAGGAGAAAGAAAATGATTCTTTATTTATTCATCAAAGTTCTATGAATACAAAATAAATATATATATATATATATATATATATATATATATATATATATATATATAAGCAAGAGTGTAATAGAAAAAGCAAGAAAGTCGGTACAAACTAACATATTTAATAAAATAGATTATAATATAACATAAATTCATATATAGGGACCATGTTCCTCAAACACAAGGTTATTGAAAATAATTACTAACATTGAGTTTGTGATATAAGAAGCAAAATCGAGCCTAAGAGAGAGGATGGGTAAGTTTACAGGATCTGAGTGACAATTAATGAGCGGTCCAACACTTTTTCGTGAACAAAAAGGATGTATAGTTCCATGTGTTGTTTTTTGGGTTATGGTTTAAAGCTACAGTGCTTTGAGTATCACAATAGATGATTGGTAGCACAGTTAACCTTTAACTCTTAAAAGGATACTGCATACATAGAAATTCAAGATGTTGGTGTGAAAGCTTGGAAATGCTGAGGGAAAAGATGATCCATGTCTATTTTATTTTTTTAATATTGGATAAATTTAAATTTTAGGGTTTTATTAATAATTTTATTTAAATTTTATTTTATTAATTTTGTGTCTATTAATATTTAATTTAATTTGATAAAAATAAATTGTGCAAGTATTTATGATTTTTTATTTATTTAATTAAAATATTATTTTATGATAAATTAAACAAATTTTATTTTTAATTTAAAATCATTCATGGCCGGTTGGGTGAGATTTTCCTAAGACACTTGCTACAGCAGAGAGCGGCTCCGATTTTCTGATTATGGCGTGCACCGATGATCGACAATTCGTGTCCTTCGAGGAAGCGCTCATCAGGTGCAACGCTCTTGCTTCCATTGAAGAAATGGAGCTCTTTGTCAAGTTTCTTTCCATGTTCCTAAACTGGTATCTTCATCTTTCTCATAATGCATGCCTTATTGTTCCCACACCGCCCCCCAAAATTCTCCTTGCAAGATTAAACTCCAAATTTTATATTTAATTACCTAATTATTTTCTCAAAGCTCTGTTCTATTCTTAATCTTTGATTTATTGGATCTCGTTAAAAAAAAAAAAAAAAACTAAAACATCAATGACAGATGTAGTATAAGAAAGGTGATTTAGTTTGGGGAAATCTCTCAAATATGCTTCAAAATTGATATGTATATTCTTGGTATGTATATTCAACATGTCATTTCAGAAGTTTTTATGATTACTCCTTTCTTTGGATTTATGTGATAATAACCATCATATAAGAGACCCATCAGAAGGTTTATTTCAGTAAGCTTTACAATGATCTCGCAATAAACTTATTTCAGTGTTTAATGAGTTTTTAATTAAACTGTCTATATAAAAGCATTAAAACAGCGAGGATTTTATTCATATACTTGGGTAGTGATAGGATTTCTTAGTCTGTTTTCATAACAGCACATCAACTGTTTGATGAAATGTTGCATTCCATTGAACTCAAATTGCACCTCTATTTCAACTGTGTCTATAGCATGCATGGGACTGACCGTGTTAACTTATTATGATCGAGAATCTGAAATTAATATTAGGCAGTGACTGTCTGACCTACTCTTACTGCTGTACAGTTTGAACTTGCATTCTTTGGATCATTCCTCATTTCATATTCTGTAACTACAATTAACTTAATTATATAACTATCCATTTCCTTCTATCTTTTTCTTGTTTGATTATTTTAAACAAAAGGTGTTTGAGGTTTTTATTTGGCATTCAACTCATTTTGTTACCTCTACATGTCATTTTAAATAGTTGTACAATAAAAGAGTCTAATTCAAAGCATGTGGCAAGGTCACACTTCCCATGCCTTGGGATGCTCATGGAGAGGCTTGCTCTCCAAGATTGTGCACATCTTAGGGTAGAAAACCCTAAATCCATGCATCTCACACACCGTCATCTCTTTTAGGCCCAAAACAACACTACTAGATCTAAGCCCAAATGATTAAGATCCGCTTATCTTACCAAATATAGTAATGTCCATATCTTACAAAAAACAAGTCATTTATAGATTTTATCAGGAAAATCAGATCTATTTGAGTCTCTTTTTCAACCCGAAAAGATCAAGATAATTGAACATTCATTATCTTTCTACAGGAGAAAGAGATATTTGTAACCTTTTAGCAAGTAATAATAAAATAAGACATAAATTGTTTCGTTTCAATCCTTCTTATAAAAAAGAAAGAAGGATTTCAGATTATTCAAAAAATAATCAAATCATATGTAAAGATCATTGTCATTTTACACATCCTGCTATTTTTCACGATACTACGGATTTATTAGCAAGGAGGCGGAGAAATTGATTCATTATTCCATTTCAATTCCAATCAATTCAAGAACAAGACAAAGCACTAATGTTAGCTTCCAGTATCTCGATTGAAATACCAATCCATGGTATTTTTCGTAGAAATAGTATTTTTGCTTATTTCGATGATCCTCAATATCAAACATAGAGTTCGGATATTACTAAATATAGGACTATTGATATAAATTACATTTTTAAAAAAGAGGATTTTTTAATCGAGTATCCAGGAATTAAAGAATTGAAGACAAAATACCAAATTAAAGTAGATCAATTTTTTTCATTCCCGAAGAAGTGTATATTTTACTAGAATTTTCTTCCATAATAGTATGGAACAATAGTATGACTGAAGTAGATATACCAATCACTGTAAATATAAGTCAAGTAAGCGGGATGATTCGATTGGAGAAAAAAAAAAGATTCAATTAAAAATATTTTTCAAGAATATCTATTTTCCCAGATAAATGGATAAAATATCTCGACACAGTGCCATGTTGATATCACCGATAATGGTAAAAAAAATTCAAAAGGATAAAAAAAATGAAAAATTGGATCTATGCCCAATGGATCACAATTATGAAAAAAAAAAAGTATTTTGTTTTGGTTTGACCGGTAATTTTATATACTTCATCTTTCACTTAATTCCATTTAAGAAGTGTGAGGAAAAATTAGAAGATGATGAGTAAAAGGTCTAAATTCACCACACAATCTGTTTGTAGTTCTTTTCTAATTTAAATGAAGCTCAATACAGACTTTAAATTGTTTAAATATATGTATGGTTTCAAATTTGTGCCTTAGAAAATATATCTAAGTGTATCTACTATACGTCTCAACAAAGGAAACATAATAATTATATCCCATTGAAGATTGAACATGTGAGGGTCCCTAAAGATTATAAAAGACAAGTTGTAAAGATTAACTGTAAGTAGTTAAAGAGGGTTGAGAGGAAAATTGATGAGACTTTCCTTTCCCATGTAGTTGTTTAATTAGTGGAGAAATATTACAATATTTGAGAACATTAATTAAAACAATAAATTGCTAACGGACTACTTACCTGCAAGATTTTTCCTTGCCTTCTTTCTCCTTAAAACCATGAAGAGACAAATGAGCAAAACAACACTAGTTATTGTTTCGTTGCTACTTTCTGCAAATTAAAAAAAAAAAAAAATCCTCTGCCGGGTTAGACACTTGAATGATTAAAGACAATGAAACACCAAAATGATAAGAGTGGATGATGAACTCAACCGTAATTATTAGGCTATTGGCAACTAAAATATAATGATAAGTAACTTTCGTACCTTTGGTCTGTAGTTTTCATTTAATCTATTTAAATCTTTTGATACCGTCTTTGATAGTTTTCATTTGAAATGGTTACGCTGAAAACTAAACCTAGTCTATAAGAAAATTAATCTACCATTCAACTTAAAATTATGACAAGACAAGTAGAGTTTTCAATCATTTAAAAGAGGAAAAAAAATTGCCAGGGCTTAAAACAGATATTATTTAAATGGGATGAATTTCGAGCAGGAAAGAATAACTTAATCAATCAAATTCGAGCCAATTTTAATTTTTATTAATTTTCTATTCCTAACTATATTATTTCTCCAAACGAAATGATAATAAAAGAATATTTTAGTTCTTGCTAGCTTTGTAAATAATACGACTTTTTTTGTTGTTAAAAAGTAAAAATGTTTCAAGAAAAAAAAAAGCATTTTTATCAAGTTCCTTTGTCATTGTAATTAAATAAATCAAGTTCCCTTGTGTAAAACAGTGAGTTTGTTGTTTTAAACTTTTCAGACACTAAATAATTTCTGTGAAAAGAAAGAGGATATATATATATAGAGAGAGAGATAGATAGATAGAACTAAAATATAAATTTTCATATTTTACATTGACTTGTGTTAAAAACATAGGGAGAGATTATTGTTTTGGAGAACGAAGGCTATATATAAAATGGACGTAAAGAATAATACATTGAAACATTCACAATATATAAAAAAAAAATTATTTATTTACTGAAACATTCGCTTATGCAAATCCATGAGGTCATTTTAAAATCACCACAATCATAAAAATAGCAATATTAAAAGTTATATACTTTATTGACTTATGTAATAAACCAGAAAATTTATTCTTTAAGAGTTGATATTGGTGTTTAAATGATGAGATTATGTTATTTTAATGTTAAAATAATTAAAAGTATAAATAGAAATTTTATTAAGGGTTTTATTATTTAAAACATAAACTATTTTTTAAGAACTTGTTATATGAGTCTTTATTAGCTATCTTTTTCAAGTTCTAATCATTAAATTATCTCTTTGAAGATCAAGAAATACCTAGATGATTACTACAACAAGATCTTTATCTTTGTTGGATCAATTTTGTTAGAAAAGTAAGTTGATTTCTTGAATGTATAATCTGAAATGTCTTATTAATTCATAAATATATTTGGGATGAAATATATTCTTAAAAGAGTAAGTTGATTTTGTTTGTCCGTTGATCAATATGCATTGAAATTAGAAGTTGTCAGGGGGTGTATGACTTCCATGAACTGTAATCGATACATTTCATGGAAGCCATTAGAGGTATTGACGATTTTTAATTTCAATAGAAAGTTGTTTAGGGACAAAATGACTTTCAATTAGCATAATACATAATGTAATCGATTACAATATGCTTTTAACTAATTACTAGTGGAAACGTTTTCTTGAACTCACAACTATAATCAATTATCAGAGTGTTTTGGTCTTTATCATGGTGAAATTAATATTGTAATTGATGAAAATCATAATTGATTAATAATGACTTGTGAACCACCCTCAAATGTCACAAATAATCCTCTTAGCCTTTCCAAAGCTCAAGTGAAATGATTTTGTCATTCACCTAATAAGAATACAAAGGCAACTGAAAAAGTCAAACCTGTTAATGTCACCCCAACTATCTTAAGTAATGACAACTGATATTTTGTTGTGTTTATAAGTGATATCCATCAAGAAAACAATATTAAACGCATTCAATAATTTTACAACATCAACATGCATTTAAAAGAAGTCATTTACTAGCTTAGATTCGTTTACACATTTACTCTAATTGATGTATTTATCACGTTCTAACATCATCATCAGTTATTGTAACTTAGTTCTCGAACCTTTCTCAATGATCGTTTGTAAGTGTATCTTGCATATACTTGCTTAATTGTTATCACATTACACTCGTTATTTTCTTTAAGAGTAAGAATGTTTGCAGACTTCACTTGAATTTTAGTTATATCAACAAGCAGATTGTTAAGTGGATTTTAACCTCCCAGCAAAAGGGTGAAAAACTAAACTCAATGACAAATCATGATTATGATATCCACACATTGCTTTCAATAACCACTCTTTAGCATTATAATTTGGTTTTCCTTGCCTCTCAATTTAAAAACATAATCGCATTTTCTTGTGTCAGATATACTAGGTTGAATATCGAATTTGTATTTCTTATACTTTCCACCCCTTTCACATCCTAACAATATATATGTCTTTCTCCCAGGTTGACCATTAGCTTTATTAGATCTTGTAATGACAACAACAAAACCAAGATAAAAGACAATCTTCGAACCCATTGAATTAACTCAACACATGTAGGGAGAATATAATCAATTGTAAAGTTATATGCGTAATCTTCTCGCACATTTAATTTAATAAAGAAGATAAATCTGACATAAAGCTGAAATTTACTTGTGAATCCATAAAATTTAAAGGACAATCTTCAATCTTAGATACCAAGATTCTAACCACCTACAACATAACATAAAAATATGATACCTCACTTGTTCAATAATGATGATAAGAGATCAACAAATCCATAAAATAAAACAAGCAAAATAAATTTAAAAATAAAAATAAAAATAGTAAACAAAACAAGAAAAATAAATTATAAAAAAATATAAAATAAAAACAATACCAAATTTCAAAATTCAAAAAATGATGAGTTCCTAATTAAATTTTGAAATTTGGTATTATCCTTAATCATATTTCGAAATGCAATAATGATCGAATTTCAAAATATGATGAGTTCCTAAATTAAATTTTGAAATCCTATGAGTTCCTAAACTGGATTTCGATATCTAGTGAGTTCCTTAATCAAATTTCAAAATTTAGAGTTCCTAAAGAAATTTCCAATTATGACGACTTTCTAAACCTGATTTCAAAATTCAGTGTGTTCCTAAATTTGATGAGTTACTTAACCAAATTTCAAAATCTAATGCTTCCCTAAATCGGATTTTGAAATATGATATTTTTCTTAATCGAATTTTGAAATCTCATGATTACTAAAACTTTTTACCCTGCTGGTTGCCACAAGCCTGGGCAAAGCAAAAGCCTTCGGTAATTAACGAAGGTCAAAAGCCTTTGGTAAAGCCTTTGGTTACATCTAGTGAAAAATGTGTCATATTTGTATTTCTTATCCAACCAGACATACCTGCATAAAATTTTCACAACATAGATAGACCTGCATAACAATTTCAAACCACAAACAGACTTGCATATTGTGCATCCCAAAATCTTCCGTTCATTGATGAAAAATAATAATGTACTAACAATATCATAATGTAATCATAATGTAGCAATATCATCCATTTCTAAGCAAAGATAATGTAGCAAAATCATAATGTACTAACATCCAAATGTACTAACATCACTATGTTCTAACAACTATGATCAATAACAAAATAAAACTAGAAATCTACATAGTCATAGAATGATCTTCATCATCCTGCTCCTTTGTAGATGGTTGGACTGGTGTGACCTGGACTGATGAGGGCTGGACTGATGAGGGCTAGACTGATGTGGGCTGTTGAGGGACAGCGGGTGACGTGGAGGGTCGTGGTTGGTTCGGATCCTGTGCAGTTTGAGGCAACACACTCATGACCAGGGCCTTAAAGTTTGTAAACTCTGCTCTCAAATCAGTGATTTCCTGGTCACGTTGCTCCAATGCTTGCGTGAGGCGGACAACGGCCTCGTCAGCAGTAGTGATGGAAGAAGAAGGTTGGTGCTTCAGAGTTCCTCCTCTCGATGCTGTATAGTTTGCAGCAAGTTATCCCGCACCATACACTCGTCCCTTCTTCTTCCCACCAATGATGTCAACCCAGCATTGTGTCCTACGGATGTCGTCTTCTGCATTACTCGTATCATCCGGTATAGGAGTTGACCCATGTTCAGATCTAGCCTGTGAAAGTCTCGTAGAAAATTCTTCCTGTTCAAACATTAAAATCAATGTTAGAGAATGATAGAATAACATAAATGAGAAATTACTAATAGTAACAGTTTTATTTGCTTACATGAGTCTTCCGAGATCTTTCATCAACGAATTCATTAGTGCCCTTCCGAACATGGGTCTGTGCAAAGACCTCATCAACATGGATCGCTCGTCCCAGAGCTTGTGCCTGTAACATAATTTAGAGTTAGAAGTGTATATGAAATAGAAAATACATAAGTTATATATGAAAGAAACAGAAAAGTAATGAAAGTTTACCATACGAATGGCATGCTCGTGAATCGTGATCGACCCACCAGCATGCAGGGCGCCACCCTTTTCAGACGCTCTGTTCCTCTGGGATGTAGCACACTTGTTGCAAAATTCTGTTTTTTAAAGTTTATTAAGGAGGGTTATTACACACAATCCCTACTCAACAAAGGGATTGGAACCAACCAATAGAAGAGAGCATGACCACCACGCTATGTCAAATTATATGCACAACCTATTCTGATACTTTGATAACCCTTTCAACAGTTTTAATTCATCAAAATATAATTGTTTTAACTCTAATTAGGCATAAAACAGACCTGCAATTCAGATTCACCTTACAACTTCCATAATTGACTCAAAATGGATGGTTTGACATACTAATTTGCATATATGTCATTCTAACTTCAAATTAATTTTTCTAACAGCTTCAATACATTAATAAAAAGTTATTGCTCATGTAGGTCACAACCATGCAGTAACTTCATGAAGAAAGAGACAGAGAGAGATTAATTAAATGCATCAAGCATGACCACTCTACATTGCATACCAATATTTGTACCAACTAATAGTCTCAAGGTAGGAAAAGAAATATCTAACCTTATAAATATATCAGAATATGAAGCACAAGCTGCTACCCTCACTAGATGTGAATTTGCAGGTGAGTGTTTCAAACAAAGATCAAGGAGCTCGTCACATTGACCATACAAAAATACAAAATTCATTTAAGAGATTTGTACAAAGAGGAATGCAAACAAGGACGTCTTGTTTAAGTGTGCTCGTACTTTAAAAGATTCAAAAGAAAGTCAAAGGAAAAAGATAGTATCACATAACAACTCATTTATTTCTCTTTGTTTCTCTATAACAACTCATTTATCACAAGGCAAATTCCAATTCACTATAACAGCTCATTTATTTCACTTTAAATCTGCACTTATCCAATTAAAAAATAAACAATTTTTGAATACATTACAACAAGACATACTATGACCTGAAAACTTGTAATACTTCATTTTATGCATTCACACCTTCTCTTTCTCACACTCAATCACAACTTCTAAAGGAATGTACAAGATATAGAAAACTACAGAACTTCTCATTGTTCTCTAAAAAACAGAACAGGAATGTACAACATAATTGCTCTTTCAATTTTGTTCTTAAACAGTTATCACAAAACTCTAACACAAATCTGCCATAATCCTCTCTTATTTAGGAACATAATTTCCTAATATAAACCGAACAAGTTTAACTTAGAACTATGTAAATCAAGGTAAAATCAATAGAAACATAAAAAACCCTTTGAGAGAAGTATAAGAATGATCCAGTTACAAGGAAAATGAAGCCATACAAGGTACCTATCCACAGATGGAACTTTCTTATTGCAAAAACATGAACCTAAGAACACAGGAATCAATTTTGAAATCCTAACTCTAAAACGCAAAACTTACCTCGAAAGCAAAACGGTCGACGATGCCAGCCTCTGCAGACCACGACCCCTACGAACTTAACAGGGCCGCTTCACCCAAACGCTGTCGTCAAGCCAACCTCGATGACCCACCACCACTACCGCAAACGCTAACTAGTACGACCCATCACCTTGTCGGAAACACCACGAACCGTACCCACGCAAGCCACAAAACACTAGCCACCAACGAACAAAGCTTGGTGTCAACAACACGGTGCCGCCACGAACAGAGCTTCAATTTGGGGACGAACACGAGAATTGATCTTTGGCTTAGGTCAAGCCTGGAACAATGCTGGAGAAAGAGGGAATTATCATATTTTGGTGATTTGGGACGAAACCCAAAATGTTTAGTTAAAAGCATGGTGGTGATTATCAAGGGACAAGAGTCCTCGATAAATTATTTCACTAAATCAATACCAAAGGTTATAAGGCCGTCGGTAAAAGCCCTTTGATAATTAGCGCGTTTTCTGTGGAACTTCTGTTTATTTTCCTTGTTCAAACTCTTATTATTATAGGTCTTTCCAATCTTTGAAGTAGATCTTTTCTCTTGTTCATGGTCACGTCTCCATCAGACATATTTGGATAAAATTGGAGGTGAAGGAAGAAAGACCCAGATTGGTGATATGAGTGTGCAACGTCACTTGCATGTCAAAGTTCAATCAATAGTGCCCAAAAACATAAAGAAAAGATAATCAATTTTGGAAAATGATAATCTGTTCCAGCACGGAGAGTGAACATGTGAAATTATAGCAGCATGATCCCGTTTTAGAATCTCTTTGCTATGAGTAAATATGGGCTTTCTCTTTCTTTTCATTTTAAAATGGTGAAAGGTTGGTTCTGGTTTTGGTTGGTACAGTGGACACACCTAAGCAATGTTTCAACATCCTCTTACATTGGATTCCCATTTACCACTATTAAAAAAGGGTATAAGTTTGAGAAAGAACAGGAATCAAATAATTCAAAAATATGACAAATTCAGTGTTATGAAATCCTCTCTGTCTCTCTCTCTCTCTCTCTCTCTCTCTCTCCAATAATAAGGAAAAAAATGTACTTCACCAGGAAGCTGCTATTTCACGTGGCATCCATCTGTTCCAATTTCCAAATAATAAAAAGGGCAGTGACATACATGATCACTCTCTGAAATCCAACACTCCACATGCATGCATGTGAATATTGAAAGAGATAAAAGTGCAAAAACAAAAAAGAAAGAATTTTGATCTGAAAGAAGCAGCAGCTGGTGGGCTCAGACCATAATTCATTTAGTGCACCACTTTGCTCCCATTTTCTTCTCTTTTCTAACTTTTCTAATACTTTACTCTCTATTCTCTGTCACAGTTTTCCTTGCTTCTTCTTTCTCTATCCACAAAGAAAATCCCCTTCAGAAATCACATTAAACAATCCCCATATTCATTTCAAGAATACTCTAGACCTAGCAAATTTTGTTACTTTTGCTTCTCTGCAATTATTCTGTGGAGAGTAAAATTTGTCTTATTTTCATGTTTCCTTCTCCCTGTAACATGGAAATATTCTCTCTTTTAATCATAAGGAATAATTAGCACTTATAATGCTAAAACCATTAAATTAGCAAAGTATAATGTTTCAGATTTCCTTCTTTATACTTTAACTATTTATCTTCCTTTTCTTGAGTGTTTTTTCTCAAGATTCTCATAACCACATGGTTTTCAGGTTTTGGTTGGGATTTTGAAGAAAAAATAATAATAATAAGTACACCAAGGTTCTGCTGGATCCTAACTTTATTTAGCCATTTATGCATCATTTCTGAATCTTTGTGATAGTTAGAAAGTTACCCTTCCAATTCTACATAAATTCAGCTTTAACAATCATGAAACATACTTAAAGTAGCTACGTTAATTAGCTTTTTTTATTAAATGTACTACCATGACAAGATGCTTTCAGTTATGATATATCGTTTATTAACAACCTTCAGCTTCTGAAAGCTGTTAATGTAAAAGATGAAACCAGGTTATAAAGTTACCTTAACAATGTAATAGTTAGGAAGTCTGCTTTAATCTGCCATAAACTGCCAAATTTCTGGTACTTCATTAAATCTCAATCATGGAGATATCTGAATCAACGTATAAATAATATTTAAATCTCCTTGTAATGATTAAAATATTTTGGTTTGTTTTTTATTTTAAAATTTATATAATTACAATTTTTTTGGATGTTAAAAAGCAACGAAGAAAACGAAAAAAATGTTTTTTTTATGACGTTTAATGCTCGAAAAATATTATATTTCATTTACTTTTTGTTTGTATGTAAATTATTTAATAAATATTTGAGTGATACGAATGCTTGTAAGGTATGGCTTTGAATGATATAAATTTTATATCCTTCAAGTAACGGGAATGATGTTTGGTATGGCTTTCTACTTCGAAAACATAAATGAGCACAGTCAAACTTACATTCGTTTCATACCATCATTATTCCTAATAATATTTAATTATTGACTGAAGATAAAACTCTTGTTACCGAGATTTAACTAATATCATCTCATTTATAATTAATCATTTGAAAAATAAAATTAAACAAGTGATTTTTTATGTATATTCTATCATAGGTTGAGTACTTTTTGGTTATGATGACCTAGTTGGCCTTCAAAGTCACAAATGCCAAAATCTTGACAAAAAAAATCTTGAACAACTCAAACAGGAAAGAAACTTTGACATGTAATGATATACTTCATCAAATACCATGAGTACTTGGATTTGTAATAAACTTTTAAAAGTTTATCTTCACATCCAACATGTTGAAAAAACTAAATACCAAAATATTTTTTATAACACATTTGAAACATTTTAAAAGTATATTTGATTGGTTATACATCATTGATTGTTCTAGCTTTATTTTTTTCATTATCATCCTTTCATATGTAACTTGATTCATTTAATAGTGTTAAATATATAAAAATATACTAAAATTTTAAAACAAATTAATTACTTGCTTATTTTTACATATGCAAAAAAGAAGAAGAAAAAATGGTAGGCTAAAGCTCCACCACTGGTTACACAAACACAGTTGTGGATGTTATGCTAATGTAGAAAATTGCATCATAAATTTTGTTATATAGGTATCATTAAACTCGCATGAGTGTAGGAGATGCATTTGTTGGAAAAGTTGCACCAAGGTTTAACAATAAGGTGATTGCACCCACAACGATATGAGAAACACGTCTCCAACAAAGGTGTGTTTGAGTCCATGTATGTGAGATGCACTTGTATAGAACAATACATCAAAGGTTTGACATAGGAGTGTGGTTATCCATATGTCATGGGAGACCCACTTGTAAATCTAATAACTTCAAAGGTTCACCTACAAATGTGATCAATTGTAGAAGGCATGCTTATTGAGAGAATACATCAAAGGTCAGCTAGAGAAGTGTGATTATGTCCATGTGTATGGGAAAAGTGATATTATAGAAAATTGCATTAAAGGTTCATGCGTAGGGTTGTTATAGAGTCCACATCCACATAGAAGAGACACTTATATAGAAAATTACACTACGCATCCAATAATAAAAAAAAAGGTGTGGTTTCACCTACATAAGTGTGGGAGGCATATGCTAATAGAAAATTACACCAAAGGTTATGTTGGATCAAACGCTTATCACTAGGTCAAAAGTTATATTTGATGTGAGGGTATAACCTCTTTTACTTAAGACTGTAAGAACTAATACGCAATGATTCGACTATGACTTGGCTTACATGGCCTCTGGCATGAGACGATTAATACATCGTACAACAATCTTCCCCATAACAAATGTTCCAATAGGATTCATACTATTTAATTGTGTCTCGGCCTACTCAGCCTATGTCATAGGATAATTATGCTAGTTATAACAATCTTCCATTAAAACAATTACCCCATCAAGGATCAAACTTGTGATGAGGCTTTGATACTAATTGTTGGATCAAACATTTGTCAATAGATCAAAAGTTATAACTAATATTTTGGACATGACTCTTTTTATTTAAGAACATAAAATCCCAAGTGGTATTATTTGATTATAACTTAACTCACTTGACCTCCACCTCGATACAAATGATACATCCCACAATAGGTAGAGCACAAAAACATAGTTACTTCCACATATGCTTGAGAAACATGCTTATAGAGAAAATTGTACTAGAGGTATGACCACAAATTTGTGACAATGTCTAAATGTATGTGAAATATGCATTTATATAGAAATTTACACCAGTGTAAAAATTACTTTTTACATTAGTTAATTAGGATTAATTATATCAGTTTTGGACCTAATGTACATCTTATAAAAATGTTTAAAGAATAATTTTGATGTATTATTTCAAAGAATAGTGTACCATATAGATACATACAATGGTCCTATAATTCTTCATCTATTAAAGGAATGACAGATTCACAAATATGCACAAATTATAATAATGCCTAAATTATAGCTAATACAATATTTGATTGCCTAATATTTGCTAATAGAATATTTGACATATCTTACCACCCCACTCAAGTTGGCACATGGATATCACAAATTTTCAACTTGAATAAAGACTCATTAAACACTCTGCTTGACACTCCTTTGGTGAGAACATCAATCAACTGCAACTCTGATCTTACAAAAGGAAAGGAAATTATTCCAACTTCAAGCTTCTCTTTGATGAAATGTTTATCAATCTCCACATGTTTTGTTCTATCATGTTGCAAAAGAATGTGAGCAATTTCTATAGCCGATGTATTATCACAATACAAACTCATAGTTTCATTTGGGTTAAAGCTCAAATCTGATAACACATTTTTAATCCAAAAAATTTTACATACACTTAGTGTCATGCCTCTGAATTCTGCTTCAACATTAGATCTTGCTACTATAGGCTGATTTTTCTTCTCCCAAGTTATAAGATTCCCTCCTTCAAAAGAAAAGTATCTAGAGGTAGATCTTCTATCATCTTTTGAACCTGTCAATCTGCATAAATGTACCCTGCTACCTTTAAGTTTCCATGATTTGAGAACAAAATTCCTTTTCCAAGAGTGGACTTCAAATATCTCAAAATCCGCTCAATAGCATCCATATGAAGCTTTCGTGGATCATGCATAAATTGACTAACAACATTCACTACATATGTAATATCTGGACATGTATGTGACAAATAATTTAATTTTACTACCACCATTTGGTATCTCCCTCTGTCTATACTTGTTGAATTTGAGCATTGAAAGAGTTTATGATTTTGTTCAATTGGTGTATCAATTGGTTTACTCCCAAGAAGCCCATTTTCTAATAGTAAGTCAATAGTACATTTTCTTTGGCATAGAAAAATACCATGTTTTGATCTAGCTACTTCAATACCCAAAAAATATTTGAGGTTTTCAAGTTGTGTCATCTCAAATTCAAATGCAAGGTATTGTTTTAAACTAGAAATCTCATCTTGGTCATTTCCTATAACAATCATCTCATCTACATATATAATCAAAGCTGTAATTTTTCCTTTTCCTCTCTTCAAAAATAAGGTTTGATCAGAGTTACTTGCTTTATAGCCAAAAGCCTTCATAGACTTGGTGAACCTTCCAAACCAACTCTTAGGGATTGTTTTAATCCATATAGAGTCTTCTTTAATTTGCAAACCTTAATTTCAATTGAATTTGTTATGTTTGGTGGAGAATCCATATAAATTTCTTCTAAAATTCCTCCATGCAGGAAATCATTTTTCACACCAAACTGTAGAAGAGGCCAATTTTGGTTTGCTGCTAGCGACAAAAGTATTCTCACAATGTTGAACTTAGCTACCAGTGCGAACGTCTCTTGGTAATTTACACCATAAGATTGAGTGCAACTTGTATCCACAAGTCGTGCTTTATATCTCTCAATAGTTTCACCAGCTTTATGCTTAGTTGTAAATACCTATTTGCAACCCACAATTTTCTTCCCTCTTGGTAAGGACACAAGATCTTAAGTGTTATTTATTTCTAAAGTTGCCATCTTATTAACCATTTCTTTGGTCTATCTAGGACTTGCCAAAGCTTCTTGTATATTACTAGGAATATAAATTAAAAATAATTGAGATACAAATGATGCATATGACTGGAATAACTTATGAGATGACACATATTTACTAATGGAATATTTAACTTTGGCTTAGAGGTTTGATTCATATTTAGCTTGAGGTTGATCGTGGTTAGAATGGGATGAAATATTATATTGAACAGTACGTAGTAGACTCGGTGTGTTGGTGTGTTGGTGGCCTCATGCAGACAAGAATCAATTTCATGATCAGTTTCATCTAAATTAGTATTATCAATGGTAGAATCAAGAGAAACAATTTCATGATTAGTTTCATCTACATTAGTATTATCAGAGATGGGATCGGAAGGTACCTTTTTAAAGTCAAGTCGAACCTGTGGAGAAGATTGAGTCAATTGGTTATGATCAGAAGACACTATATTATCCAAAAAAGAAGTGTCCATATTTAGCATTGGCTCACTTCCTACAGAATGAAGCTCACACTATAATTTATCTTTACAATATAATTTTATATCTGAGATATCAAACATACTAACATCATGATTATGCAGTTCACTTTCATTACCTCCCTAAAGTGTAGAAGCACCATAAAATAATTTATGCTCATTAAATGTCACATCCATAGAGATATAAAATTTCTTTGATAGTGGATGGTAAACACGATAACCTTTTTTAGTTGATCCATACCCAATAAAAACACATTTAATAGCTCGTTCTTCAACCTTTGTACGTTGTTGTGGGTGTAAGTGAACATATATAACACATCCAAAAACATGAGGTGGTAAATAAACTATTAAAGGAAGGATATAATAATCAGACAACACATCTAAAGGCTTTCAAAAGTTAAACACACTAGAAGGGGTTCAATTAATTAAATAAACTATAGAGCTCACAATCTCACCCCATAAATGAGATGGGACATTACCATCTATCAAAATTGATCATTACCACTAATATATGTCTATTTTTCCTCTCAGCCACTCCATTTTGTTGTGGTGAATAAGGACATGTAGTTTGATGCAATATGCCTTTAGAGTTCATGAACTTTATTAATTCAGTCTTAAAATATTTCCTTCCATTGTTTGATCAAATGACCTTAATATATGTGTTAAATTGTGTAACTATCATATGATAGAAGGAACGAAACACATCACATACATCACTTTTATGTTTAAGCAAATACACCCAAATTACCCGAGTGCAATCATCCACGAAACTAATAAACAATTTTTTTCCATTATGTATAGATTGTGGGGTAGGGCCCTAAAAATCTGTGTAAATTAATGAAAAAGGAAAATCATTTTTTTTATTGCTTGAAGGAAACACAACACGATGAATTTTTGCCATAGTTCCACAAAGAAAAACATAAATATTGAATTTATGAAATAATGATGGAAATATATTTTTTAGGTAACCAAAAAAGGATGTCCCAACCCTTTATGCCATAACCAAATTTCCTTTTTGTTTTTATCTTGTATGTGTTCATTCCCAAGACAAGCGAACGCTCCTTTATGGGTTTGTTGTGAGATATTTTCAAGATAATACAGTCCTTCAGTCTCTCTACCAATGCGATTCTTCTCCTTGGAATGAATGTTGAAAAAGACAATGGGTTGAGAAGAACAAGGCAACACAAGAATGTGATTTGGTTAACTTGTTGATGGAGAAAAGATTACAGTTTAATGTAGGAAGAAATAAAACATCAAAAATCGATAAGGAGGGTGAGATGGATATAGTACCTACACCTTCAATAGAAGATGAGACCCCATTGACATTAATAATAACAGGTTTAAAACAATTAAGAGAAAATTAGTAAATTTATGAAGATCACAAGTCATATGATCAGTAGTGCACTTGGATCAATTATCCAATCAGTATCCCTAGTAACAACAAAAAGACTAAGAGCAGAGTAAGATATACCTGACTTGGTCACAAATCTGACAGTAGTAGAAATATGGCTCTTGGAAGTAGCTTCTACCTTGGTATTGGGAGTAGTTTTGCCTTTGGGATGCTAATCTAGATAGCCATGGAGTTTAAAACATGTCTCCATGACATGATTATCCCCATTGTAGTGGGTACACTTGTAGGAAACTTCTTAACAACAAAGGCAGTTCCCATAGTAGACTCACTATCAAGCATAGCCTCTTGGCGGTTTGCCTCGGCATAAACAGTTGCATAAACTAATTGAACATTTGGAAGGGGGTGGTAGAAGGGATACGACCACGAACTGCATCCAAATGTGTATCTAAGCTAGCCAAAAAGACATAAACTCGTTGAGAATTAATCATGTTGTTATACTTCTCAACATCTTTAGGACATTCCATGGTACAATTTGTGATAGTATCATACTTCAACCATAATTTTTGCAATTTACCAAAATATGTAATAACAGATCCTCCATTTTGCTGAGTAGAGATTACCTCACGATATAATTGATATGATCGGGGATGCATCCTAGTTGACTGAGTATGTTTGCTACACAGTGTCCCATATGTCCTTTGTCGCAGCTAAGCAAATAAAGAGGGATCTGATTTCTTTCGTCATGGAGTCCAAAAGCCAAGACTTGACTAGGCAGTTTTCATCTTCCTGTGCTTCATATTCATCAGATTTCTTGTTTTCTGGTGCAACCTTTGTTCCAAAGATGTAACCCCAACGTTTTCTGCCTCTGATATTGTTTTGTGCGCTCAACGACCACTCAACATAGGTAGTGTCGTCAAGCCGTTTAGGGGTGAGCGATTCATCCATATGGGTAGCAGCGAAAGTCCCAAAATAATGTTTCTCCGATTGATTTTTATCGAAAGGAGCCATCAGAAATATTCAACTAAATAAAGAAACATCAATTCCTATATTGTAGAGGATGTTGATGTCTAGCTCGGATACCATATAAAAAGGTTTAAAGAATAATTCTAATGTAATATTTCAGAGAATAGTGTACGATATATATACATACAAAGGTCCGATAATTTTTCATCTATTAAAAAAATGACAGCTACACAAATTTGCATAAATTATAATAATGCCTAAATTATAGTTAACACAATATGTTATTGCCTAATATTTGCAAATAAAATATTTGACATGTCTTAACATATCTCACCGATAAAATAAGTTCAAAGAATTTTGCATCGGTTGTGGTTAAGCTAGTGTGGTATACGAAATTAATTTTCAAAGTTTCTCCTTCGTCCTCTTAATCGCAACTCTAAAAGTCAAAATTTTTCTCTCTTTCGAATTCAAACAAAACACACCAAAGATTTATTCATCATATTTGTTTTGATACATGTCATTTTTGCTCATCGTATTTACTAATACGATCATATCTAGGAATGGTTATCAAGAATAAAAAAAAAGTTCACTCTTTTACCGTTTAGTCAATTCAAAAACAGAACTTTCTCGTTTTGTGAATGCATCTACCCAACAATAAACACTCAATAACATTAGCAACCCCTAAATTTGCTAGATAATGCATTCATGAGTTCATATTTCTTTCTAGAAATAAGTATGTAGAATTTACAAAGAAATATGACCATTCATTACTCGTACTCATCATTGGTGTCTCGTTCTTGCAACAACAGGTTCCTTGCGTTAGGCCCACAATGGCACGGGGTGAACACCTTTACATTTGATCATTTTTTGTGACGTGGTTTTGGTAAACAAAGCAGCGGCAAAGAGCAAAACATTGATGGTGACCAAAGCCACTCTGATTTGGACAAAAACCCAAAATGCAAAAATACAAAGTTAATGCACTTCACGAGTATTAGTAGGATCACAAGTGGTGGAGATTCACAATGCAAAAGAGAAGATGAAGAAGTTGCATGCATTTGAAAATAATGAAGATGAAAGAAGAATCAAGATTGTGTTAAGAAAAGATAGAAATGAAGGATGAAGGAGGTGTGTGAGAGGTAAAGAGGAGTTTCTTAACCGAATATTACAATGGTTTGAAGATTAACCAATGTAATACGTGTTCTTTTATTATAAAATTGTCACCGCATAATTTATCATATCATGTTTTCAATATGCACTAGTGTTACATTAAATGTCCTAGTGCACTTGTTGGGAAAATGCTCTTTTAGTTAACAAAAATAGAATCTTTACGATGATTTAGAAAAAAAAAAAAGGAAAGTTATCAATTTTCATGGTCATAAAATATTTAATGAGAACTCTAAAGTATGAATTAAATGTTTTTACTGAAATTTGATATTTAATGAGATGAAACTTTTGAATGTTGAGAATGAAGTTGTAGATTCAATTAAAATAACTCTTTAGGTGGGTTATAAAAGAACAATATAACGAAATTTGTCTTTAGCATATATTAATGAGGTGAAACTTTTAAATTGTATAGGTCAAGTTGTAAATTCAGTTAAAGAATAATAACTTGTTTTTGAGTTATAAAAGAATAACATAATGAAATTTATTTGCGAATGATACTGCAATGTACCTTTTAAGTCCATAAGAGTATAAATAATATAAATTAATATTAATAAAGAAAAAAACTAATATGACATCAGATCTTGTAATGGAGACATCCAGATCATGTAATGGAGACATTAATGTATAGGTATTACAAGACTTTTTTTTGGGTAAAATATATGAAAAATCATAAAATAATTGTCTTGGAAGTGTGGTGATGATTGATATTCTTGGAAATAAAGAAAGAAGATAATCCAGAGAGTAAATTTATCTTTTGTATATCTAACCATTTATTTATTAGTAAAACTGATATATAAAATACCAAGTTAAATTATGAATATACCATATGGGAAAAAGTAGGCATTAGTTAAAAAAATACACATACATAGTGGATGATTTGTTATGTATTCATTTATTTATTACCTAGCTAGAGAAACAAGTCAAAAGGGAATAACTCACTCAATGAAGATGTTCTAAATTCTGAATTGTTTAATCAAGAATGTAACTGCCTTAAAAGGGTTTCATAATAAAGAAATAAGAAAGAAAGGAAAGTTTTTTAATGTATAAAAAATACAATAACTGCATCAATAGTCCTCCATCAAGTTGACAATGATCAGATGATAACACATAAAGGAAGAATTAGAAACTAACTGAGTAAGAAGGACCACATTCTTTCCCATGTTTGATGTCGGAAGAGCTTCCAATAATTCCAAAGCCCTTAAAAGAGACTACAACTAATCAATGGTTTATTATATATCATTATCGGATCAACTCCTTAACCATCCTCTTTTGTCCTTTCCACACAAACTTGAGATTTTACTCTCTGTCAGTGTTCTTTCCAACCCCCACATGATCACCCTTCTCCTCCAGTAGAGTGCAAATGCTGCACAACTGAGACACTGATCAAACAAAACAAGAACAACAAAGATGCAGCTGAAAACTCAGTTTTTCTTCTACTTCTGTTGCATGTGCTGTTTCTCATATGGCTTTGCGGCTGCAGAAAATGATGAATCGTCTGCTTTGCTTTCTATAAAAGCAGGTCTTATTGATCCGCTGAATAGCCTGCTTGATTGGAAATTGTTGGTCAAAGCAAAAGGGAAGGGTGCAGCTCATTGTAACTGGACTGGTGTCCACTGCAACTCAGGTGGAGAAGTGGATAGCCTTGATCTCTCCCGCATGAATCTGAGTGGCACTGTGTCCAGTGAGATACAAAGGCTAAAGAGTCTTACTTCTCTCAACTTGTGTTGCAACGAATTTTCCTCTTCATTATCATCCATAGCCAATCTCACCACACTCAAGACTCTTGATGTGAGCCAGAATTTCTTCACTGGTGACTTTCCATTAGGCCTTGGTAAGGCATTGGGACTTACGACCTTAAATGCATCCAGCAACAATTTCTCTGGCTTTCTTCCTGAGGATCTGGGAAATGTCACTTCCTTGGAGACTTTAGATTTCAGAGGCAGCTTCTTTGAAGGGTCAGTTCCAAAATCCTTCAGTAACTTGCACAGGCTGAAGTTCCTCGGTTTATCTGGGAATAATCTCACTGGAGAAATCCCTGGAGAGTTGGGCCAACTTTCATCACTGGAGTGCTTGATCATTGGATATAATGAATTTGAAGGTGGTATTCCAGCTGAGTTTGGAAATCTCACCATGTTAAAGTATCTTGATTTAGCAGAAGGCAATCTTGGTGGTGAAATTCCAACCGAGTTGGGAAAGCTCAAACTGTTGAATACAGTTTTCTTGTATAAAAACAAATTAGAAGGCAAGATTCCACCGACAATTGGCACCATGACTTCATTGGTGCAGATGGATCTCTCAGACAACATGTTATCAGGAAATATACCGGCTGAAATAAGTCAGCTGAAGAATTTACAGCTTCTGAACTTCATGCGCAACCGGCTATCTGGTCCTGTGCCTTCTGGCCTTGGAGACTTGCCTCAACTTGAGGTGCTTGAGCTCTGGAACAATTCCTTGTCAGGGTCATTGCCTAGAAACCTTGGCAAGAATTCACCGTTGATGTGGTTGGATGTATCATCTAATTTGCTCTCTGGTGAGATTCCAGAAACTCTTTGCACCAAAGGCTATCTCACCAAGCTTATACTTTTCAATAATGCCTTCATGGGTCCAATTCCGGCAAGCCTATCAACATGTCCTTCAATTGTCCGTGTTCGAATGCAGAACAATTTTCTTTCTGGGACAATTCCTGTGGGCCTTGGTAAGCTTAGGAAGCTTCAGAGGTTAGAATTAGCAAACAATAGTCTCACTGGTGGAATTCCTAATGACATTGGTTATTCTACATCCCTTTCTTTCATTGATTTTTCCATAAACAATCTCCACTCTTCTCTTCCTTCAAACATTCTTTCTATTTCAAATCTGCAAACTTTAATTGTCTCGAACAATAACTTGAGAGGTGAAATCCCAGACGAATTCCAGGATTGCCCCTCACTAGGTGTCCTTGATCTCTCACGAAATCAACTCTCTGGAGGCATTCCAGCAAGCCTTGCATCATGCCAGAAATTGGTAAACTTGAACCTACAGAATAACCAATTAACGGGTGAAATCCCAAAAGCATTAGCAAGCATGCCTACATTAGCCATTCTTGATCTTGCCAACAACTCTCTGAGTGGTCAAATACCTGGAAACTTTGGTAGTTCTCCAGCTTTGGAAACATTCAACGTCTCGCACAACAAGTTAAAAGGTCCTGTCCCAGAAAACGGAGTGCTAAGAACAATAAACCCAAATGATCTTGCGGGGAATGCTGGCTTATGTGGTGCTGTCCTCCCCCCATGTGGCCAAATCACTGCATATCCGTTAAGGCGTGGGAGCTCAAATGCAAAGCACATTATTGTAGGATGGATCATAGGAATATCATCTATATTAGCCATTGTGGTTACGACTGTGGTAGCAAGATCTTTATACATAAGGTGGTACACTGAGGGATTGTGCTTCCAGGAAAAATTTTATAAGGGTAGGAAGGGGTGGCCATGGAGATTGATGGCCTTTCAGAGGCTTGATTTTACAAGTAGTGAGATTTTATCTTGCATCAAGGATACAAATATGATTGGTATGGGAGCGACTGGGGTTGTCTACAAGGCTGAGATACCACAATCTAGTACAATCGTGGCTGTCAAGAAGTTGTGGAGATCAGGATCAGATATCGAAGTAGGAAGCAGTGATAACCTTGTTGGTGAGGTGAATCTTTTAGGGAGGTTAAGGCATAGGAACATTGTTAGACTACTGGGATTTCTTTACAATGACGCTGATATGATGATACTTTATGAATTTATGCACACTGGAAACCTTGGAGATGCTCTGCATGGTAAACAAGCTGGGAGATTACTTGTAGACTGGGTTTCCCGATATAACATAGCTCTAGGAATTGCAGAAGGACTTGTTTATCTTCATCATGATTGTCATCCACCAGTTATCCATCGAGACATAAAGTCAAATAATATACTGCTTGATGCAAATCTTGAGGCAAGGATAGCAGATTTTGGGTTGGCTAAGATGATGCTCAGGAAGAATGAAACAGTCTCCATGATTGCTGGATCTTATGGATACATTGCCCCTGGTGAGTTACTAGTTCATGCATACTTTTTCAGGTTAATAACTATTATTTTTTTCAATTTTCAGCATGTTAAAGAGTCAGTTAGTTACTTAAATCCTAACAAATACAGCTTTCTATCAGCAAAATAGGATAGAAGAGAAAGACAGCCAACATTCTTATTTGCGAATAAATGTTTCGTACTTCTTAAATTTACAAGGTTTATATTGCTAATCATTCCCTGATTTATTTGCAGAATATGGATACTCCTTGAAAGTGGATGAAAAGATTGACATTTACAGTTATGGAGTGGTTCTGTTGGAGCTTCTTACTGGAAAGCGACCCTTAGAACCCGAGTTTGGAGAATCTATAGACATAGTAGGGTGGATTAGAAGGAAGATAGACACAAAATCTGCACATGAAGCATTAGACCCGAGTGTAGGAAACTGCAAGTATGTTCAAGAAGAGATGATTTTAGTTCTCAAGATAGCACTGCTATGCACTGCTAAGTTCCCCAAGGACAGACCCTCCATGAGGGATGTTAGAATGATGCTTGGAGAGGCAAAGCCTAGGAGAAAAAGTGGCAGGAGCAGTGAAACATTTTCAGCTAACAAGGAAATGCCAGCTAATATTAGCACACCAGCAGTTAATGGCCTTCTATAGAAACCAAATTTGAAGCTTTCCCAGGCCAGCTACCAGATTTTAATTGTACTTACAGTTGTAGTTCTGTGAATTTCTTGTAATTTTGTAGTCAATTCAGTGGTGTTAAAATATCTACATCAAGATGGATTAACTTTTGCAAGGAATTTTCCATGTATTGTAGTTTTGATGATGAAGCATGTATTATAGTCAGATGAGAACCATAAAAAGCAATTGTACCTACCATCATTTGAATAGAACGCATATAATTTCCCTTTTTGTTTCATTTTGTCATGCGTATTTGGCTATGTATGCAAATAACATACTTTTTCATTGGTTTAAGTCAATGGAATTCTTATTTACGAATCATTTGTGCCATGTCTAAATCAAGATCCATCTGCATCAAAACGAGTGCCACAAATATCTAGAAATGATGACTTTAGATCAAAACTCTCGAAGTTATTCTTTGTGAACCCGAGAGATGGTTTGTGCTTCGAGTTATTGCGAGCGAGGCTTGCACTAAAAGCATTATTCTTCTCACAATTTTCAATGAGTGCCACATTATAATTATGGTACTGGTCAGTTTCTAAAACAGGTAATCATTCAAACGGAAATTTGAATTACAGTAGCAAGGAAATTAAGTACAATCAAAACTTTATAGCTGAGAAAGTTAGAAAACATTCCACATTTACAACACTAAGAAGCAGTCTGCCTTGTATGATTAGTAATGTTGCATGAAAATCTATGATGCCAGCACCCTCCAAGTGATGATGAGGCAGAGAAAAAGACACCAAATTAAACAAACAAACAAACAAACAAACTGAATTAATTAAACAAAAGTGCAAGATTTGATCATTCTCAATATACTTGCAGTATGTATCTCTTTACTTTTCTCTTTCTGTTTTCCTCTTCTATTTGTGTTACATTTAATGTGACAGGCTCTCCGTGTCTTTAGCCATGGAAACAGTATCTATATGGGCTTGCATTTCTGTCTGATGTTTTCTTCGAATCTTGGTGCAGCAGACAAGTATACATTAGCAAAAGAAAAATATAGCGTAAGTTGAAATGGAATAACAATGCATTTGCTTACCAAGTCCATTAGCCTCAGATGTCCTCATTATTCTTAGCCTCCTCACCGAGCTAAGGAACATCCTGATTGCAAATTGACAAAAACAATATACATAAATATCAAAGAACGGAAAACATGATCCTTTTTTTTGGGTAAGATAGAAAAAATACAAGCTAACATAAAACTACAATCATGAAATACTTCTCCGTGTTAAAGAAAAAAAGCATGAACCTATCTAATATATTAAGTTAATGACTTTATTCAAGTCTTAATATGACATAACATCGCACCAAAAGCCAGCAGGTACTCCCTAGTATAGTTATGACATACTATAGTGGTTTGGGCTATAAGAAGCTAGTCCTAACCAAGATGCCCATGAGAATTAAATGTCATTAATACTGAAGCTAATTTGGTACATTGGTATGTATGTGTGCAATTATGTTATAAACATCCTATATTTAGGAAAGCGGGAGTATTACTTTAATTAAATGCAATGCAAAACTATTTTTTCTATAGCTAACAAAATTTAATGTTAAAATTTAGTTATGGTTCAAAGTCTAATTGATCTTAACTCAGATCATTTAAGTGTGCTTTGGATCATAAAGAACTTCTCAATTTGGGGGGCCAAGCCCAAGTCCCAATATAGAGCGTCGCACTATTTTTAAGACCTTTGGTTGTATTTTTATTCTGTTCCTATGGTTCTCTTTCAATACCGTTTTTCAAATTATGATAAGTTGTGTTATTTGTAAGCTCAAGTTAGAATCATTTTGCATCATTCATGTTAAGTTGAGATTGGACATGTAGTATTATAAATAACTTACGATTTTTTTCCCATTCGTTGACCATGATGAATAAAAACAATCTTTCGATGTTAACCACATGAACTGAAATTGGCCACATAACAGCATTTACTAGGTTTTTCTATCAAAGACAGTGTGTCGGGAAAAGTTCGACGAGTGTTAGGCCTATTTGACCTTTTGCATGGCCTTACAGTCCGAAAGACTATCGCTAAGGGGTCCAAACCTATCTTTTATTTGACTTCCACCTTATGAGTATCTTATTCATCTAACATTAATATACATTTAATGAGCAAATCCTAATATTGTCGTTAAGGCATCTAAGTTACTCTTAATATTCTGCTAATAAGTATATGAATTTAGACAATAAACAGATATTCATACAAGAATAATCTTCAGACACTAGGTTAAATAAGATTAATAAGGAAGAACAAGAGAGGACACTTACCCCCAAGGAACATCCCCAACAAGCATCCAATCTCCTTCCTTGTCTTCGTAAGTGAGCACAAACTTGGAAGATCCATCCAACAATTTTGAATGCCTTTCTCCTCCAATAATAATTCCATGATCCTCACCATTTGCTCCTATTGAAAATGATATCAATAACCTTAGTGGAAAGAAGTAATATAAACCACTGAAAGCTTTAAATGGTATCATCTATCTCAAATGACATGCAAGAATTATTTTAATGATAAAATCTTAGCATCAAGTTGTGGTATAGTCTCATGTCACTGTTTGGGAAAAGAAAGAAATAATTGCTATATAAAAACTCCTAAAAGTATCTTGAAACTGCAGTTGAGATAATCCTAAACTTGGTGTTTGGTAGTTTCTTATCTTTTTCAAGTTTAGTATTACTTTATAGCTAATAATGAGATATGCCTGAAAAAACGGACTACAAAAAATAAATCTATTTTTAATACGAAAAAGGGGAAATGAGAAAGTAAGAATAGTATTTTAAACCCCCTTTATGACAATACATTGTGCAAAATGCATCCCACGTATGCTTCTCAGTTTTCTAATTTTTCACAAAACTTCAGAATATAAACTTGAGTTATTCACAAGATATGCCTAGAACTTAGTTGACAAAGAGGAAAAAAGCCATTCTTTATGCAGACACAGAAAAGAAACAATACAAAGTCAACAAAATATTCATCATGCAGATAAAATCTCAGTGATCATAAAAACATGTCAGGACACCCTTAAAGCCTGAAGGAGACACATTGGATTTATTATGAGTATAATGACTAACAACTAATAAACTCACCTTTGCAAGTGGTGACTGTGGTTGATTCATTAAACATGTCCTCCAACGTTTGTGCTAAGGTTTCATATGAACTATGAGCGCTCAAATCAACCTTCCTCCCAATAGGTATTCCATCCATATTTACCTTGACGAACAGGGAACTCCTGATCTGTCTTTTTTCTTTGGCATTAATGTTGTTACCATTGCCATTGTCAGCACTTTTCCTTACCACAGTATTGTTGCCTTTACTCTTCTCAGGCACTGAGTTGAATACTTCTGTTGATTTTGCTTGGATATTGTAGTTATTCACTCTATATGTCCGAAGTGGAGGCCATCCAACTACTTGACTGTTTCGGTAAATTCAATCACAACAAAAATGATACCTCCATGAGTGAAAGAACTAGAAAAATATTGGTTGAGAAAGAGTAAATGCAAACCAGTTATTTTAGAAATAGTAAGAAGGGGACAATTTAAAAGCAAGCAAATCATTCTACCACTCATCTATGCTGTTGTTAATCAAAAAATTTGTACACTTTCATACACTAAATAGGTAAACTCCAACTCCATGAGATCCGCCTCTGCTTTATTTTGATCCAACAAATAAACTATTCAATTATCAACATGATCCACAGAGCAGACGAAACGAGCTGAACTAAGTACTGCAGTTGGCCTTGTTTTTTTTAGGTTGTTGGATCGATCTATAGGAAACTCTTGAGCAATCATTAGATTGAATTTCTTAGATTTTATAATTATTGATGGAATTGGGTTAAAGAAACAACCAGCATCGATGTCGATAACATTTAGTTTCAGTTATGTTAAAGGAAAATCATAGCAATCTTGCTCTTCAGAGTTCACAAGAACGAAAGACTCCAACGTTGAGAATTTATGGTATAAAATTTCCCACATCTGAGCAACCTAGAATCTAGATCATCATAAACATACAAATACTCAGTTCTAAACACCACTACATTTATCATCACCTTACTTACTATTTATCAAACCCTCCCGCTGATTGTGGCAATACAAAACGATATCTCAAACAGAAAAATTGGTCTAAAAGGTAACCTTGTACTAAGATATTAATATTAGAAAAGGTAAAATTAATGCAATCAAAAACACCAAGCACACTTCTAATCCATTAACTCCTTAAATCGTGAAGTCTTTGAACTTTCCAAACTCAGTCCAATTCTTCAAATTCCTTCGGCTGAGTAACACCATATTATCCATCAATTCCCAAATTAAAAGGGGTGAATTTAGACTGCAGCATAAAAGCCAGCATACATAGTTCCATAACAGAGAAAAATTGAACAAGATCGAACCAAAAAATTATTAAGGTAACCTATCAAATTTCAAAACAAGACAACAAAGATAGGTAAAGTAAATTAAGAATAAAACATATATATTTACCTGGGACGATTATTTGCAACAAGAGATTCAGCAGCTCTCTTAGTGCCAGCAGTGATGTTGGGAGAGGAAGAGGAAGAAGAGGAAGGTGATGGTGATGGTGATGGTGAAGAAGAAAAAGCCCTGGCAGTGAAAATCCTAGCATAAGGAGAAGGAGCATGAGCGTGGACATGGTGGTAAGACTTAGAAGGGCCTGAGATGCTCAACCCAAGACCCAATTCGATCTCAGACTCTTCTGGGCAAGAAGAGTCCTCCGAAGAAAGCACCAAGTTGTCATCTTTGGACACAGTTGACATCGACCCAACACTAGCACAACCAGTCAGAACCAAAAAAAAATCTATCTTTTTGGGAAATTGAGGAAGAACAAGCCAAGGGTGGATGAATTTGAAGGAAAATTGAGTTTTTGGAGAAGATGAAGAAGAGTATAATAAACGGTTAGGTGGGAATGTTGATGGAAATGAGAGAGTGTGTCGGAAAGAGAGAGAGAGAAAGAGGAAAGAGCATTAGGCAGTATGGGCCCACATGTCTGGTCTGGTTTGTGCGGTTCCTCCATCGATGTTCTGCTTTAACTTGATTGTACTTTTATTATTATTATTATATATATTTATATTTTCTCCATCTTCTTTCTGGATTCTCTATCAAGTTTTTTTCTTTGTCTACACTCTACAATCTGTCAAGAATCAAGCACATTTGCAGAATGGTAATTGGACACAACACATTCATCACATCTCATTTTCTCACGCTCCCTTCTATCGTATCGTATCGTCTCGTGACATGCACTAAAACATACACCATAGGATTCGGGAGCCACATTTTCTTGTTTGCTCAAAGTCGCCAACCACGTGCTTCATACAACTCTCTCTTTTCATTTATTATAGTTATGTGCTAGAAATAGCTTCCTCTTTTCTTTTTTGTTTTTCATATGTAATGTTTCTGCTTGTTCAAGCAGTTTTTACTTTTCAGAATAAATTCAATTATTAAAGTTATACTTTTTAGTTTCCGTGATTCATTATAAGGAAATTCATCTAGTATTAAATATTAAATTACAAGTATTTCTATTATTTTTAATTTTTTTTCCACACGTTTTAAATAGGCCATTCTACATCAAAATAATGTAATTTTTGATTGTCATGTTTTAATATTTACTGAGTATTTTTTTTTCAATTTATTTAGTATGAAATTTGAGCATCAAATTAAATATATGATTACCCGATTTGGAATTAGTTTACCAGACATGTTGGGTATTTGTTTGACCAAATAAATTGAGAAAAAGTCAAAAAATCAACCAATCTTAATTTATTAAAAAAAAAACAGTCTAATAAATAAGCTTGATTCAAACACGCGCAAACACATGTTTACTCTCTGCGTTCCGTAGAATATATGTTTCTTGCATTCATACAATTAAAATTTATTATAATCAAGTATTCTGATTAAATAAATTATTTTATAATTAAATTTTACAGTCAATAAACACTGTTGAATTTATAAAAGATAAGTTAATATTTATTGAAAATAATACATATAGTAATATGTTATTATTTATAATTGTAAAATATTCACAATAAACTTAGTTTTAAAATCACATATTTTTATGAAATGTTGAACTCAAGGAAGTTTAAAAACCTAAAAAAAAAATAGTTTAGAATAGAAGTTTTTATTAAAGAAATTTTTTCATTAAAAAAACTTCAACTCGATATTAAATGAGTTTCATTCTATAAAAATCATAACTTTTATGTAAATCATTTTCTATAATTTTTTTTGTCTTTTTTCATAACTTTTAAATTCATCTTTTATTTGTTTGACTAATAAAAACCATTTGTTAATTTATAGTAGAGAGACTTACATTTCTGACCGATAAAAATCTTAAACAAAGTAAATTCACTTTTTTTTTTAATTGGTTTGGCATTTTGAGGCACACGTGGTCCAAAGATCAATGCATGTAGTTTAAAATAGCTCACAGAGCATATCTTTTTGGTTGTGATTGTAATGATATGTTTAGATCTATGATCTAATGTCTGTGTAGGTAGTTAGAATTAAGATTTTAAGAGCAACTTTGAGTATAGGGTATTGTTTTCTAGACCATGTGAAACTAGTTTTAATTTATAATTGCACTATTAGTATATGAATTCTAATGAGTAATGATGTTTGATGAGGAAATTGGGTGTGTGAAATTTTTTGTAGATTGGCATGTTATAATTAATTGAGTGTGTATGATGAATAAAAACGATTAAATGTGAAATATGGGTTGCATATTAACTTGATTTTTAATGTGTGAAATTTGAATTACAACTGTAAAGTGGTATCTTTTGCTTCTAATGAGTCATTTTATATGAAATGATATTGTTTTTAACTTGAAAAAAAGGATGGGGACACTCATTAAAGCCAAGGTACCCTCTCTTATGCAATTTTAGGTGTCTCAGTTATGTAACCTCTTTGGGCGAGCCAACTGCCTGTTTAGCTAGTGCTAAAATTGATTCTAGCAAAGAGGAAGGAGATGCCTTCTCACTAAGTGAGTGTTAAATTTGGTTTTGTAAAGATGTAGCGAGGTGTTCTCATTGGACAAACCAACTTCTCGTTGAGCGAGTCTATGTTTCTTGTTCCAAGTCAACTTGAGAAAATAAGAATTTCCATTTTGTTAGCCATTGGATCAAGCTGAAAATTAGAGAAGTGGTCCTAAACATGTGAATCTTTACTTTTCTTGTTGAGATCTTTGATTAAAGGTATGTGATTGGAGAAATGTGTTTCACCGTTTTGATGTAATTATTGAAAATATTGTATTTGAATATTATGCTAATGCAATAAAAAATAAATGATGAATTATTACCATGTAAATTGAAATAAATGATGAATTATTTACATGTAAATTGGTAGTGTTTATTTTAAATTAAGGTGTATATGAATGGAATGTTTTGGTAGTTATTCTGAGGGTAGGAATACTACAATGACTTGGTTTTGTCTGGGGTGTATTGAGGACAGGCATTGAAATGAGATCATCATGACTCTACTAGTAATTAAATTCATAGAGATGAAAATAACTACTTGTGAGAGTCGATTAAGGTTCATATCAAGAGTGTTGATAGTATTCAAACTCATGAGAGATACTAAATTTATCCTGTCATGGTCTGTGGATCGGGAAGCAACCCATACATGTTATAATTATAGCTTTTGAGAGGTAGGAGTGATTGAGTAATGACAGAAGTAGGGTCTCGAGGTGATAATCAATACTCTAGTCCTTCAGAAGTTGTGTCTGTGGTTCTTGGTATACGAATGGGCTACTAGATCCTTTATGCTTGATTGTTGATTATATAATTTATGAAAGATATGTAGTTACACATTGAGTTGCTATGTATATTATATTTTATTTAAAACTTATAAGTTGTAAATTATCTCTTGATTATCTTGTTTCCTATGTTTGGTTATGGTTTATCCGTTTGTGATGATCATATGTTATATGTGCAGAGGATACTACAATTTAGAGGGATATTAATTAGGCAACTACTAATGGTTGTCAGGAAATAATTGTTGCATATGTATATAGTTTTGTACTGTAGAACTCTTTTATATGTTGAAAAACTTTAAATATATATATATATATATATATATATAATTTCATGTGTTTTATGGAGGAATGTAAATACACTTTATACACTTGTGTGAATCTTTATGCTTAATACTTTTTGTAGTAAACTAATTTGGTAGAAGTATCCACTACAAATTGAGATGTTATAGTAAGCATATCTAGTTAAAAAATTAAGTTGAATCATTCAGTTATATTAAAATTGTGAGAGGATGTATCAAAAGTATATATTAGTAATAACTTTTAATTTGAAAATAATCATGATACATGATGAAAACATAAGAAAGACAATGAAAAGATAAGAGTTAGGCAATATGAACTTCGGCCTTCATGTCATATGTTCACGTGTCAATAAATTAATGTCCATTTCTTCACACTCTCATTTATGTCTATTTACCACCTATCCCACCCTTGTTGGTAAAAAGAGTCTTGAAGCTTGAAAATTTAATGAAGCTTGAACATTAATGGAGGTTAGAAACCAATGTGTAAATATGACTTAGGAAAGAAGTCTTGGTGTGTATCTTGTAGTTATTTAATCTGTTAAATTGTTATTTAATTGGTTAAATGATTTGTGTATATAGTTATTGATATCACTAGTGCAGAATCAGCTTACAACATCACTCATTTGACGTCAGTTAGAGGGGGAAGCGACGTAAATTATTGACCGGTGGTAATTGCGTAAATAAGGGAAGCCTATCGACGTCTGCTAGGCTGGGGACCGACGTCTATAATACTATAAACGTCGGTGCCCCTAGATACTGACGTCTATATGTCTGACAGGTAAGTGAAAAGTCATTTCTTTCCGTCATATAAACATTTGTGCCCCGCCTACCCGACGTCTATAGTCTGACAAGTAGGTGAAAATTTAATTTTTTGCGCCATTTAGACGTTGGATCCTGCCACTTGACGTCTATATTTGATTATAGACGTTGGTGCCCCATCTACCCGACGTTTATATTCTGACAGGTAGGTGAAATTTAATTTTTTCCGCCATCTAGACGTCTGACCCCCGCCACCTGACGTCTATATTCGATTATAGACGTCAGGGCCCCTCATACCCTGACGTCTATAGTCTGAGCAGGTATGTGAAAAGTCATTCGTTTCCGCCAACTAGACGTCTCGTCCCGCCAAGCCGACGTCTATATATAACAAAAATATTAATTTTTTAAATGGAATGGACGTCATATTAGTGGGGTATCCGACGTCTATGTGATTATAGACGTCAGTTTTTTGGCAACTGACGTCTAATTTCTTGTTAAATGGTGCAAACTAGCAATTTGCGAACCAACCCTTTGATCGTCCTCCTTCGCCTTTTCTCTCCGCTTCACTGCATTTCCAGGTACGTTTGATGTCCAGTGAACCATTTAAAGTTGTTTTTACTCCATTTAAAGTAATCTTTGATGTATTATCTTTCATTTGAACCGATTAAAATGAGTTCTCATTGTGTTTTGGTGCAATTTTTGTTGTGTCTTTGGGTAGCGTAGTGCACCTTCTCCATTTGCTAGTTTCCTCGTAAGAAAAATTTGCGTTTTTTGGATCTCTTATGGCATTTCAACCTGAAGTCGAGCCTGGGTCCTTGCATAGTGTCATTCTCACCGCCAATGAAAAAGAATACGGTGAGAATACGACCGTATTCTCACTGTATTATTTTTCATTGGCAGTCGGAATGGACCTAGGCAACGACCCAGGTTTGTCTTTAGGTTGAAATGCCATAAGAGATGCAAAAGACGCAATTTTTTCTTACGAGGAAACTAGCAAAGGAAGGAGGTGCTACTATGCTACCCAAAGACACGAGAAAAACTACACCAAAACACAACGAACACTTCATAGACGTTGGTTAATGTATTGATCGACGTCTATAGTGCCCATAGACGTCGGTTAGTGCAATGTCTAACGTCTTTATAGTGCCCTTAGACGTCGTTTAATGCAATGTCTGATGTCTTTATAGACGTCGCGCTTTTCACTTAACCGACGTCTATAACGATGTCACTCCTGCGGAAAACCAACGTCCCATTAACGTCACCCGTATAGACGTCGATTTGGGAGGTGACATTAAAAGCCCAAAATAACTGACGTCTAAAGCCCTTTCTGCACTAGTGTATGGAATCTTGCAATGGTACGAATTTGAGGACAAATTCTCTTCAAAAAGGAGGGTATGATAGAGGATTATCTTCTGAACATATATGAGAAAAACATAAGGAAAAACATTTTTAGTTCAAAGGATCTTTGACAAGATCAAAGATCAAAACATGTTTCCTTGAATCTTATAATGTTACATGATAGAGGGAACTTAAAGAACATGAAGATCATAAGCACAATTGAAGAAATTATAAAAATTGTAATTTTATTTTAATTTTACAAAATGTTAAATTCGCTGGGCGAGTTAGTTTGTGTTCGTTGGGCGAGCAAGCATTGCTAGGCGAAGGTTTGCGTCTATAATTTTTGTTTTCTATTATTTTTATGTATTTTTGGCTTTGAGATTTATTTTAGGGTTCTAGGTTTTCTAAAACATATGTGCTATATATAGTTACCAAAAGCTTATGTAAATACATTTAAGTCATATTATATACATTTTCATTGTTTGAGGATTCTCTTGGTTCTTGGATTAGAACTTTGATTCTTATCAAAGATTAACATCTTTGTGGTGAATCTTCACTTAACTTATCAATCTCTTAGATTATGGTGTCTTCATATCCTTGTCTTATTTTGCATTCTTCTCTTATTTATTTTTGTTATGTCTCTTAAGGATTCAAATTCAGAAGCGATCATATGATCAAAATTGTATAATCTAGTATTCAAAGCAATGTTATGGTTTGAATTTTTTCCGTAGATACCAAATATCATCTGGTATTCAAAGCAAGTTTCTGGTTTGAATTTTTTTTTCTTAGAAACCAAATATCATCTGGTATCTAGAGCTAGGTTATGGTCTGAATATCTTCTATTTTTTTTTGTCATATTAAAAAACAACCTAAAAATTATTAATTGATTATGTTTTGTCCTTTGTTTTGAATTTTTTTTTTTTGGTTCTTTGTTCTTAGAATTTTATAAGGAGTAAAAACTCTAATATTTTATCCAACTCTGTTGAATTTTAAATTGTTCATGTTCTTTGTGTTCTTCATTTAAATTGTGTATTTCTACATTTGATTCGTGAAAATGGTCTGTTTTTGTGTTTTTTTGTTAATTGCAGTCTCAATTAACTATTTAACTTAGTCTTGCATGAGTTTTGGTTTTGAAGGGCAATCTATTAGTTTTATTTGTTTGTGTGTTGAATTGCAAATTTGAAAAAAAAAAATAGAGGATCCAAGTCCAACGGAAATAAATATATATTGAAAGAAAAGAAAAAAAAAGAAAGTAAGGATCCAAGAGAAAAACAAATATTATAGATTTCAACACAATTATTATGTTGCACTATTTCTTATGATTGTTAATCTTTTAATTTGTATTCAGTCTTTTTTAGAGTCATTTAACTATTTTTAGTAGCCCTGTTTCTTTATATTTTTAATGTTTTACTCTTTTAAAATATTTTGCAGTTTCATCTAGAGTTTTGTATTTTCTTTGACCTCTTGAGTCAAGATTTAGATCTCACAACGTTTTTCATATTGATTTGTCACTCTTTTTTTAAGCTATTGGAGTTCTTTGTCAAGTGCTAAAGGGGATTTGAGTGGTAAGACAAAAAAATTACATTCAATAAAAGGCTTATAAGTGTGACACACGAGTGAAATTTGAGTGAAACACTTAGACAAGTGGTAAGGATCTAAATATATTATGTTATTTTGTTTTCCTATCCTTTTGGAGGATTTATCAATATCGAACAATGATACATATTCCAACAGAGGCATCAATAATGAAAGGAAGACAAGATAACAGAAAAGGAAGACACAAGCTTAGAACTCAAAGAATTTGTGTTTGATAATCTATTAGCTTGTTTGTCAATTCATTTGGATATTTAAAGTCATTTTTTTAGTATGGAAGCAAGCTTAGAAATATAGGCACATGAGTTAGCTTGTTTGACCAACTCTAAGAAACTTACTATTAATCAAAGTCATATTTATATTTTGATTGTTTACTTGGGAAATATTCTTTTGATTTTCTTTGTGCATTGCATCTTTAATTTAAAATTGTTTGATGATTTTTGCATGTGGGTATTTGACCTTAGAGGCAAACCTCCAAACCTTTGACAATAAGAGATTGACCTCTTTCCGGATACAAATATCACTTTAGTATAATTTCTAATTTTGATTATTTTAGATTTGTGTCTTTAATTTATGTTTGTGTTATGTGTAGGATCTTCTAGAATTCAAATCAAATTCTCTCCAAACAAGAGAGAATGGTAAGGAATTTTCAAGTGATACGAATTTGAGGATAAGTTCTCTTCTAGAAAGAGGATATGATAGAGGACTATGTCCTAAACAGATATGAGAAAAACATAAGGAAAAACAATTGTAATTATCTATGACAAGGTCAAAGATTAAAACATATCTCCTTGAATTTTATAATGTTCCATGAATGAGAGAACTTAAAGAACATGAAGATCATGAGCAAAATTGAAAAATAATTTAAGAAATTAAATAAATTATAATTTTATTTTAATTTTAAAAAAATGTTAAATTCGTTCAGCGAGCCAATTTCTGTTTGATGGGCGAGCAGGCCTCACTACGCAAAAGTTTGTGTCTATAATTTTCATTTTTTGTTATTTTTTTATTTTGGGCTTTATTTTAGTGTCCTATGTTTCCTTAAACATATGTGTCTATATATAAAGTTACCAAAAGCTTATGTAAATGCTTTTGAGTCATATTATATACATTTGTATTCTATAAAGATTCTCTTAGTTCTTGGATTAGAACTTTGATTCTTATCAAAGGTTAATATCTTTGTGACGAATCTTCACTTGACTTATTAATCTACAAGAGTGTGGTGTCCTCATCCCTATCTTATTTTGTATTCTTCTTTTATTTGTTTTTGTCATGCCTCTTGAGGATTCAAATTCAGAAGTAATGAATAGGATCGTATCAATTATGTGAATGAAAATACAGGAAAACTCTAAAATAGGGGGTTGAATAGTATTTTAAAACTTTTCACAAATCAGAGTCTGATAAGTTTTCAAGAGATTTACGGTCAAAGGATTTGTTCAAGCGCTGGTGTTTATAAAGAGCTTTAAGGAAAACGTTTTAAGTAGCAAAGTAATAACACAAAAATTTTATATTGGTTCACTCAACCTAAGCTACGTTATGTTCTCCCTTAAGAACTCTTAAGGGGTTCCACTAATCTTTAAGAAGATTACTCAAGTTTTACCTCTCCAAGTTTACAACGAGTATTCGCTCCACTCTTGGTTCACCTAGTCAACATGACTATTCCGATTTTAACCACACCTAGTATCAACCCTGGACAATTGTCTAGACTGTTTAATTTAATTGAGATAAACACCAAGTGTTTTAATTCTCTTCAGAATATACAACAAAGTAAGTGTTATGAGAAAACACAAATTAGTACTCTCAAAGAGAGGATAAAATCAATATAATGAAATCTGAGATTTTACAAAGGTTCTTTCTCTTAGAAATTTAGCTTTAGATGGTATATGGATAGAGTAACAACAAGCTTGTATAAGCTTTCAAAAATTCTATTTTATTATCCTTCTTATCTTCTCTTCATGTATCCGTCTATTTATAACTTTCATTGAGAAATGTTTGTTAGATAAAAAGGATGACTTCATGTAGAGTTGGTAGCCTTTTTAGGTGAGAAGTCAAACTCAAGTCTACTTTGTAGAGGCACAAAGTTTTGTCATAGTTTTTATCAAAACATAGCTTGTACGATGTGTAAGAGCAGAAGTCTTCAAAGGAAACATTCATAAAATGTTCTTCATATTTCTCAATGTCTTTATGTTGTGTACAATGATTCTAATCAAGTCTTTGTACTTTTATGATCTGCACAAATATCAAGAACAAGGTATACAAGAATCGAAGCACTTTATCGTACATGCATTTAATATTTTGAATGTTGATAAACGTTAAGTTGTATTGTGTTTAAAATATTTTATCATTTGTTAACTCATTAATAAATGCATCGTTTAACAGAGCTTTCATCATATAATTATCATATGGCTAAAACATTATATACTTTATATTCAAAAGTTGTCTGCAATTTATAACGTTTAGTGGTGATGGCATACCCCTTAACCATCATGGAGCATCGCTTCGAGTAGTATAGGTTTAATTTAGGAAATGCATTTCGACCAAGTAGTGTAGGTTTGTTTAAAGCTTGTATTAAGACCTCATTAGTGTAGGATTTTTCCTTAAGCTAGACATTCAAACCATGTGGAAAGTATGTGTGATGTGTCATGCTTCCATTAAAGAGGATTTAGCTTTAGTAGTGGCCACATGGCACTATAGGAAAGGAGAGGACTTTGCTTTATGAGTGGCCACATGTCCTCCCTTCATTGGAGAGGATTTATTAACACTTGTCCACTCCATAGAAGGCCTCATTTTTTACCAATGAGTGCAAAAGTTGGAGATCATGCTTTTAGGATTTTTGGGAGACATCCTTGCCTACATACAGAGGTGTCTCCTCTCTTGTAATCATCTTTGATGTTGAGTAAAGTTATGCTGCCAATTTTTTGCAATACTACACATTTTAAGATTAAGACTAGAGCAACCCATGAGGCCCCTAGTCACCTTTTCTTTGAGTTGGCTTAACCTCTCTTAGAGTCTTCAAACACCACACAACCACCATTTAACCACCATATGGTCGTGAGCTTCTAGACTCAAAAACAGCATAGCTTTCGTATTTCCATCCCCTATCCTTGATGATCCACCACATTTTCACACCATAGATCTTCAAGGGACTATCTTCATTGTCATCATTTGGTATCAAGAGCTTAGGTTCTTCAAGAACTAAGTATCTTGGTCTCTATCCTTCTGTTTAAATTTTGTGTTGTTCATGTTATCTCTTTACTGTCTGTAGCTATCTTGAAATGGTTCAAATCGACCTTCTTTAATTTTAGTTAATGTTGATGATTTTCAAAATTAAACTACATCTAGATTAGAGGTCCAAAAAATACGTATATATATATATATTCAACTTAAATCCCTTTGAGTCTAGTTTACAACAAAAAAAATCATATCATTTGGAGTTCTTTGGAGAAAGTTATGATCAAAATAGTCAGCAAAGGTCAGAATTGAAAGAATATTGTCATCGACGTTTTTGAAGTTCTATTTTAGTAGTTTTGGCTACTATTTTGTGCCTTCTAAATACTCTTAAATGTTTTATATCATGTTCATAGTTTTTATTGAGTCTTTATTCATCTTTTGGTTGGTCATTTTGATCTCAAATTCATCCATGTTGTCTAGAGTCATGTATATTTTGATGTCTTTACTTCCTAGTTGAACTTTAAAAAAAAAAAAAACAAAAATATGTGTATGGTGTTTTCCCAAACTGTTTTACATTTGTGCCTTTAAGTACTTTTATGTTACATATTTGAGTTCATACTTGTTGCTAGACCATCAACAGGTTCCTAAAGTTTGGTTTCCTTTATGTCATTTTTGAGTTTCATGTTGAATTTTGATTTTAGCAGGATTTTTATCATATGGTATGTTGTGAATCTTTTAACTTCAAAGAGCATTCAAATCTGATTTTGGTGAGTCATGGTGTGTTTTATGTGCTGGGAAAAAAACAAAAGAAGAGACAAGAGGTACATATGAAAAAGCAGACAAAAAGTACAAAAAACAAAAGGAAAAAGCAAAAGTAAAAAGCATTTTCATGTACCTACTACAACTAACTTTTGGTGTGCACTCTCATGTTGATTTGGTACTGAAATTCACATTTTTGGGATTTTGTTTTGGACTTGTTTCACTTGCAAAAGTTGTTAAAAGGGTGTCCATTGGTCACCATTTGCACAAATTTGTTAGAGACAAAAAACACCCTTGTTCAGTCTAGAAATTTTGGTTTTGTTCCTCACTTCTAGAGCTTTTCTTTAGGTATTTCTTTTGATGTACTGACCTCTCTTCTTAACCATTTATTTTCTTTCTTGTCTCCTGATTAATCTCGGTTTTGTCCATGTCAAATTCCTTTTGAATAGCCTTTGTTTATTATAGACCTTCTTTTTTTGCTTTCTCTTTGTACTCCATTCGATTTTTGTGGTGTTACACTTTTATTGTGGTGTAGGTTCTTCTTTCTGGTGAGCCAACAATTGGAGGTAGCATCCTAGGTGAAGGAGGCCTAGTTAAAGCTTGAAAGTCTTGGTGAAGACAAGAAGAAAAGAGAGAGTAAACACTTGGTGAGAAGAGCGATTTGTGTGTATTTCATTTGAGTTGTAATTTTTTTTTTCTTTGGACTTGTAATTCGATTTTTGTTAGGTGTCTTGGAGGAGTCTTTGGTGCTCAATTCCATCTCCTAAAAAGAGCCTTTAACTTTTATTTGTTTGCGCTTTTAGTTGGTTTAAGTGTGAGGGAACCAAAGTTCCTTCTAGCTTAACCTTAGGCCGTATAGCTTTAGATTTATGTGTTTTCCTTAATTGTGGCAGCTTAGTGTGTGTCTACTTGTATTTCAAGTTTAAGTCCCTTTGAGAAGTAAGGTACAAGAGGACTTAAAGTTAACTTTGGCTAGGAAAGACTTGGTACTTAAGTAATCCTTTGTGATTCACCTCTTTTTCTTGGAAGTGGGCTTAAGATCCTTTTGTCTCCTTAAGTCTCTTAATGAATCTTATTTGAAATACTAAGTTTGTTTGCATAAGCCATTTTAGAAAATATTAAAATTGTCTAGGATTATTTATAAAAAATGTTTTTCAAAATTCTTTTGAAACAAATGAGTCTTTATAATAGCTTGCATTTAAGTCATGGTGAGAATGAGCTACATTATAAAGTTAGAAATGACCTTTCAATTCTTTAGTGAGAATACTAGTGCATCATACCTAGCAAGGGAGAAAAGAATAAAAGAGTTTCATCCATTCTTAGTTAGGCATGGTAAATATCATATACTTAGTTTATGCATCTCTAGGCGTGTAGGACGTACAAGTGAATGGTGGAGTCAAAGACAATCTAAGGTTGAGAGAGGTAGAAAATATCCAATTAAAGATTGGTGTGACTTGAAAGCATGCATAAGAATAAAATTTGTTCCTTCATCCTTTGTAATAAACCAAGAACAAATATGTGAGATGGGAGAACTCATTAAAAGAGGAAAAACTTTTCTAAGAAGTGTAGAAAGGTTCTTTGAAATAGAAGATGAGTTTGAAGAGAAAGTGAGAAAGCTCTTGAGTGACAAGAGAAAAAAAAAGATTCAAAGAAGAATTGATGAACAAATGAGAGAGATAGAAAAGAAAGAAAAAGTTAAAAGAAACCAACAAAAAGTATAAGAGGAATTAAGGAAGATTAAGAGAATAAGAGAGGAAGACAAGAGAAGGAAGAAAGAACAATGAGAGAAAGAGGAGCGAGTAAGAAAAGAGAAAAAGGAGGAGGAAAGACCAAGAGAGTATGAAGAGAAAAAGATAAAAGAAAGGAATGAGAAAAAAAAAAGAGGAAAAGAAGAGATTGAGAGAAGAGAAGAAGAGGAAGAGGTACTAAAGCCCCCTACCACTCCCATAATTATGGTTGAGACTAAGATGATGAAGGGAGTTTTCCAATCTTTGAACATTTCTCAATACATCTAACCATCTTTCATAACTTCAACTTTTACTTTTGAAAAATTTTCAACTTCTTTTTCACCTGCCACTATTTTTAACTCCTCAAATTTTTCCATATCAAACTTTAAGTTGATGTTACCTTCTAGGACACAATTAATTCAAACTAAACACAAACAATTTTGTGGAGTAGATCTTCAAAGTTTTCAAGTAAATTCTTTAGAAATTAACATAAGGTCTTCTTCAAATTTTTCACCTAGATACATGTTGTTTGTGGCACATAAGATTATTGGATTTGTGTTTGATGAAACTTCCATATGGATCTTTGATCTCAGTGAAAAGATACACAAATTAACAAATAATAATAAAAAAGGGGTTTTGTCATAAAAGAATATGAAGATTTGAGAACAAATCATTTTCAAAAGGGAGGGTATGATGGCATATCCCTAAAAGTTGACTCTTGTGTTGGAATGGATAGTCTTTCAAATACATACATCCAACACAAGACAAATAAAAGCTTTAAAGATGCTCCTACTCTCCAAGACCTTGATGATAAATTTGATTTAAGGTGCATCATTCTTGAAAGTTATATTCTTCATTTACTCACTATCATAACACTTGTTATAACTTGTGTTATAAGATGGGTATTTGACCCCAACAGAAAAGAGACATAATGACTCCAAAGAAGATAAGGAAGTTTGCCTTAGCCTAAGTTAAAGATTTAAGGGAAAATCCTTTCCAAGAGGAAGGGGATGATGGCAAACCCCTAGCCATGGTCAAACATCTACAAGAAGATTTGAAGTCATCTATGAAGATGATCTAAACTCTACCTTTTGGACCATCTTTGATCATGGAGCATATCTCGGAGTAGTATAGGTTTAATTTAGGCCATGTATTTCGGCCAAGTAGTGTAGGTTTGTTTAAGGCTTGTAATAAGGCCTCATTAGTGTAGGATTTTTCCTTAAGCTAAACATCTAAACCATGTGGAGAATATGTGTCATGTGTTATGCTTCCATTGAAGAAGATTTACCTTTAGTAGTGGCGACATGTTACTCTAGGAATGGAGAGGATTTTGCTTTATGAGTGGCCACATGTCCTCCCCTCATTGAGAGGATTTGTAGACCCATGTCCACTACTTAGAAGACCTCATTTTCGGCCAATGAGTACAAAGGAGGGAGATCATGCTTTTAGGATTTTTGGGAGACACCCTTGCCTACACATAAAAGTGTTTCCTCTCTTGTAATCATCTTTGATGTTGAGTAAAGTTATGCTTCCAATTTTTTTTCCATACTACTCATCTTAAGATCAAAACTAGAGCAACCCATAAGGTCCCTCTGGTCACCTTCTTCTTTGAGTTGGCCTAACCTCTCTTAGAGCCTTCAAACACCACACCACCATCATTTAACCATCATATGGTCATGAGCTTCTAGTCTCACAAACACCATAGCTTCCACATTTCCAACCCCTATCATTGATGATCAACCACATTTCCGTACCGTATATCTTCAAGGGACCATCTCCATTGCATTCTTCTAGCTTAAACCTAACCTAGCCAAGGAGGTTGCTATCAATAGGGCTTTTCTTAGACGATACATTTCGTAAGACGCTTGCTTGAATAACACTATTTGAGGAAAGCATATTTTAAGCTTCAGAGAGACACTTCTTTTCATAAGAAGTTGTTTACAAAACATTTCCCGTTTAGACGATATATGTCTAAAAGCGCTTTTCTATAATTAATTCCTTATCAGATGATTCTTTATAGAAGATGTTTCCTTTCGTGTTAGACCTTTTTCTTTTAAAATAATATTTCATTTAATGTTGTTTTTTAAACTTCAAAACTTGAGTTGCTAGATGATTTAGTATCTAGACAATCTTGTTTTAAAATTGGAGTGAACCAGTATAAAAATTATGTATGGATTGGTTTAGTGTTTTGCAATTTATTGTTCTAAGTTTCTTTTATGAAGAAAACTACTTTATTTGATCATTTATAATAATCTTAGTGAGATTGCATAATAAATTGATAAATCAATGTACTTGTTATTATTGTGATTGGTCTTAGTGTTTAATCAAATTTTAAATTTTATTGCTATTGATATTACTATAAACGACCAACCACCAGGCCAACCACCTTGGCCGACCACATAATTATATTATAAACGATAATAGCTCATTAAAGCCCCTAATGAAGATTAAGGTGCGATTGGGTCGTCATTAGGTCGGTGAAAGGTAAAAGTCTATTACAACTAGTATAAATAAAGGTCTTAGGTATGATTTATGGATCACGTTGTACATTATGCACACCACATGCACACTTGTTATGATTAGGGATGGCAAAAAAATTCGCGCCCGCGGATATCCGCGGATAAAATTTGCGACGGATAATTGATACCCGTGGATATTTACTACCGAAACCCGCGGATAATGGGTATTTTAATACCCGTGGATAACGGGTATTTTAATACCCGCTTATAAACGAGTCAGGTGCGGGTATTATACTATCCGTACCCGCGGATATCCACTACCCGCAAAAATAAAAATAAAAATTTAATTTATATTTTATTAAGTTAAATTTAATTAAAATTAACATTAATTTATATTTTACAAGGTTAAATTTAATTAAAATTGTACTATATGAAGTATACCGATCGAAATTAATTGTCATTTATGGACAATTAACAGATATTAATAGGTCAGATTGCCTTATCCTTTACAAAATATACATATTGATTATTGATTATTGGGTTTGATTGCTTAAAAATATATTGCACTAATGGTTAATCAATGGGCTTGTTTTCCACAGGCCTTATAAATATACAATTGATGTCTAGGTACAATCATCATCTTTTATCTTAATAAAATTTAGACCTTTTTTATGAAATATATCTGACTTGAGCGTCAGAGTGTCTTCTGTAGGTCAACAACCCATTGGAGTGGATGGCATTCTCGGGAAGGATTGAAGATCAAAAGAGAACAAAGCAAAGAAGGACGACCGACCTTCGGATCAATTCAACCGAAACAAAAATTAAATTTTAATTTATATTTAATTTAATTTATATTATATTTTATATATTTTTTGTAATTCTATTTAAATTTTATTTTAATAATTTAAAAATATATATATTTGTAAATATTTGTGTGTATCCGCAGGTTTTAAAATATCCGCGGATATTTTTTAAGCGGGTATCCGTACGGATAGCGGGTCGGGTAGCAGGAGGATTTTTTTTTATCTGGTCGGGTTGCGGGTAGGCACTATCCGTACCCGACCCGACCTGTTGTCATCCCTAGTTGTGATAGACGTTTGGTCATTTTACTAACTTGAGCGTTGGAGTGCCTTTGAGAGGTGTTCGCCCGCCCAGCTTGGAGAAGGAAGAGGGAGAACGAACAATAGAACTTGGAAGTACATAAGACGACCAAGGAGACCAGGGAGCTCGTCCAGCCTTCCACGAACCGGTCTGGTCTTCAAGACAACCTAGAGTGCTTAGGTCCGTCCAGTCTTCAAAGTCCATCGGTCTTAGAGATAACATGGAGTGTTTTGAGTGAGGGACCCCCAAGTCCTACTGGAACATTTTGACACCCACCGTGGCGTCGAGCTAGTATTCCTCATTATAGCCACAAGGAACCAGTGAGTGGTGCCTCAAAAGGACGTCAACAGGTCGTTCCCGCTCGGCCTTCCTTGGCCTCATAGGTACATAAGCCAAATCTGGCCTCAAGCGTTCGGCCTCAACAACTCGGGAGGTGAACGACGAGTTCATTACCGAACCATTGTCGCCCGATCTCAACCGTTCGACCTTCAAAGGCCTCAACTTCTCGACCTCGAAAGGCCTCAACCTTTCAGTCATTCCTTGGCCTCAACTTGGCCACCAGAGGCATCAACCGTTCGGTCATTCCTTAGCCTCAACTTCTTGGCCTAGAATGGCCTCAATCGTTCGGCCATTCCTCGGCCTCGAATGGCCTCGACCATTTGGCCATTACTTGGCTTCAACTTGGCCTCCAAAGGCCTCAACCTTTCGGCCTTCAAAGGCCTCAACTTCTCGGGCTCAAATGGCCTCAACCCTTCGGCCATTCCTCGGCCTCGAATGGCTTCAACCGTTCGGTCATTACTTGGCCTCAACTTGGCCTCCAAAGGCCTCAACCCTTCGGCCTTCAAAGGCCTCAACCTCTCGGACTCAAAAGGCCTCAAATTCTCAGCCTCTAATGGTCTCAATCGCTTGGCCATTCCTTGACCTTTATTCGGTCATCCATCAGCCACAACTTCTTCGCCTCCAAAGGCCTCAACTTCTCGGCCTCGAAAGGCCTCAACCGTTCGACCATTCCTTGGCCTCAACTTGGCTACCAGAGGCCTCAACCGTTTGGCCATTCCTTGGCCACAACTTCTCGGCCTCGAATGGCCTCAACTGTTCGATCATTCCTTGGCCTCAACTCGGCCTCGAATGGCCTCAACCGTTCGGTCATTCCTTGGCCTCAACTTAGCCTCCAAAGGCCTCAACCCTTCGACCTTCAAAGGCCTTAACTTCTCAGCCTCCAAAGGCCTCAACTTCTCGGCCTCAAATGGCCTCAACCCTTCGGCCATTCCTTGGCCTCAATTTGGCCATCCATCGGCCTCAACACGTCGCCTCCAAAGGCCTTAACTTCTTGGCCTCGAAAGGCCTCAACCGTTCGGCTATTCCTTGGCCTCAACTTGGCCATCAATGGCCTCAACCGTTCGGCCATTCCTTGTCCTCAATTCGGTCATCCATCAGCCATAACTTCTCCGCCTCCAAAGGCCTCAACTTCTCGGCCTAGAAAGGCCTTAACCGTTCGGTCATTCCTTGGCCTCAACTTGGGCACCAGAGGCCTCAACCGTACGGCCATTCCTTGGCCTCAACTTCTTGGCCTTGAATGACCCCAACCGTTCGGCCATTCCTTGGCCTCAACTTGGCCTCGAATGGCCTCAACCGTTCAGCCATTCATTGGCCTCAACTTGCCCTCCAAAGGCCTCAACCCTTCGACCTTCAAAGGCCTCAACTTCTCGGCCTCCAAAGGCCTAAACTTCTCGGCCTCCAAAGGCCTCAACCATCTGATCATTCCTTGGCCTCAACTTGGCCACCAGAGGCCTCAATCGTTCGGTCATTCCTTGGCCTCAACTTCTCGGCCTCGAATGGCCTTAACCGTTCGGCCATTCATTAGCCTCAACTCGGCCTCGAATGGCCTCAACCGTTCGGCCATTCCTTGGCCTCAACTTGGCCTCCAAAGGCCTCAACCCTTCGGCCTTTAAAGGCCTCAATTTCTCGGCCTCCAAAGGCCTCAACTTCTCAGCCTCGAATGGCCTCAATTGTTCGGCAATTCCTTGGCCTCAAGTTGGCCTCCAAAGGCCTCAACGCTTCGGTCTTCAAAGGCCTGAACTTGGCCTTGAATGGCCTCAATCGTTCGGTCATTCCTTGACCTCAACTTGGACTTAAAAAGCCTCAACCCTTCGGCCTTCAAAGGCCTCAACTTCTCAGCCTTCGAATGGCCTCAACCGTTCGACCATTCCTCGGCCTCAACTCGGCCTCCCGTGGCCTCAACCGTTCGGCCTAACATTGACCTTAACTATTCGGCCATTTGGCTCGTCCATTCGGCATTCGACCTCGACTGCTCAACCATTATGGCCTCAAACACTTGGCCAAATCAGAACTCAAGTGTTCAGCCTAGAGTGATCGTCTCCAAAGGAATCCCGGCCGGCAATACCAAAGGTCAGCGACCGCAGATCTCCAGACACGTTACTTACGCAGGATCAAAAGCCCATTCATCTCGGCCCACAAAGGCACACCAAAAATCCAAAACCAATCGGAGAACCCGTATTTCTCAGGAGTTGCATAACCCCTTCGCATCATTAACATCATGCTCGGGCTTGGGGGCTTGGTTTTACCGTACGGTCTCTTGGGCACCACCAGGCCGAGCGTCCAAGACGACCACCCAAGTCGACCATCCTTACCGATCGACCACTAGGTCGACGACCACCAGGCCAATCACCTTGGCCGACCACATGATTATATTATAAACGATAATAGCTCATTAAATCCCCTAATGAAGATTAAAGTGTGATTGGGCCGTCATTAGGCCAGCGAAAGGTAAAAACTCATTACAACTAGTATAAATAAATGTCACAAGGTATGATTTCTGGATCACGCTGTACATTATGCACAACACATGCATCACTTGTTGTGATAGTCGTTCGGTCATTTTACTAACTTGAGCATCGGAGTACCTTTGATAGGTGTCCGCCCGACTTGGAGAAGGAAGAGGGAGAACGAACGATACAACTTGGAAGTACATAAGACGACTAGGGAGCCCGTCCGGCCTTCCACGAACCTGTCCGGTGTTCAAGATAACCTAGAGTGCTTATGTTCGTCCAGTCTTTAAGGTTCATCTGGTCTTAGAGACAACATGGAGTATTTTAAGTGAGAGACCCCAAGTCCTATCGGAACATTATTATATCCCAATAATCATATAATTTATAGATTTTCAGTCATATTTTTACTCTTTTCACATTTTTTTTTCTTTGCTAACATAAACTTTCATTTCCATCCTATTTTATTTTTCATTTTGTGAGAAAAGGTTGTGAGAGAATTTGGAAGGTAAGATTAATATTCGACGAAGTTAACAGAGAATGAGGTCCATGATAATTGAAATATTAGTGTGAGAAAAAGGTGAAATAAATAGTTATAGAGAGAAGATGGTGAAAAGGAAAGGTTAGAAATAGAAGAAGTTAAGGAAAGGCGAGAAAGAAGGGGGAGTGTGGTAGGACCCAGAAATGCCTTCCAAACGACAAGGAGACAAAGGTGGGACCAGACATCACAAAAGAAAATAAGCTGTCGTTTAATGGAGAGATGTGGTGGGGAATGGCGACAGTTCACCACACAACGCTCACCAACTCACCCATCCTTATTACTATTCCTTACAAAATTAATTCTTTTTCTTTTTGTTATTCAGTGGATATGTGGGGAGACATGGATCCATGTAGTGTTTGTTATCCAAACCCAGATTTGTTGATTCTTTTAGGAGACACATAGCCATGGTCTGGTCAGATGTGTGAGTGCAACCTTGCCTTACAGTTAATGTTGCCAAATTCATTCTGCTCCTTTCTTTCATAAAACCATCACCTTTTGCTTTTCCCTTTCAAACAATTTTCTCCTTTTTCACACCTCGGTCTCCCACCTGTCACTCCCACCCAATTTACCTTTAACTTTTTTTATTCATAAACCTCTATTTTATTATCATCATAATTTTATTTTTAACCTTTCTTTCAAAATAAAGGTGCTATCGGATTGGTGTTAATGAAAATTTGTATTTCCTTTTCATTTTGTATTATTTTAAAATAAATAATTTAATCACTATATTACGTTAGAAAAACCTCTTGATAATAAAAAGAAACTACCAAACACCTTGTGTTTTTTCTTCAATTTCTCCACACGTGTTTAGAAAAATTATGTTAAAAGTGACTGGAGATTGAAGTAGTCCTATCCGATTGATAGAGACTTGTTGGATACAATTTACATTTTAAAAAAGTAGATGAATGTTAATATATATTTTTTTCTTCAAATAATACATATATTTTACTAGAATGAACTTCGCGGACTTCATTTTCCAAACTAGTATATAATAAACTTACAAAATATATTAAAGAAGTCTTTTAATGTAAGATTAGATAAACATGTTTATATTGATTAAACAAGTTTAGGAGTATACATCAACCAAGTCTTTTCATATATTTATTAAACAAGTATATTATATAAAATATTACACTAATTTAACAATAACATTAGAAAAAACTGTAAATACACTAATTAAAATATACATTAAAGGAGTGTAATTCCAACCTTTGTCTTTGTTGGATCGGTCCCAAACTAGCATAAAATAGTATATAAGGTGGAAATTCAATCTTTAAGGATTCGAATTCCAACTTTTGTTTTGTTGGACAGGCAACAAAAATTCTACAAAAATTCGTTTTGTGCCTATAAACAAACTAGTTTGAAAACGGAAACATCCTACGTTGACATAGAATATCATACTGTGTCATCCTCTAATGTTCACCTTATTTGAAGCTAGTCTATCTCAATCGGAAACTAGTGACCTTCTATTAGTGTCTTCCTAATTACCATCAAGTCCTTTTTGATTTAAAGGGGTTGATAACTATTAAAAACAACATAATTAAGTTTAGAATCCGTGATAAATTTGGGTATTTTTAATTGAATCTATATTAAATTTTTATGACTATTGAGTAATAAAAAAATTTGTTTTAATTCAGTTCCTACCGTTTAATCTTTTCATTAACAGGGTGGTGTAATTGTTGTCTTGTCTTATGACATTGTTTACTTATCTCCAAATGTTATTTTGTGTTATTAATAACATAGTTTTGTAGTTAACCAAATAGGTGACTTTTATTGTCCAATAAGAGTGAACAAAACAATAAGAGAAAAACAAAACAAGAACTTAAATACGTCGTTTGGAAATTGCATAACAAGAGTGGAGTAGGAGTTGCACTTGAACTTTGCAAAACAAGGTAAAATACTTTGGAATAAAGTTTGTATTATGCAAAACCAAGGATCGCAAATGATTCGACATTGATAAAAACCGAATTTTTATTTTTAGAATGTGGTGTTTAGGTCAATGAAGATCTTCACTAAACATTAAGATAATCAAGGTTAAACCAAGAATGAAAACAAGATGATGGAAGAGGCTCTTGACTAATTTTTTGGTTCTAGTTTTTAATTTAAATATTTCAGTATTAATTTGATCTTGATTTATGAAAAATTGATGTAATTAGGTCATTTTTGTCATACAAACGGTATTAAAGACAGTATCACATGTCAATTTATGATTTTTTTAATTTTTTTTTAATTTTTTATTTTTTTTTTAAATTGTCACATGTTATTTCAAAGTTGTGTCACATGACACTATTAGTGTGACATGATAGTTTCACATGACTCAGTTTTAACTTAGTTCTTATATATTTTTTATTTAATTTAGTCCTAATTTTTGTTAAAAATGGAGAAATGATGTCGTTTTTAAATTCAAACAAAATTTATTTATTTATTATAAATTTTAAATTAACATTTTTATTAAAATATATATTTTTATTAAATATTTTTGAAATTATATTTAAACCAACTCTACCCTTTTTACATATACTTTTGTTAATTAAAATAAATTTTTATTTTCTTTAAACTTGTTTAATTAATAATTGTATACGTAATTTTTATCTATATTAATAAATTTAATAGTTTTTATATATTATATCTATTTTACAAAATTGTGATGCAATCACTAATCTAACCTGAATAAAAAATTATTTAAAAGTAATTTATTTAAACGAAATTCACTAATATAATTAAAGTTAGTTTAAAATATTTTAAAAAGTATTAAATAAAAATGACAATTTTAATAATAATAACCTCAGAATATTTATAAAAAACATAAATTTGGTTACAATTTAGAAAAAGTCAACGTTATTCTATTTTAACAAAAAATTATTATTAAATTAAATAAAGAAAACAAATATTTAAACTAAATTGAAGCTATGCTATGTGAAATTGTCACGTCACAATTGACATATGACAACTTTGAAACGATACATAATTTCTTTTGCAGAAAAAAAACATTAATTGTTTTAAAAGATCTAAAAATTTCAAAAATTAAAAAAAAACTAAAATTAACACGTAACATAAATATTAATTAAAATAATTTAATTATATCAATTTCTCACAAAATTAGATCCGAATGAGGCTAAAAAAATTAGAAAACCAATTTGATAATTTTAGACAAAAATAAAACTAAAAAATGTAATTCAACCTAAATAATAATATTAAATAATAATAATAATAATAATAATAATAACATATTAATTTTTACTATAAAAGAAAAATAATAGTATTATATATTTATTATTAAAATTGTCGTATGACTCAAAATATTCACAAAGTTTCACAAGCATTTTCAAATTCACTTATTTTTATCTTTAAATCTATTAGAAAAAATAACATAAATTTAATCTTCAAAATTCATTCACTCGTCTTTAATTCCATTTGTCTCGAAAGAACATAACAGTTATGCAAAACTTTACGAAGAGGAGACTTTTGTTGATGAGAAACATGGCCCTTTGTCGAGCTCCGCAACTTGTCCCCCACCAAACGCTCCTCAATACCCTTTTCACTGCTGTGCCTATCATTATGACCAAATAAGAAATACGCTTACCGTCCATTTAATGTTTCACTTTAGTGGAGTACACATCTCACACTCTTTGAATTTCCTAAGTTAGTGAGAAATAAGGTATGCAGTTGCATTTAATTTTCCATCCTCGGAAACCATGCAACCGCAGAGGGAATGAGAATTTTCCAGATAGTGGAAGACATGTGGCAGGCAGAGAGTGGACCAAACGTTCGTTTTCAACTTCCGGAAACTCCATTTTTCTCCTCCTTCTCTCTAGAACCTCCAACTTCTCTCTAGATTTCTGACCACTTCCTCTCCTCCGATCATCAACCTTTTTTTAGATTAAATCTTCCCGGCGACGAGACCTTCCTTTTGCATCGATCAGAATCTTATTTGGACAACTTTAGATTTTGGGGAGCCATATGAGTAGTACCTAAAGACTTAGAAGCTTAGCTGGAATTAGAGGTAAGGGAAGCTTATAAGATTTAATTATGATTTTTTTGTATGGTTTGAATGCATGATTTAATATATGTTTGATGATTTAATTGGTATGTTGGAATATTGTATGCTGCTGCATGAATCGTTTGATATTCGTTAGGAGCTTAGTGTAAATGTATTAAACTTAGAGAAATTCTGGAATCTGTGATCGAAGGTCATTAGGACCGTTCGGTCTTGACTGATCGGTCTCGTGATGCTCATGTTGTTTGTTATCTATTTTTGCCTAATCTAGTTCTTTAACAAGTCAAGGGAGTCTTTCCCTCTCGGTTTTAGTATATACATTATACTTCAGAACGTTCGGTCATAAACCAAGCGTTCGGTCTTACAAGTGATCGGTCTTAGACTGACACTTAACTTATGAAGCATTCGGTTTCATATTATTATTATTACTCACCTAAAGAACGTTCGGTAATCTTCATAAATCTTCTATAAATTTTAGTTTACTTTGAATAGTTCTCGGGTTTTCTCCGTGTTCGACCGTTCGGTCATTTACTAAAGTTTTCCTTGATAATCAATCTTTCTTTCAGTGTTAGACCGTTCGCTTATTCCCTTAACATTTTTTCTATTCTTATGAATGTGATAGTATGTGCTTGGTTCAAAATTGGTTGAATTTGGTTAAGTAAGAGAATTCCATGGGAGGAATGTCTCATAATTGGTGTTGATTGGTAAAGTATGAACGTGGTCAGACTCTGCTGTCGTTTTGTTCCTGATATTCCGTGATGACACTTTCTCATGTAGAGAAAGGTTATTCATATGTGGGAATGGCAGGAGGTCCGCGATCATAAGACCAGATCGTTTTAGGACTAACCTCGGGTGGCAGCTGATGAGTTATGCCAGCTACTACACCACACCGGGTGCTAGAAACATCAAGCTACATGGTTCATACAGTCCGGACAGTGTCTAAGTGGTCGGTTGTGATAGATGAACGTTCGGTTTATATACTTATGCATGAATGAGAATTGTATGAATGTACTGATGTTTGTACTATTCGGTTTTCATGTTTATATGTATGCTGGAAGTGATTAATTAAATTTACATAAGCTTACCCTTATCTTTTATGTCATTGTCTATGTGTCGTTCGGTATCTGGCCGTTCGGTTGTTCTCTTCACTACGATGATCATCCCTTGGATGTGAGCAGAAGGTGTTATTGAAGATTCATTGGAGGATGTTTTACAGACCGCTCAACCCGAAGATAGCGTACCTGAGGATAGTGTAGAATCGTCTGGTCCTTAGTTTAGTTTTCTTTATATTTTGTAAAACTGTTCGGTATAGAATTTTGTATCACCGTTCGGTCTTAGTGAACCCTTGACCGTTCGGTATTACGTGTACATTCTATTCTTGTAAAGAGTTTTAATTCTATATGATATTTCATATTTCTTATTCATCTAAGTGCTTATTCATCACTATTCTTCTTTATTATTTATGTTAACACCTAGAATAAATTATAGCTTTTGTTATATATTTATTGGGATGTTATACTCACCGCAATCCATGGGACAATTTCATTTTAAATATATTATTTATGAAAAAAAAATATCGACTATTTTAGCTTAAACAGGTCAACATATTGTCAATTCACACAAAAATTACAAAAAAAAGAAATGTCAGAATTTTCAAAATAGACAACACTCTATTGGCACAATGCACCAAATCTCAGTTTTACAAGGGTTACTATTTTAAAATATTGTATTCATAAAAGCCAAACTCATTGAAACTTCTTTGATGTCACTGCTATCACGTTAACATCAAAGCTTTCTAAACTGAACTTTTCATTTTAAAGGAGCTTTGCCTTTGTTGAATGCCTCACATTCCTCCCTCTCCAAATATTTTCCTCCCTTCTTCACCTCACCACACAAAACCTTAGTTTCATTTTCTCTCTTCCCTCTTCCATCTGATCTTGTACTGTTCTTCAACTCATTCATGCTTCCAATTAATCCATCATTTTCTGAAAAACCAAAATCATACTTCAAATCCTTTATTACAATATTCACTTTGTTTCACAACTAAGGACAATTATTTACCAGGACTGGATAAGACTGCACGTGGGCGTATAACAGAAGAAGCTCTTGCATTTTCTTTTGGACTTTCAGCAACTCTCTTCACACTCTTCAATACTCCTTTGCAAATTCAACCATCATCGAAAATTTACTTCAGTTTCTCCCATTTTAATGAAAATAAGCAATGCTAAGGAGATGTATCAGGGAAAATCTCAACCTTTAGTTGAAGGGGTGGATCTCATTGTTACATATTGAGGACAAACCATAGTGCTTTTGGAAACTGAGGGTGCACTTTCCCTCTGGTTCTTCTCTTTTTCTATCAGAGACAAGAATTTCGTGTTTGAAGACAATCCAAGAAAACAAATTTGCATGGCTATAAGAGATAAACATCAAATCAAATAGAATTTACCTTCAAAGTATAGTAACTCAATGAACTTTGAAAGCATCCAAGATCCACTGTCGTTTTCTGGATAAACACGTTCTTCTTCTTGCTCTGGTGCTCTTACTCTCACCTTGGGATTCACTTCAACCACAAGCCACAAAGTCACAAATTAAAAATGATAAATGATAAATGACTGTTATTGAAAATGGATTAAACCAGAAGGGATGAGAACATGCATATATAACATTAATATGACGTGACTCTGTAATCACTACAGAGAACACATGTTAAGGAAACTCACTTGTATTGTTGTGTTTGGAAACGAGAGTTTTGAATAACGCCTTTGAAAGTTGAAACCTGTTGTGAGTTATCAAGGGCAGCATCAATGTAGAACAACCTAGGAAATGGTTAAATGTGTAAAGAAGAAGCAAAAGGTGTGGGGTAAAGTGAGAACTCGTAATTATATTCCTTAACTTGAACACCAAGGTTAGTGTACTGTACAATGTACCCTTCTCAACATCCACTTTGATCTCGTCCCAGGACAATGCAGTACATGTCCTAACTACTTATACCTAAACACACCCATTGATTACCACTAAACGACCTTATCAAGTACATGTCGTCCAATTAGAACTACTGGTGTATGTTATCTTATCGGAACTAATGTGTATGTTATCTTATCAAAACTAACGGAGAACTATATCATCTACTTTGAAACTTAACAAAATATGATCAAATATTGAGTCAATCAAAGTAAATGGATTACTAAGCTCAAGTATGAGCCTATCAAGATAACGGTCACAAGTATTAAATTATACTATAAATATCATGATGATGGAGGTAACTTTATATTAGTGTTGAATGGATTGAAACTCGTAAGTCAACCCGGCTCACTACAGATTTGAGTCGGGTTGGATTGAAAAAAATGTGAAAATTTTGATGTGAGTCAATTTTGACTTGACTTGCTAAGAACTCATGGTGAGCCAGGTTGGCTCACCAACCTACCTATTTTTTTTATTGAAATCAAATTAATTATTCAAATCCTATTTTTTTATTGAAATCAAAATAATTAAATTAATTATTCAAAACGCACAATCTTTACTTCGCGGTAGAGCTTTTTGTGTTGCGTTGTGCTGCTATCTATCCAAAAGTTCTTCTCTGCTATATATTTTTGTTAACGGCTATATGTAGTTTCTTGGTCAAACGATTGTATATGTCTATCAATTAGTCCAATTATTATTGTTTCAATTTGATCGATCAAAATAACATGTTATAAGAATCTAAAAAGAGGGTGAAAAAAGTTAAGTAAGCCGATGAGCCAACCTGTTTAACCCACCAACCCGTGGTGGGTCGGGTTGAGTTCAAATTTTTTCAGCTTGCTAATAAATGAGACAGGTTGAATTGATTTACTAAGTGACCAGGTTGGATCGGGTCGGATTACTCGTTTTGACAACTCTACTCTATATATTCACATTAATTATATTTTTAATTTTTTAATAATATTTAAAGTTGACTTGAATATGAAAGTGTCTTTTACATACAAAAACTTCATTTAGGAAGGACAAGTACAAAAGGAAAAAAAAAACAAATATTTTGAAGAAAAAAGAGTGAAGAAATTCATAAAGTTGAAGTGTTTATATCATGCATCTTCAACGTTGTAAAAATAATTAGATTGTTTATAATTCACATGAGATGAATGATAGACATAAAAGTTATGATTGGCTATCATTTGGTCTTATTTTAAAATTTATAAATCATCAATAAATTAATAATATTTTCCTATTCTAGACTAGATGTAAGGGTATCTTTTTATGATATATTTTATTTAAGAGCTATAAAATTAATTATTTTAATTAACTTAAAAAAATAATTACAATATGATAATCAACTTTGTTTTGTTATTAAACAATAAAAACAATGCCAAAGTAATAGATTTCACAATCACTTATCCCTGTTGTCCTTTAATAAATTATTTTCCAATTCGTAATACAATGTCTAATCAAATTTCTAAGATATTAACATATAATTATAAAAACTACGAAATGAAGGGGCCAACATATGCCAACTCGCCTCGCTGGTTATTATGCTTATAAGTGTCCTATATACTTTTTCTTATATGTTGATACTTATTATTCTTTTTAATTGCTTTTAAATTAAAATATTTTTTGTATTTTATATTTTATTATTCTTTCCAAGAAAATGGAAGGGTTCTGGTCAAACCAGACATAAGACCTTGTTAAAAAAGGAACCAAATACTCAAACTAAGAGAGCTGAAATGGTTTTAAAATAAAATTGATTTTTTTTCAAGGTTTCAAACACATTACACAGATTTTTATGAATCATTTGACAAAATTGGAGTGAGAAGCGTTAATAACTTATTCAATCACAGAGAAATTAAAGACAAGAAAAGAGCGAGACACTAAAATTTTTTACAGTAGTTTAATTCTAACAAATTTACATCCAATTTTTGAATAACCGTAGCTAAAATTTCAGTAAAGAATTAAGATACTTAGATTACAAGAACTTCTATATAAGTTATACTATAGACTAACCAAACATTTGAAGAAATCTTTAAACAAATACAAATAATGCTTAATATTTCTTTTGGTCCCTCGAAAGAGGGGTTGTGTTCAAAATAGTCTTACATATTTTAAAAAGTAACAATTTATTCCAATTTTTGAAAAAATTGTTCAAATTAATCTTTTCTGCTTACGACGTTAAAAATTAAATGGTACAGCTGTCCTGGACAAAACTTAACGACGTGTCTTGTGCCATTGAGAGATGAAACCGAAGCTACTTAAGCTTAAGTGCCTCATCACGTGTCTGCAATTCATGCGCTACTACTTCTATTGTAGTTTCTCCTGGTATAAATTTAGTAAGGGTTGGCGGGGACTTCCTATATATTTTCTCAAACAGGCTGCACTTAGCTAAACCCTGGTAAGTGGTGTTATACTAGTACTCGACCCATGGTAGGATTGAGCTCCAACTCTTAGGTTGCTCTGAACAAAAATACCTCAAGTATGACTCTAGCACTTTGTTCAACACCTCTGTCTGTCCGTCATTCTTTGGGTAGTATGATGTACTCATTTGCAGTTGCATGTTCTGCAACCTAAACATCTCTTTCCAGAAAAGACTTAAAAATAGAGGGTCACGGTCGTTGACTATAGACACTGGTACCTCATGCAGTTTGACCACTTCTTTGACAAAAATCTCTATTATTGTCCTGGCTGTGTATGGATGTTTAAGGGGAACACAATGTCCATACTTGCTCAACTTGTCAACCACCACCAATATTGCATCATGTCTCTGCGATTTAGGCAACCTGACTATGAAGTCCATGCTCACTTCTTTCCAAATGGCTTGCGGTATTAGCAAAGGTTGTATCAAGCCCTGAGGGGAGGATGCCAAATACTTGTGTTGCTAAAAAACCAAGTAGTTGGCCACAAATTCTGTTACAGACTTCTTCATTCACATCCAATTCAAAGATTGAGCCACCTTGCGGTACGTTCGATATACACCTGAGTGTCTCATTGTAAGTGTTGCATGAAACTCTTCCAGAAGCTTGGGAATCCATATTGATCAAGCTGACAGCACCAACCTTCCTTTATAGTGGAGCAAGTCGTGCTCTAGAGTATAAGCAAGGTGCAAATTGTGGTCCTTTCTTACTTCCTCCATGATCTTCTTTAGGATTTCATCCTCCTCTACCTCCCACAATACCTCCTGGAAATCCTGTCAATAAGGTCTTGCTATAACCCTCATCTCCATCTCATCTTCCCCTCTTTCCTTTCCCTTCTGTGACATAACATTTGTTACCCTGTTGGTCACTCCAAACCTATAAACAATGTCAAAATCATAATCCAGAAGCTTGGTCAACTAGTTCTGTTGATTTTGGGTGGTGATTCTTTACTCTAGCAAATATTTGAGGCTCCTTTGATCAGTGTGCATCATGAAGTTCTGACCTAAGAGATAGGGCCTTGATAACGGTTGAAAATACCGTTATCTGTGATATGATTTTCATACTAAAAGCACCCTTTTTCACTTAGAAACTTGATTGGACTCATGCTTTTTCATTAAGTTGTGTGAATAAGAGAATTGAGGTTGATTTCAATGAAATTATGACTAATTCCCCTTGTTTTGACAGAGAATGAAGTTATACTAGAAGCAGAGATGAAGAGCCAAGGAGATAGAGCTCAAAAAGGCTTGGAAAAGCACCTGAAGGAGGCACAGCACGAAGCTTGGGCGCCTTATATGGAAGTTTGAGCGTTGGAAATCGACGTTCGCCTCCTGGGCGCCCCTCCTAACCGCCTGGGCAGTGGGGTCTCAAAGCTTGGGCGCCCAACTGGAGGCTTAAGCCTTACATGAGGATCGCTTACCACCCGGGCGCCCTAAGTGGGGCGCCCAAGCGTCGGGTTTCATGGATCAAGCCCAGTTTTTGCTCTGTTTCGACTCTATTGGACCGGACCCTGTTTTTGCTCTTTTTTGACTCTATTTAAAGGACCATGGGCCTCTAGGTTTTGTATCTTTGGCAAAGAGCAGCATAGCAACACACTCTTTCCCCAATTCTTAGGATCTCTCTATCTCATTCTCTTCCATTGTTCATACAGTTTCTCCATGTCTCTAGGGAACTAAACTTTATTTGTTGTTGGGGGATGATGTAACCTTGTGAACTCTCATGTATTTGAATTGATTCTCAATAATATATGATTTTCCATTAATTGTTAGAGTAATTCATTTGTTTCAATGTTTGCCGTGTTTAACTCATTCATTAGCATAATTTATGAATTGCATGAGTGTTGGTCAGGGATGTGGGTATGAGTCTTTGTCGTCTTAAAGCTCTTGATCTTCACATCTTATTACTAGGAATGCTAGGAATTGCATGAACTGGTAATTTGGGACAGGCTTATTCGCCGAGAGATCGAATTTAGGTGATTTAGTGAGTGATGTTAACATTAATGCATAAAGAAGAATTCTTATATACATGAGAGGAAACTTGGTGAAATCTAATCCCAACAACATATCCATCTCATATTAATCAACATTTGTTCATTTGTGTGCTCCTTTACTATTGATCAATTGCATTCATATTTAATTTTCAGTTTTTTTGCATTCAAAACCAATGATCTCTTTTTATTTAAGTCTTAATTAATCTTGTTATCACACGACTGTCTAGCGCCGAGATTCTTCTGGGATACGATACTTAGTCTTACCATTTTATATTACTTATGCGATTTAGTACAATTGTCGATTTGTCCTTACAAGCCTCCAATGTTGGATTGTCTCACTTGCTTAAGATGACCAAGCAAATTGTCCCTTCTTCAAGAGGTTTGTCAAGGGTCGAGCCATTTTCCCATAGTCTTTTATGAATCCTCTATAATAACCAGTGAGACCCAAAAATCCCCTCAACTCTTCAATGGTCCTGGGTTCTGACCATTCTAATATTGTCACCACCTTCTCCTTGTCCATCTCCACCCTCATCTCTAGAATCAGATGTCCTAGATATTTGATTTGCATCTTACCAAAATCACATTTCTTCCTGTTAGCCACGCACTTATGTTGTCTCAAAGTGCCCAACACTTGACCAATGTGTTCCTTATGTTCTCCCTCACGATCTACTGTAGATCAAGATATCATCAAAGAACACTAACACAAACCTTCTCACGTATGGCTTCAGTGATGTATTCATCATACACTAAAATGTAGCTAGTGCATTGGTGAGGCCCAAAGGCATGACTAAAAACTCACAGTGGCCTTGATGCGTTCTAAAAGTTGCTTTTGTATATCTTCTTCCCCAATATGTATTTGGTGATACCCGACCTTCAAATCCACCTTTGAGAAGTATCTCGCACTCCTTAACTAGTTCAGCAGCTCTTCAATAACAGGATTAGGGAATTTGTATGGTATGATGGCTCAATTTAGTGCCCTCTGTCTATGCAAAAATGCCAACTGTCATCTTTCTTCTTGACTATTTGTTAACACACTGGCAAGTGTACCAGATCGTATCAAGTAATAAATAAACGGTAAGTGCAAACTTACCAACACCCATCAGTTGTTACTCACAGAAACAAATTTAATTCAAGTTACAGATTCAAAACATAAATTCCTGGGTTGCCTCCCAGCAAGCGCTTGTTTAACGTCACGAGCCTGACACAAACCTTTCTAGCACTTATTAGTAATTACCAACACCCATCAGTAGGTGTACCTTCCTGTACCCGTCAGTATGTACCTAAACCCAAAAAATTTAAAAATTGTTCATGATTACATCACCAAGATTTAAAAATTTAAAGTACAAAAATATTGTTCTTGGATCACTAGGGTGCCTCTCAGTAAGCGCTCTTTTTACGTCACTAGCTTGACCCAGTGAAAGCTCACGCCTCCTTTTCCATGTTGGTGTCTTCCTTATCCCACCAACTCATCATTTGCTTCCTGCCACCTTCTTGACTTTTCTAGAATATGGAGCTTCAATCTCTAACACTCCATTCTCCTTATAGCCTTTCACCACCCACTACTTCTTCTTGTATTTCACCAAAGTACCAAGCTCGAGTGGTTTATCTTCCAAGTCAACATGGATTGTGCCTCCTTTATCAACATCTTCATTTTCATGTACCTGCATGAAATTACAATTATTACCTTTGTTGGCACATTTAGACCCATCAACCGCTGCATCTTTCTTTGAAGCTCTATATTTAGCCCTCTTTTGGATTCGCGTCAGCTTCTCTTCAGAGGCAGTATAGATCAACTTGTGTTCTTGTTCTTTTAACATAACCATCTCGTCATGGACACTTATGACCACTTTGGTCGTTTTCATGAATGGCTTTCCAAGAATCAACAGAATCATCTCATCGACTTTCATCTCCATCACTACAAAATCGACCAAGAATTCAAGGTTTTCAACACGAATCACCACGTCCTCCACCACACCATAAGGTCTCTTTGAAGATCCATCCACCACAACCACAGACATATTAGGTGGCTTTAATGTTAACCCACCAATCTTTTTCAGCATAGATAAGGGCATCAAATTAATACCTGACCCAGAATCAAATAAAGCTCTCCCTACATTAACATCTTCAATGGCGCATGGGATAGTAAGACTTCCTGGATCCTTCATTTTTGGAGGGTGCTTCCTCTTCAAAGGGCGAATACAACATTCCTGCTTCTTAGTGTCTTCCTCTTCAAGATCTATAATTTCTCCAAGATAATACTTTATGTGCTTGGAATAGACAGGAAGTTCGTGGAGTGCTTCGGTTAAATGCATAGCAATCTTCATCTGATTAAAAATTTCTCTAAAGTGTCCACAATTACTCTATTTTCTCTCTTCTCCTCTCAGGTAAGGAAGATCACTCTCATCTTTTTCAATTTTTTCTTTTTCAAATTTTTTTTCTTCCATCTTCTCATCCTCATCCTCACTACTCTCTAACTTAATAATTTCTTTTTCCACTCTTTCCTCAACTATGCTCACAATAACTTTACAATTTTCTCTATGGTTAACTTCAGTATTAGCCCCAAATTGATGTTTCTCTGTGACCTCCACTCTTTTTGACAATTGACCAATTTGCGTCTCTATATTCTTGAAGGCAGCAATATTTTCTTTGCAGTTGGACTCATACACCTTCATAAATTTTTCAAATCTCTCATCAAAACTTTTAACATAATCCGTCAAATTAGCCACCTGTTGCCATAGTGGTGGTTGTTGTGGTCTATTAAACTGGCCTCCAGGTTGTCCAGTTTGATTCTGACTTTGCCCAATGCTAGGGTGATTCTTCCAACCTTGGTTGTAGTTACTTTGGCTGAAGTTACCCTGGCGGTATTGAAACTGGTTGCCCATGTAATTTGCTTCTTCTTCTTGGGTCTCCTTTGGAAAAGCACATTGACCATTAATATGGTCACCACCACAACGGTCACAAAGCTGTTGTTGGATCTGAGAAACATTCTTTAATTCAAAAGGCAGTTGAGCAATAGTCTTTGCCAGATTCTCTAATTGTTGAGTTAACAGTTTGTTTTGTGCAAGCAAGGCATCTTCATTCGTCAGTTGGAGAACTCCCCTCTTTTGAATTGGCATGCCTCTTTCATTCTGAGTTTCATTCTCATTGGCCACCATGCTCCCAATCAAATCATAGGCCTCCTCAGCAGTCTTTCTCTTAATATTACCTCCAGCTGAGGCATCTAACATAAGCTTTGACTATGTACCAAGACCTCCAAGGAATGCAAAAACCACAGTTGTCTCATCAAAATCGTGCACAAGCGTCTTTCTCAGCAAACCTTTAAATTTGTCCCACGCCTGACCTAGGGTTTCCTCCATGCCCTGCCTGAAAGAAGATATATCCATCTTTCCTTTGTTGATTTTAGCCTGTGGAAAATATTTATTCAAAAATTTAGCCACCACAGCCTCCCAGGTAGTAAAGCTTCCTTTTGGAAAAGAGTTCAGCCATAATTTAGCATTGCCACGAGAAAGGGAACAAGCTAAGCTTAATTAAATCATCTGAAACTTCGTTGATCTTCACCGTGTTACAGATCTCATTATACGTGGTGAGATGATCATATGGACTTTCATTTGACAGTCCATTAAACTGGTTGCTTTGTACCAAGTGTATCAACGCAGGATTCATCACCATATTCAGTGCATTGTTCCTTGGCATTGTTATGCTGTTAAAGTGTTGAGGACCAACCACATTAGATGCATCTGCTAATGTGCGTCTAGGAGGAGGTTCTCTCTCCTCAACCATCTCTTTTTTGCTTTGTTGTGATGCTTCCGGTGAGGGTTGCAAAAGTCCTTCAGGAGAGGGGAATAATTCTCTAGATGGTTTTCTGACTTTCTTTCCCCTCCTTTCACTCAATCCTTCAAGAAGAGGTTGTTGATTTTTCTTGCTCCTAGTGTGAATTGCCTCCTGCATACACAAGAAACAAAAACCCTAAAAAGCAATTTTATATAAAAATAAAAACAAAAACGAACATCAAAACAAAAATCAAGTCAAATTCAATCAAAAATCACGCTATTAGAATAGTTAAACCAATGAGTCCCCGACAACGATGCCGAAAACTTGTTAAAACACTAGCAAGTGTACCAGATCGTATCAAGTAATAAATAAACGATAAGTCCAAGTATTGTCTCCGAAAGGACTCTTAGGCCTAAACGTTCATGTGATTAATGGAAATTATAAGACTTGAGTAAATAATAAATTGAGTTGTAAATGCAAAATAAGAATTAAACATGCATGCAAGTGTTTTGATCAATTGGCAAGAAAAAGATATGGATGAATGGAGTTGTTGGGGTTTACGATTTCATTTTAATCCACTCTCAAATATCTACTATTCTTATTAGATTCAACTTTGTTATCAATGTTCATGCAACTTTCTATTTTACTCTAAACTCGATCTCTCGGCGAAAAGAGCCTAATCACAACTACTAGTTTACTATCTCTAGTTTCCCTAGTAATCACTCATGCAATATCCACAGAAGCTTAAAGTAATTGACTTTCGTATTCCTATCTCTAGGTAATATGTCTTCATCAAGAGAAATTATTCATGTCTAGACCTAACTATACGTCTCCATATAGAAAGAATCAAAGGTGATACATTTGAATAACGTCTTAAACAAAGCATTGGCAAGAACGGAAGAAAAACTCAAACTATTGAATAACACAAGTATATGAAATAAAATAAGAAATTCGATATAAGAGAGTTTCAAAGAATTACATCGTTCCCCAACAACAAAGGGTTTAGTTCACCATAATCATGGTGAAACTAGATGAATTGAATGGAAAGAAGATAAAAGATAACCCTAAATTTGTAAAATTGGAGCTCCCACATCCAAGATTCGCCTCCAAGGTGTGAAAATTGTGTTTCTGCGTCCTTTCTGCCAAAAGATGACCTCTAAGGGTCGCATTGTTCTATTTATAAGTTGTGAAGAATTACAGAAAATAGGCCCAAAGCCCAAGTACACCGTTCAGCGGTAGGTGCGGCACTCGAGTCCACTGCTCACCGTTAACTTCCAGGTGTCTGGTGGTGCTATCACTTTCGAGGCCACTGCTCAGAGGTGGTACGCGCGGGTCTTCTTTGGTGCCTCCTTCCATCTTATTTTGAGTCCAATCCCTTCTTACTTCACTATCCTTCATCTATTTCTCGTTAAGTCCTGTCAAAACAAGGAAAACCAAGCATAATACCCATAAAACACTTTTGACTCTCTTGTAACCTAACTAAGACAAAATGCATGATTTCAACCTAGTTTCTAAGTCATAAAGGGTGTGTTTTGTATCAAAATCAAGTATGAAAATAACGGTTTTTAGACCGTTATCACTAGTATAACTAAACCGAAATAAGGGCTAGTACTAGGTCGTATTATCCATGTCTTCAGCATCTCAACTACCTAGTTCTCTATCTCCTCTTTCATCAGGTAAGGATACCTGTAAGGTCATTCACTAGGTCAACTCCCTCCTTGAGGGGTATTGTGTACCATGCTACAAGTAGGAGGTAGGCCCCTGGGTTCCCTGAAAACCTTTTCAAACTCCACCAGAACCTGCTCCAATTCCTCCTTTTGGCCCCATGTCAACTGTTGGTTTACCTCTTCCATTTCATTTATCTTTGCCTATCCCAAGCTCCATACTAATGTAACAGCCTCTATCTCCTTCATTTTCAACAAGGCTTACCGCTACTACCTTCCTCGCTAGTGTTGGATCTCCTCTAATCATCATTGTCTCCTCCCAATTGATGGTAACCTCCTTCAATTTAGCCAACCAAGTTATCCCTAGTATAAGGTCGATAATTTCCAATTCAAATAGGTAAAACTTTTCTATGATTTATGTCTCATCTATCTTCACCGAGACTTCCTTACAGCAACCATGTGTCTTCTTCTTTTGCCCATCACCTAGGCACACCAAGGGATGGCAAAAAAACCCGTACTCACGAGTAAAATTTGCTACGGGTATTTAGTATTCGCAGGTAAGAGGTACCCGCGGGTAGCGGGTATTTAACCGGTCAAGTTCGGGTATCACACTATTCGTGCCCACGGGTACCCGCTACCCGTTTGAAATATGAAGTTACATTTTTACCTCCATTTTTAAGTTTTCTTATTTTAAGTTGCTTGGTTCATGTTTACTCTCTTTTTAGCTTCTCTGTCTTCACTGCCGCCAGGTTCTCACGGAATAAGGAATAACAAACCCTAATTGATCCATCAACGGGTAAGTAATGAACTAACAAGCAATATTGAAGAAGGCTAGCTAAACAACCCAAATATCCTTTAACTGGCAAAAGAAAACGGATTCAAAGAGTGTGCTTTCAGTGTTCTATTTTATTTTTCTTGCTTCTTTCTTTGTTTAAATTTGATATACATAACATTTCTTCTTTTGTTTCTTCTTCTGTCAAGTATCCTTTAACAGGCAAAAGGATTGGGGGGTGCTTTCAGTGTTCTATTTTCTTTTTCTTGCTTCTTTTATTGTTTAAATTTGAAACACAGAACTATTTGGTTCTTCTTTTGTCATTGTTCTTGTTCTGTTTCCTTTATGTTTTATTTCAATGTTCCATTCTAATTTTCGGTATTTTTTTTATAAAGATGACCATGTTCATTTAATTCTTTGATATAAATCCTATAACATTCTTCAAAAATATTACATTGATTCTTCCAAGCTACTGTCATTTGGGTTTTGCAATTTTCTTTTATTTATTATTCATGTGGGACATGTGTATAATAATTGACAAATGACATGTTGTCCTTGGTTGAAATATTTATACAATGTGATTTGTAAAGTGATGGCAAGAAAAATATTGGCACATTCAAGATAACGAGTAAAGTTAATGGCATATTCATTCAATTTTCACGTAATTTTTTCATATATATTTTTTTCATTTATCTTTTCAATTTTCATTTTTGTTCATATATATTATTTAATTTTTTTTTCAATCTAATTTGAACTATTTTTTAAATCATAAAATATATTTTTTTTAATATATTTGTGAGTTGAAAATGAGTATCCATCGGGTATCCGCGGGTTGTAAAAATTTTGCGGGTTTTTTTATGCAGGAAACGGGTCGCGTAACGGGTACACTTTTTACATATTGGTCGGATTGCGGGTAGACACTATCTGTACCCGACCCATCCCATTGTCATTCCTAGGCACACCTTGTAAGGTTATGTTTCTTCTACCGATAGCCCTAACTCCTCCACCTTGTCGTTGTTCCATCTCCTCCGATTCTTCCTCCTCTTCTTCCTTTTTGTATTCCCCCATAATCACCTCGCGCAAACTCCTTTCTTGGCACCAATGTCCTCGGCTGTAAGGCCCTCCATAGTGAAACACCTTCCCTCCTCTCTTCGTTTGATATATTACAATTAAGGTAGGTTTCTTACCCCTCTATCGCGAACGTGACCCACCTTATTACTCCCCGACTTGGATGCCGCCAAACCCAGTGTACCATCCCTCTTTGATGTGCTCGCGCATTTTCTGTAGCCCCGTGTCATCCCTAGCCTCCTCGAAAAGAATCAGACCTGGCGACGGTCCCCGTTCCTCCTTGATATCTTCCCCAAGTTTAATTACACTTCGTCGTCATCCCACCAGTCGTTCTTGAATTCTAATGAGCCTCCTCCACATCTTGGCTACTTCCATGGCGGTCAGTAAATATTTTGGGTTATGTCGGTGGATTTGATTCCTGATTTTGCCATGCAGTCCCGTGAAAAAATACCCCAAAAGTTGGTCCTTTGTTACCTCCTTAGATTGTGCCACCAAAATCTTGAATTCCTAAATATATTCCTCCACCACCCCCCTCTGCTTTATCGCAACTAGCCTTTTGAACACAGTTCCCTTGTCCCTGCCTCCAAATCTTCTCATTAGAGCCTCTTGTAGTTCTTCCTAAGAGGGATTGTTGGCTTTGGCTTTCCAGAATTGAAACCAATAACTGGCATTCCCCTTCATGCAAATATAGGCCAGCCTGAGTCTTTCTCTTATCGTTATGTTTTGAATTTCAAAGAACTTTTCCACCCTTGAAACCCAGCCCAGCGGGTCGATTCCTTCAAACGTGGGTAACTCCATCCTCTTCATTCAATTGGGTTGTAATTCACTTCTATCATCATCCATTTCTTCCTCCAAAAACTCCTTTCTCCCCCCCCCACCTTCTGATTTCGTCCACAGAAACCTAACTCCCCTTTGAGTTTCGATCATGATTTTGCGTTTGTCCTCCAAGAACTTGTGTCAATTCTTGGATTTCTTGACGCAGTCCCATCGTTTTTGCCTTTAACCCTTCCATCGTGGTCTCTATCGCCCCCATTCTTCCTTCCATCATGTTCTCCATCGCCTTCATTTTCCCTTCGAAGATTCTCATCTTTCCCTCCATTCTTCCCTTTAAAGCGTTCAATTTTCCCTTCATTTCGTTCCTCTCTCTAAGTGATCTGGCAGGTCGAACCAATTGATAGGTTTCTTTGGTAAGAAATCTATCTAAACTCCTCACTCACACACACTAAAGCAGAGATAAAAGAATTGAAAAATGAATACTTCTTCTATTATTACTCCAATATGTACACTCACAACCTCCAAGGGAGCAATTCCCGCTTCACAGGATAAATGTCTCTTGTCTATATAATGAATTCACAAAAACTAACTCTTACAAGAGTATCCCAGCCCTTTATAGGAGCTCCATTGTCCTCTCAACTAACTGTTATTATAGTTACACCTATTTACTCTCTGATACGCTGTCGTTGAAGTTATCAAATTAATACTACTTTTCAAGGAAACTTCAGTATTGCCAAGTAGTATTCAAGAAAGTAGATAGGGTTAAAGTAACCCTGAGTTGTCTCCCAATGAATACAGAATTGCTTTTCAATATTTGAATCATATGAATGTTATGCAATGTTCAACAATGAAAGTGAGAAACTATGCTAATGGAATTAATACTTGAAGAATGTTTGAAGAACAAAGAGGAAACCTAAAAACAATTATGATGAAATAGGCTAATTCCACTGCTTTTCCAAGATAAATTCATCATTGTTTATCCATAGATCATTGTTCAATTGATTATTGTTCGGGTTTCAAATTAATTGAAGTACATTCTCAATTAATTTGAGGGCGATCATGCAGTTAACCAAAGTAGGTTCGCAATCAAATGCAAGACCTTTCTAGATTATTCACAATAAAGTTAACCAAAGTACATTCTCAATCAAATTCTATTGTGTTTAATCATGTATATTCTTAAATCTCCTAACCAAATTAAAAACTAATTAATCAAAGTAAATTCTCAATTAATTATAGTTGAAATTATTACCACCAATCAAAGTATATTTTCAATTGATAGCAAAAACTCGTTTAACCATATGAAAGTTCCTAAATTCAATCAAAGCAGATTCTCAATCAAACCTAGAAACCCTTGAACTCATGTGATTAATATGCATGTAGATTCAAACACCTTATGATGCAAAAATCATTGCTTTCAATATGATTGAGAGATGAAAGACATAAAAGAAGAATAATCAAAACAATAATCAAAAGAAAAAAATACATTAATTCAACTTAACCTCAGAATCCATAATAAAATTACAGTGGAATAGCCCTAAAAGCTTAGCCCTCCATGAATGGAGTAGAATACACGATGAAATAAAAGTGAGAGGAGTAGTGGATGAATGAAGTATGATTTCTGCCTCCCCTAGGTCTCTTTATATAGGCTTGATTGAGCTTGGACTCTGAACCTTCTGTTGATAAAATCATTTATCTTATATCTAATATCTTTCAAATATTCAACAGATTTAATCAACTTTTGAGAATATTTGATAATATCTTTCCTAGATTCAAAACGATTTGGCAAATATTATCTTTTGATATTTATTGATATAGTTAAACAAGGTAATTATTTAACAATATCAAGTAAAATATCTTAAGATATATTTTCTACAAATATCTTTTAAAATATCTAACAGATTTAAACTTGCCCAAAATTACATTTCAACCCTTTTATTTTATTCAAAATTACACAGAAGTCCAAACTTTTCCTCTAATTGCACTTTAGCCATCTCTTTTTTTTTCAAAATTGCATAGGAGCCCTAAGTTGACCAAATTGAATCATCTTTGACCATTCAATTTCATGCTTTAAATGAATAAAATTCTAACTTTAACTGTACAAATAAACATTAGAACATCCAAAATAATTTATGCAACTAAGAATCACATTTTAAGCATCTTTAATTCTAAAACATAAATGTGGGCATAAATATGCACTAATCACACCTCACACTTATCCTTTTGCACTCTTGGGCAAAATTGATTAATTTCAAAACTAGAACTGTCAAAATGGGTCACAACCCGCGAACTAACCCGGCCCATCACGAGAAAACAAAGAATGTGAAAGATGAAAAGAAACTAGAGTTTTATTACAAGAGAATGATGTGAGAATAGAAAGAGAGGTTTAAAGAATTCAAAATTTTAAATAAGTGTTCATGAGAAAAAGAAATTTGAAATAAATGTGCAATTAAGAGTTAATTAAAACATGGTGTGAAAAACACTTGTAGTAATATATTAATCAATTAAAAACTTAATTTAATAGATTAATATATTACTATGAACTAATCATTTGATGATATTTTCACTAAAAAAATCTTCATTGATTCTCATAGCAGGTCTTATTTATATAAATTATTAGCTATTCATTGTTTTAATTTTTAAATTTTTAATAATTTTATGTTTTAGTTAATTGGTATGATAAAAACAATATAATATATATATATATATATATATGTGATAGTTACATGGCGATTAATTTGAAAAAATCGAAGAAGTAATGAAAAATTGATAAATGTTTCTCTATATCATTTTTGTAGAATAAACTACCAAAGTCTTACTCAATCATGGAAATGTAAAGATGTTAGACTAATTAAATTTGGAATAATTTATAAAACACATGTGTTTGATGACTCTGTTGACAACGTTGTGCAAATAATTAAATTTTATTTATTTAATGTGATATTCACGTGATTAAAGAATTACAATTCCTTTACATTTATATATATATATATATATATATATATATGGGTTTGCTAGTGTACGCTGTTTTTTCAGTTGGTACATTTTAGCAATGTGTATCGGGTTTTAGTAGACAAAAGTACCCTTATGTATAATGGATTCTAAATTTTAAGGTTAAGGGTATTTTAATAATTTTCATTTTCAAAACTAAAAAAAAAAAATCCCTTACTCACCTCTCTCATTTCTCTCAACCATTTCTCCTTCATCTCTTTCACTCCAACCTTTTCTCTCATTCTCAAAACTAAAAAAAAAAGAAAAAGAACCCTCCCAAACCCTTACTCACCTCTCTCATTCCTCTCAACCCTTTCTCTTTCATCTCTTTAGCCCCAATTGAAAAAATCAGAAACACTTGTCTAACCCTAATTCACCTTCCTCACTTATCTAATTTGTTTCTCTCTCATCTTCATAATATCCCTCACCCACACACAACAACCCGCTACACCGTAATTTGTTACTCTTGCTCTGTTCGTTCATTTGTTTTTCACTTTAATAACAAAATAATTGATGATGTTGATGTTGATTTTTGATTGGAGGGTTGTGTTATATATTTTCCCTTCTTATTATTATTAAATTTCATTTTTAAATTAAGTCACGGTAAATAAAACTTTCACTAATCACAGAATTTTCGTGCATCATTTGCACATCTACACCACATTTCATTATATTTTTATCACAGTACATTGAGTCTATTTTTTGATGTGTATACATGAATTTTTTTTAATGATAAATATTAAAATTAAAAAAAAATTGATATAAAGTTTATGCATAGTTAAACACACATAGCAAAATCTTCTTTTTATTGGAAGCAGCAAAACATGGTTGCCATTGGTGCCATTCTAGATGGATTATCATTTAGTGTGAGTAGTTTACATGAAATTGAAATAAGTAATTTCATGTAATACAAAATTAATAATAATAAATAAACATATTAAGATACAATGAATATTCTTACAACACTCCTTTTTCTGTAACACTATGCTAGAATCGAGGTACTACAAAAAACAATTTATGTATTTGTTGTTTTTTAACATTAGACTTGTTTACATGAAGTTCTCTATAAACACCTTTTTTAAGGAGAAGAAAATAAAATAAGTTTCTCTAAGAACTAAAACTAGTTTATAATAAATTAAAAATCATTATTATTATTAAATGCTATGTAATAACATATAACAAAAAAAAAGGTATAGTCATTATTGTGTTAGTAAATAATGAGAAAAATGAATGTCGTTTTGGTATTTCATTTTTAGAAAATTTATGCGTTTTGTTTTGTTTTGTCTCCATTTTCACCGTCTTCAAAAATATAGTGCAGTGTATTAAAGTTCTACTGAAAAATGAAGTGCAATAGTCACATAATATAACCAATATCACAAGTTTAATTAAGAGGAAAATATAACCAATACATGTCACTTTCAATCAATCACCTACATATTACAAATTAATAAAACTTTAGAATACAAGAGAATCATGCATTACTTATTAGGAGATGATTGAGAAGCTAATAATGAGTATTTCTTTCTTTTGATTGGACAATTTCGTGAGTCATGATCGGTTCCACCACAATTAGGATAATGACAATGGCGAGACTTCTTTGTAGCTTCAACTCCTCATTTTGCCCTTGATCCTCTTGGTTGACCTTTTGTTTTAGAAGTGATAGGATTTTCAACATCACACTCATCAACATTTAGAACACCATGTTCTAGATCAATTGAATTTTCTTGAACTTCAGGCATGCCTTTTAAATAGTGAATGACTTTCTTTAACTCTTTAGTAGCTACTTCAACTCGATCTTTGGTCTTTAAAGATTCAACCTCTAAACATTGCACGAGTGATCGAAACTCAACAGAGGAGTTATCATTATAGTTGATTATGTGTCTTGATTGTGGGATCAATGAGCTTTCTCTTCTCCATTGAGAAGGAAGATATTCTTCTACAATGCTAAAATAGTCATTCTTCAACAACACTCGAATAGCATGTCTACATAGTATCCCAGAAAATTCAAATTGTTTACAAGAATAATGAATTGAATTTTTTTCCTTTATCCAAGTTACAGAACAACCTTCATCAAGTTTGGTATGATGTCGCACCGAGTAAGAGACATTGTCAACAATAGTTGCTGTAAATTTTGTAGATAACTCAATCTCATGTTGAAGCAACTCAAAGGCGTATGGTGTGAGTATGTATGCAGCATGTTCCTCAATCGGAAAACTCATTTTCATTAGAGGATTATGATACTTTTGATGCATTCTCGCCTCTTCTCCAGCTTGATTTCTAATGTTCACAACAACTCCAACCTTAAAAAAGGAAATATGTAAAACTTATAAATTGATTATAAAGAAGGAAGAAAAAATCTTGTAGCACCAAATAATAATATATTCTTACTTGATTCACAAAGTCCACCAAACTCGTTTTAACATCCAAGAATCTTTTAATATATGAATTTATAGATTCTGAACGTCCGGTTGTCGTCATCCCAGAAAAAAAGAATTCTTTCAAATAGGCTAAGGCCCAAAATTGACAATTAGAATACAATGCCTCAATGTATGTGTTATTACTTACATGAAAGTGTCCAACCATCAAATCCCATTGTTATTCAAAATCACTTTCACATTCTAAATTATATAGCCTATAAAACTTAGTTTTGAAGTCGTCATATTTTGTACCCAAAAGGAAAGAAAACCAAGCTCGCAACTTTGTTGTAATATGCCATATGCAAAAGGCATGCTTTGTATTTGGCAATTCTGTTGAAACAACTTCTTTAAGTGCATGGTCTTGATTAGTTAGAATTGTTTATGGACATTTTCCTTTGACAAAGCGTACAAAACTCTGAAAATATAACAAATAATAAAAATTATGAAAATACAAAAGTTAATATTTAAGAAACAAAAATAACAACAAATAATTATAACTTACCTTTAAAGCCCATGTGAGGGAAGGTATCTTCTCATCCCTTAACAGAACACAAAAAAAAATGGAACTTCCATTATTATCAACTTCAACCCATAGTCCAAGAGGCTTATCATAATGATTGATCTGATACATAGTATCAAAGACAACCACATCCCCAAAAGCTTCATATGCTCGTATCGAATCACCAAATACCCAAATAATATGTTCCAACTTGTTACTTTCATCCAATGTAAAATCATATTGGAAAGCATCATCTTTGTCTTTCAAACCTTGCATAAAATTTGAGAACATCTGAAGTGTCGTTCTCTTTATCAATGCTACTTTGAGATTTAATAAAATTTCTAATATCTTTGTCCAAAAATGGTAGATGTCCTGCCTCTATCTCTTTCTCCGTTTCAAGCACTCTCATAATGAGACTTACCGAGCAACCAACTTTCGACAATAATAATATACAAGCTTGATCATTAATAGGGATATCACGATAAGATGGAAGAAATCGAATTTATTTCTCATCTAATAACGCATGATTATGAGAGTTTTCGAAACATGTAACCATCCATTTTTCCTCGAAGCCAAATGTTCTTTTAGATATCAACAATTTTGCACTACAATTACATCTGGAACTTTTTTGTTTCCTTTGTTTTTCTACTTCAATCATTTTTCTTTGTTTAGTAACACCTGCTCGGTGACAAATAAACTTTCTTTTATATATATCTTCAATGTTATTCTTGTTCCATTTGTAATTATGTCCATGTCTAACTGAAAAATCAAAAGTCTTTGCAAATAAACAATAAAAATTGTAAGCATCGGTGTCGCTGTTAAACAATTTTCCTTTGTAAAGAGTTGAGTCATTGGCATATTCGCCTTCAAGCAAAGGTTCATTCAAGATCTCTTCAATTTCATCATCTTGATTAACCTCTTTAATTTCATCATCTGTGGATGTTGAATCATCATCTCTAAAAAACCCTCAAGGCCAATTACCAATTTCTTCATATGTCATTATGCTCGTAAAAATTAGATAAAATTAAATAAGAGAAAAATTATAACTATATATATATATATATATATATATATATATTCATATAATAGACTATTTAACTTCTGCTTCTTTTTCATATACTTCTAACATAATCATGCATTTTCCCAATATATGAATAATTTTTAATGTTCTCTTTTTATCATTCAATAACGCATAAATATTCTTAATCTTTAATATGAAAAGCAAAAGTTATAAAATTATAAAAATCAGCAATTTCTTATATATGGCGAGTCTTATAATCACCATAAGAAAACACGTTTTTGTAACGAAGTATTCTATTTAAACCCTACAAAAACATGTTAGAAAATGAAATAATCATTATATATGGCAAGTTTTAATGACTTAATAAATCATGAAAACTTAATAAAAACTTTTTAAATTTATCAAAATTTAAAACTTGAATACAATATGTTACCACTTACATCAATGACGCGTTTTCTCATACCCGTGTTGGGAGTTGTTTAATGAAATTGCAACTTCATCCATGCGGTTACCAATCCCACACTCCACGACCTCTTTTGCACTGGTAACCTTCCAGAAACTCAGCCTCTCCTCCTTTTAGGGATGACAAAAACATCTGTATCTGTGGATATCTGCGGATAAAATTCGCTATGAGTATTTGTTAGCAAAATGATGAATATGCAGTTTTGATGATGTCCAAATAAAGTCAAAAGAAATCAAGATTCAAGAATATCTTATGAAGACTTGGATTGTGTTGGAAAGCTTTTGTAATAATTATAGTTTATTGTCTATGACTTAAATTTTCATTAGTTTTGATTTCATGTACTTTCATGCTTTGTAATTGATGTTAAGAGTCAAAATCTCACTGTTTTAATCGATTAAAACTAGTATTAATCGATTAAAACGAGTAAAAGCTGAAAACTCAACTTTTTATGTTTTAATAGATTAAAATACATTTTAATCTATTAGCTAATAGATTAAAATTCATTTTAATCGATTAAAGCTGATCGTTGGAGTTTTCTAGCTTTTGAAAACTAGTCATTGTACTCATTTTAATTGATTAACACTTATATTAATCGATTAAAAGCGTTAAATGACCAGTTACGAAGAATGGAAGAGTATTTGCTTGAGTCTATATATAGGCTCCCTTTATCCATCATCACCAACTCTTCCCTTGCGCTCAAACACTCAGAACTCTTTGAGAATTGTGTGTTCTTTCTCAACTAAGGAAACTTTTGTATGTGGAGCTGGTGAATTTCTGCTACGGTGACGGAGGAATAGTTGGTTCATCCTTGGTGCGTCTGAGGAGGTGTGTGGAAGAGGATCATCCTTCGTGAAGTATTCAGAGGAGGTGTCTCATCCTTTGTGAAGATTCAAAGGAGGTGCAAGTTCATCTCTTATGGTGTCAAGAGAAGTGGTTTCTAAACTTTTACAAATTATTTCTTTAATGTAATTTGTAATTGTTTTGTTCTTAGTGAACTATTTATCTTGATTTGAGATAAGCGACTGGACGTAGGATTGGTAAGATCCAAACCAGTATAAAATTCATCTGTGCAAATTTCTCTCAACCTTACTCTTATTATTTATCTTTATTATTTGCGTAGTAAGATAAATTTAGTAGAAATTAAAAGGCACACGTTTATATTAAAAACCCTCTTGGTTTGTTATTTCACGCTAACCATTCTGTTGCAGTCGCTCTAACAGTATTTAGTACCCGCAGGTAAGAGGTACCCGCGGGTAGCAGGTATTTTAATACCCGCTTGTTAACGGGTCGGGATCGGGTATCACATTATTCGTACCCACGAGTACCTGTTACCCGTTAGAAAAATGAAATTACAATTTTATCCATTAGATTTTTTTTTCTAACTTTTTAGTTAGGCTTTTTTTTCTGTTAAATCTGTTTTAAAATTGGGCCAAAGCCCAAATCCCTTTTTTAGGGTTTCATCCTCTCCTGTGTATGCATCATTGAAGCTTCCCCTAGAAGCTGCTCCTCCAACATATCCATTCCCACCACTGTCAACGGCAATAACAAAACTTTTTCATCTCCTACTACAATGCTCCTACTTTATTCATAGACTTCACTTAATCTTATACTTTCACATATCCTCACACGTTCTAAGAACAGCAGAGATTCGCTCCACCAACATATCCTCACAAGTTTGCATCTCCTCTACCACTTCTTATACTTTCACCGATTAAAACGTCTTTTTCCACCTTTTCCACTGATCAAACACTTATCCACCAATTGATCTTTGATTTCCACTGTTCAACCTCTTTTTTTCATCTTGGAGTGCATTGACGAGGCGCGCATGACGGTGACGACTGAGTATATGGCGAGACGGAAGAGGTGGCAGATTAAGCGGTCGATGACGTGAGGAGACGGCTACGAGAGGCAAATCTGAGATGCTTTGGTGCAAATCTGAGCTTGGTCAAAATGAACTCAACAACTTTTGGAGTCCCGATTTCTCTTTGAAGTGCAGATCTGATAAGCTATGGAGTAGATCTAGGGTTTGTGAGATTTGACAAAAAAGAGAATAGAGTTTGGGCCATTGCGCTTGGATAATAATGCACACACTATTGGAAAACGGGTCTCCAATGGGTACCAGCGGATTGAAAAAAATCCGCGGGTTTTTTTAATGCGAGTACTCGACGTGTAGCGGGACAGGTAACGGGTACAATTTTGACATGCGGGTCGGGTTCGGGTATCACACTATTCGTGCCCGACTTGACCCGTTATCATCCCTACCTCCTTTGAATGATCAGAAAATGAAACTCTTCTTCTCAGTCTCACACAAACGCCAATATTTTTCTATTTTCTTATAACCTGAGTAACAGTGCATACAATTAAATTTAGGGTTTATAATAAAAAAATGGTTATCAATTTAAAAATTAATAGTATGTTTTGCACATGAATAAATATGTAGTTTCTTTATTTATACGATATACAATATTTTCGGACAACTTAGTAGTCAAAATATCAAATCTCCTCAAAATAAACTATTAATTCTAAAATTTAAAAATGAAATTTAATAATAGGTTTAAACATTCCCTTGGTCCTAATATTTGTATGAAAATCTCAGTTCGGTCCTCATGTTTCCAACTGTCTCAATTGGGTCATATTTTTTGTAGAAATGCACACATTTTACCCCAACCGTTAACTTTTGTCAGACGACATTTAAATGAGACTGGCATATTAATGCTGATGTGCAATGTTTAATTACATGGAAATTTTATTTAAATTAAAAATTATGACATGGAAAAATTGAAGCTTTCAAACTTCAAAGCCCTTCATACGAACACCAATCATTCCTTCTTCCTCTTCCCAACATATTCCAGAACTGTCATTGACACGCTCCTCCACCTTGAAGCCAAGTCGCATGTCGTCTTCTCCTCCGACCCTAACATTTGCAATCTCTCTCGCATCCTCTCCTCTTTCCCATCCCTAATTGATAAACTCTACAAACAAAGCGGTTACTTCCCACGATCTCTCCTCCAACAGTTACCAAATGCAAGATATCCTACCTCGTCAGCGGATGTTAGGGTCGGAGGAGAAGACGACGTGCGACTTGACTTCGAGGTGGAGGAGCGTGTCAATGGCGGTGCTGGAATATGTTGGGAAGAGGAAGAAGAAAGGATTGGTGTTCGTGTGAAGGGCTTTGAAGTTTGAAAACTTCAATTTTTCCATGTCATAATTTGTAATTTAAATAAAATTTTCACGTAATTAAACATTGTACATCAGCATTAACACATTAGTCTCATTTAAACGCCGTCTGATAGTCGTTAACGATTGGAGTAAAATGTGTGCATTTTTACAAAAAATATGACCCAATTGAGACAGTTGGAAACATGAGGACTGAATTGAGATTTTCATACAAATATTAGGACCAATTGAGGGTTTAAACCTTTAATAATAATAAGAAAAGGGAAAAAGTCCTATAATAAAAAATCAACATCAACATCATTAAAGTGAAAAACAAATACGAACGTAACAAGAGCAACAAATTGCGGTGTCACAAGTTATTGTGTGTGAGTGAGGGAGAGTATGAGATGAGAGAGAAACAAATTGGATATATATATATATATATATATATATATATTGTATGTTTTTATTTATTTTAAGTGATGATTCTTACAAATCATAGTATTATTAATAGTGGTTAAGGCCTTTAAGTCATATTTAGTATAAAAATACATTACTTTTGTCTCCATATTATATTTAAAAATTATCTTTTTAAATTATCAAAACTCCTCTTAAAGTAGAGAAATTGTCTGATAACTAGGATTTAAAAAGAAGACCTCATTCATTTTTATATTTTTTATTTTAAACATGTTTTCTTGTTGTGTTGTAAATTTATTGATACTTATTTTCTCTCAATTAAAATGAAAGATATGTTGTCACTAAAATTATTTTGATTGAATATATATTTTATTATAACAACAAAAAGTAGGGTATGGTGTTATAGAAAAAAGATTCTGAAAATAAATTTAAATAGTATATATAGATATTTTAGAACAGCCATGACACATATAGGTAACAGGGTATATCAAGGGTATAAGAAAAGGAATTGTAGTGACCAAGGAGTGCTTCAGAATTAGGGAGTGAGAACAAATTTGCGAACCCTAATTCCTTCATTTCCCTTTTCCATGGCGTCCCAAGGCAAAAGAGGTGGAGTATCGCTTCCTGCTAGGCCCAGCGATTCCAACTCCGTACTGGCCAAGATCTCACGCTCCTCCATCGTCGTCCGTGGTAGGGAGGCCGCCGGCGACGCCGCCTTTGTGGCCAAGAAGCTCCTCCAAAGCACCGGCAAGGCGGCCTGGATCGCCGGCACCACCTTCCTCGTCCTCGTCGTCCCTCTCATTGTGGAGATGGACCGCGAGCAGCAGCTCAACGACCTCGAGCTCCAACAGGCCAGCCTCCTTGGCACCCCTGCCCCCAAATAAATAAGAGGTTTTCTCAGATCCGTTCCTTCCATTTCAAACCACTCGCTGCATGCGCTTCTACTTCTAGGGTTTCCGCTTCCAATAATTTTACCTTTCTAGATTTTGATAAAAAGAAACACTTTTTGTGAGAAGTTTTTGTGTATTCTTTAGGTTGATACTTTCATTAGTTGTTACAACGCGGGTCGCTGATTGTTATTTACCTGCTGTTTTTAAAATGATTATGTTTCACTATGCATTGAGATGCGTTATTTTTTCTGTGGTGAACTTGAGAAGGGCCTCCTATGCTGAATAGAGTGATATTTGGGTAAAATTACGATCGCATTTCATAGGTTTAGTCTTAGACTAGTTTCGTATTGAAGATCAAACTTAGTTACTGTTCTTATATTTTCTTTGAGTATTGTTTTTGAAACACGTTTCTGTAGCTTATGATGGGTTGCTTTTTATCATACTTTTTGCAACTATGAAAGTAGTTTTGTCTTCAAATTCTTCACATTAGGGATTATTATGGAAAGTGAAGGTGCTCGGATGCATGAGGAGCCCGAATTATTCTGTTGATTGTTGGGCGCGGTTAAATTCTTTCACTACTCACAAAATTAAAAACAAAGGGTTGTTGGGTTGAGTCAAATCAATAACTTGAAGTTATGATCATTTGGAAACGGATGGGCAATACTATAATTACTGAATGCTTATTGTTTAATTTGACCCACGTTGTGCCTGTGCCTGAAAATGGTATAATGTTTGGTGGCTTCTTAGTGAGTTCCTTCGAACCCAGCATGTAGAAACACCCTAGTTTTGCATTTAGCTTTAAGTAACCTTGGCTTACTCTCAGACAAGGTGGTTCTACCTTTTCTTGGATGGGGTAGTTCTGATGTTATGGTCTGGTTGAACACAAGCTAGAAGTGCATCTGAAAGCTTCTCCATTGGAAATACAGAGCTTTTTCTAGTAGAGAAGTTTGGTTTTTCAAAAGCATTTCTGGCTTTGTATCTAAACACACTCTTAGTATTTTGTGTTTTTTTATATAATCTAATTCGAGTTTCATTCATAATGTCCTGTCAAAGTTTAAACTGCTTCCTCTGATTCAAAGAAGTTATGCCATCTTCTACTGTTCTGTCACTTCATTCCTCTCGGTAGGCTCGGTGCTTACCCAAACCCATTGCGTTATCTGGAAGATCTGCAGAACACAGTTTGGTTGAATATGGTTTTGCTGTTCTCTAAAAGACTAACTTGAATTCTCATCTCATGTAATGGAATAGCATTAACTGATATTTATGAGTTTATCAGCCTAGTGCACTATGTCTATTTGTTTGCATCTTTTTCTTACAATCGCGAATTCTCTCTCACTCTTGAAAATATGATTTTGAAAATTGAAAAATCTATTTTTTTTTAGAAAAAAAAAATGTAGTGAATTTTAAAACTACATGTGTATAACTACTGGAATGAAGACATCTGGTTGAGACGATGCTAGTGAAGTGAAGAATTAGGATAGGCATTGTATTACATTCTATTAGAAATGTTATAGTTATATCTCATGGGAAAGTGATATTGATCTTAAACATTTTACTGTGATCATGATTAAGAAAAAAGAAAAGAAAAGGGTAACTCTATCTTGATTTGGATAATGGATAAAGAATTTTTTGATTGGATAATGGATAAAGAATTTTTTGAAAAGAAATTATTTGTATAATTAAATAAAATATATTAATCATTTAAGAGGTTTCTATTTGTGCATAATCGTGTTAATTAGGTCTTCGTATTTTCAAAGAGTTTAATTATGTCTCTTTTTATGTAAAATTGAGTCAGTTATGACCTTGTCATGTTATGACCTTGTTGTTAATTGTTGTAGACGGTGTTAAATTTGTTGTTTGGTGACATGCTAAACTAGCACTGAATAAGTACGTGGCAGAGTAAGAGGTGATTATGTGGATTTATTTTAAGTTTTAAATAAAACTTTTGTTACCTCTCTCACTCTCTGGTGTCATGGATTCTTGTATCTCCAATGTGTTTTTCTTTTTTCCTCCTCCTTTGATCTTTCATGGATTCTTGTATCTCCAAAGTGTTTTTCTTTTTTCCTCCTTTGATCTTTCATGGATTCTTGTATCTCCAAAGTGTTTTTTCTTTTTTCCTCCTCCTTTGATCTTTCGATCTTCGGATAATTTCTCTGTTGAACTTACAATGGTCAGATAAGATAAAATAAAATAAAAAAGAGAAAGAGGAAGATGGGTAATTATAACATGACCGATCCCTTCTCTTTCGTTGTCGTCGCCATGAACGCCACTTGCAGAAATGTAGAGTGCATCATACTAAAAATTAACAGTGATCAACATCTAAAATTAAAAATAAAATAAAACCCAAATTCATTCAGTCAAGGTGGTAAAACAAAAACATGTTCAAATTAAACAAAGAGAAAGAATGCAACGGAGACAGCATCGAAATTGACTGCAGAGAAACTCAATCCAGTAGATGATCTAAATCCAAATATGGCAAAGAAACTCTATGAGAAAGTAAAAAGTCGAATCGCTCGATAGATTGAAAAGTTGAGATGAAGAAAAAAATCAGATCATAATCATTCATTCTAAATCAAAGAATTGAGTACAACGCCACCACCATTGTGTGGAGCTGGTTCCGGTCATAGGACGGTGCAGTGCACCCTTCCAAATATTCCACAATGTTCTTGTCGTCGGTAACGATCAAAGTTCGCTCAAACTGTCCCGTTTCCAGTGTGTTGATTTTGAAGTAGGTGAAGATCTGCATCGAGCACTTGGTGTCTTTAGGAATGTAGCAGAACGACCCATTGCTGAAGACGACAGAGTTCAATGCTACGTAGAAGTTGTCATCGGAGGGCACGACCCTCCCTAAGTACTTGTGGACTAACTCGGGGTACTCTTAATAGCGTCGGAGATGGAGCAGAATATGACCTCGACCTTCTCGAGGGTTTTGCGGTGGGTGGTGGCAATGGAGACGTTGTCGAGGATGGCGTCGACGGCGGCATTGGCGAGACGCTTCTGCTCGTTTAGAGGAACGTCGAGCTTGTCGAAGTAGCGAAGGAGTTCGGGATCAGTGTCTTGGAGGGATTACAAAGGGCGTTTCTTCTTGGGAGCCGAGTAGTAGCAGATATCGCGAAGGTTTTAGGGGTTTGATGTTTAGAGTTGGGGGACAATGAATTTGGGGTGGCACGTGGGTTATGGAGGTAAAGGGGAGAAGGAGAGGTCGTTGCAGTGGAGAAGAGACGCCATGGATGAGGTTTGGTTTGACACAGATAAGCTTTAATCAAATAAATCCACATAATGACCTCTTACTATGTCACGTGTTTATTAAATGCTAGCTCAACATGCCACTAGACAACAAATTTAACGTCGTTCACAGCAATTAATGGCAAGGTCATAATTGACTCAATTTTACATAAAAAGAAACCTAAGTGAGCTCTTTGAAAATAGAGTACCTAATTGACACGAATCTGCATAAATAGGGACCTCTGAAATGATTAAACCTAAAATGTAATGTTTGGAAAGAGAATTTTAAAAAAAATGAAATTGGTTAAATTTAAAAGTGAAATATGATTACTTAAAATTATAAGTTTTTACATTTTATTTAGAAATAAAATTCATTTCACATTTTTTCATATATTACATATATTAGACTTATGTTTTTCTAATATATTTTTATTCAGTCTCGATGTGAACATCTTTAATTGAGGTGTGATATGGTTAGAGACTCGTTTTCAAGTAAAGTTTTATTAACGTTGATGAAATTATGTAGATTAAAATAAATTGTAAATATTTATTGCTTGATATTGCTAAGTTTTTTTTTCTTTCAAAAGTTACTGTTATTTCTCAATAATGTTAAAGTTTTGTAATTAATGTTAATTGAAGTTTTCTTGACTATTTATAAATTGACTTGTTAGAATTTTTTGATTGACATTGATATAAATGATTTTTCTCTTGATAATGTTTGGATTTTTTTTTTTTTAATATTTTATGGGTGTCATATATATATAAGTTTTTCTAATAAAATCATTTCTAGTTAATATATGTAGTAGTTAATATTAGTCAATATCTATAAAATAGTCTTTTTGATCTATGTAATTATTATTATTTGATGGTAATTTTTATAAAAAAAAAATAGAATTTAATAATGTTTTTATTAAAAACATATTTGACAATTGGTTGTTCGACATGTTCAATGTATTTTATTATTTCTAAAGAAGGCCAGTATAAATCTAGTATGTACTTAAACACCATGAAACAAATAATGCTTATTAAAAACATACGCATTTATTTTAGAATTAATATATTACACATGTGCACATGAATGTTTTATTTTGATATATGAATTACAAATATCTTGATAACACCCTAATAAATTTATATAGTTCACACCCACTATTTTGTCCTCTTTCCTTTTTTTTTCTTTAAAATACAAAAAATTACTTTCTTTTATTGACCATAATATAAATAAAAGTATGTTTTCCAAATTGTTGTGTAGTTTTCAAATATTAAAATTAGACAGCGTAATTTTTATACTAATTATTTTGCCTCTTTGTATTTCATTTTGGGCATGGAGATTCATGTGATGTAATAATTCAACAAGGTACTAAAATCATAGCCCCTTCTCTCACCTAATGTAATTTGTAATTACCCAACAAGGATCTATTTGTTTACTTTTTCTGATTTTTTTTCTTTTTGCTTTAAAATAAATAAATTCTTTATAAGAGTAGCTTATTAAATGATTTTCAAAACCAATATTTTTTAATACAAAAATAACACCTTTAAATCTTGGTTTAATGTTTCAATAAGTCTTTATTTTCGTTCAAAATTTCAAATAGGTTTCTTCTTTTTCGATGTCTCAATTGAATTCTTATTTATGTAAAATTGGATCAAATAGAGCCTTTCCGTCAAATTGAGATGATGCCGTTAAGAAGGGTATGCTGATAATATAATTTTTTATTACGTGGCATTAAAAACGTGACTGAATTATATTTTTTAATTTTTGAATTTAAAAATGAAGTATACAGAGTGAAAATTGATGTTTAAGTAAGGGCAAAGTTGGAAATTAAACCTAAAATTAAGTGCTGAAAACCTCATTCTCATTTACATTGCGAAATTCAACAGTCAGGTGTTACAGCAACACATCCTTGAACATAAAATTAAAAAAGAAAAAGCATTTTAGGGAGAAAAAACATTTCAGCCAATGACATGCTGTCACATCACCACCTTGACACGTCATCAACATCTTCTCCAACAATATGAAACCCTAATTCCCAAACCAAACCCTAGGGCGTTGTCAACCACCGCCGCACCACCAGCAACCACCTTGTCGTCGCATCTTCGCATCAGGCCAACACCCATCTTCCATAGAACAATCCCAAATCGCCGTTGAACCTCCACCGCAAGCCTCTTCGCCAAAGCATCGCTGCCTTCATTCTCATCCAAACTCCATGGACGCCGCACCTCCGTCATCAATCTCGCACAACCATGGAAGGTTGCTCCTTTGCACAACCTGCAAACAGAAAACCCAGAATCGCACCACCCAGAAAAACCCCTAAATCGGGCTACAACAGAAGTATCCTTGCCATCCCTGCAGCCCACACTGTGCGACACAACGGAAGGATTCTCCAGGGCAACTGCCTCCACAAAACGCTCGACCTGGTCCATGAGGGGTTGAGTGTGGTGGCGGACGAAGACGTAGAGACCGTAGCGAACGACAACGCGTGTCAGCTTCTCGGTACTAATGTTGGTGGCACAGAGGATAGACAGACGACCAGAATCGAGGTTGGGGTATACGAGAAAGAGGTAGTTGTTGATTGCGAGACTGATAATGGGGTCTCCGATGAACTCAAGACACTCGTAAGAAACACCTTTGATGAAAGATGAATGAGTGAGAGCTTCTTGTAGAAGCTTTCGGTTTTTGAATCTATAGCATAAGATTCTCTCTACCTCAGCCACTGATGCTTCCATCTATCTCTGATTTATTTCAACCCACCCTAAATGTCAACTTCTCCCAATTTCATTGAGACTTGGATTTGAAAAATGCAGAGGAGATCAACATTTAATTTTATTTTATTTTCCAATTTTGCCCTTACTGAGAAAGGTTTTTCCACTTTGTATCTTTCATTTTTTAATTCAAAAATTAAAAAAATACAATTCAGTCACGTTTTTAATGCCACGTAATAAAAAACTACACTGTCAGCATACCCTTCTTAACGGCTTCATCTCAATTTGACGAAAAGGCCCTATTTGATTCAATTTTACAAAAATAAGGACTTAATTGAGATGCTGAAAAAGAAAGGGACCTATTTGAGATTCTGGACGAAAATAGGGACCTATTGAGATATTAAACCTTAAATCTTCATGGTTTCTAGTTTTTCAACTTTTAATATTTTATCATCCATATTAGTTTTCCACATCTTCTTTCACTCCTAGTCTCTAATTCTTTTAGGAAAAAAAATTATAAAAAACGAGGATGCAGTAAAACACATCTTATGATTTCAAGCCTTAATAGTTAAACCTGGATCTCTTTTCATTTATATGTATATCATCTGTGTTGAGATTGTTGACAACACAATTTCTATATCAATCTGGTTTTTTATTATGACAACACATTGCTTAATAATAAGTACATGTTGTTGCTGCATTACATGTTCTTATGTTGATTGATTATGATATTTGTTGAACATGTTTATGTATTGTGCTACATGTTCCTGTGTTGATTGATTGATATATTCGAAACGTGTTTACATGTTTTATGTGCTATGTGTTATGCATCATTTCATATGTTTTACTGCACATGTTTTAAAGCTGAAAATCACAAGCACTTTTATGAACTTATTCTTGTGCGACAAAGTAATAGTACAGTCGACTACATTACTAATGGATTCGACTTTGCTAAAATATTTGTACAGACTTTGAGAACCGGTGCTATGTGTTATTTTGAGAAAAAAAGAATTTCAAAATGTTTTACATGTTGATAGTCGAATATGTGTGCTACACATTCGACTGTATTTGTTGTCTGATTTAGAATTCTGTTATGCTCTTGCACTCTAACGGCTATATTTTTGAAAGTTAGTTGAGCATTGGTGACTTAGTCAACTGTATTAAATGTGGTTTTTTTATGGTTGATTGAAAGATGCTATGTTGACTGATCTGTTATAACTGTCATAATCCAGTCGACTAAATTAGTAGCGTATTCGACTAAGAAATCATCTGACTAATAGAAATCTATAAATAGACTTAACACGAGTCTGTTAAAAAGACTTTTGATGAACTGAAATTTTCATAATTCTGTTTCAGAATTCTCTTAGCTCCAAGAATTCTCCAAGAAGACAGTGGTGATCTTTCTTGAAAGAGATTCAAAGAGGAGATTATATTGCGCATTCATTGTCTGATCAATATTTGCACAAGGTGTTTAGTCATTGATCGTGAAGCTTGGCATCTTGTAAAGACTGCAGGAATTGATTGTGCGGCTTGGCATTTGTGAAGACTGCTGGTTTTTGACCTGTTGATTGCAGATGATAGTGCACTTTGAGGATTGTTCAAAGTGGTGTTGGCAGATTGCAGAAGAAGGGATTCTTGCTGAAAGTCTTGCTGGTTTATTGCCTATATTTTGGTTTTAGGTTAGAGAGGAGATTTATATTTTTGACGTGGAGGTCTTCTATAGATTCCTTGTTGTAAAAACCGCAACCATTATAGTGCATTTGCTTCCTGGGTTGGAAGGACACTGGATGTAGGCATTGTTGGCCGAACCAGTATAAAAACATGTGTTTGCATTTCTCTATCCCTTATCTTTTACATTACAATCGACTTTATTCTTTACGCAGTCAACTACGTATTTTCTGCTGCATACATATTTTGATTGCTTGCATTTCAAGAAAGTTTAAAAAGCTTTAGACTTTGATTTCAAGATTGCGAAAAGAACTTGTTTTTGAAACAACATCAATTCACCCCCCCCCCTCTTGGTGAAGAAAGAAGCCAACCTGTTTTCCAACAATCTGAAATTTAAATTGCTATAAAACATAATTAAAATATACTGCTTTTTTTCCCCTTCATTTTCTTCGTATAATCTTCTTGTTCTATTAAACATGTTTCATGTTTTGACGTGAGTTCGTTATTTCCTTAAACTTGTCTTATAAAAATTTATTCGAAATCCAAATAGTGTGAAATGTGTTACTCTATTTTTTTTCTTTTCAAATGGGCTTTTCTAGAAACCAAATCAAGCCCCCTCCACTTTTTCTTAAGCATTACAAATTATTATAGCTATCATGGATAATCTCAATCCACCCTCCACTTTTATTGTTTTATCAAATAAGTTAACTTCAAAAGTCAACTCCACTTAAAATATATTAAGGTTAAGATTAAAGTGAGCTTAGTCTTACTAAGATTTTAATTAATTTCTAAAGATTTAAAATTAAAAATTAAAAATTAGTTCTTAATTTTTACTATTTACAAAGAAAACTTAAGAATCAATCTATCTTGTCTGATTAGGCTTATCCAACTTAACCTAGACTTAGTTTAATTCAACATTATTCAATGTAAGTTTGAACATGATCAACCATATATTATCTTGAATTATTATGATATAATCTGAATTTTGCTTGACATCGATTTAATATGGTTCTAATTGACTCGACCCAACGTTGGTCTGACTCAACTCAGCTTGATGTGAATCTAACTGGACTTTACCAAATGTGGGTTCGACTTGACTCAACCAAAGGTGGATCAACTCATTGATTCGAGAGGGGTCAAATTGACTCGATCTAATGGGTACAATTAGACTCGACTTTACATTTGTCTTACTCGACTTAATCCAACTTGACTTAGCTCTATTTAACCTAACATGGACTTAACACTATTCAATTTGATGTGGACATAACTCAACTAGGCCTTAGGTGGACTTGAAATGACTTAACTAGAAATGAACTTAACTCGACTTAACATGAGGCAAGCCTAACTCAACTTAGTATCAAGTAATCCTTACTCGTTGACTCGAGATATGCTTAACAAGTTGATGACAAATCCTTAACCAAGGGACCAATCACAAGAAGTATGGCCAAGTATATTCAAGAAGAGTGAGATTCATTTGTGGAATATGGGTCCAAACTCTTATTCTCTCAAGCCACAATTAATTGTAATTAGTATAGTAGGTTTATTTTGAGTCTTGTATAATTGGTCAAGTAGTATATGGTTTTTGACCTAGGGTGAGAAGACATAAAAGAGACACCTTTGGTTGGTGAACTTTAAGTCAACATGAGAGCAAGGTGAAGGGTGTCTTGGTCCTTTCCCTTTTGGAGGGGCATGGGATATACTAAGACATGTGACAAGTTCTTATTGGCTCTGATTTCTCCCTTGGTCCTTGAGTTATCAAAATTAAGATTTTTACTCTCCATTTTGGAGACACCTCTAAGGTTTCCTTATTAAATAAAGGTGTTTCATCCTTGTAAAATCTACTTTGAAATTAGTAATAAATTTTGTAAAAATATTGAAGCATTTTACTTTTCTCTAAAGTCAAGGCTAGAGCATCCTTTTAAGTTTCCACTACCTTCACCATTTGCTCACCATATCACCATTCATAAGCTTCTCATCACTTAAAGAGTTGGGAGAGAAACTAAATTTTTTGTTATTAATGTCCTCTAAACCCTAATACACATAATACCCTATTTAAGAGATAGTAGATCAACATAAAAAGGAAAAACAGACTACTCCTAAAAAGGCTCATTCTAAAAAGCCTACTAAAAAATACATTACATTTCAACATCATCCACTTTGTTTACTTTTTATCTTTGAACCATCTAACTTAAGGAAAAGACCATTAAAAACAGTCTAATTTGAAGATTTACTGACCAAACCACATCAATAATTTTTTCTAACATTCTATACTTTTTATCAACAAGAAAATATGCAAGTTGTGTATATAAAATATATTTTTGAATTATATAATTTAGAAATATTAATTCATAATATTTTTAAATTTAAAAAAAAAATAAGTTGTACAAAAGTTAAGTGTTTTAAACTTTTTCTATGGAAGTTAATGAAAAATTTATGGTGGTAAAAAGATATCATTATTGATATCATGAATAGAAAGAACATATGAGGTGTTACAGTTTGGGAGACAAAAGGAAAAGCAAAAGGTGAAAATGAAAGATTGATTACAACATTTTAAGAAGAATAAGAACAGAAATGCAATTATGGAGCACTAAAAAAACTACAAGCTGCTAGGTAAAGTATCCTATTTATATTTACCAAATTATGCTTTAAAAATTGGGCACTCATACATTATCACTCAAAAGGAATTCCCAACCTACAAAATCACTTCAATAGGACATTTACATATGTAATTAATTGTTTTAAAAAAAATTTAGAATGTGCTAAGGAATTAGAGACAAACATAGTATTACATTCAAATCTAAAATCTTTAATTCTAAGAAGGTTCTATAATTCTTTCTCTTTATATCTAAACAAAGAAAATACATGGCAGGACAAATATGACAGTCTAATCACACACCATCCAGGAACAAGTGTCCCACATTTCACTTTCTAAAATCATGTTGCATATGAGTTAACCATCTCAAAAGTATATCAATTATATAAAACCAAAAAATTCATTGTGATAATTATGATTTATTTTACCACATTACATTCCTAACTTTACATAGTCTTAAAGTATATTCATATAAGATGCTATATAATAAATTCTATATGAATCACATGATATATAAGTTCAATTGTTCAATACTTTTCACCTTTTCTCTTAAGCACTGACTTGAGAAATAAAAAAGAAGCAATTAAGAAACCTAAAGCTGCAAACCCTCCAACTGCAAGAGCTACAGTCCTTTGTGTCTCTGCTTGTCCGAGTGATCCTATAATACAATGTTTGTTATTATTAGAGTTTTGAGAAATGCACACAACAACAACCATTAGGTGCAAAACATAAGCAAAAAGACACCTCATCCTCTTACTAAGATCCAGTGAATTCCTTCATCAACCCCACTTCTAAATCCACAAATGAAATTAGGCTCAATTTTCAAACAAAGAAGAACTTGTATAAATTCACAAAGCAAATAACATTACACATTGCAGTTTTTTTACCAGATAAAGAGAAACAAGTATATAACTTTGCTAAAATCCTTATGAACTCATTGTGATTCAGGCAAGAAAGCAAGACTGTAAGCGATACTAAGTATGAAATTTCATGAAATAAGGAAAAGAAGATATTTTATGTGTTTGTGTACCTACAGAAGATGAGCTTCCTCTCTTAGGATAAAAGCTGTAGCTAATGAAACATTTATGTAGATAAATTTGTGCAGAAATAGAGTCACCACACTCTGCCTTGGCTTGATCCTCAGCACTCTTCATACAATCCCCACAATCATCTTTGCCCAAATCACCCTCACACTGCCCCAACACATACAAAGACTGATAGCTCCCTGTATAAAACAAGTCTCCACCATTTTTCACATCACTTTCCACCATACCAAATGCAGTCTCTCTTCTCTCCTCAAACCCATCATCATAACTATCATTCTTGGACCCACAAACCTTGTGAAGCAGTTGAGTCTCGGTCACCTGCTTGAACCCAACAATTTCATACCTCAAGTAGCATCCAGTAAGCTGAACACGTGAAGCTACCACCTTGCCACACAAGTTTTCCAGCATGTCAGGAATCTTGCTAACACAGTTGTAGCAATCAGTGTCTGAGAGGTCCCCTCGGCATTGGTAAAGACCCATGATCATATTCTGGCCTTCTCCAGAGGTTGTAGTGAAGAATGCCTTTCTTCCAGATTCTGACACCAACAAATCCAAGAGGGACTTCAGGTTCTGTGAGTATATCTCAGATGGGTCCTGTAGTTTTTGCTCTGCACAGCCCTTGAAAACCAAGTTTGTGATATCTGCATCTGACACGGGAAGAAGATGAAGAAACCAGAAAAAAACAAAGGGTAGAGAGTAACAACTTTTTCTGATCATGCTCGTTTGAGAGATTAAACAAAGTGAAGTTTTTTCTTTTGTATTTTTGCTGTATTTGACAACTTGTTTCTGTGTTTCTCGCTTTTATATGTTACCATTGTTGTTCATCTTGAAGGGAGTAACAGTAACTGAAAGTGGTTTATTCTGTTTGAAGCTATTGATTTTGATTGCATGGAAATTTTGACTGGAGCCTTTGGAGAAAAAAACTGTTGAATGCATTGACTGAACTTACAACATTAATAATTACGGAGTCACACAAAGACCGTGTTCCAACTTGCCGCTGCTGATTCTCAAGGCATAGACTTAACTTTTTAAGAGTTCAGTTTAAGATAATTATTAATTAAAGTTATAATGATTTTATTATTATATTAAATTTTAATTGAATGGAAGAGGAAAATAAATTATAAAACTATAAGCAAATGACGTTGAGTTAAACAAAGCCAGCTAATATAGACGTTAAAATTTTATACAAATTTTTTTAAAAGAAATGAAGGAGTTAAAATTTTATTTTTTTATTTTAAATATAATCACGGACAATGTTAAATGACATGCCTATTTCTTCCTATTATGTGTTGACAAAACTATTTTTCTATTCAAAAATACATTATGAATTTACCATTTTCACTTGATAAACGATGTATAATATTTCTAATCCGTTTAAGACATATGTAATGGATTCTTAGGTCAAGAAGATAATTTAATGGTAAACGCTATTCTACATCTTAACCTAGTAAGATCGACAACATATGTACAATTTTTTTCAGGTTGACAAGATATTCAGATAGCTTGGTAAGGCATTCGGATAGTCCAATAAGGTGCATGGAGAATTCATATAGCTTAGTGAGAAGTCTAGATAGCTCTCGGTAAGGTGTTATCTGAGTTATCTGAGTTCTACATGCACTTTATCGAGTTATCTCGACTTTTCACCAAGCCATCTAAATTCTCTATGCACCTTATCGGGCTATCCAAACTTCCCATCGAACTATTTGAGTTCTCCATGCACCTAACTGGATTATCTAAACTTTCTACTCAGTTATCTCAATGTCTTGTTGATCTGGGAATATAATACATGTGTCCTGCCAACCTTACCAGACCAGGAACGTGACGCACCATTTCCCATGAAGTTATCTTACCGACATGAAAACACAATACAGGTATCTTAAACAATGGCAAATCGTTTGTCACATAAAAAAAACTAACGGAGTTGGTCATAAAAACTTAAATCTATGACTTTATAAAAAAAACTAAATAAAACAAGAAAAAGAAAAAAAATACATAGTGATTTAGAGATTAAAACATAATTAACTTATTTAAAAAACATTGGGTAACATGTCAAATTTGTAAAAAAGAAGAAGAAGAGGGTTTGTGGCATGGTATCAATGAGTTATTGAATAAATATATTTTTTTAGATGGATTTTATTTTATATTACATGAAATTCAATTAACTACATAAAAAAAAATATTTTTACAATTGTAATGTTCAAATTGTGATTAAGTTTTAAATCATATTATGATTATTAAAATAATGCTAAGGGTAAATTAAATCTGTATTAAAAATTTATCTTTAAGGTGTCATGACATTTTTTCCAATTTATTTTCATACTTCAATGAGCTCAACTTAATTAGAGCTGCATTAACACATCTTAAAATATCTAAAGAACATTTATGCAACTAAAAACTCATTTTTAACATGTTTTTGTATCTCATACTAAATAAACTCAATTATAACAAATCTTAATTAAAATATTCTATTAAAGTCCAAAAACCAATTAAGAATCAAATACTAAAGACTAAATGAGAGCATAAATATGCACTCATCAAGGAGATATTACATTATCACAAAAGATTTCAGCCACAAAAAAGTTTGGTCCAAGTTCTATATAAAGAGACCTAGGGGAAGCAGAAAAGGGAGCCTCAACAACTATGATTTTGTCTGGCTGCAATCCACCACTTCTTTCACCTTTTTTCCACCCGTTTTTACTTTTTGTTTCTTTCATGATATATATATATCACCCCATCCATGGTGGACTAAGCTTCTAAGGTTTGTTCTACTATAATTTCATTATGGATTCTAATGTTATATTAAAATATTTTCTTTATTGTTATGGTTTATTTTTCTTCTATGTTTTTTATCTCTAAATTAAGTAAAAGTAACGATGATGTTAAATATATATGCATAACAATCATATGAGTTCAAATATTTTTTTTTTAACTTTTATTAAGATGTTATATGATTTAATTAGTTTTTGCCAATAGTTATGAAGTTACTTTACTTTTTGGGAAAAACTTTAACTAAAATTAATTAAGAAGTTACTTTGATTTATTAGCTTTTACTTCATAATAGAGGGAAAAGAATAAATATGATTAGGCATAATAATATTTAACTGAAAAGTTACTTTGATTAAATTTGTTATGAATAATCTAAAATTTTTTGCTTTTAATTGAGAAGTTACATTGATTAAAAGTAAGAACACAATATATTAATTGAGAGGTTACAATGATTGATTTGAAAATTTACGACATTAGCCATTTGAACAACGATTTTTAGATAATCCACGATGAATCTGATTTGAAAAAGCAGGTGAATTAACCTGTTTTACTATCATTGTTTCTTTAATCTTTTATTTAATTTTTATTTAATTTAACTTGTTACCAAAACCCCATAATAGTATTAGCCACATTTATATTAGCATTTGCATTTTAATTACTTCAGGTACATTTTTCTTGGTAGATTTTTAGGCATGCCTTTAGCATAATTTTTGCATAACATTCATAGTAACTAATTTTAATTACATTAGGTTAGAATTTTTATTTTATCTTTTATTATTTGCATTTTATTTTATTAACCTTTTGTGTAGGGTTTTATAAGAATCAATTACTGAAAATCGATTCCTTATTTGTTGGGATACAACTTAGGATTAACTTATTTAATTTGTTAACAAATAACTTGGCAATACTAAAGTTGATTTGATATTGTCAAGGACAACTTATCACATTCCTACGACATTTGAAGTATCTGGAAAAACACTAGAAGAGAGAGTTGAATAGTGTTATAGGAAAACTTTTTGCAAAGGAGATAACTTAATAGTTTTGTCGAAGATTGAAGAGTTTATGCAAGTTGTTAAAGGCTTGAACTTAAAATTCAGTTCAAACTATAAGTTCTTTTTCGCAAATACTTTTCAATCCTTAATATGTTTGTTGCATCGTTTTGATAAAACTAGCTCTTAATAAAAGACGTTTGATGACAAAAGCTTTTGTAGTAGTTAAAGTAATGTGCAACTGCATGATTTGTAAGAAAAACGTTTAGAAAGAATAAAGAAATAAACACACGGTTGTTTTTATACTGGTTCGCTCCACCGAGCTACGTCTAGTATCCTCTAACACCTTAGAGGGTTCTACTATAATCTTCAGCAAAATTACAACTGAGTCTTCTCACAACTTTTGGTATCCCTAGTCACTCCAAGTAACCACCATTACTCTGACTAGTACTGAGTTTCACCCACTCTTGGTTGCGCAATATTCTTCACCACTCTTGGTATCCCTAGACACTCTTAGTATCTTCCCAATACACCATCTAGTTGAGTTTCATCAACTCCTGGTTTCCACTAGACAATCTCGTCTAGCTACCGTTTAACTCCACCAAGTTAAATGTCAGAATGTCAACCACTCTTAGTTTCCACTAGGGACACCCGTCCAACTACCGTTTAACTCCTCAAAGCTAAATGTAAAGTGTTTTAATTCTCTTTAGAATTTACAATCAAAAGATTGATTATTAGTCCTTTGGTGATAACTCTCATAGAAAGGATATGTGTTCAATACAATTCAATCTAAATGACTCACTGAATATTTCTTTCTTCTCTATTCTTACAACAATAAGCTTATATACCAATGAAGCTTGAGAGTGTTTATTTTCTTGAGCTCTTCTCTCTTGGATATTCTCTTTTAAGTTTGTGTGTTTCTGAGCTTTCTCTAAACATTGTTCGCTTGAGCCTTTTCTTTCTATATATTATTCTCTTGATTATCTTTTTTAGTGATCTTCTATTAAAAGGCTTCTAAAAAAGATATATGTTAGAAAATGCTTTGCCTTGATCTTGAGTCTTCTCAGTCTTGTCGTCGGTTAAAGTCAACTTGTCAAGGTATGTTTGCCTTTTTAGTACTTTGACAAAAGTAGGCAGCACAATTTTTACGGCATGACTTTTGATGAAGGGAACATTTCTTGAATGTCTTTTTTGTTTCTAACGTTTACTTCTGATTTGTATAGGATGGAACAGGTGGATGCGTGTAATAGGAAATCTGTACAAAGTAGAGTAGATATACATGCAATAGACATGTCCTTTCTCTTACCACTTTTGTTGTTTTTAAACGTTGAGCATTTAATGATATTTAATATATTCAGAACAACAAAGTGTTTTTTTACATTTTCTACCATTTAGGTAAGATTTGATCTTTTAATCTCTTTACTAAGATTCTGAGCAATTGATGAAGACTTCATTGTTGGATGAAGTATATTGTTTGGCACATGGTATCATCTAGCTTATGCAAATGCTTCTTTAATTTTTTCTTTCTTCTATTCAAAAAAGGCATTTAGCAAGGTGTCTTTCATTTGGAGTATCTTTTAAGACTTTAACGTGCTTTCCAAATAGATCGTTTGACATTTTTATCTATCAAAACATATTGAGAGTTTGTTTGATCATCGCTTAGCGATATATAACATTCGTTGCATTCAACAAGACTCTCATTGACGCATTAATCCGGGAAATCGTTTAGTGTTGCATCTGTTCATACCTAGGTGTTTCTAATAAGGCTTTCCTTAAGGTGTTTAGGTTTTTCAGAGCATTTTCACGAATCACTTATCTTAACTATATTGTTATTCTATCGATAACACTGTCATATACTAATTTCGTTTAATGTTATTTTTTAAACTTCAAAACATATGAGAGCGTTTAGACAGTTCAGTCTCATAGATGGTCTTGTCTTAACAACCTTCTCTCTTATCGTCATACCTCCAATACCCTAACACATGAGCTTCCGACGTCATCACGCCTCACAAACCACTTAAGATGACCGACCTAGATAAGCTCCCCATGTTGTCTCTAAAGATGACACATGATAACTTTTGGCAAGTATATCAAACTATTACAAGTAGTAAATGAAAGTTTCAAGTATCGTTTTCCCAAGGAACTTGTGTTTTGTTTGTCTAATCTTGATTATTTATCAAATTTAACTTAGATACGATGATGGTTGAATTCATACCGATGGAATTAGATTGTAATAACAAGAATTTAAAGATTACAATTGAAATTAAACAAAAAAAAAAACTTCATTAGAATTGGGATTCATGAATCATATGAAGATAAAACTTTGTACAACATATCATTATGTCATTCACACATTTACATTATGGTATACTCAGTTTAATTCCTTAAAATCGAGTTCTAAATATATATGTTACATTATTAATTTTTTAATCCATTTAACATATAATTCGCAGTAAAATCATATGTATAAGAGTGACCAAGAAGAATGGATACCATTCCTAGGACCAATATTCTTAATTGCTCTATCTATGTCTATGTTGAGGTTTACTTTCCAGTAATCAGAAACATTCAAATAGCATTATATTTCCATACAATGACATTCAATTTAAGAAATAGCATATGAACAAGCTAAGATATATTGCACAAGAAATTTACATCAAAGTGAGTTCATTACATCCAATTCCAACGAAAAGTGAAATTGGTTACTCCTAGTCATTTAAACACGTTTGACGAAATTCAGTGAAGAACGACATCTTGATGTCTTGAAGTAGCCTCCTTTTCTAACCAAAACTCTCTTATTTCTTTCTTTCTTGACTAAATAACCACTCCCATAATTACACCATTCGCTGAGCGAGCAAATGTGCATGCGTTGAGCGAAAACTCAATTGTTTCTCTATTAACTAATCCCACTCGTTGAGCGAGCCACTCTGCTCGTTGAGCGAGTACCATTCTTTCTAGCTAAACGAGTCATCAATAGCTTAGCGAGAAGATCCTGACATATTCTTCAATGATGTATCATTTTCCTGTACAATAAGCTAACACAACTTTCCTAGCAACTATTACATTTTTCTTTGAAGAAAACACATAACTCATGAATAATTACAACTTTAAGAGTATTAGAGTATTAATAAGCATGAATAACAAGTATTTTTCACACTTATCAGCATACTCGTCTGTTGTATGGTTGTAATTGCGATGGTATCTGTAATGCATTTTCATATTGACATCTAGTGGTGTTTGGGCTTTCTTGGGTGGCGACAAAAGGTTCACCTATATTTCTTCCTTAAGGACACATGACCTTGGAGCATTCATGGGTGTATAATGTAAGAATCGTAGAGGCTTGGGCTTTCTTTGATGAAATCTTCCTTTCTGACCAACATCTCAATTAGGCCCTTTTCTTCTCAGCCAATATGGTCTTGATTCCGATCTTATTTCTATACTCCCTCATCTTTTCTAGCTGCATAAACTTGGCAGCTCATTGTCTCAGCTCGTCCATACTCGTGGGTGGTGTCATGCATAAATCATCTGCAAAGGGGCCCGACCTTAGTGTCGTGATCAATAGTGCAATACAACTTCAGGATTCAGGTTCCTGATCTTCAAGGCTAACTTGCCAAACCTGTCAATGAAGGTTCACAAAGATTCCTTTTTCTCCTGCCTTGAGAAATGTCATAAGGTGAAATGATGGTGCCGACTGCGAATTGTGTCATGAAAGACGACATCAGGTTATTGAAGCAGTCAATAGAGTAGGAGGGCAGATGGGTAAACCACTTTAGAGCTGCTCCATTTAAGGTTGTAGGAAAAGCCTTACACATGACATCATGTCAGTCGAATAAAATTGACTTGGGTGATATACACGACAACATGTTCATTTGGGTCAGTGCTACTCAATCCAACGTAAGAGCCTTCTATTGCTTAGGGAGTGAGGTTTCTTGATACCATTAATAAAGGAATGTTGGCAATTTCCTCTTGCTACCGAGGAGTTATTTGTTGCCCTTTCAATTTTGTAGTCGCTCTTCCATTAACTTTGTGAGCAACATAAAGATTAGATGTAGTTTTATTACAATAATATTTATAGACCCTTATTTTGATAAGTTTAGACTCTATGACCTACTTATTAACTAATCTTGAGTTAAAATTTTCTCATTAACTTAATTGAATTATCATGACTAGTAATTTAGTTGAAATAATATTGTTTTGATTAAATATGTGTGAACCAAGATATGAACTTAGTTAACCAACATGTACATAAATAACTACAAACCTTATTTTATTGTGGTCAGTCAATAGATTCTATAACTTTTATATATATATATATATTTTTTTTTTTTTCAAATATTTCAAAAGTTGATTCAATATAATTATTTAATATTTTTTATCATTAATTTCGTCTTTAGTTTATCGAAAAAAATTAATGTAATTATTTTTGTTAAATTATTATTGATACGCTTTCAACAAAATCACCTTAAAACACAAACAGAAAATAGTAGAGAAAGAAAATGAAAGAAAGTCTCTTTAACAACATATTAGGTCTTTTAAATAAAAAAAAAAACGGAATTGAAAAAGAAAAAAAAAACTTAAGTATCCCGTAAAATAAATCCTCAAATATTAGAATAAAGAAATTTTAAACTTTTAACCTAAGATATTCGTATAAGAAAAATAATGAGAAATAATAAAAGATGAAGGAATGGTGAGTGTGACTGACGAGCCCTCTTTCATTTTCTTCTCCTTCCTAACAAAAACCAAAATACTATGATCACCTTTCACCTTCCATTCTTCAATATCTCTTCTCTATTCTCGAATTAACTTTCTCCACTTTTGCTGTCTCTTCGCCTTCTCTCATTCCTTCACTTTTCACATTTCAGACCCATTCTCTCACTCTCCTCACTGGAAGAGGTTTCGATTCTCTTTTCCTCTCTCAGTTTAGTTTTACTCTTCAAATTTCCTCTTCACCATTTTTCTCCCTTTGTTTTTTCGTTGAACAAATTTTTGTTTCTGTTTCCAAACGGTTTTGTGTGGCTTTCATGTTTGATTGTTGGATTAAGCGTTTAAGTTTCAGCTTATAACATCATCAATATCTGCTGTGTTCAAATACTCTTTTGCATGCTCATTCGGAGGTTTAGTTAGGGTTTTCGTGTAACGGCACGTGTAATGTACATTGTGGTTTTTCTGTTGGGAGGTTTGACACACGCATAGATCTCCACACATGATAAGGCATTCTCCGCTTTGGCCAAACCTTCACGGGTTTGCTTTTGCTACTACTCCAAAAGGGCTCTTTTCATTGGAGGGATCTATGAGTACATAAATCCATGAATAACTCTTCTTTTACTCAATGTTGAGACTTTGTTTGCACTTCAACATTTTCAAAATTTAACTCAGGTTTTCAGTCCGTTACTTTGTCCTTTTTTTCTCCCCTCATTTTGCCTGAGGAGCACGAATCATCTTCATTGTTTCTCTCTCTATGAACTTCACGTCTAGAATTGAAAGATTACGGAGATGGGGAGGTTGAAAACTTCACTTGACTTAATGTTTCCTTGGGTATTTTATTGTAAGCACAGGCATCTAGAAATGTTCATATTCTACTACATACTGTGGGCTTTCTTATGAGAAAAAAATATTGATGGTGTGGAATAATGTATTTCTATGTCAGGATAGCCAGTTTTCTTATCGTTTCATTTCTTTTATTAATTGTTGTCTGGATTTTTGCTAATGTACCTACTTTGTTTTTAATTATTGAAAAGCTGAATAGCTAATATTAAGTGTTACCCAAGCTTCTTCTTTCGAAGTCACTGCCAAAAGAATGTTTTGATCAAATTGCTCATTTCTCATAAATTGTGTGGTTGTATTTCTCTTTTCAGAAATCTTGAAATTTAAGGGTGTTCTACATTTTGGGAGCCTGTGGAAAAGAAGTTACTAGCTGATTACAAATGGCACCCAGTAAAAGAGTGGTAGCGGCCTACCGTGCAATGGGAAGTCTTGGAATTGATGAGTCGAAAGTGAAATCAGCGTTAAAGAAACTCCTCAAAGTGTTTGACAAAAACTGGGAACTTATAGAGGCAGAGAACTATAGAGTTCTAGTAGATGCTATATTTGAGGAGGACGATAATATGGTGTGTTTCCCACTTTATGTGTTTTCTCTCTAACGCATGTGCATGCATGTTCTGTTTCTTCTGCGTGCTTACTTCCCGGTTGGATTTTATTAAACAGGTGCCCGAAGAGAAAAAGAAAATCTTGTCTGACGATGTACATGACACTCATCATTCTTTGCCTTCCTTTTCAAACAACCAGGAAGATGAGACAGAATGTGAAGAGGCTCAGATGCATAATGAAAGACCCCAACCTTTAAAAAGGCTGCGATTAAGAGGCCAGGGCAGTCAGCCTTTGCATCCTATGACTAACATTGCCACCAGCCCTCCTTCGAAAAGGCCTAAATTAGACGATAATGCATTACACCAGGGTTCTTCTGGGAAGAAACCTCAAAACAAGCCAGAGTCATCTGATGGGAATCCAAGGATTGAAGCACCGTTACTTAGACCACCAGATGACATTGTTGATAAGGGAAAGCAACCTGCATCAGCCCAAGTTTTGCAAAGAGGAAGAGAACTTACATCTGGAAGATCGTCCCCATCCACACCATCTAAAGAAGGAACAGTTAAATCAGGGAAGTTTTTGATGCCAAACAACACAATACCTCGTACGCAGGCACTTATCATACCCAAGGACGAGCCTGTTGATGAAGTGCCTGATTATGGAATGCCCATTGCAGTGATTCTTCCTGGTATTGGATGGATTATTCCCCTCATTGATTTGTTATTCTTCTGTGTTTTGTGGCATGACATATTTTTTGCATCTGCCATGTTTGGATTATAGTTTGCAAAGCATGGCTTTACTCGTCTGACAAGCAAATTCTTTTTCTCTTCCATTCAGCCCAAAAACATTTTCAAACACATCTAACCATGGTTTGCCAATCATGTTAGTTGTGGTTTACACTGTTTCTGCACTCACCAAATCTCAAGGGCAGTATTTGCTTGGCAGTATTGTTCATTAGAAATTGTTTTCTTACGTAAGTGTACTGGAAAAATATTTAGTGCTACCATCCCTCACGAGAATATAGAAGACAATTTGCAAATATGATTTGGTGTTTGCAGAATTGTGACAGAAAGCAACTGGTATAGAAATAAGAGCTGAATTATTTTCGCAAGAAACTGGCACTGAAACGCCAAATTGCATTGGACACGGAAATAGTACAACACCAAAAAAGCTATAAACACTACACCCTCCAAGTTACTGAGAGCTTGGTCTCTCCCTTTCTCAGATTTCTCTCTGGTCTCCTTTTTTCCTCCTACCCTTACCTATTTTGTGCTCTCGCTCGGAACTGCCTGAAGGCATTAATGCTTGCCCCCTAGTAAAACGTTAACTGTGCTAAAATGGTTACAAAACTGTCAACAACTGCTATAATAATTGTCCTATTTACTGCAGAATGTTATTTCTGGTTTCTCCACTTATAATGTTTACTTGCAAGAGGTCTAACAAATTGCCATTTCCATTACCTTTGTTTTCAATTCAACTGATAGAAGGTAGCCATTGCCCACTTTATACATGCTCTAACTGGCATAAATAATATCGAAGTATTTGCTGATTTATGTGCTTCTAGATCTGTTTTCTGTGTACACATACATAACCAGGGTTATTTGTCTCATTTTTTTTAATTATTTTGTTGTCAATTTTTAGTTATTATGTTGCCAATTAACATTCATTATGTGAAGAGGTTGTTTAATTGTTTTTCTTCCTCTCAGAACCATCATGCGTAAGGGACTCATCATTCAGTAATGGTGTAGCTGGAAAGCATGTCAACCATGATACTGTGACATCATCAGCATGCAGAAATAGAGTCAGAGATGAAGATGTTCTTCCTACCTCAAATGAAGAAGCCACTTGTAATGTAGAGCTAGCCTCATCAACTCTTGGAGAAGTAAAACTTTCTTTGAGCTGCAGCTCAGCACTTTGGGGATCAAATTTTCACATGCCTAGTCGAGATGAACTCAGAGAAATGATGGAGGCAAAATGCCTGCGTTCATATAAAATTGCTGACCCAAATTTCTCTGTTATGAAACTGTTGATAGATGTATGTAATTGCATGTTGGAACTCAGAAACAATTCTAATAATGATCCAGAAGAAGGTTCTATAGGGACATCCAATGTTGTTGATGTGTCAAAGGAATCACAAGAACCTGACACAGTGAGTGTGGAAAGAAACAAAGATTTGGACATCCTTTCTCATGTTTCAAATGGATCAATCAATGTTGATCCTTCTGCTGCATTGGTTTCTCCCCGAAGTTTCCTTCCTCGTACTAACCTGATTGGTCTGAATGATGCTGTCTTGGTTTCCAAGATGGACCAAACAACAAATGATTTTTCACAATGTAATGTAAAGAAGGAGCTGGAAGATTCTATGTCTCCAAATTCACATAGTTTAGTGATTGTTCCACAGCATCAGCTGACATCTGATGATATAAGGTCTTTTTATGATGCTATTGACCTCACAAAAGGAGAAGAAAATGTTGAAATTCCTTGGGTGAATGAATATACTAATGATTTCCCAGCATCCTTTAACTACATACCCCGAAACCTTGTGTTCCAAGATGCTTATGTTAACATTTCTCTATCACGTATTGGCAGTGAGGACTGTTGTTCAACTTGTATGGGCAATTGTGTCTTGTCACCATGTGCTTGTGCAAATAAAACTGGTGGTGAATTTGCTTATAGTTCTCAAGGCCTACTGAGGGAACAATTTTTGGAAGAATGCATTGCCACTAGTCGCAATCCACAAAACCATTTATTTTATTGCAAAATTTGCCCACTTGAAAGATCTAAGAATGATGGTGGTGTAGAACCTTGTAAAGGACACTTAAAGAGGATGTTTATAAAAGAATGCTGGAGCAAATGTGGCTGTGGGAAACAGTGTGGAAATCGGATTATCCAGCGAGGAATAACTTGCAAATTGCAGGTGGGTGTTTAAGTAATCTTTTCACTTGTAAACAAATGGTTTTTTCTTCCTTGTCGATGAACAATTTATTTTCTTAATTTATATCTATATTGGGTGTTGTGAAATTATTTTTTCTAATAAATCTCTGGAACATAGGTGTTTTTCACTTCAGAAGGTAAAGGATGGGGTCTTCGTACCTTAGAGGACCTGCCTAAAGGTGCATTTGTATGTGAGTTTGTTGGAGAAATTTTATCTATTAAAGAGTTGCACGAGAGGAACATGAAATGCACTGGAAAAGGGAAACATACTTACCCTGTGCTACTGGATGCAAATTGGGATTCAGGATATATGAAGAACAAAGAAGCTCTATGCTTGGATTCAGCTTCGTTTGGCAACATTGCTAGGTTTATCAATCACAGGTATTGAATTTCGCACCTATTATAAATTTGTCTTCAAGTTTCAGGAATAGCCAAGTGGACAAAAGTATATTGAGCCAATTACGGGCCTCAAATGTTGAAACCCTACTGCTCTAACTTTGGTAACATGTTTTAAGCAGATCAGCTTTCCCCTTTATAACATGTCTATGAAAATGTCAGTTTTTTCTCACTAAAATTCCTTAATACTACATTTCTATTTACATTACATGATCGTGCTGTTTATTAATGTTGGCAAAAACTAAAGATAAATATTCATTTATATTTTCATTCATTTTTTAAATCTGATGCTTCATTAAATGAAGATGCAACCTAATCATAATAAGACAATTGTTGTGGGTGGTTGGCTTTCAACCTTACAACCTAAGAAGCAAATAAACCATTATCAGTAAAATTTCATCAAATTGGGTAATTATTTATGATTTATATAAACAAGACAAATAACCTGCGTTTCATTTTGATGCATTTAGTTCACTTTCAGGTACATGTCGTCAAATTAAATCATTTATGATTTACATGAACAAGATAAGTAACTTGAGTTCCACTTTAATGCATGTAGTTCACTTCGTTTGTTAGACATGCTCTCCTAATTATCCAAGGAGAACTTTTTTCAAAAAACAGTTATGAATAAGAAATATTTGTGTAAATAAAATGTGCAATAGAAAAAGCTCAAACAGAATTAGGTTAGGGTGATCAAATAATTTAATCCAAGTACAGAGTAGAAAACTTAACAATTGTATGGGAATAAAATATACCGTTTTCCATTGGAATGATTCAGATGGTTGATTGTGTATGGAGATAGTTTGATACTTGCTGTTCAACTTTCATTAGAGTGTCTAAGCAGACATTTGGCACATTATTTGGAAATTGAAAATTTAGAAAGTTTATAGTAATTATACTTCTTTTTTCCAGATGTTTTGATGCAAACTTGGTTGAGATCCCAGTTGAAGTTGAGGATCCTGGTCATTATTACTACCATGTGAGAAGTTATTAAATCTTTTATTAGCTTTTTTTTGCCATGGTGGACTATTGAATATTTTTCTTACTGATGATTTTGTGTTAAAATGTGCAGTTTGCTTTTTTTACTTCTAGAAAAATAGCAGCACTTGAGGAGCTAACATGGGTGAGCAAGCTTGTTAGTGTAATATAAACATCTTCAATTCTTTGTAATGCATATTAATTGTCCTTTTTAACTAGGAAGCATGATAGCAATTACTATCAAAGTCAAGATAATTTGATTTATTCATTGCAGAAATTATTTGGTAGTTGTTTATGGCTATTAAATTAATTGGGTAGTTGGCAGTCCATTGAGAATGGTTGCAACTTGTACTGACTTGTCTTCTCATTTTCTGGGGTTCACTTAATGCAAAACCATTTAATATTAATCCAGGAATCAAATTTTCGCTGTAAAAGCTGTTGTGTTACTGCAGGATTATGGAATCGAGTTTGATGATCATGATCATCCTATCAAGCTGTTCCAGTGCAGTTGTGGCAGTAAATTCTGCAGGCATATAAAGAGGTCTAACAGTAAGTTCATTCTGCAGCTATTCAGTCACTCATCTGCAAATTTCTTTTCAATTTCCAACTCTAAAAGTGTGGTCTTTCATCTTTTATTTTTGCATTGGCAATTCCCATCTTATGCTCACTAATTTGTTGCAATATTTCTTTTGTATAGTCTATTTTATTTTTCAGCGCCATATGTCCAGCCTACAATGATAATTGTAAAATATAGAATTCATATTCTGTTTTGGTCTGGGGTTCTATTGGATAGTTGCTATTCTGTTTTGGTCTTTTTTTGGCAATCTGTATCTGATTGGGGTCATTTAATATGGAACTATATTAATAGTTTTGAAAATCTGGGGCTAGTTTTGTTTCCTGATATGATTTTGTACTCTTAGGAATCATATCCTCTGTAATATTATACCCAATAATGATATTCCCATTAACATGTTTTGTTGGAATTCAATAATTTAAGATAAAAGTTAAAATTATTTTTGTTAAAAATTGAAAAATAAAAGGAAAACTAGAAGAATGCAGTGGGAATAAGTAGTTATTGTGGACAATGACTTTCATATCTGGGGCAATATGAGATACCGGATCATTTTCATGATGGTGTGCTTTTGCTGGTAATAAAGATATCCCAGAATATACTTCCCTAACTTCTACCAATCGTGAGAATACTTATTCCCATCCTCACTATTCTCAGGAATGAAACAAAGACATGTAACAAACATCCCCTTGGTATTACTTTAAAAATTATAATGTGGAAAGCGTGATTTTTAATTGAAGAATTTTCAGGTTGTTTTCTGCTTTCATAACGTAATGCTTTTTGCAGCTTTTAATCGTAGTTACACTGCACAATTACGTACCAAAATAAAATTTTGAATTTACTTAAGCTGCTTTATTGAAAGTCATGAGGCAACTTGTGACTTTCCTTACTTTACACATACCTTATTTTCTGCTTTGTCTTATTTTATCACTTGAATATTCTAAATCTTATTCTTAGCACGGATGTGGTACAGGTACTGATTGAATCACATATGAACAAACTGGGATTTTAGAATAGATTTGAGCTTTTGATATAACGGACATACCCGAACTGTTGGTGATTGAGCTCAATGCTCATTAATGTGATTAAAAGTTAAAACAATAATTTGTTAGGAACTTGACTACCTATCTTTTTAAGGAGCATGAATCTATTTCTCATCGGACTTTTCTGTTTGTGACGACAACTTTTTGTTTGAGCAACTTTGTGCTGGACTATATTGCTGATTTCAAATATAAACAATAGTTTGATTCCAGCATTATGCAGAACTCATGTATGAGGGGTCATGTATTTGTTATGGTGAATAAGTAAAACATGATAAATATGGACATAATGATGAGTTCATTGAATACATGTTGGTGGTAGAAAACTATCCAGTGTGCGTGGGGGGCTTTATGTGGCTACATTTATTCTTTATCCAAATATTTGAGGTGTGTTTGATACGAGCTTTCATTTTTTTTGTTACTTGTAATGTCTGTAATGAATTTCAATATTTTTTTTTTCTTGTTTAGGATCCAGTAGATCTGCGACAATTTCCGGATGATGACAAGTTCTTTCTCCGTCGAATCAATTTTGATGGTTTGACGAGTTGATTACAAGTGGTTCCTTTTGTTTTATGGTTAGTGGATGGTAGGCTTCTTGTATAGATGGTTGAAAACTATTATGGGCATTCGTGTCCCACGAAAGAGTTATCGTTCATTTTGGGATTTATTTTGGTAAACTTATTATGAGGGTTCAAATTTAGAAAAACCAAAATGAAGATTAGGCTGTAGTGAAGGTGAATATGTAGTTTATAGCTGCAGGGCGTGTGGGGCTTTGATATCTCTTGTTAATATTAACGTACGTTGGTTGGAATTTCATTATGAAGTTATTATTGATACTATTTTGTTACAGTACTTTATTTCTGTTCTCATTACAGATATCAATTTTATTTTAAAAGGTCGTACAAAAGTACTGTACACCTAGCATTTGACATTGCTATATATGGGATGTTGTTACTGTAGAAAATAGCAGAGGTTTTTCGCGGGTTTTGACCGGGGACATAGAAAAGTGGAGATGAAACTATAAGCTGAAGGATTCATATAACTGTAGAAGTGCTATACACTTGCAGTAATGGAAAGAAACATGTATGTTGTTTAACTAATACAAAAAGATGGCTGGTGTAGCTGATGACAGCGATTCCCTTCCATGAGGCCTGCAAAGGAATTGGTGGTCAGAAGTAGACGGCATGACCGGTCTAATGCTCCCTGGGTTCAAAGGAAAAAGGGTTTTGTAGTAACCATCCATAATTTCTGTAAAATTGCAAGTAGCTGCGACCTTGGGAATCTGTCAACGATTATTCAGCAGGATAAGATATTACAATTAACATTACAGAACCAAAAATGCAAAATGTTTAGAAAGAGCATGCACCTGATAAATGTCACGCATGTAGGCATGAAGATTGGCATACTCAAAGAGCTTCTTCTTGGTGCATCTAAACAAAACATTATACGCAAGATCAAAGCGAATGAGAGTGGTAAACAGACATATATCCACTAGGGTGAATTGATCTCCACACAAGTAGCGGGAATTGACCAAGTGATCCTCCAATCTGTCAAGTGTACAGAACAACTCATTCACCGATCTATCATACGCCTCTTGGCTCTGCGCAAACCCACACCTGCAAGCAAATCCAAAAATTCTCATTTCAAGACATCACTAACAATTATCATTTCAACTCTCAATTCCAAATTCCCCACTCACCTATAAACCCCGTTATTCACATTCGGATATATGATTCGATACCATTCCTCAATCTCTTCCTTCAATTCAGGGGGCGACAGATCCAACTCGGGCTTCCCCGCCACGCTATTCAATCCGGAGTTAAACAACTGAATAATATCGTAGCTCTCGTTGCACACAACCTCCTTCGAACCCTTATCCCACAACATTGGCACCGTCGATCTCCCGTCATACCCACCTCTACCAAGCCCATAAACTTCCTTCAACGTTCTGCACCCGTTCGCCTTATCCAAACTTGGCCCAATCGAACCCGAATGAGCCCCGCCCACCCCTTTGAACTCCCACGACCCGTCCATCCCCGGCGACGCAACCGACACGGCCACCGCCTCTTCCAGCCCCTTCAATGCCCGCACTATTAGAGTCCGGTGGGCCCACGGGCATGCCAGGCCCACGTACAGGTGGAGGGTGCCCGGAGAAAGAGAGCCCAAGATTCGGAATTTGGATGCGGGCCTCGAATACCCACCGGAGGAGTCGGAGGGAGCAAGCTGGGACATCATGAGCCCCCACGCGGAGTTCCAGGCCGTGCGCACCGTGGCGACGAGGATCCCCGGCGGAAGAGACTGTCCCCACAGCAATTTTGTAACTGAATTGAGCAACGATGAAGATGTGAAGTTTGAATTGGTGTTGTCGTTGTTGAGTGACATCCTTAGGGTTCGACGGATGTGGTTGCGGAAAGCTCTCGGCGGAGGATTCACCAGGAGAAGGGAAGAAGAAAAAGCACAACTAGTACAAGACGACATCGTTTTCCAGCAAGGTCCTTGCCATTGTAGATGTTTTTAATATTTGTTTCATTTTTTTCTCAGAATAAATTCCAGTTCTACAATATCTTATAGAAATTGATTTTTCTAAATGTTAAAATTTTGACAAATTTTAAAAACTATTTTTATGAATGCACCTCGTTTTGTTGTTCATATTTTTATTTTTTACTAAAACGAGATAGTAAATTTTTTTTTACTGTGAAATGATTTTTAAAAAATAGTCAATTATCATATTTTACAATCTTGATTTAATTATTCATTTGATCCATCTTTTTGTTTCAAAATTTGAGTTGGTTTTTTAGTTTTCTTTTCTTTTCTTGCATCATATTTTATAATCTTGGTTTTCTTGTTTCAAAATGTGATTTATGAAGAGTGATGTAATTTAATCATTTATATGAGTAATGTTATAAAGTTAGTGTCAAATGTCACTTATAGTTTTTTTATAATTTTAATTTTTGAATTTTTTTCATATGTCACTTAAAATTATGTCATATGCCACCGTTATTGTGATCTGAGAGTGTGTGTGATTAATGTTACGTGATAAAATCTCTAATTTAGTTTGGGTAATGATATTTGATACTCAGAATTTGTCAAATTTTTGATATCGTTACGTTCATGTTCTGAGTGGTTCACGTGTAAAATAAATAAAAAATAATAAATGATGTGGATATTGAATGCAGAGGAGGTATGCGCGTTTCACTTTTGCTTTTAAAAATTGTATTCAGAATTTTGGATTGAAAACCCTAGAGAGAGAAGCACTCACGCCAACGAAAAGAGCTTGATGGAGTTTCCACCATCACTTGCCAAAGTTGCACCGTTCAACGGTTATTGAAGGACATTAAATCGCTACATCGCCGATTGGAACGTGCTCAGCCCCCGAAAAATTAGTCCCGTGAAGTAATCCCTTTCGCTCGCGTGTCTTCCACCTTTTATCGGAAGCGCGCTGCCGTTTATTGATCAACGGAGTAGATTACGGCGTTTTCCACTCCTGTTCCACCGGTTATTGGATATAGAAGTAATGTTCAACCATTGATGATCACAAGTATATGGATGTACATGGTCAAGGAAGAATTCTTGTTAAAACTCAATGTGCAAAAATAGACCTGGGAGCAAAGGCCAAATAAGTGGGGAGTTCAGACAAACTTTCTGCACATGGGGATGAATTGTGAAAATGGCTTTGTTTTTTAATTGAACAAACTTTTTTTAACACTTATTAGACTTATTGGATATAAAAGTGATGTTCAGCCATTGATGATCACAAGTATATGGATGTACATGGCCAAGGAAAAATTCTTGTTAAAACTCAATATGCAGAAACAGACCTAGTAGCAAAGTCCAAATAAGTGGGGAAAACTTTCTGCACACGGGAGTCAACTGTGAAAATGACCTTGTTTTTTAATTGAACCAACTTTTTTTAAGAGATATTGGACTTATTGGATATAGAAGTGATGTTCAACCATTGATGATCACAAGTATATGGATGTACATGGTCAAGGAAGAATTCTTGTTAAAATTCAATGTGCAAAAATAGACCTGGGAGCAAAGGCCAAATAAGTGGGGAGTTCAGGCAAACTTTCTGCACACGGGGATGAATTGTGAAAATGGCTTTGTTTTTTAATTGAACAAACTTTTTTTAACACTTATTAGACTTATTGGATATAAAAGTGATGTTCAGCCATTGATGATCACAAGTATATGGATGTACATGGCCAAGTAAAAATTCTTGTTAAAACTCAATGTGCAGAAACAGACCTAGTAGCAATGTCCAAATAAGTGGGGAAAACTTTCTGCACACGGGAGTCAACTGTGAAAATGACCTTGTTTTTTAATTGAACCAACTTTTTTTAAGAGATATTGGACTTATTGGATATAGAAGTGATGTTCAACCATTGATGATCACGAGTATATGGATGTACAGGGCCAAGGAAGAATTCTTGTTAAAACTCAATGTGTAGAAACAAACCTGGGAGCAAAGGCCAAATAAGTGGGGAGTTCAGGCAAACTTTCTAAACACGGGGGTCAACTATGAAAATGACTTTGTTTTTTAATTGAACAAATTTTTTTAACACTTATTGGACTTATTGGATATAGAAGTAATGTTCAACCATTGATGATCACAAGTATATGGAAGTACATGGTCAAGGAAGAATTCTTGTTAAAACTCAATGTGCAAAAATAGACCTGGGAGCAAAGGCCAAATAAGTGGGGAGTTCAGACAAACTTTCTGCACACGGGGATGAATTGTGAAAATGGCTTTGTTTTTTAATTGAACAAACTTTTTTTAACACTTATTAGACTTATTGGATATAAAAGTGATGTTCAGCCATTGATGATCACAAGTATATGAATGTACATGGCCAAGGAAAAATTCTTGTTAAAACTCAATATGCAGAAACATACCTAGTAGCAAAGTCCAAATAAGTGGGGAAAACTTTCTGCACACGGGAGTCAACTGTGAAAATGACCTTGTTTTTTAATTGAACCAACTTTTTTTAAGAGATATTGGACTTATTGGATATAGAAGTGATGTTCAACCATTGATGATCACAAGTATATGGATGTACATGGTCAAGGAAGAATTCTTGTTAAAACTCAATGTGCAAAAATAGACCTGGGAGCAAAGGCCAAATAAGTGGGGAGTTGAGGCAAACTTTCTGCACACGGGGATGAATTGTGAAATGGCTTTGTTTTTTAATTGAACAAACTTTTTTTAACACTTATTAGACTTATTGGATATAAAAGTGATGTTCAGCCATTGATGATCACAAGTATATGGATGTACATGGCCAAGTAAAAATTCTTGTTAAAACTCAATGTGCAGAAACAGACCTAGTAGCAATGTCGAAATAAGTTGGGAAAACTTTCTGCACACGGGAGTCAACTGTGAAAATGACCTTGTTTTTTAATTGAACCAACTTTTTTTAAGAGATATTGGACTTATTGGATATAGAAGTGATGTTCAACCATTGATGATCACGAGTATATGGATGTACAGGGCCAATGAAGAATTCTTGTTAAAACTCAATGTGTAGAAACAAACTTGGGAGCAAAGGCCAAATAAGTGGGGAGTTCAGGCAAACTTTCTAAACACGGGGGTCAACTATGAAAATGACTTTGTTTTTTAATTGAACAAATTTTTTTAACACTTATTGGACTTATTGGATATAGAAGTAATGTTCAACCATTGATGATCACAAGTATATGGATGTACATGGTCAAGGAAGAATTCTTGTTAAAACTCAATGTGCAAAAATAGACCTGGGAGCAAAGGCCAAATAAGTGGGGAGTTCAGACAAACTTTCTGCACACGGGGATGAATTGTGAAAATGGCTTTGTTTTTTAATTGAACAAACTTTTTTTAACACTTATTAGACTTATTGGATATAAAAGTGATGTTCAGCCATTGATGATCACAAGTATATGGATGTACATGGCCAAGGAAAAATTCTTGTTAAAACTCAATATGCAGAAACAGACCTAGTAGCAAAGTCCAAATAAGTGGGGAATACTTTCTGCACACGGGAGTCAACTGTGAAAATGACCTTGTTTTTTAATTGAACCAACTTTTTTTAAGAGATATTGGACTTATTGGATATAGAAGTGATGTTCAACCATTGATGATCACAAGTATATGGATGTACATGGTCAAGGAAGAATTCTTGTTAAAACTCAATGTGCAAAAATAGACCTGGGAGCAAAGGCCAAATAAGTGGGGAGTTCAGGCAAACTTTCTGCACACAGGGATGAATTGTGAAAATGGCTTTGTTTTTTAATTGAACAAACTTTTTTTAACACTTATTAGACTTATTGGATATAAAAGTGATGTTCAGCCATTGATGATCACAAGTATATGGATGTACATGGCCAAGTAAAAATTCTTGTTAAAACTCAATGTGCAGAAACAGACCTAGTAGCAATGTCCAAATAAGTGGGGAAAACTTTCTGCACACGGGAGTCAACTGTGAAAATGACCTTGTTTTTTAATTGAACCAACTTTTTTTAAGAGATATTGGACTTATTGGATATAGAAGTGATGTTCAACCATTGATGATCACGAGTATATGGATGTACAGGGCCAAGGAAGAATTCTTGTTAAAACTCAATGTGTAGAAACAAACCTGGGAGCAAAGGCCAAATAAGTGGGGAGTTCAGGCAAACTTTCTAAACACGGGGGTCAACTATGAAAATGACTTTGTTTTTTAATTGAACAAATTTTTTTAACACTTATTGGACTTATTGGATATAGAAGTGATGTTCAACCATTGATGATCACAAGTATATGGATGTACATGGGCAAGGAAGAATTCTTGTTAAAACTCAATGTGCATAAATAGACCTGGGAGCAAAAGTCAAATACGTGGGGAGTTCAAGCAAACTTTTTGCATATGACAGTCAATTGTGAAAATGACCTTGTTTTTTAATTGAACAAACTCTTTTTAACTCTTATTGGACTTATTGGATATAGAAGTGATGTTCAGCCATTGATGATCACAAATATATGGATGTACATGGCCAATGAAGAATTCTTGTTAAAACTCAATGTGCAGAAACAGACGTGGAAACAAAGGCCAAATAAGTTGAGAGTTTAGGCAAATGCCAGAATCTACTCCGTTGATTGATAAACGGCGGCGCGCTTCCAATAAAGGGTGGGAATAGACGCGAGCGAAAAGGATTACTTCACGGGGCTAATTTTTCGGGGGCTAAGCACGTTTCAATCGACGGTGCAGCGACGAAATGTCCTCCGGTAACCGTTGAACGACGTAGCTTTGGCAAGTGACGATGGAAACTCCGTTGAGCTCTTCTCGATGGTGTGTGTGTGTGCTTCTCTCTCTAGGGTTTTCAATCCAAAATTCCGAATACGATTTTCAAATGCAAAAGTGAAGTGCACAAACCCCTCTCCATTCAATATCCACATCATTATTATTTTTTATTCAGTTTACACGTGAACCACCCAGAATATGACACGTGGTGGTGTCAAAAATTTGTCAAATTTTGGGTGTCAAAGTATCATTACCCATTTAGTTTTTATATTTATTTTTTATAATTAGTTTAGTTATAATTTTTCTAAAAAATAGAATAATGTTATTTTTTTAAGATACAAATTTATATTTTTTTAAAATTTTATGATATTATTTATATTAAAATTGACACTTTTATTAAATATTTTTAAAAATATTTTTTAACTACCACTAAAATCTATATAAATTTATTTAAAATTCATGTTACTTAGAATTTGAATGTGATTATTAAATTTAATATGTAAAATGAAATATAAATATTGTAACGAAAAATATCAACAAATTTAAAGTATATATATATATATATATATATATATATATATATATATATAATTCAAATATTGTTACTTAGAATTCAAATATTATATATATATATATATATATATATATATATAATTAAATTCTGTGACTTGTTCTAAAATAAATATTTAATTTATTTTTTTTATAGTTGTTGATTAGAAAAAAAATTTCTCATTGCAATTTAGTATATATTTTAAAGTTAGCTTAAAAATATTTTTAAAAATATTTAATAGAAATGTTAATTTTAACAATAATATCAGGATAAAAACTTATATAAAAAATAAACTTTGTTTTTCCAATTGAAAAATAACATTGTCTTATTTCTAACAAAAAGACTGTAAATTAAATTGAGATGCTGACATAATTGCATGGCATGTGACACAGTTTTGAAGTAAGAAGGAATTTTTTTTTTTAAAATAATAAAAAGATTCAAATAATGTCAATTTATGTGATATTGATTTTAGCATGACTTATGCTGTATTACCATAAAATATCAAATTGCATCAATTTTTTAGACAATTAAATTGATAATGAAAAAAAAACTCGAAAATCAACTTGACATTTTAGGATAAAACACAGATCAAATAAACAATAATCGTAGTTTATTTGATGTTTATCTATTTTAATATATTTTTTAATATCTATTATTAATTTAATTTTATAGATATAATTAATTATTAATTGGTTATTTTTTTTTCAAGTTTTTTGTATGTTAAATTAAAAAAAAAACTTTAACAATTTGAAGTAATTAATGTTTTATTGCATGATGCTATAGAAAGATATACACAGTAATTGTAGAAAAAAAAATATTTTTATGTATCAATAATTTAAATTGAGAAATGAAATTTTTTTACAAGTTTTTAAAATAAACAAACTTTTAAATGTAATTAGTACATTTAAATACATTTATTTCTTTAAATAGACAAAAATCGATTCAACTTTTAAAAATAATTAAAAATATTAAAAAAGTTAAATATTTAAAAAATTTAAAATATGACTACATAATAGTATATTTTTTGTTTTAAAAAATATAAATTTCATTTATATAACAAAACTAGGGTAGGAGACCATTCATCATAAATATGACATATTTCATTTTAAGTACAATAAATAAAAAATAATAAGAATAATCTAGTGAAAAAAATAATTTTGCTGATTTTGTTTTAACTCAATTAACAGTTAGTTAAAATGATTAGCACATGTTTAATAATTAGTAATTAACATATGTTTTAATAAAAAGATTATTAATGTTAATATTCAATGAACTTTATAATAATCTCAATTCTACTGATGAAAAGGTTAATTGAAGGATATTTTCATTTAAAAGTTAATTCTTATTTCAATTAACAAAAACGTCTGTGAGCATTAGTAAAGATCAAATACATGTCTAATCACCTCAATCATTAATGAAGTTAAAATAAAACTAACCAAATTAATTATTTTGTACTAAAAATACTTTTTTATTCTTAAAAACAAAATGTGTCGCATATTGTATTGATTATTTACCCTATGATTTGAGGCTTAACGAGTTGACGACCAACTTTTTTTTAAAATAAAAATGAATATAAAAATATTTTAAAAAGTAATTTTAGTATATTATATTACTTGTAGATGATATATAATAATACCGTAACTTAAATAATTAACTCTTATAAATTAAATATCAATTATCAGTTGTAAAAGAATAATTAAAAATGTAAAGATAATAATAATTTTATTTCATTCACTTACAAGCCACTAAATAATCAATTAAGTGTGAGCATGAAAGAGAATATGTGCTAATAATTTAATTGTTTACAAAATTAATTTTCAAATAGATTATAATGATAAATTATGAAATTTTAAAGATTTTTTTTATAAATGTATGTGTTGTGCTAATATTTAAAAAGTTTACAAAATTAATATCTAAATAGATTATAATAAAAATAAATTTTGAAATTTTCAAGATTTTTTTTTATAAATATTAAAGAAAACTATAATAGTATGGAAAAATGAAGAGTAAAAAAGAATGTTCGGAATGTGTGTTTGTTGAGCCCATGAAAAGAAGCCCAGCCCATGCAAAACCTAAAACCCTATTCTTGTCACATATATATAGAGGGATACTTAGGTGTGAGAAGCCATAGTGAGAGAGCGAGAGAGATGTCGAAGAGAGGGCGCGGAGGATCGGCGGGGAACAAGTTCCGCATGTCGCTGGGTCTCCCAGTGGCGGCGACGGTGAACTGCGCCGACAACACGGGGGCGAAGAACCTCTACATCATCTCCGTGAAAGGAATCAAAGGTCGTTTGAATCGTCTTCCTTCGGCGTGCGTTGGCGACATGGTCATGGCCACCGTGAAGAAGGGGAAGCCCGATCTCAGGAAGAAGGTGTTACCAGCTGTCATTGTTCGCCAGCGCAAGCCCTGGCGCCGAAAGGATGGCGTTTACATGTACTTTGAAGGTACCTTCATTCCAATCACTCTCCCTATTTCACCTGGTTTCGTTTGTTTCTTGTAATCTATTTCGTTATGTGTTGCTTCTGCGTTTATACTACGATGAGTACCCCTTTTTTCGATTCGGCTTTCGCACTGGGAAGCATACAGATGTACAATTGCCAGTTTTAAACAGCATGATGTATTCTTTTTCTTTGCATTGTGTTACCTGTCTCCTGGTAAATCCTTTCGTTTAACTATAAATTTCTGCGACGTTTATTTTATGATGTGTAGTGAGTTCTTAGATATAGTGAATGTTTTGTATGCATTCATTGTGGTTTTCCCTTTGCAATGACTTTTTTAATTTAAGTTTTAAGATTTATTGGAATTTTATTGTTCAGCTTTGTTCTTACTTTTTGTGTTTAACTGGGTCATATATGCTTATGATATCTTCATTTTATGATTTTGCAGATAATGCCGGTGTTATTGTCAATCCCAAGGGAGAAATGAAAGGTATAGTTTTTCGTTTCATGTTGCGTTTGCATGATAACAAAATACACTTCCTGTTAGGCTGTTGTGAGCATGCCGCCACGGTTATTTATAGGTTCATAAAGGAAGAAAAAGCAAGATAGAATAGTTTGTGTTTGACATTCAACTGATTATGGTTTTCTTGTTTGCAATTGATCTTTGTTGATTTTTGAACTTGTAGTAAATTTGGTTCACTCTTTGAATTTCTAGGTTCTGCTATCACTGGTCCTATAGGAAAGGAGTGCGCTGATCTGTGGCCAAGGATTGCTAGTGCAGCCAATGCTATCGTTTGAGTGGGAATTCTTAAGTGAACTGTTTTTTCCTCCGCGTACAACTTAAATTTGCCTAAGATTTTGTTTTAACTTGATATTGGATTGGAAATGATACAGTTTTATTATCTTGTCGTAACTTGTTAGCCAGAATCCTTTGGAAGAGAAGAGACTAATTAGTAGTTGAAAATTTTGTTTTTGTTTCGCGATTTGCTTTTAATGTGTTAATATTTTATGCTTTATTTGTGTGAGGTGCTTCGTTTCATCATTGTGTTGACTTAGTATTAGTTGCGGAACTAAATATGATTGATATTTAATTCGATGTAAAACGCATTGAGAAATTTGTCTGTCAATGTCAAAATTCTTGGACAGCTCAATGTTGAGGGTGAAAAGGGATTTGTAGTATAGAAGAAGACTGAATAGGTAGTTTACGACTATTGAGATGGTTTAAGTACATGTAATGTATTTATACTATTATTTGAGATAAGAAGATAGAAAGTTTGAGGTTCGTTATTTTGCAACTGATTAAGGATATTTTAGGTTGTACGAAATGTCGCTTAAATATTTTGAAACTAGGTTTACTTGATCAATAGGTTAAGCCTGCTATGCGTTTGATAAAATTTATTAGAAAATTCAAAGCTCAAACATGAACTTGTATTATACATGGCAATTTTTACTATGTCTTTTAAGTCTTTTAAGCTGTCTTTTAGATATTTCACAGTCAGCAATACATAGCTTTTACTTACATTAAAAGAAGTCCCCATTTAGTTTAAGCCTGTTTAAATTTCTTAGGGATGGGTTACGGGTAGGTTAAACACTAATTTATATTTTTTCTATGTTGTCGTTTCTTTTAATTGATATTTGGAAAATTTTAAGTTTTTTCTTTTCTTTATTTGTTTGTTATAATAATAATAATAATTAATGTGTTTATCAGTACAATTAGATGAATTAAACTAATAATGTTTATCATATTTAAATATTCCTATTGTTTTCGTTATGTTTTAACGGAAGAGACTTTAATAGTAGAGTTTAATAAACCTCACTCATTTAAATCTAATATTTGTTATTAAAAGTGCGAATCAGTAATATTTTTACTTTGATTTGGTTGCTATATTTCTTTTAATTGAGTTTCTATTTTTAAAAAAATTTAATGAAAAACTCAATTGATATAAATTTAATAGAAGGAATCAAAATGAAAATTATGAAATCAAATCTAAGTGAGAACAATATTATTAATTCAGTATTCTTTTTAGGAAACGTGAAATGGAATTAATAAGACAATTATTTAATGCAAACTTAATGAAGTGTGCATTACATGACATTTTATTTCTTTTTCTCGTATCCTATGTATCTTCTTTTCTATTTGTAATTTTTAAATTCAATAATTAGATGTTGTGGCGTTAGTTTTAAAAGATTTTGACCGTGCTTTTCTTAAAATAAATTACTTTAAAGTGAAAAATTTCGGAACTAATTTAATAATAACAAAGTGATTATTACTAATGAGATTTAAAACCTAAATGAACAAAGTGAGAATTTTAAATATAAAAAATCATAGCAGGATTAGCCTAGGTACATTTAACTTGTGACGTTGCAATCGGAAAAGAATACTATTAAGCTCTATTTTTCATTTGTATTTTTATTTATGAAACATGTATTTTATTCTAATGTGTTATAAATAAATACTTTGAATGTATAAATTTTATCAAAGTTAAAAGTTATATAATAAAGACTTAAATGCATGATTCGTCTTCATGTTAAAAGGTGAATTTCTCTTTTGTACCCGACTTTAAAAATGAAGATATTGAATCCTTATGAGGTATATTTGATTCTTCTTCAATGCTCCAATCTTCATCACTTGAAGAGTCATACTCACTATTAAGTAATGTATGCACTCTTTGAGGTTTGGATAATATGGTTTGGTGTGTCCTTCTCTTCCACATTTGTAGCATTGGACAACAGTTGTTCTTGCACTTTTATTTCCTTTTCTAGGACTTGCATAATCAGTAATGGAACTTTTGTTTATCATAAATCGATTAAATTTCCTTTCCACCATGCTCATCAATTCTTTGTCATCCAGTTCTGATTCAGCTTCAGGTTCCACATTCTTTGAAGCTTTCTTGCTTGCGGCTTTTAAAGCAATTGATTTCTTTTCTTCAATTTCTTCTTCCTCCTTCAACCTTCCAAGCTCTAACTCATGTTCTCTGAGTTTACCAAACAAGTTTTTCATGTTCATGTTGGTCAGATCTCTTAACTCAGATATAGTAGTGACTTTCGACTGCCAGCTTCTGTTGAGGCTTTTCAAGATTTTAATGATGATTTCTTCCTTGTCAAATACTTTTCCAAGAGCCACAAGGTGGTTGACTATGTCTGTGAATCGTTTCTGCACTTGATAAATAATCTCCCCTGCCTTCATTTTAAATAGCTCATATTCTTATATGAGAGAATTCTTTATGGCTTTCTTTACTTCATCTGTTCCTTCATGCATAACCTCAAGGACTTCCCACATTTCTTTGTCTGTCTTGCATTGTGATATCTTGAAAAATTCATCAATTGTTAGTGCTTATGCAATTACATTTATAGCTTTAACATCATATTGAGTTCTGCGATTCTCATCTTGAGTCCACTCAGAAAAAATTTTCAAAACTACTTTTCCATTCAAAACATGAGTGGGCTCATATGAACCTTTTATGGTTGCATCCCAAACACCTTTGTCCACAGATTCAAGAAAGATTTGCATCCTTATTTTTCAAAATGCATAATTTTCTCCGGCAAATAGAGGTGGTCTATTTGTTGAAGCACCTTCACCAAAGGTCTGAGAACTAAAAACCAATTTTCAAGATTAGTCGACTAAATGGAAATAGTAATCGACTTGTTTTTCAAATAACTTATGAAAACCAACCAGCTTTGGTGTCAATTGTTAAAATAGAATGACTCAGTTTCTCAAACCAAAAGGGGAGGGGGGTGAATTGGTGAAACTTAAAAACAATGTTCTTTTAAAATCTTTTTCGCAAAAGGTGATGCCTTTAAAACTTTCTTGAAACACAAGGAAAATGATTTAATAAAGTCGATTTAATATAGAACAGAGTCGACTAAAAGTAAAAGTGTAGGGATCAGAGAAATCAAACACTGTTTTTTATACTGGTTCGGTCAACCTGCCTACATCTAGTGTCCTTCCAATCACAGGAAGTAAATGCACTATAATGATCAAGGTTTTTACAACAAGGCTTTTATAGAGACCTCACGTCAAAAATATAAAACACCTCTCTAACCCTCTAATCAAAATATAGGCATACAATAACAAGACCAACAACAAGAATCCCCTCTTCTGTTGTCTCAACCCTTTGAGAAACTCCTCAAAGTCAAGAACGCAACACGCTCTTCTTCCTATAATCACAAAAGGGAAACAACCCAATCTTCAGCAGATTGTAGATCCTGATCTTGCAGTAGATACCTCAATGTGTAGATAGATCAGACTTTCAATGCACAAAAATCTTGCTCTTCAAGAAATCACAAGGAGATGATCACCACAGTCACTTCTTTTATTCTTGGAGCTCTTTCACTTTCTGTAAGACATCACTAATCTGAAAGATATCACAAAATTGTTAGAATAAAAAACTTTTTACAGAAATCAAATTCGCGTCAATTTATAGAAAATCACAACTCTGACGCATTTTAGTCAGCTTAGCTACTAATGCAGTCGAATATAACAAAACAATTATAGCAGTTAGCAGCAGTCAATGCAATTAATTGAATTCACAATTAATGCAGTCGATTTACATTAAATGCTTGGTCAACCAAATTAAAAATATGATCGTTAGATAGTTATGTCAAACATTAATAGAATTTCAAAACATAACAGACTTAGTCGAATGCAATACGCATATAGTCTATATGTAACAGTATAAAACATAGTTTTGAAAAACTTTCTCTTTGAAAAATCTCATAGCACACTTTGAAAAGGTTTGTGCAAAGACACAAGTTTTAATCAACTCACCCCATAATGAAGTCTACTTAAAACTGTTGTTTTGCCACACAATTTAAAGTTCAACATTAGTGCATGTGGTTTTTTTTTCCAAAAATATGTGTCATGCATTCCAGTATAGAATCACATATATAACATAATGAAATGCAAACAACACAGCAACATCATAATCATGTTCCCATATAATCATATAACATGAAAGCCTAGAACATGTAACACATAATACACATGTGTTATTAATTATGTGTTGTCATTATAAAAAACCAGAAACTCTGAGATTGTAGGTTCAACTAAACCAGTGCCCCCCTAACAACAATCTCAACAAATTCTTATTTTAATTAATTTGAATTATTTGGGCTTAATTATTCCAATTATTATTTGCAGGACAATTTTGGAAACATATTTTGGGACTTCAAGAAGGTGGCCACATCAATATTATAGTTTAATAATGTTTATAATGTAATTGGGTCAAACTTTGTGATTTTGGGCTCAATTTTAGGTCATCTTTTGTAGAAGCCCATTAGAAGGGCAAAATTGTGATTTGGGGTTTACATACCCCAAAATCAGATTCCACTTTGCTCTCCTCCCTCACTTTTACATTTTAAGGTTCTAGGTTTTTGTTTGGAGCTTCTTCTTCTTCCCCCCTTGGGGGGGGGTTACGACTGCTTTCCTTTACTCTTCATGTATTGAATCTTTCACATTTTAATTGCAATTTCAGAGTTAAAGTTGTTGCTGCACTCAATTTTCTTCTTCATTTACGTTTTCTCTTGTTGTTTGTTGCTGCCATTCGGTTTTTACTGTTCATTTTCGTTCTCCATTATTGTACTTGGTTTCAATTTACGTTTTTCCCATATTTTTGTTTCAGCTTGCAATTTCGTTCGTCCATTGGAGTTGTCATTCTTCTGGTTTAATTTCTGCCGTTTTGATTCTGCTCGTTTTCCTATTGCTGCATTTACTGTATATCGGTCGGTTTTGCAATAATATCGTTTGGTCTCTAACATGTCTCATTGTTAGAGACCGTTTGGCTTGTTCTACATTAACTTGTTTAGTTTTCCATTCCCGTTTCATTCTGTTGCTTTAATACCGTTCGGTCATATACTTCCCTATTAGACCGTTCGACTTGTTTGTGTTCGTTCTTCTGATTAGTAATATTGTTCGGCTTGTGCTTGTTTAGTTTCCCACTTTCATTTTCATTAGTTAGTTTGTCTTCATACCGTTCGATCATTGTTAGAACCGTTCGATCGTTGTTTGTACTATTCGGCCTTTAGTTTTTCCTACCCTTTTCTTGTCTTTGAACACTTGGTTTGACCTATTCGGTCCCTAACACACTTAACCGTTAGGACCGTTCGGCCTCAACCATTCGGTCACCTTCAATACCGTTCGACTTTAATGTTTTCTCCATTTTCACTTCAATGTTTTCAACTCTAATTAGTTGTGTTAATTTAGTTTTAATGTCAGCTTAAGTATGCTTGGTTGGTCATTAACAAAAGTTACATTGTTTCTTTGAGATTTCTGGACTCTACTTGTGTAATTTGCTACTCTAGCTTGACATTCTATAAAATCTGATTGTGTTCTTGCAATGAGTATACGCTTAGTTGCCCACTTGCTGATTGAATCTTCACTTAGTTGATCAATTTGTATAGAATACATTGGATAGAATAGGCGTGTTGCGTTCGCTTAGTTCGCGATTATGATATCATGATTGGTCTTTGCTTAGTTGATTCATTCATGTCGGATTAGAGGTTAGAGTAGTTTATTCGTGAGACTTTTGCATTTTAATTCTCATGTTGCTGCTTTGATTTGACTTAATATTCAATCTATTTTGTGCTTGCGATTGGATATACGCTTAGTTGCCTAATTGGTGTTTAATCTTCACTTAGTTGATTAGGCTGTATGGTATAGAATTAATTGGATTTGTGCATTGCATTCACTTAGTTTTCAATTTTGAAGACCAGATTATCCTTCGCTTAGTTGAGTAATTTGTGTTGGATTTGGATTAGAGTAGTGTGTAATTATTGTTAATCTGTGATTGGAAGCATGTAATTGAGCTAGTGACCAATCGTTTTAAATCTGTGTTTACATTCGTGTTTTCATTTAGTTCAAATTGCATTCACAAACTCTTCATCAACCCCCCACTATGTGTTTGACCTAATTCCTGAACCACGTTTGGTCCTTGAGAGACAACCTATGAGTCACTTCCTAGTATTATACTGCACTTAATTGAACATTAAATTTGATTCTGGTACAACCTCGATCAACAGGTTCATCATCCGCTCATATCTACCTCACTCAGAGTTTGAAAAGTATATGGTGAGGGAGATGCAATCTTTGAAAATTCTCTGCCAAATAACCAATCAGGACGTCATGACAATCAAGAAGAAGCTGGACATGAACGAGTCTGATGATGAGAATGAAGGGTCTAAGGAGGTAGATGGGAGTGATGAAGAAGAAAGTGTTGCGAATGAAAGTGACAGTGTCGTGTTGTTGAGTGTCATGAAGAAAAATAAGAAAAAGAAAAGAATATGAAAATATATGATTTTTGAATTCGAACCTGTTGTTGTTTTCTTTGTTTTCTTAGTTTATATTTTGTAATTAGTGGCTTTTTAGGCCATCTTTTGTTATCTGGTTGTACTTATCCCTTTTGAATATCAATGAAGTTATATTTTGATAAATCAAGTCTGCGAACTATGATTGGTTGTTTAAAATTGATTTAATCTGATTAAATCACTTGTATGATTGCAATTGAACAATTTCATTGTTGCACCATTACATTGCATATTCATACTTAATCTGTGGAAATGGTTATTTCACAATTATGCTGCTTGAGGGCTAATGCTCAATTTAGTTGAGATGAAAAGAATATACAGGAGTGTTGATTGATAACTAAGACGAAATGGATATTTCACAATGCACTGCAAAAAAAAATCGATTAAGGGAGAATCATAATCGATTGAATTTCTTTGTACTAGTTTGAAGTTTCTTAAACTGTTGAATCTTTTACTTTAAACCATGACTTCTGATTTCATGTGTGTTCATTCATCATAAATCTCATTGTTTGAAATCTATTGTGTATCTAGTATGAGTTTATGGATGATAACACTAAGTTGTTAGTTTCAAGCTGTATTTGAAATGCTCTGATATTTGTGATATTCTTTTGATACACTGCTTGGAAATATTTGAATGATACATACTATGTTATAACTCTATCATACAACTTTGATACTGACATGTGATATGCATACTGATAGGAGGAGTTTTGTATCCTGTTACATTATCTGTTCACATGTTAAAAGGGGGAAGATATTAAAATCATGTGAATATTGCTGACAAGGGGAGCATCATTTTTCTGATAACATGTTTTGATGCATCTCTATGTGATTCAATATCTCTGTTTCAATTACATTGTGCTATATATCCTTTTCTGCTATTGCCCAAAGGAGAGAAATAATTGAACATTGAATGAGATAGTTGAATGTGTATGACATGTTTGAAACTGTGTGAAGCAATTTTTGATTGTGTACTGTACATCATGGTTGTTTTATTAATCATGGTTGCACATCATCAAAAAAGGGGGAGATTGTTGATAGAGGGAGCAATGTGATAGCTGAACCCAATCCCTGTTATATTGTTTTTTATGATGACAACACATTAATAGCAACAACACATGAATGTTGTCATGTCACAATAGAAAAGTGTTTCTGTGTTGGGTTATACATATGTGGAATATGTACTTTCTTACTATGTAATATGCACATACTATGTTAAATGCATATGTTTGACATATTGTGTTGGTTATGCATACTTCTGTGATTTTGATGAGATTACATCTGTGTATGCACACTGTATGTTTGTGTAAAGAAAACCACAAGCACAAAAGCATATTTGCATGACATAATCGATTACAGTGTTGTAGTAATCAATTAAGGTCTTTAGATAACTTATGTTTTGAACTGTAGCAAAACAGCTAGTTTGAATCGATTACATTAATTGTTGAATCGATTAAAACTCGTGTGTTTGCATATATCATTTTCAAATGTGTTGTGATGAGTTTTTGAGTAGAAAAGTTTTCAAAATTTGATTAAGTGTTAAGCTTAATCGATTACATGTTTGATGTATTCAATTAAGTTTGTTATGTTTTGAAAACTGATTTCATGCTAGTCATAACTGCTTTAACGATCATATTTTTAAATGTTTGACTAACATTTATTGTGAATCGATTACATTAATTGAGCATTCAATTAAGAGCTAAGTTAATTGTAATACTGTTACATCTGTTTTATGTAACCGATTACATTATTAACTTAATAGATTATTTTGCATATGATATGACAATAACTACAAATTGACGCACTATTTGTATTTTTGTAACTCTTGATCATTCTAACAATTTCATATCTTAAAGTTTTGATCTTAACAAGATTTACGAAAATTATATGAATAAGGTCCTCTCCGTATTAATTTCATGTTAATTTGACATACTTTTTTTCTAATTCAGCTTTCTCTCTCTTCCAATCTCATTTTTTTAATAAGCATTTAAGCCTAATTATAATTACAACACTATTCCAGATAAGAATAACACTGCAAAAAAAGAAAACAAATTTGTCCACTAATTCTGAAAATTTAATAATAAAACCTCCACGCATACCTTATTTCTACCAACAAAAGCTTCCACGGTGAAACCATTCTCTGTAACAGTTCTTGCTTCTCTGCAAGATGATCGGAGAAGACCCAAAGTCACGTTTTCGATGAGTAATTGACTGACATGAGGACAACAAGCACAACACTCCGTAGTTTCAACAACCTTGTAAAACAAGCTTCTTCAAAGGAATCCCTTCCTTCGCAACACATCATAGCAACTCATCAGAGATAGAAGAATACGAAAAATCGAGACAAGTCAAGCCCTTCAAACCCACCAACGCACTGATGAAATCAGAAGTCACAAAGGGTATGGCAATGTCACCCTACTTTGTTCCATACCCGAAATTGCTAACGCAGAAAGAACGCAAACACGGTCTTTCACGAATCGTGGAAGCGATGCCACGCTGCGTGATGAAGTGGCACTCAAAGATTACAATTTCCTCGAGAAGCTCGTATTTCTTGCAGAGACTGAGAATGGAAGTGTCGCTGATGAACTAATTGCCAGAAAGGTTAACACTACGGAGCTTGGGGAGGGCCAAAGAGAGAGCCTTTACGCCGAAATCGGAAACTGGGTCGGTTGAATTGTCGTTATTTTCAGGAAAACTGAGGTCAAGATGTTCGAGGAAAGGGAAACAATCAGCGATTAGAAGGAGATCGACGTTTCAGAGACAAGCCATGTGGGAGCAGGTGAGGGATTTCAAAGTTGGGATCTTTCTGGTGAACGCGCGCATCCCATTTGAGGGAAGGGAGGGGTGACCAGAGAGGTTGAGGGATTGGAGCGGTAGGGCGGCGCGTGAGAGCTGGAGGAGGAACGTGTGGAGATGGGAGTGGTGGAGGTGCATGATATGAAGGGAGGTGATGGATGGGAACCTTCGGAAGAGGTTAAGGAGAAAGGGAAGCGTAGGGTTGGATATGGTGACTGAGGTTCGGAGGAGGTTGGTGATGGAGAGGAATTGGGTTGAGACAAAGGAGAGAGGTTCGAAATGAGGAATGTGTTTGAGGAATTTGAATACCAATTCCCAGTATTCACGAGGTACGTGTAATTCTTCTTCTGACATTGTTTTATGATTCTTTCTTCATACAATTCTTCTGCTTTTCTAATTTCTATCACAACGATCTCAACTACCCAACTACCAACTACTTGTTCTTATGTATTTATGTGATTTTTTTTAATTCAGAAAAGAAACGTCACGGATCCAAATTTTCAGATCTGAAATCCCCAAAGAAAAAAAAGAGATTGGAATAGAGAGAAAAAGTTGGACAATAGAGGAGAGAAGAAAAAAAATACTTCAGATAATTATGAAATTAAAAACATTACTGTGAATTTAAAGGAGAAGACCATAATTTTACAATTTTCATGATATAGAGATTCAATGTATTCATTTTTAAAACTATATACAAAACATAAATTGAACTCTTAACATGAGACAAAGTAACATTTAAGCCTATAATAAATAAGTATATGTAAAGTTATTAAACTAAAAGTTATTAAATAATATAATAATTGGAAGTTATACATTTGATCTCCCTTTATTATTGATTTGTATTATATTTTCTTTTCCAATGTGAGAACTTTAGGTTGTCATTACTTTTTTTTTTGTTTGGACCTTTTGTCGTCCTTCAAATATGTATATATATATATATATATATATATATATATATCCTTTCATATCGGTTTAAGAATTGTTGTCAAAACGGATCATTCGGTCTAATTTGATCTGGTATACCACAGGTTGACCACTTAGTGAGCTAATCTAACCCGACTCATTTATTAGCGAGTCGAAAAAATTTGAACCCGGTCCGACCTACCACGGGTTGGTGGGTTAAACGGGTTGACTCACTTAATTTCATGTTTTTTTTTCTAAATCCAAAAAAAATTACAATTTTTTGTAATTCAATTTTATAGAATTTCACTCTAAAATGATTTTAAATTTCAAAGACAATTCAAAATAATAAAATTAACATACAACTCAAATGTAATCTATCAACAAACCTAAAATGCAAATAAATAAGTTTATAATATTGATAATTTTTGCGTCACTTATCTATTTATAAGATTAGAGTCTTCAATGAAAAATTTATAATATTTTGCTCTCTTGAAAAATCTTTCTCTTTATTCCCATTTGCAATACAATAAAAAAAATTTAACTAATAATATTCAAACACAAAATAATAAATAATTAAATTAAACTAGGTGGATTGGTGAGCTAGAGCTATCAAAATGGGTTGTAACCTGCGAGCCAACCTGACTCACCACGGGTTTGAGCCGGGTTGGGTTTGAAAAAAATGTAATTTTTTTATGTGGGCTAGTTTTCAACCTGGTTCACTTAGAACCCGGTTCACCGGGTTGAACCCGTGGTGAGCCGGGTTGGCTCGCTAACCCACCTAATTTAATTTAATTATTTATTATTTTATGTTTCAATATTATTAGTTTGCATTTTTTTCATTATATTGTAGATGGTGATAAAAAAGATGTTTCAAGAGAGAAAAATATTATAGATTTATCTATTCAAGACTCTAATATTATAAATGGACAAGTGATAAAAAAATTATAAATATTAAAAACTTATTTGTTCGCCTTTTGTACATGTTTTTGGATACGCTTGGATTGTATGATACTTTTTTTATTTATTTTGAATTTTCTTTGGATTTAACATCATTTTAGTGTGACATTTATTTAGATTTCAATTCAAAAAAATTGTAATTTTTTTATTTTAAAAAAAATTTATAATTAAATGAGTCGGCAAACCAACCCGTTTAACGCACTAACCCGTGGTGGGTCAGGCCGGGTTTGAAGTTTTTCAGCTCGCCTATAAGTGAGCCGGGTTGGGTTGGCTCACTAAGCGACCAACCCGTGGTGGGCCAGGCCGGGTTGAGTCGGGTTACCAGTTTTGACAGCTTTATGGTGAGCCAACCAAACTCACCACGGGTTCAACCCGAGTGAGCCGGGTTGAAAATTGGCTTGTATAAAAAAAAATTCATTTTTTTGAAACCCAACCTGGTCCGAACCCGTGGTGGGCCAGGTTGGCTAGCGAGTTCTAACCCATTTTGACAACATTAACCTTAGGGTGGACAACGAGTTCTAACCTTAGGGTGCCTATCTGCAACCTAATCCGAAAAAAAAAACCTCTACTCACTACCCGCACAAATATCCGTTTAGAAAATATCTACGAGTATTTTAAAATCTACGGATACTTGTGAATACCCATGAATATCAACAAATATTTTTAAAAATATATTTTTATAAATTATTAAAATAAAATTTAAATAAAATTATAAAGAATATATAAAATAATATAAATTTAAATTTAATTTAAATTTAATTTAACCTTATAAAATATAAATATTTAATTTTAATTAAATTTAAATTAATAAAGTATAAATTATATTTTTATTTTTATTTCTTGTAGGTAACGAATATTTGCGGGTATAGATAGTATAATACTTGTACCTGACCCATTTATAAGTTGGTATTAAAATACCCGTTTCTCGCAATCCGTAGATACCCGGGGGCGCAAATTTTTCTCTCATCCCTACTACACCTCCACATTCTTTAAATATCTCAAGTGAAAATTTAAATGAAGGTAATTAAATTTGATATACTACACACCAAATTTCTATTTGTTTGATTTATTACTTGGTATATAACTACATCCCCTTAGCCACTCTAGTTCATCTTCTCCAATTTGCTTAGTCCATTTTTGTTCAATTTTTGAATGATTTTGTGGTCCTTGTGGTCCTCAAGCAAGGTTATTGCAGGTGGTTTCAATGGTAGTTTGGTGGTTGTAATGACAGATGTTGCATTGAAGATTAACTGCTTGTCTATCTTAGGTGCATATATACACAAATCGAGGTTTTCAATGAATTTTAAAATCCGTTAAAGAATTTTGAAATTCGTTGAAGCTTTCGACGAATTTCAAAATCCGTTGAAACCCTCTAACTAATTTTTTTATTATTTTATTTTTTTAATTATATTAGAATAAGTTATTTATTAATTTTAATTTATAAAAATTTGATAAATTTATAATAAATTTTATTGTTTAATTATAACTTTTATTATGTGAATTTTTATTGTGTAATAATTATTTATATTTTTATATTTTTATTTAAAGATGAATATTATGTTATAGGTGAATATTGTTTAAAATAAAATGGATTTTCAAGTACAATCTAGCTTTATATCAGATTTTTCTTTTTTCATAAATGAAGTTGGGGAGGAAGATCTGACAAATAATTTTACCACGAATGAAATATTTTCCTCTCATGATCACTTAATTGAAGCTCATGTGTGGATATCACAACCATGATCTGACTGAAACTTAGTTGGTCACCTTTATGTTGACATGTTAAATTCGAGTGAACTGTCATTACTGGTTGATATGACTAAGACTAAAGTTACACTTGTAAATATTTTATTAACCCTGAAAGAAAATAACGATCGTAATGTCACAACGATTAAAAAAATCTACAATGCAAGGTATGCATACAAAGGATCATTGAGAGGGTCAAGAATTGAACTGCAACAACTTATGATGATGTTGTATCGTGATAACTACATTCATTAAAGTAGATGTGTTAACGAAACTGAGGATGTTAGTGACCTCTTTTGGACACATCCTAATGCGGTGAAATTTGTTAAACACATTTAATATTGTTTTGTTGATGGATTCAACCTACAAAACAAACAAATATAGATTTCCCTTGCATGAGATTGTTGGTGTGACATCTTCGGGGTTAACCTTCTCAGCCACATTTACATTCTTACAAAGTGAAAGGCAAAATAATTTAACTTGGGCTTTGGAAAGAATGAGAGGTTTATTTTTGACATCTAAGGACAATCTACAAGTCATTGTGAGTGACCGAGACTTGGCTTTAATGAATGGCATTGCAAATGTATTCCTAAGTCATATCAATCTTATGTCACTTCCACATCCTGAAAAATTTTAAAGTGAAATACAAAATGTTAGTTGATTCTATTGAGGCTTGGATGTGGTGATGACAACATGAGAAAATGTTATGAATTGTGAAGATCATACAATGTTTAATGATTATGTCAATCACCTTTAATACACCTGCAATTCATGGTCTTTATTCTTCAAATATGTCAATCATACTTGGCTTATTCCATGTAATACCTACTTTGTAAAGGCCTGGATGAACAAAGTAATGCAATTAGGGAACACAACAACAAACATGTATGTTTTAAAGTTATTTTACTTAGTTGTTTTTGATAAATATTCTTTTGACATGGTTGATTCATTTCTGTTAGCTTTGAGTCTACTCACTAGAGCCTGAAGAAAGGTTTAGACAACAGTATGAGAGATCTTTGTTCTTGTTGGGATGCTATTCATAATGTCGTTATCCTGTAACACAACAAGATTAAGGCATCCTTAGAAAAAAGTCTATTGCTTACGGGTGAACCTTTTAAAGGAATCAGGTACATAAGATTTATTTGACCGTATCTTGATATGGATTGGTTCTTATTGCCGAGGAATTGAAATGAATACAACAGATAAGATTCGATACATTAAGGTGTGGATGCATATTGAGATGGACATTAGATATCCAATGTGCTTGTGAATTAGCATGATATGACCTTGGGATGATCCCTTTTGGTGAAATTCATATAATGTGGAGGAGATTGAGTTTTTCAAATATTGAATTAAATGAATCTGAGCCTGAGTTGCCCATTGAACATGAACTTCATATGGTTCAAGAACATAGAGGTAGACGCCTTGCACTCAAGCAATGAATCTTCATTTGGGAAAAAAGAATTTACAATCAAAAGAAAAATTTGTGCAAAGAAGGAGAGTTCCCATGATAGAGAAATTCCATCCTATTTGTCGCCCATACATTATCGATGTTGTTGTTGATGGTCATTATGGGTAGAGATGCATTGCTGTGTCATTGGGGTTGGGAGAAGACTCATGGCCCTTTATTCGACATGATCTGTATAAAAAACTAAGTCAATGACGTGATGAATACGCAACACTAGTAGGAGGATATGATCAACTAGAAGAACTTAGGAGGTCTTTGCTAGTCGAGTCTCAATTAGCAGTATGTGTTCCCATTTTTAACATGTATTTATTATTTGTTTTATTTTTCTTTAGTAACAATTTCTTTTATTCCTTATAGGCTAACATGAACAAGTGGATGATTATACCAGACATTGACTATGTAATTGTTAATTAATATAATGTCATCTTAGTCTGTCTGTCATATGGTCAGAATTATACTATCTTCTCTCTACATACCATGCCACTTTTTGATATAAGACATCATCAATTAATTTGCACAGGACACGTTAATATATGTCATTTCGTGTAGGTAATTTTATTATTCTTTGCTTATATTTTAAAAATGACGTTAATATATTTGCACAAGACACGTTAATATATTTGTATATGACGTGATGAATATGTCTTCTATGAGTTGAAGTTGTAAGTCTTCTCCTTCCTTCACCCTATGATAAAGTCTCTTCCCGATAACTAAATGCACCTTGAGTTCGTGCAATTTCTATCAAAAATTAATTCATTAAATAAAACATAATTAAAAATTAAACAACATAATAAGTTAAATAAAATATAAACGTATCAAAAACTAAACAAAATTTAATTAAAAATACAATTATATTAAATAAATTATAAACTTATCCAAAAACTAAACAAAAATTAAATAAAAATAATTTAAATCCAATAAATTATAAACTTATCCAAAAACTAAAAAATATTAATTAAATAAATATTAAGTTATATAAATTACAAACCTATCCAAAAAGTGCTAAAAAACTAATTAAAAATAAATAAATTTTAATTAAAAAAAATATTAATTGAAAATTTGTTATATTAAATAGAAATAAAACAAAATTAATTAAAAAAAATTCTAATTTTATAAATTATAAACCTATCCAAAAATTAAAAAAAGATGAATTAAAAAAAATTAAATATATAAATTACAAACATATCCTAAAACTATAAATAAAATTATTTAAAAAATAATTAATTAAAAACATATTAACTTAAATAAAAATTAAAAAAAAATGTTGGAGCGTTCAACTGATATTAAAATCCGATAAAGACTTCAATGTTTTCGAATATTCAACTACTGATCATAAAATCGAATGAGTTTAAAGAGAAAAATTTATCTTAAGGGTGGAATGCATACAAGGATCGTGAAAGTGGACTACGAAAGCACGAAACACAATGGATCGAGAAGGAAATCGAAAGAAAATGGGTGCAAGAGAGGAAAAGAGGGAATAGTACGAAAAGAGAGAGTTGAGAATTTGAGAAGAAGAAATAGACCCTATTTACCACATTTTTTCTCATGCATACTTATACCTATAGATACAGATGTAGAGTTGAATTAGATTTAAATTTGTAAAAGTAAACATGAGTTTCGGTAGCTTGATTACAAATATATTGTTTCACTTCATGCATTCATTTTTTTAGCATCCATACCATATTAGCTGACAAGAAGATGGATTCGATTGAACGAATGCTAAGTCTTAATTATTATCTGTTTCATTTTAACTACCTATTGTCAAGGTTTGTTATGTGATATATTCTTTCTTCAATTCCATTTAACATCAACATGTTGGTGAGTTTTACTTAAACAAGAGGCAAAAAATCTGTAGCACCGTCCATCAATCTCAATCTGATTGCATTGCTTAACTAAGATTCTAACAAACTCCTTTCAGTAACTCATATCTGCCATAACTTCTGCCACACCAAATGGAAGGAAATTTTACAACCAGAAAGAACTTTGGAGTAACCTTATCACATACTCTGAATACGAACTTTATGTGGAACTTCGACGAATTATCCACATGAATGTCGATATTCTCTGCTTTCAAACTTTCACTTTGATAAAGGTTTGAATTCTAAAAGCAAAAGTAGGATTGAATTTGTGAATAGAAAAATGGAAGAGGAATATCTTTTGATGCGTGTAAGCATGTCAGCATGATATGATCTGTCCTAAAGTGTGAGTTAGAAGAAAAAGGGTGGTGAAATTCTGATCTGGCTACGTAGGAATTGCGTGTAGCTTTATGTGTGTGATTATAGTAAACAACATCGTAGAACCATCCTAGGAAACTTAGAGTAAAACACAAGATAATCACAATGATGCAACTGAACAACTCTTCACAAGATTGTTCTTTAAAAGGTTCTCTCTTTGGAGCCTTGAACACACCCCGTTGATGTTACATCACTGATAGGGACACCCTTTAATCCATTAAACATGATGGGACCATTGTGACTGTGGAAAGGTAGAAAAGTAAAGTTTGATGACTGTTGATGATAAGTTTTCCATCCACCACACATGACAAAGTGGTTCTTTCTATAACTTAAAAGCCTCACATATTATCACATATTATCACATATCACACAGCACAAGCAGAATGAAGGTCTCACAGAAGGATAAGTTCATCAAGTTTCATAGGAAAACAAGAGTTACATCTTCAGTTACACTTGGTAGCGTTCAAAGACTCGGATGTTTCCCTCCATCTTGCATTTTCAGACAAGTTTATCACAAGTTGAAGAATCGGTTCAAGCAAGCTTTGATTTGGAAAACAACGACTCCACAGTATAGCTATGATTTTCGAAGCTATTCTCTCAACTTTGATGATGGTCTTTCAAATCAACATATGCCACCTCGTTTTTCTTCATGATTTTCTCTCCTCTCTTCAGTAATCAATAAATTTATCTGTAACAGTTTCTTCTTTCTTGTATTATCTCTATAGATAACATGCTCCTCAAATTGCATAATTGTAAATTAACTCTTCTCATACTTGTCATCCAAATCCAATAATCATCAATCTTGTTCTATCCTTTTTTAATTTCACTTTCAAATATCGGCAGAGATCTGTACATTAACACACCAAAATATCCAAAATCATCAACACTTCAATACTTCAGTTTTTCATGGCAAACTTCGTTTTCACTCACTATATCGATTGTTAGATTATTTGCATCTTAGAGTTTAAGTTATTCAAAATCAAATAAACTATCCATAAACAATTACTAATATGATTTAATTAGTAATTTATCTTCTATACTTAAATTTTTTATCTCTTTTCATTCTATATTTTTTTAATCAACTGAATTTTTATTTTTTTAAAAAACCAAAATTTACCATTTTTTTTTATAAAAAAATTCAATATAGTTTTTTTTTTTCATTGAAGTGAGATGTTAGACATAAAAAATTGAATATGTCACTAATAAAATTTGGGTCATTTGAATAATTTTTCTTCGCTTAAATACTTTTAAGTGAAAAAAAAATATAAAAATAAAAAACAAATAAAAATTTGTTTGTTATTCTGTGAAGAGAGAGAGTAGACCAAAATCTCTGCCACTGATCACGGCTCATTAGATTGAACAAACAAGCATTTTAATTTGTTATATAGTTTATAGTATTGTTTTGTTACATTGGTTTATAAATATTATTTTTGAAAGTGTAATTCATCCCTAATATTAATTCTAATATAAAAAAAATTACGTGATTTAAATGGCCAAATTAGCAATCTAAAAATTAGAATGATAATAAAAGTTAACTGAAACAACCGAAATTTAAAAAAATCTATTCAGGATAGTGATGTATTCGATAGAACAAGCATCATAGAAACATATTTTTTTTTTCAGATGACTTTAGATAGAATAAATAATTTCAACTAATTGAGAATATTTTAACACATTATACTTTATAATATATATAATACATGGATAGTTGAGTTATTCTGTCTAACATGAAATGATGAGCAAGTGCATTATTATAGTTGTTGGTGTGAGATTATCACAATTCATAAAGAAAGAGTATTATTACACGTCATTTAGAATTTTAAATTTCACACATATATTAACAATAATTTGACTCTATGTCATTTAATTATCCCATTAATCATCTCAAAGTTTTTCAATGGCAATGGATGAATGTTGTTGAACCAAACAAAATTGGTAATATGTCTTGGTGAGTTTTTATTTTCTTTTTTCAGATAATATAAACGATATTTTTAATTAAAATTCATCAAGTGTTTGTTATGTTAAATGTACAAACAAATTTACACTAGTAACATATGAAAGAAAAAAGAAGATAGTATTAGGTACCAAGCAGCATAATGTTTATGTTTCTTAATTGTGTCAACTAAATTATTTAATAACGAATAAAGGGTTTGAGTTTTATTAATAAAACCTTGGTTATGCCGTTAAAAAGGAGCATCACAATAAGTACAACATCTAAAGGGTTATGATAATTATATATATGCTTACGACTATGATCAATAAATATAAAATGATAATTAGGTGTTAGGAAAATTTGGTTCCAATTGTAATTAAAAGGTAATTAATATCACGAGTAGAAGATTGTTTTTTATTACAAAACACTTTTGATTTAGTTTGGTTTTAAATTAATATAAAATTTAAACAAACTAAATCAATATCAAATTAATTTTATTTTAAAATTGTAAAACATTTTTATAAAAATGTGTAAAATTATTTTTATGATTTTGTTATTATAAATTTTTTTAAACATTTTTAAAAAAATATAAAATTATAAAATATAAATATAATATATTTGTAAAATACAACAAAACTACATGACATATTTCGATTTTAAGTACCATAACAACAACAAAACATATTTAATATCTAATACTAGTTTTGTTTGAAAATTAATATGATTAAATATGTGTTTGGTCTTTTAAATTTTAATATGCACTAGCTTTTGTATCAGTGTTTCAATGCAATGCACGAGTATTTCTTTTAGTAATATTTAATATTTTATAATAATAAAAAAAATTGTAAAATTATTTACTCACAGACACACACATATATATATATATATATATATATATATATATATAGATATAGATAATATGATATGATTTTATTTTAACTTTTGTTATGTAAAAATAATGGTAACTGTAGGGTACATGACACAGTCTCAGCGGTAGGCATTAAAAATCGTTCGGTCTACCTGACACAATAAGCGAAAGTTAACCAGTGTAAATGGTCTTCTTACTAATTGGGTTGTAATTAGGCCAGCACTGAACTTCTGGGCTATAGCTTGGTCAATGTCTTTATTATTATTATTGGGCTAATGGTTTGGACAAATAAACAGGTAATGAAATAATAACAGAATAATAAAAGATATTGATAACTGCTTGCAAGATAAGGAAGTGCTAACAGAACAAATTTAAAGGTAAGTACGTTTTATTGGACCTACACCAGTTTAGGGTCCATGAAATAACTTATAAATAAAGGGTTAAGTCGCAAAGGTACGCAAGCTTAATTAATTCTGAGTATTCACTCTCTATTAAATATTATCATTATTATCACGCCAGTCATTGACTTAAGCGTTAGAGTTCCTTTTGCAGGTACCCCCCACTCGGCTTGGACTGAAAGAATTTAAGGCAAGAGGTTCAGAGGTTAGAGAAGAAGGAAGATTACAACAGAAAGGTTATTCTCTCAACCCCACACATATTCATACAAAAACATTTTGGCGTCCATTGTTGGGTCGAGAGAAACTGAAGAAACCCAATGGTGACCACGACAAACATGGAGGAGCAACAAAGCACCAAAGAGCTGATCAGAGACATATAGGCACAGATGCAAGCGCATGCACAAGCACAGTTAGAGATGCAGTGGAAGCACGAAGAGGAGATTGCGACGCTAAGGGCAGAATGGGCCCACCCCGAACATTATGCTGATACTGGTTAAATATACCGTTATCTATGATGTAATTTGGATACTAAATGCACCCTTTTTGACTTAGACACTTGCTTGAACTCATGTTTTTGCTTTAGTTTTGTGAATAAGTGAGTTGAGGTTATACTTTATGATTTTATCACTAATTAATTGTGTAGGTTATTGGTATGATTTGGAAGAAGAGCAAAATGATCAAGGAGTCAGAACTCAAGAAAAAGGCAGGCTTGCAGAAAAAGATAAAAAGATGCAGTGTAGAAAAGTAAGGCTGAGGGCCCCTAGGTCAAGAGCCCTTTGCGTGACCTAGTCAGGCTGAGCGCCAGTCTAGGGGTGTTGAGCGCCAGAAGTGCATCGTAGACTGCTTTGGCGCCCTTTCAGGGGCGCTGAGTGCCTATACTCGCTGTTTCACGCTTGGGCGCCCTAAGTTAGGGCGCTGAGTGCTGACGACGTGGGCTTCGACCTATTTTCTGTTATTTTTATGATCTATTTAAGACCCAGACGCCCTAGAGAGTGTATCTTTTGATGGCTTGAGCACAGAAACACGTTTTTCACCCCTTAGGGGCAAATTTGGGGATGTGACAACTCTCTTCTTCTCTTTCTAGGGTGTTTCTATCTCTTCCATTCCATTGTACACCTAGTTTCTTCATGACGATGGAGAACTAATCTTATTTGTTATTGGGGAAGATGTAACCTCTAAACTCTCTTGTATTTGAATTGATTCTTATTATTGATATATGCTTCTTTCATTAATTTTTAGGGTTTTTCTCCTTCGCTCATTGCTTGCTTTGTTTAACTCATTCATGGCATATGTATGAATTGCATGAGTATCGGGAGATATCTTACTATTCAGGTTCTGGAGAATCTCTCCCAAAAGCAGTATTACCCAGGGATGAAGATATGAGTTTTGGTTGTTTTAAACTCCTATTCGTAATGCAGAATTAATTATTAGGGTTGCAAGGGATTGTGGTCTAGTAATTAAAGATAGGCTTTCTTCACCGAGGGATCGAGTTTTAAGTAATTTAGAGAGTGACATTAACATTAATGAAGAAGATGAATTCTTATATGCATGAGAGTGATTAGGTGAAATATAAACCCAAACAACATATTCATCCCATATTATCAACTTCATCCATTCATTCTAGTGTTTAGCCTCAGTTGATCAAATCGCATTCATGTTTATTTTTGTTGCATTTGCATTTAAACACCAATAGATTTGTTTTAAGTCTTAATTGGTTAAGTAAAATCACAATTAGTGTCGTGAGTCTCTTGGGAAACAATACATGGTCTTGCCATTTTATATTACTTGATACGATTCGGTACACTTGCCGATTCATTACAAGTTTTAGGTGCCGTTTCCGGGGACTCGTGGTTTAACTATTCTATTTGTGTGATTCTTAACCGGTTAGACCTTTTCTTTCTAAAAAAAATATTTTACTTTTTTATTTTATCTTTGGGCTAATTGGGTGCTCTAGTGCAGTGTTCTTTAGTGTATGCAGGATAAAAGTCGTACTAGGAGCACAAGATCATCAAGACCTCTCTTTTTAGGTTTAGAAGTAGAGAAGACTGCCAATAATAGACAAAGAACACATATAATGAAGAAGGTAGAAAAGAAAAGAGAATTGGTTCACCAACACCCTGATGTGAAAAGTGATGAACCCAAACCTTGAACACTAGTGAAATTCAAGAATAAGTTATGGGTTTTCAGGACTATTAAGGCAAACAGAGTTCTTGAGATTGAGGCTCCTTATTCTAGAAGAGTGAAGTTGGTGACAAAAAAACTGCTGAGATTTTGTTGGTATCGTGAAGGAAGGAAGAATTCCAACATTAAAAATCTGGATTGAGCTTAATGATGTCAAGCTAATGACATTAAACAAGCGCTTACTGGAAGGCAACCCAGTTTTTGATTTTTTTTTTATTTATTGATTTAGTTGTGTGGTGTGGATTTGATTTTGTTTTGCAGTAATGACATCATCTACTAATGGATGCTAGACAACATCTACTAAGGGATGCTAGGAGGATTTAGAGGACAACATCTAATGATGGATGTTGCTACGATGAAGATTTAGATGGTAGCATTTACTGATGGATGCTACTAAAGCATCTACTAATGAATGCTATGATGAGGAAGATTCAGATGAGAGCATCTACTAATGGATGTTACTGAGAGAATCTACTGATGAATGCTATGTGATTAAGCATTTACTGATGGATGCCGATAAAGATGAGAAAGATGGGTGTCTACTGATGGATGCTGATGAAGATGAGAAAGATGGGCTTATACTGATGGATGCCGATGAAGATGAGAAAGATTGACGTCTACTAGTGGATGCCGATGAAGATGAGAAGGATTAGCATCTACTGATGGATGTTATGTGATTAGACATCTATGGATGGATGTCACTGACAATATCTACTGATGGATACTACTATAACATGATTTATTTTACTTTATTTTTATGCTTATTTAAATTTTGTTTATTTTGTTTTTGTTTTAGTAAGCTATGTACTTGGTTGAAAGAATAGATCTACAATGGTTGGTATTGTGTGATGAACTGTTTTATGATGAGTAATGTTGTCTTGTGTTGCTCTATGGATTTAAAATGCATGGTTGAATTAATGATTGAATTAGCTATTAAGCATAGATATTGATTGCTCATAATTATTTAAAACAGATGCATGGTTTCAATTGTGATTGATATGCTTGGTAGGATTTATATTAAAAATTGTGGAACTTGAGTTAACTTGTGAGAGGTTGGGCTCCAGATTTTTATTATTGAATGCTATTGCTTTGGAATCATAGTTGATTTTGGCTAAGCTTTTCTGTTGAACTATTTGCTTGCATTTGTCAAATGATCAAGGCCATTTGTTCTTCTCCCATATAAGCCAATGCAATTTTTGAACCCAATAAAAGAACAATGATTGTTCTACCTTTTGAACCTTAAGCCTAGATTTGTGAAAAAAAAAACCTTTTGAAATCTTTACCTTGAGTTGAGTTGAGTATATTTGTATGGTATGGAGAAAGGTTCAAGTTTGGGGTTATTGGGAAAATTTGAAAAAGAATTGTGAAGATAAAAAGAAAAAGAGCATTAAGTTAAGTGTTGAACGAAATTGAAAAAGAAAAGAAAAGAAAAGAGAAGAAGAAAAAGAAGGAAAAGCTCAATGAATGAAAAGTTGGGAGTAAGATGAGAATGATTTCTTAAATATAAAGGAGAAAGAGAGATTATGGTTAATGTGAAAGGAAATTTTTACTCTCTTAACTCAAGGATTTTGTTGTCTAGAAAAACCAGTTTTCTTCTTAGCCCAGCCACGTTACAAGCCTTAGAAAGTCCTTGTGATGATAACTTGCTTGTGAATGTGTTTTGATGTGTTTACATGAACGACAAAGTTGATTTATCTGACATTGTGATAGTAGAGTGAAAGAGACATCAACACTCACTATACACCTTTGAGTTTGAGTGAAACACTTTTGAGTGCTTGAGTGAAATACTTTTGAGTGCTTGAGTGAAATACTGTCTTTGGTGAGGAATGGTTCCATGTATTATAAGTTAACATTCTGCTTGGTTGTTGATCACTTATCAGTTTTTTACATCTGTTGTATGTTCTTTGATTGTGTGAGGACCATAATTGAAGCTTAATTGGCTAAGACATCATTATTTCTTAACTGATCTTTCTATGATGAGAATACATGAGTGATTTACTTGTCTTAGAGAAAAATGCTTTTTGATGTGCTAGACTGTTGTAATATATCTATTTTATGTAAGCCAAGTTACATTTCGCTTAAGGAAAAGCAAAGTTTCAAGTTTGGGGTTGTGATAACGGTTAAATATACTGTTATCTATGATGTAATTTGGATACTAAATGCACCATTTTTGACTTAGAAACTTGCTTGAACTTATGCTTTTGCTTTAGTTTTATGAAGAAGTGAAATAAGGTTATACTTTATGATTTTATCACTAAATTCCCTTAATTGTGTAGGTTATTGGTATGATTTGGAAGAAGAGCAAAAGGATCAAGGAGTCGGAACTCAAGAAGAAGGCAGGTCTGCAGAAAAAGGGAAAAAAATGTAGTGTAGAAAAGTAAGGCTGAGGGCCCCCGGGTTAGGGGCGCTGAGCGCGACCTAGTAAGGCTGAGGGCCCCCGAGTCAGGCGCCCTGAGTGCGACCTAGTCAGGCAGAGCGCCGGTCCAAAGGCCCTAAGCGCGACCTAGTCAAGTTGAGCGCTAGTCCAGGGGTGCTGAGCGCCAGAAGTGCATCGTAGACTGCTTTGGCGCCCTTTCAGGGGCGCTGAGTGCCTATACTCGTTGTTTCACGCTTGGGCGCCCTAAGTTGGGGCGCTGAGCGCTGGAGACGTGAGCTTGGACCTATTTTCTGTTATTTTTATGATCTATTTAAGACCCAGACGCCCTAGAGAGTGTATCTTTTGATGACTTAAGCACAAAAACACATTTTTCACCCTTTAGGGGCAGATTTTGGGATGTGACAACTCTCCTCTTCTCTTTCTAGGGTTTTTCTATCTCTTCCATTCCATTGTACACCTAGTTTCTTCATGACGATGAAGAACTAATCTTATTTGTTATTGGGGAAGATGTAACCTCTAAACTGTTACCAATGAGGAGCATTGGTAAATTTGAAGATAATGATTTTGATGATGCTGCAAGAAGATAAACTTGAAGAAGATGTTATAACTGTTGTAAAAGCACTTTGTAGAATATAATTGTATTAGGAAAGTCTTTGAATATGTAATACTTAGAAAATATCGTATCTTTAGTTAAGTTACGTAAATAATCGATTATGTGAAGCTATAATAAATTATACTTAGCATTCTTGAAAAACCTTTTAGCTCTGAAATAATCGTTTATTACTCCAAATAATTGATTATCACTGGTTCTGATGAGAACTGCCAAAGTTCCTGGAATAATCGATTATGCCTCTGTATAAACGATTATCACTCTTTTGAAAACCTTATAACAGACTTGAATAATCGATTATAAGTTACAATAATTGATTATCACTGGCAGTTGTAAGATGACTTTTTAGTTTCTGACTAGTTAACCATATATAGTGATCTTAAACCCCTAGAGGGTAACTATGAGCTTTTTAAGAATACAATTTGTCTAAGGAAGTTCTAAAAAGCTAGTTCAAGTGCTTTGCCTAGTCTCTTGAATAGGAGAAGCTCGTGCTTTGTGAGTCAAAGGTCGGAGTAGTTCTCTTCGAGTTGGCAAGGCTGTCATCTTCCGGTTCGTTTGTCGAAGGAAGATCTTATCTGCACTGTTCCAATTCGTTGGTCGAAGGAAAGTATAGAATCCTCGCTTTCAGTTCGTTCGTCGAAGGAAGGTTTTATCATTACAGTTTCTTTCACTTTATTGTAATCTGTTTTAAACTAATTTTTAGTGAAAATGTTAATCACTTTTTGTAGTGATTAACAACTGTACATAGATTCTTTTGAATCGAACCAGTATAAAAATTCATGTGTGAATTTTTCTCTTCCCTACACTCTTTTACATTTTACGCATATCAACTGTTCGATAAATTTTCTCTAAGAAAATTAATTTTCTAAAACGGACCATCTTAATAAGAGTTTGACCAAACACGCTTTCTGCTAAATTACTTTTATTTCGCTGCGCGACTCTATTCGGTACTGATTGTTTCGACATAAACTCTCTTGTATTAGAATTGATTCTTATTATTGATATATGCTTCTTTCATTAATTGTTAGGGTTTTTCTCCTTCGCTCATTGCTTGCTTTGTTTAACTCATTCATGACATGATGTATAAATTGCATGAGTATCGGGAGATATCTTACCATTCATGTTCTGGAGAATCTCTCCTAAAAACAGTATTGCCCAGGGATGGGGATATGAGTTTTGGTTGTTTTAAGCTCCTATTCGTAATGCAGAATTAATTATTAGGGATGCAAGGGATTGTGGTCTAGTAATTAAGGATAGGCTTTCTTCGCCGAGGGATCGGGTTTTAAGTAATTTAGAGAGTGACATTAACATTAATGAAGAAGATGAATTCTTATATGTATGAGAGTGATTAGGTAAAATATAAACCCAAACAACATATTCATCCCATATTATCAATTTCATCCATTCATTTTAGTGTTTAGCCTCAATTGATCAAATCACATTCATATTTTTGTTGCATTTGCATTTAAACACCAACATATTTGTTTTAAGTCTTAATTGGTTAAGCAAAAGCACAATTGTTTAGTGTCGTGAGTCTCTTGGAAAACAATACTTGGTCTTGCCATTTTATATTACTTGATATGATTCAGTACACTTGTCGATTCATTAACATATGCTCAACATTCGGCATCGGCAGCCCTACGAGATCACAACTGTGAGAACAGGCATGAGGCAAGCCACAATCAACAACCGCCGTCCCACCACACCAACTCGAACGACCGTAATCAACAGTTGTCCCACCATAATAACCAAGAAAGAAGGGAAGCAAATAACAGGATAACACCTACACCAACACCTTTGCAAATCGTGCGACCTACAAGTCTGCTTCCCTTCACGACGACCATCATGCAAACTCCCATGTCGGAGAAAACTCCCCCTACATTAGAAAAATATGATGGCTCAACTGATCCAGATGATCATCTCAAGATATTCGTTAACGCAATGGCATTCTAGACGAACAACGACCTAGTTATGTGTAAAGGTTTCTCATTATCACTCAAAGGAGAAGCATTAGCATGGCACGACACTCTTCCCCATAACTCAGTGGATTGCTTTTCTATTGTGGAAGATCTTTTCGGGAAACAGTATGTGTCCAGCGGAGTACAAGAGCTAATGCCTGCGGAATTGGTAAATACTAAACCAAAGAAGGAGGAAACTCTAAGGGCTTTTATGAAAAGATATAATGAGACCGCATGATGAGTAAAGGATATCAATCACAAATTCATAATCAACACTTTGTCTCTATGCCTAAAAGCAGGGTCATTCACAGAAAATTTATATGTTAGACCGCCCAAAATCATGGACAAACTCTAGGAAAAAGTTGATGAGTTTATCCATGTTGAGGATATGTGAATAAGGACGATAGACGATCGTTCGGGGACAATGACAAGAGAGGAGATCCTCGACTAAAGGACTTTCCCTGAACGCCTAAATTTAATTATTACATAGTTGTTAATGCACCTAGGGCAAAAATCCTTGAGGAAGCCTTTGGTGCTGAACTTCTTTTGGTCAGAAAGCTTCATTCACCTAAAAATATTGATGGATGAAAGCACTGCCAATACCATCAAAACCTGGGACATACTACCAAAAAGTGTATAACACTCAAAGATAAGATCGAAGCACTTATTCGTGCAGGTCATCTCCGTAAATACGTGAAGGAGGAAGGACCGCAAATAAGAAGCCCATCTTGAAGAAGGTCTCCACGGAGAAGTACCGAACGATCATATAGAAAAGAGGTACGAAGACATAGGTGAAGTCGTAGCCATAGTCATACCCTGACTGCTTAGTTCGAGGGCATATTATTTAGAAAATATAATAAAAAGTCTTTCCTAACACTTGGAATGCGACTCATCTCTAGTTTACTTTAGTTGAATTTTGATGTCATGTTTTGTTTCGATTAAATTCTTTTGACAAGACTTACTTGCTTGCACTTTTGGTATGAATAAAGCCAGACAATTTCCATTCAATCACAGGTTGCGTGACGATATTAAGAAACCCAGGGAATGCTCTCCGAGAACCCCTGCTCCTAAACCAAGCGGTGAGGAACGTTCTCCGTGAACTCTCACTGTCGTCCACAAAACCCAGGGAACGCTCTCTAAGAACCCCTGGTCCTAAACTGAGCGGTGAGGAATGTTCTCCGTGAACTCTCACTTTCGTCCACAAAACCCATGGAACGCTCTCCGAGAACCACTGGTCCTACACCAAGCGGTGAGGAACGTTCTCCGTGAACTCTCACTCTCGTCCACAAAACCCAGGGAACGCTCTCCGAGAACCCCTGGTCTTAAATCGAGTAGTGAGGAATGTTTTCCGTGAACTCTCACTCTCATTCACAAAACCTAGGGAACGCTTTCCGAGAACCCCTAGTCCTAAACCAAGCGATAAGGAACGTTCTTCGTGAACTCTCACTCTCGTCCACAAAACCCAAGAAATGCTCTCTACGAACCCCTGGGCCTAAACCGAGCAGTGAGGAACATTCTCAGTGAACTCTCACTCTTGTCCAAGAAACCTAGGAATCATTCTCAATGAATTCCTAGTCTAAACCAAGAGGTGTGCCCATTAATGTTATTACGGTCACCCTCTTATCTATTTTGCAGGTCACAAGACAGTAAAACACTTATTGCTCATCTAGGACACCTCTTAATATGAATGTCTCATTCTGGACTTCAAACGTGGTCATCTGGCCTTATAGCTTAAACTATCTTGATATTAATTGATTAAATTTGTAAATGCGCGTGGTTACATTTTTTTCTAACAAGTTAAAATTCAAATTATTGTTTTTCTTCAGCGCAGATAACAGAATCCTAGCGTCTACCGCTCGGCCTAGGAAAAGTTTCAAAGAGAACTCCTAGAGTCCTCCGTCTGGTCCAAAGAAGAGCAACAATTTAAAGCACATTGAAAGCAAGCTCCACAATAAACGAGAAACAACCTTTCTCCAGCTCAAATACGCCTATTATAAGTCCTATAGTTAACCTTTCATTAAATCGAACGATTACTCAGACTTGGGGGGCATAAGTAGGGTACATGACGCAGTCCAAACGATCGGCATTCAAGACCGCTCGATCTACTTGCACGACAAGCGCACGTCAACCAATGTAAATGGTTTTATAATTGGGCCGTAATTGGGCCAGCATTGAAGTTATGGGCTATAGCTTCGCTAATGTCTTTATTATTGTTATTGGGCCAATGGTTTGGGCAAATAAACAGGTAATGAAATAATAACAGAATGATAAAGGATATTGATATCTGCTTGCAAGATAAGGAAGTGCTAACAGATCGGATTTAAAGGTAAATACGTTTTATTGGACCTACACCAGTTTAGGGTCCATGAAATAACTTATAAATAAAGGGCTAAGCCTCAAAGGTACCCAAGCTTAACAAATTCTGAGTATTCACTCTCTATTAAATATTATCATTTTTATCACGCCAGTCATTGAGTTGAGTGTCGAAGTGCCTTTTGCAGGTACCTCCCACTCGGCTTGGACTGAAAGAATTTAAGGTAAGAGGTTCAGAGGTCAGAGAAGAAGGAAGATTACAAAAGAAAGGTTAGTCTCTGAGCTCCACACGTATTCATACAGAAACAGTAACTTTTGTCGTGTTTCATTTTTATTGTATGTTCTTACTTGTTAGAGGAAGTAATGATGTAAAAAAAAATCTTCACAAATATGAGGAATTGTGACTATATAACAAATGTTCTTGCAACAATTGAAGAGAAACGTAGCAATTTGGCACAAAGAAAAAAAATACTGAAACTAAAGCTTACTTTTGAAAAACATATATTTGATGTACAGTCTTGACCATTCAACTTCAGATAGTAACTTGATATGGAAGAGGCACTTGTAGTCCACATAGCTATAATTATTACAAATGAAAGTGATAATGATAAATGATTGTCACTGAAGATATAATATGTATTTCATTGCTATAATATGTATTATTGAGAACTTCTATCATGTATATAAATTAAAGTATATGGAATTAACAATATATATTTCACTGTTATAATATGTATTATTGAGCTTCTATCATGATATATAAATTAAATATGAAGTATATGGAATTAACCTGAAAAGTATTAAGGTTTGAACCAATGGAACAATTAAATTACCTATTCAAACATACCAAGAAGTTTCAAATATTAATGAATTTCATTCATGTCATTTATGGAAATTTCAAAAGTTAAATATTATAAACATATAAGATAAAATTGAAATAAAAATTACAATTAGAAGAAAGTGTATACATGAATTGTATTGTAAAATGTGGTAGGTCTCTAAAGACTTTCAAACCTTTCTTTGTAACTCACTTTTATATTTATAATGCTAATATTTTCATCTTTATCTAGAATTAGTATTTTCCATCCTTTCTTTATTTTGACTCTAGAAACAATTACATATATTTTTACATGTGTGAATACTGAACGTAGAAGATAGAAGATAGAGTCCAACTTTTGAAAACCTTAACTCTTATTGATTGTTATTGTAAAACAAAATGATATTAGAAATTGTCTTCTTTGAAACTTAAAAGGTAATCTTGAATTAGAAGTGTTCTTATCAGATTTTGGAGCGTGATCTTCAAATAAGTGGCATGATTTGAGGAATTTATATGTGTTCTCCAATGAGTTGAAAAGTAGAGAAAGATCCATATGCAAAAGACTCTCCAATGCTCAAGTTAATTAGAGAGTGAGATCTTTACATATAAGAAAAGTAAGTATGAGTTTAAGTGTGTTTTTCCTAATGAAATGCATGTGTATTTTTAGGATTTTGGGGTCCTATGTCTTTGAGGAAGAATTGGTGTCAACTCCATATCCGATCCATATAAATGATTTTGATGAAGCGATTTTAGCATCGCTTAGTTCTCAACCTCTACAAGAAAAAACTTAAGACCCAAAAAAAGAGGTGCTTCATGTGTCAGTATCATTGTGGAGATCTATGAGAGAAAGGAGAAGTGATAACCTAGATGATTATGTAGTATTTGTGCAAGAAAATGAGGAAAATAAAAGTATGATGGAAGATGACCTTTTCACAATCCATCAAGCTATGCAAGATCGTAATTCAGAAAAATGGATTGAAGTTATGAATGAGGAGTATAAGTCCATGCAAGAGAACAAAGTTTGGAAACTTGTCCCATTGCCAGAATGTGTGAATCCCATTGGTTGTAAGTAGATATTTAAAACCAAAAGGGATTCTAAAGGTAATGTGGAGAGGTATAAGGCTCGTCTTGAGGCAAAGGGCTATACTCAAAAGGAAGGGATTGATTTTAAAGATACTTTCTCTTTAGTTTCATCAAAAGACTCTTTTAGAACAATCATGGATTTTGTTGCACATTATGATTTAGAGCTTCATCAAATGGATGTCAAGATGACGTTTCTCAATGGCAACATTGATGAGACAATTTATATAGTGCAACTAGAAAACTTTGTGTAAGCAAATCCAAAGAATATGGTATGCAAACTGACAAAATCCATTTATGGGCTAAAACAGGCTTCTCGTCAATGGTACCACAAATTTCATCAAGTTATTATTTCTTTTCGTTTCAAAATAAATGTGGTTGATGATTGTGTACATCACAAGTTCAGTAGGAGCAGGTATATCTTCCTGGTCTTGTATGTTGATGACATACTACTTGCTACCAACAATATAGACATATTGCACGAAACCAAGAAATTTCTATCTAGAAAATTTGAAATGAAAGATCTTGGTGACGCTTCCTTTGTATTAGGAATTCAAATACATCGAGATCGATCTCGCGGTATTATAGGATTATCACAAAGGAATAACGTCGATAAAGTGCTTAAAAGGTTTGGTATGCATGATTGTAAAGCAAGAGATACTCCAGTCGCTAAGGGACACAAGTTCAATCTTGATCAATGTCCAAAAGGAAATCTAGAAATTCAGGAAATGCAAAAGATTCCCTATGCTTCAATAGTAAGGAGTATGATGTATGCCCAAGTATGTACGCATCCAAATATAGCCTACATAGTTAGGGTTTTAGGCAGATATTTAAGCAACCCAAGAATGGATCATTGGAAAGTAGCAAAAAGAGTTATAAGGTACAAAGAACAAATGATTATATGTTCACGTACAAGAGATCAGACCGGTTAGAGATCACTGGATATTCTGACTTAGATTTTGAAGGATGCCAAGATAGTTTAAGATCCACTTCGGGTTACATTTTCATGTTGACTGGTGGCGTGGTTTCTTGGCGTAGTGCTAAGCAAACCCTTACGGCTTCATCCACTATGGCTGCGTAATTTGTAGCATGCTATGAGGCATCAAATTAAGGTAAATGGTTGAGAAACTTTGTCATAGGGCTACGCATTATGGAAGGCATTGAAAGACCAATCAAGTTATACCGTGACAACAAATCAATTGTGATGTATTCTAACAACAATAGGAGCTCGAGCAAGTCAAAGCACATTGACATCGAGTTCCTAGTTGTTAAAGGAAGAGTGCAGAGTGGACAAATTTCTATAGAGCACTTAAGAACAAACTCCATGTTAACATATCCTCTTACTAAGGGTATTACACCTAAGGTCTTTCATGAGCATGTTGCTCACATGGGTGTTTTAGCTTTTGAGGAATCTTTAGTTTAGTGGGAGTTAGTCCATTTTGTATTTGTGTTCTATGTTTGGTTTAATGTATGCGTACATTGTCCTTGGACATATTTGGTTTAATAAATATATGGTTTATTATTCGGATATTTCACTTTGTACGATAAGGTTATTATGTTGATCTCATTAAGATAAAGTAATGACCAGATGAAAATAGACGTGTATAGGTCACCTTTACGTGATTTTTATGCTACACATTTCATGATGAATTCATGTCATTTAGTTTTGTCAACAATAATGATCATTGTTAGATGTTATTGCGATTGGTGCAATGAAAACTGTTTTGGTTCTATATGCAGATATAATCAATGGACGGGGACTTTTGGATATGCTCACGATTTATAATGACATTTTTTAGCTCATAAAGTCTAACATATTTGTAAGGGTTTATATATATATATATATATATATATATATATATAGTGATCTAATTAAGTAAATACGACTAAGGGTATATTTGTCATGAAAAATATATTATGTAGAGACCAACAATAATTTTAATTTGTTGAAGGGACCAAATTATAATTATTGAAACTAAAGAAAAGTAACTAACAAAGATTACTTAAAAAGTCATGGTCCTCATATGTGAGTACATCGTGTGATTCCTGTTTATTTCTCTTTATTTCCGTCATAAGAGAAAATCTAAAAGAAACTAGAAATGTTTTATAAAGAGAAGATTAGAAACCCATTCAAATTGTTCATTAATTATTATGTGTAATTCTTCGTGTAAAGTTCTATTATATTGATATATATTGATATAGAGATAATGAGAACTGTTATAATTAAAGGATTTAATACCTATATGATTTATTACTCTAAATGTGAATCATAAATACCAACAATCATTATCCCTTTGCAGTTCTTTATACCTTGTAGTGTAATTCTAGTATTGATTTTAAAAAAAAAAAACATAATGAACGAAGTGTTTCAAAGCAGAATCTGACAACTACCGAGGGAGACAACTATTGATTTTTTTTTTTTCATTTTTCACTGTCTATTATACTTACAGCGTTCATATAATAGTCTTTTTCTAATAGGTTTACGTATGCTCCAAAGTTTCGAGACATGGTGCTGTTGACCTTTTTATCCTTTTCACATTATTGAGGCCACTTGTGCGGCAGAAGAATCTTGCTAAATATTTAGTTTTTCTATTTCATGAACTTTATTTCTCAGGCTCACGAGGGATGCAAAATTGAAGCAGTGATTTGAAAACTGGTTTTTGTCATCACTGATTAGATCCAATGACCTAAAACAAACATAATTTAAATTTCATGTGTTTACAAGTTTTATGTTTCATATATTATGGTATGGCATTTAGTGCTCCATCATTTATGTTCTAACTTTCATTTCCACCTGAAAATTGTTTCAATAATTTAAGACTAACCAATGCTCTTATAACTATGAAGAGATTTTGTCCGTGAGTGGTGTTTTGGATTAATGTAGGCTATTCCGACACGACATGATCTAGAAACACATCAAAACGGCAACAATTTTTAGTAAAATAAGGAGCACTGGAATATTGTTGAACAAACTTTTTTTATTATATCTTCTTATTTTTTTTAACAATTATTAGAAAAAGTCATTGGAACAATTGGAAGTGTTTAATAAGAAGAAGGACATAGAAAATACCAACTTAATAATTTATTAAATAGAAAGTCGCTTTCCCATCACTGTAACCAGCAATCATTAACTTTCCAAATGAAAGCATAATTCCTCTGAGTTTGCAAATTAGGTTAGAAATGTCTCCAGCTTAGTGATTTTGTTTTATTGGAGCTTGTAAACTTTACATTGAATTGTCACACCAATGTATCTTTTTTCTTAGTGCACCCATCACAAACTAACGGATATTACATAGAATTTCTTCTATCAACGCAAAATATGCCATTTTAAAAGTCACGTCCTTTCTTACTTTTTTTTACCACCGCTTATCCTAAATTCAGGTCCAAATCGAAAACAATAATCGGAAATTAATAGTAGAAAAGTTGATATTATTACACTGATTATTTTTATACCCATTTTATAACATTTTCTTTACTATCTTACACTCTCTCTTTTTTTAATACAAATGATGTCAAAGAAGTTTTTTTAATATTATAGTCTCTATAAATTATTTAAATATGAAAATGTCTTTCACTCTATAAATTACTGTCATGTATACTGAAATTTAAATGTTTTATTGAAGATAGATGAGCAAATTGTTTAAATTTATGTTTTACTTAAAAATTATTTTTATATAATAGCAAGCGAATATTCTTCTTTTAACAGAAAATAAATTCGAATTCTTGAGACGCCGCGTAAGGGTGAAAATAAAATGATGGTATGGGAAATATGATAATGTGATTTTTTTTTTATATACCTTTTAGAAAGAAAAAACATGCAATAGCAATATCGTTAAAGTAGAAAACAACGCAAGATCCAATTCATATAAAAAATATTCGAAATTGCATGGGAATGAATGCAGGTGCAGGAAGCGCAGAGAGTCCACGCTATCGAGATTGTCGATCACGCGAGTGGCTGGCGCGTGTACGAGGCTTGTATTTGTAGCACAGCATAGCAATAGCACAGTGAGAAGACAAAGCGCACTCGTTTCGTTGATCATCGTTCACCTGCCGGTGACGGAATTCAAAAACACCCGCCTCTTTCTCTCTCTCTCTCTCTCTCTCTCTTGCTCTGACCAGAATCTGTTCCATTCATCTTCTCTGGTTTCGATTCCAATTCGCTGGGGTAAGAATTCGATACACCGTTTTCTTAGTCGTGTAGGGGAATTTCGGGGTATCTGATCTCATTATGTTTTGCTTCATTTTCACGTTTTTCGTTGCGTTACTTCACTCCACTTCGCATCGCATTGCCTAACTCCACTTCCATCGCAATTCCGATCCTACGCTGGTTTTCCTACCGCCTCTGTTTCTCTCTCTCTCTCACTCTTTTTTTTTTCTTAAATTTGAAGTTTGTTGTTGATTTCATTGATTTTGTATATGGTATATCAATTTGCATGCCTATTCGTGCGAGTAAGAATTTCTTTCGTCCTTTTTTTGTGTTGTTTGCTGTGTGAAAGTGTTTGAAAATTGGTCTGTGTTTTTTTTTTTTTTTGTATTGGATTGGCATCATCTTTCTCTGAACTCTAAACTTCATAGAAACAATATAGAAAGAAGCTGAAAACGTTTAGCGGTTAAACACTCATACTCCAGTTGTATTTCATTGAGAGAAAGAGAATAGATGTTGTTCTGCTTGCTAGGGTGTAACCACTCTTCTTCTCATGTTTGGTTTGTAAATCAAAGGTATTGTAAAAAGAGAATTCTAATCTTTAAAAATAGATGGATTGACGTGTTTTGAGGAAAGATGGTTATGAATATGAGGAAACTATGCTTGGTCTGTTCTTTAGCCTGTGATAGACTTGTGTCGCAGAAAGTTTTATGTTGAAAAATGAAAGATTGGGGATGAGAATTTCACTCTGTATTTGGGGTTTGCTGTCTGTAGTTGGACTGCATGTCGTACAGTATTTGTTGTGTAAATTGAGAGAAAGGTAGCAGTGCTATGGTTGTATAATGATCGCAAGAGGTGGTTCCATATTGGGAGTAGCCTGTGGGCTATTGGTTTATCTTCTGGTATTTAGGTGCCTGAAATCTCTTCGTAGTTTCATTTCTCTAACTGGACAGAACAAATTCAGGTGAGGCCGGAGATAACTTGATTATCAGTTTCTCTTGCTACTGCTGAAGAAAATAAGTACCTGACTAACTAATTTATCAATCAAACAAGAGTGGTTTTGAATTGGGGATGGAGAGATAGAGAGAAAATGGTCGGGCTTTAGAATTATTACAGGAATTAACTTAATCACAGTGGACTATCAACTATTACAGAAATTAACTTAACGTCTTGCTTTTGAACTTTGAGGTTTGTGATCAACTGCAATGATGATTTCATTAGTCTGTTTCTGGTTTTTACTTGCTTTGAGGAATGGGCATGATTTTTATCTAGTTTGTCTTTGATGATGAGATTTTATAATCTTCAGAAGTTCTTACTAGTGAGTTGCTTTCTTTATTGAGTAACATTTTTATATTACAGACTAGAGTGCTTTTTCCTTTCACAGATCTGAAGATTGATGACAAATAGTCTGGTTTGGGTATCAAAAACAAAAATCAAGTTGGGTGGTATTTTGCTGGTGAGCATTATGGGGTAAAATGCAGGGTTTAAGATTTTATAAATTGACTGAAAACTGATATTTTATTCTTTCAATAAACAATGAAGGAAAATAATGGAAGCACATCCTACTTTCTCCATTGAAAGATCAAAGCAACTCAATAGCATGGGGATGTCTGGAGCACTTTCTTCATCTTTGTCAATCCTTCCAATACCCACAGAAGATATGTATCCTAGGCCGCCTGAATCACAGTTGGGTATTGTAGAACAAGAACTTATGACAAGACCTTATACTCATTCAAGTTATTTAAATTCCAATGGAGTAGTTGGGCATATTTTTTCGTCTTCCTCTGGATATTCAATTGACCTTCATCACTCATCTCTTTCACCTGATGAAAAAAACTCTACTAATGCTCATTTTATTTCACAATCATCAACCAACATTGCCCAATTTCCATTATCATATTCTTCGAGTACCGCACCAACTTCAGCAACACCAACCCATTTTTCCAAAGAAAACAGTGCTTCCTGGCATACAGAGTCCCTGCCAAGTTTTCTGGATTTTCCTGCACATGACTCAATGGACGATAATAGGGTAGAAAGTAGTGATTGCCCTATAATGGCATCCGAGGAGTATTGTAAGCAAAATGATTGGCAGGAGTGGGCTGAGCGGCTAATCAGTGATGATGATACTTTGACTTCTAATTGGGATGACCTTCTCACTGACAACATTCGAGACATTGAGCCAAAGGTGAACTATTTCATAACTCAAATCTATATTAGCTTTCAGAGAAAACTGAGACATAATTTATTCAAGGAATATGTTCGGATCTCATTTTGTGACTTTAGGTGTCATTCCAGGTTGCAAAACCACTTTCACAGTTTCCAGGACATCAATCCCAAGGTCTACAACAACTTCCTGCTTCATATGGAGACAATTGCTCTGGAGCTACCCTCTCCTCCTCAGCAAATTCTACTCCTGCCAAGTCACGAATGCGTTGGACACCAGAACTTCACGAGGCGTTTGTGGAGGCTGTCAACCAACTTGGGGGAAGTGAAAGTACAATAATCTATTTTTCTCTGTTTGGTAAGTCTTTAGTCTTACTTTGCTAAACTTTGTTCTTATTTTTTTTTTTCCTGTTTTTTTGTCTTCTGTCTGCAGGAGCTACTCCAAAGGGTGTGCTGAAGCTCATGAAAGTTGAAGGATTAACTATATATCATGTGAAAAGCCATTTGCAGGTTTGTGCACTTTGCTTTTAACTCCTTTGGTTTGTTTGGTAGCATGTGTACGTTTACTGAAACATATTTGGCTCGAGATGAAGAAATACAGGACAGCTAGATATAGACCGGAGTCATCTGAAGGTACATAAATTATGTCTCGTATAATATTTACCAGCATGCATTATTTATAAATACCTGTTTTGTTTGAGTATTTTTTTATGCTAATTATTGTAGGAATAAAAGTAGATCATTCTTGATTGTAAACTAGGTTTCTTTAATATGCTTTTCAAACATAAGAAATGTTTTACTAATTTATTAAATACCTATTAATGCATGGTATCTTGTGCATTCAAGGGTTACATTAATGCAAATCACCTTTAGCGACAAACTATTGAATCGTGTAAAGCACTTAAAATCTTAAACCGATGATGAATTTAATCCTTTGCCTGTAAGATCGAGTTAGACAATACACGCACTTGGATTCTTTTCCAATACTATGCATATATTAGTTGTGAAGTGCTTAACTTAATATCTTTTGAGAATGTAGACACTTCAGAAAATCTAAACGTATTTGAATATACTAAGAAAATTAAGATTTAAATAACCTTTTGGTCATACTCCCTTTATTAGGCAAAAAAAACCTCACGGATGTTGATCTCATATATAAGTAAAATTTGAAATATTTTTACCCTATTATAATGAAATTATTGCCAGAAAACCCTTCCTTTAATTTAGATTTTATTTGCAGTGACTCTTGTTTACTCTTGATATCAAGTTCCAATGAAAAATAGTTTTGAAAAGAAGTTTATTTTTTATTTGGAATTGTTGCAATTAAATAATTCTAACCAACTTTCTTGAGTTGCATAAATTAGATTTTTGGCTTATATTCAAGATTTGAGAAAGTATGATTTTTTTTTTCGTTTGATTCTCAGAACTTTTTTTCTTTTTTTTTCTGTTTGCATCCTTATTAAAAGAAATGTTTCATTTTAGTCTGTGAAGTTGTGGTCATTAGTCACGATGGTGCGGCTAACACAAATTGAATTAGTAGTTTAATTCCTAATGACAAAACAAAAGCCTTCTCATTTAGAAGGAACCTATTCCAAAAGTTTATGATTGTACATATACTGTTAAGACACTAAAATTGAAAACAAAAGAGGAATAAAATGAAAAGGTGCATCTATCATATATACTAAAAACTTGTACAAGTCTAATATTAGACTTTATACATGACAGTAAGGGGGTGAAGCAATTCATAACTAAGCCTCTTGGATATTTCCCAATTCTCTGTCTCTCCATGAACCACCCTCTGTATCCAGAAACCTATGCTTGCTCAAGAAACTAAAAAATCGCCTACTAATTTGTCTGAGAAATTGACCAAGACCCCAGTGCTTGTTGTCTTGAAGTGTTGTGTCTTGAGTCAATCCTTGAAACTGGAGTCATAATCATCTGTGTCGTAAGCTGATCAACAGTTTGCTCGTTGACTACTGTTGGCAGGAGTTGCGGAGAAAAAAACAGGTTCCATTGAAGAGATGTCATCTCTAGATTTAAAAACGTAAGTATATACTATTTACTGCTTTTTAAATAATTTATGTAATGCAGTATTACAATAAATGCTGATACATCAAATTGATAGACAGAAGCTCATTCATTAACATGACTTTTGCTGGTGCAAATGTTACATCCCCCGAAGAATTTGAATTGATTATGTTGCACGTTATGGTATATGGAATCGCTGTTAAGTTTGTTTAGACGGCAGTTACTATTTTGTATCTTACCACTTAACCTGAGCTGCGTACAAATATCAATTAAGGGCAAGCTCAGGAATGAATATAACTTATAAGGATTAAAATAGAAAAGGCTTTGTTACTGTATCTTCGAATAGAAGCTACGACAAGGTCCAAAAAGTATTAGTCTTTGGATCACCAAGTGGGTTAGAATTTTCAGTGACCCAGATTAAGACCACAATCCAATATATGGTTCCATGTAAAGTTTTTGGTAATATTTCAGAAACAGTAATTATTATGATGACTTTACTATTGTATTACTGACAGTGGTATTGAGATCACTGAAGCTCTACGACTACAAATGGAGGTTCAGAAGCGGTTGCATGAACAGCTTGAGGTGTGAATTTCATTTCTCTAGAATTTATTTCGAACATATATCAATGAATTGAATGTATTTGCATAAGAAGGGTGTTTCAAAGGTTTGTTCAGCTTGAAAGATGTATTTATATAGTTATCCATATTTTTGAAACCATATCGGTCATTGATCATAGGCACAATTAACTAGTCATGAGCCGTGGTCAAAACATTACTCCTATATGCTTATGAAACTTCACTTAATATTAAAAAAATATTGAAATATTTACATATAACATATATTAATAAAATAATACTAATACAATAATAATTCAACATTTCAATTCCATAATTAAAAAATAACAAATTAATAAAGTCAAATTACACACAAATCATGCATAAACATAATATCATAAAAAATTAAAATAAAAAATAATATAAGGATACTAATGATGTAATTAATATTACATAAAGATATTTTAAATATCAGTAATGTTCTTACAAGGTAGATAAGATCGTGTATTTCCTATTGATTAATTTGTGTATTTGAAAGTCTAAAGTTCACGGTCACTTCTTGATCTATGGAGTTTCGGTCTCAAGGTCTTGGTTTCGGAGGTGAGGTATATGTAAAGATAATTTAACGTTATTTATACTATTATGAGTCTTTATTTGATTGAGCCTTGAGGATAAGCCATGTCATTTTTAATCTTTTAGTCATGATGATTGATTTTAGATGTTTAATGTGTTCACAGCATTACCTAATATTTTTCAACAAAACTAGTACTCATCAATCTTGTTTGGTACTTGTGGACAAGAATAGTACTTCTTGAACTTCCCTAGTGTTTCCTAACAAGATTAGTACTTCTCGATCCTTTATATTTTTCAAGTATTTCCCAACCTTGATTGGTACTTCTAGCAAGATGGGTAATTTTTTATTTTGTATAATATTTTTCAGCAAGATGGGTAGTACTAGACTAATACTTTTCGACCCTACCTACTACTTCTCAATCTTGCCTTGTCCTTCTCAACTTGATTTATACTTTATGACTTTGGCGATCCTAATACTTCTCAACTTCATCTGCTGCTTCTTGAAAAAACTGACATTCGTATTTTAATAGTTCGGTACATTTGGCCTAAACCTTAAAACAATGTCACACGATAATAAAATCACAAAATATAAAATGCGAGTCTGGAAGCCAGGTTGCTGAGAGCAAATATTCACTAAATGATAAAATCACACCATGTTAGACAATTAAAAGTCTGTTAGAGGAGAGAGATTAGTCTATTAGAGGAGAGAGACTAGTTTGTTAGAGGAGAGAGTATAAATAAACAAACAAAATAGAGGGAGGGGATATCAGATAATTTTCTTGCCTTTGGGTAAAGACTGGATCGTTCCAGTGGAGGAAGGGAGGCTTCCTTGGGAAAATGCTTGCTTGTTATTTTGTTCTTTCTTACTTTACAGGATTAATAACATTCATATTCATACAATTGCTTCTTTGTTGTTGAGTGGGTGTGGGAAGATTGTCATTTGTTACGGTCCCTGAATAAAGGAATCTAACAGATTTGGTCCGACCTGCCGGATCTATTCAGAGGAAAGAGGAGTGAGTTGTAGCGGAGAAGAATGGAGGGACGAATGGTGGCTGTGGAATCAACGGTGGAAGAGTTGAAGGCGGAAATAAGAGCGATGACTCTCGAGTTCCGAAGAGCTTTCGGATGACGCTCTAGGAACCAAGAACGGAGCTCCGAAGGGAGTCGAAACTCTCTGTCAATGCCGATCGAGAGCGACGATCATCGGAGAGTTCGGAAGAGGAATCGGAAGACGACCTAAGCGAAGTACAATGCAGGAGCTACCCACTTTTGAAGGTACTGACCCCATAGGTTGGGTCGCAAAGGCTGAAAAGTTTTTCGACATCCAGAGCGTAACGGAGAAGGAGAAGATGAAGTTGGTTTATATATGTATGGAAGGAGGCGCGAGCTACTGGTTCCGCTTTTGGAGGAAGAAAACCAAACACCCAAAGTGGAAGCTGTTTACAAAGGCGCTGACGCGGAGGTTCGGCGGACTGAACCGGGGCACCATTTTTGAGAAGTTGGCCGTCGTGCGACAAACGGGAAGCGTCGACGCATACATCCAAGAGTTCGAATTTTTGGTGGAGCAAGCAGTGGGAGTGAATGAGGAGCAATTACTGGGATATTTTTTCGCTGGGTTGTAGGAAGGACTGCGAAATCTGGTGAGGCCGCACGATCCACGCGATCTGTTGACGGCGATGGAGCGAGCTCGAGACGTCGAACAGGCTGGGTCGGGATCACGAGGGAGTGGCGGAACGGGAGGAAAAGGAGGGGCGACAGGGGAAAGATATTCCGCGAGTTCCGGGACAGTCCCGGAAACATATCAAGGATCATCAGAGGCATCCGTGAATGCTAGCGGAGGGCATGGTTCAAAGAAGGAGGACATCTCTAATAATACGAGCTCCAAAGTAGGTAGCAGCAGAGGGGGAAACAACCAAAGTCGAGGGGTAAGAACTCTACCCTATCCAGAATATATTAAGAGACGTGAAGAAGGACGTTGCTTCCACTGCGGTGGACCTTATAGTCCTGGCCATCGCTGTGTAGAGAAAAGCATGCTTGTCATGATATTGGGTGAGGAGAATGGAGAAGACAAAACAGAGGAGAACGCCGAGATGGAACAAACGGCGATGGAACTGTCGGGGTTGTCTGTCGAAGGACTCACGCAATCTAATACTATGAAGTTGCAAGGCTGGATAGAAGGGAGGAGAGTTCTCGTATTAATTGACAGTAGAGCTAGTCATAGTTTTATATGCACCAGTTTGGTGAAAGAATTGGATTTGGAAGCCACCGACACACGTCTTTATAAAGTGTGTTTGGGAGATGGGCAAAAGAAAGTGACCAGTGGGTATTGCATAAGAGTCCCCGTGAAATTAGATAGTTTGGAAGTGAAAGATAAATTGTATTTCTCTGAGTTAGGCAGTGTGGATGTGATATTAGGAATCACTTGGTTAGCTTCCCTAGGAGATCTTCTTGAACAAGTCAATGATTTGCGAGTCGAGCTCGCTTCGCTAAAGGCTGCCAAAGACAACCAGTTAGCGGACTATCTGATGCTTTTGAGGAAGGAAAGCCATAAAAATGAATTTTTTTCTGAAGAAGCGGAGAAATTGCAGCAGCTTTGCCAAGAAGGAGCATATCATGATTTGAATAATAGCAAAAGGATCGTAGATGTAGGAGACCATCAAGTGGAGGGAGCTTTACCAACTGAACTGCAGGATGACAAACCCATGTACACCCTCTGAAAGTATTACAATGCAGGAACCAGCGACAGCAAGGGGAGGAGATACCCAAGTTTTAAATACAATAGCAAGAGGGTGGTTTGGATGGTGCTATTTGGGAAGAGGAACATTACATCTGGAAGGAGTTCCTGACTTCAACCTTGAGGACAAGGTTGATGTTGGTGAGGAGGGTAATGTTAGACAATTAAAAGTCTGTTAGAGCAGAGAGATTAGTCTATTAGAGAAGAGAGACTAGTTTGTTAGAGGAGAGAGTATAAATAAACAAACAAAATAGAGGGAGGGGATATCAGATAATTTTTTTGTCTTTGGGTAAAGACTGGATCGTTCCAGTGGAGGAAGGGAGACTTCCTTGGGAAAATGCTTGCTTGTTATTCTGTTCTTTCTTACTTTACAGGATTAATAACATTCATATTCATACAATTACTTCTTTGTTGTTGAGTGGGTGTGAGAAGATTGTCATCTATTAACCTAACACAACAGAGAGAATAAAACACAAAATCACAACAGAGAAAATAAAACACAAAATCACAAAAATTAGACTCAAATGGAACTAGGAAGAAGAATTGGTGTCACTGGTTGTTGTTGTCTCGCTGCCTTCAACGGGTCTTGCTGAACATAGTCGGGAAGACCAGATCATTGTCAGAGTCGCGAAGAGGAAAAATGCAGAGGAGAAATAGTCTCCATTAGGTCTGTTAGGAGACTATATCTTATGCGGATCCTTTTATAGACTAGATTGGTGGTCATGTGCAGAAACTGTTACATACCCTTAAGAAAGCTATTTTCATTCCCCAAATTCTCTCTCTAAATGATTGTTGAGATATGATTAAAATATTCTCTGTTTGGATTATTGAAATCTACAAAAGAGTTATGGAATGGAGTATCTTCATCGTAAGCAGAACATCAACACATACAACATACACAAAAGCTAAGGAAAGGGGCACGCCGTCTTACTTGCATATGCTTTTGCCCACAAACACAAAATGTTTTACTAGTAATTATTTTTAATATAAAATTCCAGGTTATCAATTTTTCACTGGTTCAGCTTGTTCTTTGGGAATTCGGTTTTGTGGGTTGATTGGAAGACCAAATATCAAAACAATCACTGGTTTTCCAATCCAACTTGGTGGTTTGGTTTGGTATTTTCAAATATGGTTGCAGTTGCCATGATTATAGAAGTTCGTGTTTTATGGCACATGGGATTTGCGAGAATTATTTTTTACTTGTAATTTGAAATCGACTAGAAGTGAAGTCTGTGTTTGTAAGCTAGGTAAAAGAAATTGAAGCGATTTAAATATTCTCTAGATAAATAATTCAATATTGTTCATTATTCATCTTGTTCCCTGTATTCTGATTTCTATTTTATCAATTTATCGTATAATAAATTATAATTCATTTGCTGGTTATGATCAATCTTGTATCTTCAATTTGTTGAGTATACAAATTGTAATTCTAAGACTCAGCACTTTCTCATTAGTGTTGTGTTATGTCCTTGTCATATCTCTTTCGTAGTTCTAATCGTTCTTCTCCTCCCCTTTTTTCTGTCAGATTCAAAGAAATCTGCAGCTGCGAATAGAAGAACAAGGAAGGTACCTCCAGATGATGTTTGAGAAGCAACGTAAATCTGAAACTGAAGCGTTGAAGGCACCATCATCTACCATTGAGAGTCAATCTGGAGTATCTTCGAATGCCACGAGAGACTTCACGGTCAAAAATGTTTTGGAAGCATCACAAGTGGACCATTGTAGGTCAGGACCTGATCAAGCTAACCGCAGTACCACAGTTGAGGAAGGCTCGCTGGAAAAGGGTCGGAATCCTGATTCTCCCAAAACTCAACATGGTATTGCTAGTGATAGTGCACAAGCCCCAAAACGTCAAAGAACAGAGTAAGCCATATGAAAACGTGATGGGTCGAGCTCGTAAGTAATGAGTGCAATGTACATTTAGCAGATGATGTCACCTCAATGGCTTGGAAGGCTTAGGTCAAGTTTTGTTGTTAGAAATCCTTTTTGTTAGATAGTTTGTAAATGACAGTAACTGTAAGCCATACTTCAGCTTGCGCATACTCTATCCTTGGGATATGTGGAACTCTTCATGCGCCCTTGATTACCATTCCCGACAAGAAATAAAAAGCAAATAATGAGTCAAAGTTAACCAGCTTGTAGCTAACTTGATGATGGGCAAACACCTTTTTCCTCTCTTTCCTGCATCTCTAATGTGAAAAAAATAAAAGTACTTACTAATTTATTTTTTATTAGTAGAAAAACCTTTTTAGTTCCTTCTAATTTTTAATCTTTTTGTTATTGTCACAGACTAAACTTAATAGAGTAATAAATTTTATGAATAATTATGTTTTTACTTTCTAATCTTTTTAGCAAAATTATAGTTCATCTTTATTATAAATTTTGTACCAATTTCATGGTTCAACCTTAGGAATCAATATATGACATTTCTAACCGTCAATGACTATCAACAATATTAGTCTCAAAAATGTCATTTCCCCTTAACCAAACCAACAATAATATTAAACCCTGAATCATTAAAATATCCTCTTAAAAAATAAATCGTATTCCGATATTATATTCCAATATTATTAAGAGAAAATATTGTTATAATTATTCATATTAAAATAACTAATTTACAGATATTATAAAAATAAATTAGCCTAATTATAAGTATAAAATAACATAATTATATTATATTAAGAGAGTCCATACAAATATTAACATCCCATGTGTCAATTTCTTCATAGAAAATTTACCCCTAGGTAATTCTTACTCTAAAACAGATTTATTTTGTAAGAGTGGAATTCATACCTATTTTTCCAAAGCTTAGGATCTTATTCTGTGTGTCTATTTTTATTGAGATGACTTCCTCCTTCTAATTCCTTTAGATATATATTTGATTCTGTCATGGGGAGAGTATGGTTGTTGATCCTTGTGAGATATACTTTTGTTAATTCTTCGATCCTATTTTCGTCTAGTTCCCTTGAGGAGTGTTAGACACCTTTGTCGTGAGACTCATTTTTCCTTTGGCTAATGATACTTTGATAATGCGACAAATATTGTACACCATCACATATTATATTCTGAATGGTTGACGTATTTTAAAAATTAATTTTAAAAGATAAAATAATAGAACGATGTAGATTCACTTGTGTCAGGAATCTGAAGAGAGGGGAATTAAAATTTTAGATTTCAAAAATAGGATTCGAGAGATTGTAACAAAAAACCTAGAAAGAAAAACTCTCCCTCCCACACTCGGAAAACCTCTGTTCCGTTTCCACTGTCAATCGTCGTTGCCATCAGAGGACCACTCAGAGGCTCTGTCGCCGACTGGAAAGAGGTCAGCCCCGAAAACGCCGAAGTCGCGTCTCTTCCCACTCCGTCCCCGTTTCCATCGTCAGTCGCCGTTCAACGGCCACCGGAGGACCACCGAGAGGCTCTGCCGTCGATCAACGGTGGAAAGTGGTCAGCCCCCGTCGTCGCCTGCTGTTTCCATCCGCCGACGTACCTTGATTTTTCCGGTAAGAAGTGAGGTAGTTGAACCAAAATACTATTAATGAACATTAAAAGTTGTGATTTGATGCGTTAGCAATACTCTGTATTTAAAAAATTACCTGTAATTTGTTAATTATAGTATATCATGCTAGAGATTCTTCTTAGCATTCTGGTGAAGAAACGAAAGCTGTTACGGCTAAGCCCATCTCTATTTCCAATTTGGGGACATAAAAAATTCCGTTGATGAGTTTGAGGTTTCTAACTGAATTGGTTGTTGATTCTATTCCAAAATTTATCCTTTTTTCTGCAAAATTGTTATTATTTGAAACAAAAGTGTCAACAACTAGAACAGAGGCTTTTATGCTCTTTATTATTTGCTATAGTAACTTTTCGAATTATTGAAACTAAAAGTTTGATCTTTTTAAACTGTTTTACCACTGCTGAGTAATTTAATTTAAGGTTTTTCTCTTTAGTTTTTAGTAATTGTTTAATTATATGGGAATCTTTGCTTGTACTGGCTTGCTTTGTGATCAAGTGTGAGATCTGGTGATCAGGGAAATTTGAAAAAGTTTACAGTTTGTTGCTCTTTCTCGTTTTCCTCTGAACCTGACAACATTAAACATAGAATTTCGCTGCCCTATTGAGTTTCGTGGTATTCTAGGTTCTGTTTGTTAACTCAATTGAGAAGATGCTATGTGAATAAAACTGTTATGCCTTTTTTTTGTTTTGCCATGCTTGCTTTAGTTCTTTTGTCTGCCATGGAAAAGATAAGGCTCCAATTACCAGGAGAGTTTCAATGTAAGGAGAAACTTTATCTTTATCTTAAGCCTGGTACTGCCCTTGTTGATTTTATCTTGTTGTTCTTGAAATTTTTTTGTTTACTCCAATTCATAGCTGATAACTTTATCAATTTCATTAAGATTTGTATTTGTATGTAATACCTGGTAGCGGCAGTGTTACATTTTAGTTTACTATGGCAGTGTGTTGTCCACCCACAGGATGAGATTCGAGCTAAAGCTATTAGGCTGGTATATGCTGTACAAGATTTTATGGAGTCTGCTAATCTGTTAATTGATGATGAAACTGAATGCTCTTTCTTATGTTGAACAGGTTACAAACAAGCTCTTTCAGCTTAGTTACATATCAGGAGATGTTGAAAAGTTTGCAACAAAGATGATGCTTTCTGTTGTTGAACATGAAGTTTCATATACGGGTCTTTTGCAACCTGGACCTGGACCTACTGAACATAGAGCCGAGGCAGAGGTGCATTGCTAATTTTCTTGTGACCCTCTAGTGTATCTTCCTTGTGATGAAACTGACCATGCTTCCTAGAATTCTGTAATATATCTGTTTGTATATTAATTTTGATTTTGTTATATATTCTGCCTTGGATTTGTCATTGTCAGATTCATTATTATGCATAAAACATTTCAAAATGATTCTGAATGCCTTATACCTTTCTTTAAGTGTCTTTCCTCTATATTTGGGGGTAATGGAGAACAGCTGTTTTCTCATGAGATTTCTCGTTTCTTATTCATGCAGGCGTCATTGAAGACTGAGAGGGAGAAGAAGAAAGAGACGCCATGAACACTATCCAAGTTCTAAATATTCATTGCTTCCATAGCGTCCAGTTTTTAAGTTATGCAGTCACACAATTCTTCCCCACTTGAAATTATGTGTTCCTTGCTCACCTTATCTGAGTACCTGAACAGGGATCAAATACTTATTCAATTGAATTAGTAGTATCAATTAGAGGCTTAAGAGTGTTAGTGATATTGTATTGTTATTTATTTGCCTTTTATAAATCGAGAGTGATTTAAGGCATAATCAATTTTGTAATACTGCCTTTCCTTTAAATGAAAATCGGATTTCACTATTGTATTTTAAAGACAGAGTCAATTGTAATACTGCCTTCCTTTATCGAATATTTACTATCATATAAGAATATTCATTTTCATAATTTTATTTTCATTAAATTAGTCTAACCATTTTAAATTTTAAATAATTTTAACTATCAACAAAATATTTAATTTTCACTTAATTTTATTTATGTTAGTTAGTATAATGATAATAAGTGCTGACATGTTAATTTTTTTATAAGCTTAACTAATATATATATATATATATATATATATTCAACAAAGTGACCATTAGTCAATGTGTAATCCATTACAAAGAGTTTAAATTGGATTAAACTCTTGTTAAAACAAAATTCTGCTCTTCAAAATGAATATCATTTTTAAAGTTGACTTGTTTGTATAAAATCTTTTCAAAAGGTCCTAGCTCTTTTACATGAAAAGGTGACATTAATGGAAGAAGTTATTATTCACAATTGAAATCATCGAACTTCATCCCAATGAACCATTCTTTGTAAAACTTGTTGTGCAGAAATAGTATTGGGAGCAAAGGCTAAATAAGTGGGGAGTTCAGACAAAGGTTCTGCACACAGAGGTCAACTATGAAAATGACATTGATTTTTAAGTGAACAAATTGTTTTTAAGACTTATTGGACATACAAGTGATGTTCAAGCGTTGATTACCACATTTATATCGAACTTCATGCCCAATAAATAATTCTTTGTAAAACTAATTGTGTAGAAACAACACTGGGAGCAAAGGCCAAATAAGTGGAGAGTTCATGAAAAGGTTCTCCACATAAGGGTCAACTATGAAAATGACATTGATTTTAAGTGAATCAATTTTTTTAAGACTTATTGGACATACAAGTGATGTTCAGACATTGATTATCACATTTATATCTAACTCCATCCCCAAGGAACCATTCTTTGTAAAACACATTGTGCGAAACAACACTGGGAGCAAAGGCCAAATAAGTGGGGAGTTAAGGCAAAAGTTCTGCACACAGGGTCAACTGTGAAAATGACATGGATTTTTAAGTAAACCAATTTTGTTTAAGACTTATTGGACATACAAGTGATGTTCAGACATTGATTATCACATTTATATCCAACTTCATCCCCAAGGAACCATTCTTTGTAAAACTCATTGTGCAGAAACAGCACTGAGAGCAAAGGCCAAATAAGTGGGGAGTTGAGGAAAAAGTTCCGCACATAGGGGTCAACTGTGAAAATGGCATGGATTTTTAAGTAAACCAATTTTGTTTAATACTTATTGGACATACAAGTGATGTTTAGGCATTGATTATCACATTTATATCGAACTCTATCCCCAAAGAACCATTCTTTGTAAAACTCATTGTGTAGAAACAACATTGGGAGCAAAGGTCAAATAAGTGGGGAGTTCGGGCAAAGGTTCTGCACACAGGGGTCAACTGTGAAAATGTCATTGACTTTTAAGTGAACCAATTTTTTTATAACTTATTGGACATACAAGTGATGTTCAGGCATTGATTGTCACATTTATATCGAACTTCATCCCCAATGAATCATTCTTTGTAAAACTTATCGTGTAGAAACAACACTGGGTGCAAATACCAAATAAGTGGAGAGTTTAGGCAAAGGTTCTACACACAGGGGTCAACTGTGAAAATGTCATTGATTTTTAAGTGAACTAATTTTTTCTAAGACTTATTGAACATACAAGTGATGTTCAGACATTGATATCAAATTTATATCAAACTCCATCCTCAAGGAACCATTCTTTATAAAACTCATTGTGCAAAACCAACACTGGTAGCAAAGGCCCAATAAGTGGAGAGTTCAGACAAAGTTTTTGCACAGACAGGTCAACTTTCAAAATGGAATTGATTTTTTAGTGAACATCTTTTTTAACACTTATTGGACATACAATTGATGTTCAGCCATTGATTATGACATTTATATCATATCCTTTGCACCTAAGGCAAAGATTTTGCACATCTTGGTCAACAAAGTTCATGCCATTCATTTTTAAGTGCACAATTGTTTTTTCAACATTTAATGTACATACAACCCTTTATATACCACATTTAACATACATAATGACATCCACATTTGATGGCGACTGCAGTACAAATGTCTAAGACAAAAAATGTTCATTCTTTTATTCAAACCTGTGGTAATCAACACAAAAAATAACACAAAATGATCATTATTATCTTCAAAACGCTGAAATACATTCAAGTGGACATTAAAATATAGGAATCTCAAATTTCGTTATCAATAAATGTAAGGAATACCTTTCTTTGAACATTTCTAACGAAAAATATGTATATACACACCTAATGAATACATTCTGAAACAGTTCTAAAAAAAAAATTCATATTACAAGAATGCACATTGTCAATATCCGAAATGCATTCACAAACATAATTCTCCTTAACATGTTGTAGCTCCTCCTGAAAAAAATATAATGCAAACAAAATGAGTAAAATGTCTAATGTTGTATCAAAAGTCCAAAGCATCAAAATTTTCATTAAATAATTGTTCACTTTAAATCTAATACTGAAAAATTGTTTTCAAATTTTCAAACAAGAGATTATCATTATTTCAAGGATTACTTATACATTATTTTCATTAGATAAACTTTAAATATAATTTATCCATCCCCAATTAAATAAATAAATAAATGATGATTACAACATATACTCTATTTCTATAAACTTCTAAAACATTATTATAAAATTCCCATATAGATCCCTTTCTCATCAATTAGCGTTCCACAATATAAATGATAATTTCTTTTAATGTAGCATTTCTTTTTTCCTTGAAGTTCCATATCTCTACAATAGTATACCCACCACTTGGATTATATTCATTTATTTCTGTCAAGGCTGTTACAACAACTGAATATATCTCATCTCCCCATTCCTGCTCGAGGCTTTTTAACTTGTCATCATTTTCATTTATAATTATCTGCAAAAATGCTACCTCATTATGTTTTCAGTATTGCACGAAATAAAAACTCTAAATATTGCCCTGGTCTTGCTTGAATGATTAAAATTAAATGATAAATGCACATGATTTTTTAAACAACAATAAATATAGATAGACATATTCGGAAAAAAAATCAAGATTAAAAGAGAAATGTAACTCAAACTTTGGAAGAAAAATATTTTATAATGAAAGATTTATAATCACCATATATAACCCAAAAAAAATCAATTTTCTCCTTTTTCATAATCGTCGTCATATCTATCTAAAATGACAATATAAATGGACCAGATGACAATAAAAAATGAATATCGAACTGGAAATAGCAATACCACTAACTCTAGCTTTCGTACAAACGTGATGAACATATATATCTACTTGGACCAAGCAACTGCATCTACTTCAGCTTGTGCACTCCGGTACAACTCTAGTCTCTTTGCAAGAGCACTACGTTGTTCCATAACTGTAGGATCCTCGTTCAGCAAGGAGGACAAAGGCTTGGTCTCCCAAAACAAATTATGCAAACCGTCAATACTTAAAGTTATTTAGCCAATATCAAAGCCAAATGAAATAAAGGCCAATATATATGGTATCAAATGACAACTCTTTATCAAGAAATCAAATAAACACTTTAAGTGATAAAAATTAAAAATCAATGATCACGTAACCATTGGTGAGAACTATTGACTATTGCACGAAATAAGAACTCTAAACATTGCCCATCCGATCTTGCTTGAATGATTAAAATTAAGGTTTAATAGGTTCGCAGGTCCCTATTTCTGCGGGTTTGTTCCAATTGGGTCATTGTATTTTGAAAGTGCTCAATTAAGTCCCTCTTTCGATAAAATTTAGTCAATACAACCCTTACCGTTAATTTTAGGAGACAACGTTAAGTTTTTTATGTTGTGGCATGCTGATGATGCATTTAATTCTGACGTGGCAAAGTGAAATTACATTAGTTGTAATGAATATTATATTGAACACCCCTCGAAACATCATCACCTCCGTCTCCCAATCCAAATGCACGCATTCCAACACTACATCCCATTCCAAGACCATATCCCCTTGTTCTAAGCATTGAATATCAATCTTAATCACCAAAAAGCTGAAGTTTCCAAGCATTTCAAAGAAGGTATGATATTTGGCAGTCAGGCCAACATTGTTGATATAGTACGGATGCATCTCTGTGCAGTAGTAGTAGCACAAGTTAGATAACTCTTCTTCCATAATATTATGTAATATATATATATATATATATATATATATATATATATTATTTTTAATGTAAAGATAATATTTATCTCACAGGTTTATTTCCTCTGAATTCATCAAATAAGAGAAATATAAAATAATGAATCAAAAAGAGTATTTAAATCTTGAAAAATTGAATTCTCATACAGAAAAAAAGTCAAAATTATTCATGTGATTGAATCTTAATCATATCACAGTCTGCCTGAGATAAAAACACAACACATTCATTCCAGCATCAACCGTAGTGCCTCAAACACATTCTTTCCAGCATCAACCGTATAGTGCCTCAAAGTCATCTTCTTCTTATGTATATTATAAATCATCCGCGGGGAAAGCCAACCTTTACTAAGAAAATTCCTCCCAAAAATCCTAAACAACGGCTTGCATCCATTCCCCCATCAAACCCAGAAAACCCTCTAAGTATCATATAGTCCGGAGACAACGCCCTCTTTGGCAGCGACCACTCCGTGCAATGTTCCTCCGAGCCACATACTGCACATAACGCAACTGCGACAACATTGGGTTAAGCGCCGATAGCAGCTGCAACAACCCCTTCGGCGCCTCCCTGTGAACCATCTCCAGAATCTTCCGCTCCTCACTCTGTGCCTTCCAGAGGAAAGCAGCAAGGAGAAAGGCGAGAGGGGCCAGCCGCCGCGCTCACAGTGGAATAGGATCACGGTGGCAAGGTCGACGAGGGAGGAGGGGGCAAACCTCGTAATGCTTTGGATAGTCAATGATAGTGGCGTCGAGTTCGCACAGGAGGTGTGAGAAGTGGTTGCGTGCGAGGAAGGAAGATTCTGGGAAGTCTTCGTGGAGGTCGGGAGAATTTGGCGGAGGTAGAGCTGGTACATTCCTCTGGGAGGGCTTCGGTGGAGAAGCAGAATCGATACTTAAAAAGAAATGGAAAATGGAAAATTCCCAAAACGAAAATCAAAATCGAAATGAACTAAAAATTAGGAATTCACCATAGACTTTGTCTGAAAATTAGAAACCCCTGATACAACTATAAATCCCTAATACAACTATAAACCTCCAAATTGCAAAAAACTCACTCACAGGCATAGGGGAAATATTCCCCAAATTAAAAACCCTCAGGTACAGTGAAGCTAGAGGAGGTGGAACGATGCACAAATTTGGGCGTACTAGTTGATGAGGACGAGGGGGGTGAAGCTACGACGTTTTTGATGAGGTTTCCATGGGCTACTGGTTGAGAACGAGGGATAAATCTACAATCAGCGCCACATCATTAAAAATTTACAGTCAGCATGCCACTATGCAAGAATATTAACACCGTCCATTGCTATTTAACGGCAAGGGTTGTATTGACTCAATTTTATCGAAATAGGGACCTAATTGAGCACTTTCAGAATACGAGGACCCAATTGGAACAAACCTCCAGAAATAGGGACCTGCGAACCTATTAAACCTAAAATTAAATGATAAATGCACATGATTTTTTAAACAAGAATAAATATAGATCATTATATTCAGAAAAAATCAAGATTAAAAGAGAAATGTAACTCAAACTTCGGAAGAAAAACATTTTTTCTTACCTCAATTTTGCCTAGGCATGTGAAAAAGTGATCAAGTAAACTTCGTTTTGTCTCCGCACTTGACAATATATAATGGACTTCGGAATTGAATGCCTCAGTGTAGCATAGATCATATTGACATATGACAAAATTGTTGTTCCTGTTTATAAGTGAGTTAGTGGTACATTTCAAGCATAATGAGAAACATACACATCAAACTACAAGTACAAAGAAGTAATATAACAAGTGATAATGTAAAGAATAAAAATTACCAATTCGCCTTAGATATGAATCATTATATCTATCAAAATTGAATGTGTGGGATTGCCACCCTTATCAACATCTTGAGGAAGCTTCCGAAAGAAATCAACAGTCAGGTAGCCACATTCCATATCAACTAGTTGCAGTGTTGCTCTTTTGCTTTCGTCCCTAGTCAGGTAGCCACATTCCATATCAACTAGCCACATTCCATAACAACTACAACCCCAACCTCAATCCGGAGGCCAAGTTATTGCTTCAAGTCCTGTAAATCAGCCAGGTTATGTATTAGCTAGAAAAATTGTGAATCCATAGAACTTGGATTAGCGGAACGAAAAGATTCAAACTATAGTATATGGAAAGTAAAAGCGGGTAAAATTTTAGATCATTCCAGATCATAGTTTGATCATAAATAATCATTAAATACACAAAAATGACAAGGGCCATCAGTCCCCACATTGAAGCCTATCTCCATTACTTTGGAAATTCCAAAATAGATCAGCATCCACAAAACCCATACAAATTTCATCTAATAATGAAAGACAGGTTTATTATTATTCAAAAATCATCATAAATAATTATGGCCAAGTCTCTTGAAGTCCTATTCACTATGTATTGCAGGTTAATTTTTTAACTAAACCATTTGCGAATTCGCAAAGCAAAATATAGAAAGGGTTAGATATCAATGCATGCTCTCAACTTCTAAACTGAAGTATTAAAAGGAAAGTTATATCTCTTGACCAAACTTCTCTCTTGACCATACCAATGCTAAACCAAATAAACTAAAAAAAGATCAAAATAAGACTATAAAATACAACAATCCCTGAATGGTAAAAAAATTAAAAAACAACTTAAACTCACCGAACAATAACAGAGGATTGGTCAAAGGGATGAGAACCTTCAAAAACAACGTCAATGGTGGTTTCAACTTTTGTTGATAATTCGAAACGGCAGAACGACGACGGGCAAGGCTTCAGTGAACGGTGGCGGTTCGGTGAATGGTGCAAACTCTACGAACAGCCGCTTCTGCTACGTTTGTGGATGAGAGCACTTTCTCTCTAGGGTTCTCTCTCTAAGCCAAAGTGAAATTCTATTTTTTGAAACCCAAAATGAAGCCCGCCAAATGAATCTTCAGCAGTCCTTGCATTTCCACATCATTTTTAGTTTTTTTAAATCTTCTCCACCTAGACCATCACCTACCAACACGTGGATGGTGTCAAAGTATCATTACCCTTTTCCTTTTATGCCTTCCAATGACTTACCCAAGTCCTTACTTGCGCTTATTAGCATTATCTTTAATGTGAGCTTTTCCTTCATCTACTTTGTTTTACACCCTTGTTCCTGAAGATTTGTGCCGATATTCTTCTAGACAATTCCTTCATGTCTTATGAGCTCATTCGTTGAGCGATCAAGCTCTTATACCTAGTGAAGAATTTTGTTGTCTAGTGTCATCAGAATTTATGGGTATTCTAAGAGTGACGTCGCGAGTTCTTCCTTGTCTAGGATGGCTTTGTGGAGTCTACTAGAACAGTTGTTTTTGTGGTAGAGGTTTCCCAAGACTTTGAGTTCCTTAAGGATCATTTGGACTTTATTTGGAGTGCCCCCTTTTGTATTGTGATGAAGGATGTGTATTGACTTGTCAGAGATGTTAAGCCTGCTTCTTGATGACCTTGAGTAACCCTTTGTATGTTGGAGACAAGATGTTTGTTCCTTTTGCTCTTTAATGAGTTTGAATAGCTACATCAACTTGTCTTTGTCTCCTTATTGTACTACTCTGACGAATATTAGCCTGTCTTTTTCAATCCCTTGGAATTTTATCTCGAGTTTTGTTAGGAATTGGCTCAACGAGGAAGGCTCCGATAACAATTGAAGTTCGAAAAAAACTAGAAGGGGGTTGAATATTGTTTCTCAACATTGTTTTCGAGGTTGATATATACATCATGATTTTGATTATCCTCATGAGCTGCTTGAAACGTACTTCATAAATGTTATTCTAATGAATGCATTTATAGTTCCAATTTTAGATTATGCTCTTAGTGTTTAGGAAGGAGTGATTTTTACCATAGTTGACGCGTATTGAAGACATGTATGATGAGGGATTGCTTTTTGGATATAATGATAGCTTATAAATTAAAGCTTAACACACATACTTTTTATATTGGTTCACTTAATTGAGCTACATCCAGTTCTCCTCTACGACAACTTAAAGGGTTTCATTAAATATTCAATAAAATGCATATGCATATTCTCACCACTCTTGGTATCCCTAGTTAACGAATTACTACTATTACCCTGACTAGTTGAGTTTCACCTACTCCTGGTTACGTAGTATTCTTCACCACTCTTAGTATCCCTAGACGATCTAGATATCCTCCTAATACACTGTCTAGTTGAATTTAACCCACTATTGGTTGTCGTTGTCAACCTAGTAATCCTTCTTACTGTGATCTTGATTGAGTTTCACCCGTTCTTAGTTGTGCAATATTCTTCACCATTCCTCATATCTCTAGACACACCTGATATCCTCTTGATAAACCATATAGTTGAGTTTAACGTACTCCTGGTTGTCGTTTTCCCAAATTTGATATGCCATTGTTGAAGCTATCAAATTAATACTAATTTTACAAGGCAACTTCAGTATTGTCAAGTTAGTAGTCAACAAATTAAATAGGATTAGTAACCCTGAGTCATTTCCCAACGAATACGGAATTGCTTTTCAATACTTGACTCTTATGGTGACTCTGAAAGGTTAGTAAATGCTATGTAATAAAAGTGAAAAGCTATGCTAATGAATTTAAAGTTGAATAATGTTGTGAGTTTAATTGAAGAATAAGTAAGAAACTTAGAAACAATTATAATGAAATAGGCTAATTCCACTCTTTTTCCAAGATAGATTCATCATCGGTTATCCACAAATTATTGTTTAATTGATTATTGTACGAGTTTCAAATTAATTAAAGTACATTTTTAATTAATTTGAGGGCGATCTTACAGTTAATCAAAGTACATTCTCAATCAAAAGCAAGGCATTTCTAGATTATTCACAATAAACTCAATCAAAGTACATTCTTAATTAAATTCTATTGTGTTTAATCATGACTATTCTTAAATCTCCTAACCAAATTAAAAGTTAATTAATCAAAGTAAATTCTCAATTAATTATTTTTAAAGCTCTTACCATTAACCAAAGTACATTCTCAATTAGTAGTAAATGCTCATTCAATCATATGAAAGTTCCTAAATTTAATCAAAGTACATTCTCAATCAAACCTAGAAACCCTTGAACTCATATAACCAATATGAATGTAGATTAAAAAACCTTATGAAGCAAAAATCATTACTTTTAACGTGAGTGAGAGATGAAAGACATAGAAAAAAGATAACTCAAATTTATAATCAAAAGAAACAAATACATTAATTCATCGTAACCTTAGAATCCATAATGAAATTACAGTGGAATAGCACTAGAAAGTAATCATCCACTACTCTTCTAATTTTATTTTACCATGTATTTTACTCCATTCATGGAGGACTATGACCTTGACTGAGTTTAACCCACTCCTGGTTGTGCAGTATTCTTCACCACTCCTGGTATCCCTAGATGCTCTTGGTATCCTCTTGATACACTATCTATATGAGTTTAACCCACTTGCAATTATCATTGTCAACCTAGTAACCCATGTTAATGTGACCTTGACTTAGTTTCACCCACTCTTGGTTTCCACTAAACAATCCAGGTATTAACCTGATATGCTGCTGATAACGGTTGAATTCACCGTTATCTGTGATATAATTTTGATACTAAATTTGTCAGAGCGGTTGTAGCGGAATGGTTAGCGTGGAATAACAAACCAAGAGGGTTTTTAATTCAAATGTGTGCCTTTTAATTTCTTCTCAAATTATCTTACTATGCAAATAATAAATATAAATAAAAGAGTAAGGTTGAGAGAAATTTGCATAGATGAATTTTATACTGGTTCGGATCTTACCAATCCTACGTCCAGTCACTTATCTCAAACCAAGATAAACAGTTCACTAATCACAAAACAATTACAAATTACAATCACAAAGAAACAATTTGTAAGAGTTTAGAAACCACCTCTCTTGATACCACAAGATATGAACCTGCACCTCCTTTGAGTCTTCATAAAGGATGAAACACCTCCTCCGAATACTTCACGAAGGATGAAACACCTCCTCTAAATACTTCACGAAGGATGATCCTCTTCCACCCACCTCCTCAGACACACCAAGGATGAACCGACTATTCCTTCGTCACCATAGTAGCAATTCACTAGTTCCACAGACGAGAGTTTCTTAAGCCGAACAAGAACATACAATTAACAATGATTTCTGAGTTCTAAACCACAAGAGAAGAGTTATTGTTGATACAAACAGTGAGCCAATTTATAGACTCAAGCCAATACTCTTCCATTCCTCGAAACTGGCCATTTAACGCATTTAATTGATTATATTAGTGTTAATCGATTAAAATGAGTACAACAGCTAGTTTTCAAAAGCAGAAAACTCTAACGGTTAGCTTTAATCGATTAAAATGTATTTTAATCGATTAGCTAATAGATTAAAATGTATTTTAATCTATTAAAATAGAAAAAGTTGAGTTTTCAACTTTTACTTGTTTTAATCGATTAATACTAGTTTTAATCGATTAAAACAGTGGGATTTTGACTCTTAACATCAATTACAAAGTATGAAAGTACATGGAATCAAAACTAATGAAAATCTAAGTCCTAGACAATAAACTACAATTATTACAAAAGTTTTCCAACGCAATACAAGTCTTCATAAGATATTCTTGAATCTTCATTTCTCTTGACTTGATTTGGACATCATAAAAAATTCATCTTCATCAAAAATTCCTTTGAATTAAAGCTTTTAGTAATAATCTGGATAAAACACAACTTATGGAAGAAAAGAGCATTAGAGAATAATAATAAGCTATAAACATTTTCTCCCCCTTTTTTGATCATAATTAAAAAGTTGTCTTTCATGTTGTCCCCCTAAGATAATACTCCCCTTTAATAAAAGCATGTATGCATATGAGCTGAAATATATTTCAAATCAAGATAAATTCAAACATACAGAGTAGGAGATTTAAAACATATAATTTTAGGATAAAGAACCTTTTAAAAATCTTGTTTAAACATACATTGAATCATACCAGATAGGAATTTTAAAGCATAAAAAAATATGGTTGATTTTTTAAAAATAAAAATAAAAATGCACAAAATGGATCTAAATGCAATCCTAAGAGATTTCTAAAATTCCTAGATCTCTTCTAATGTTTACCCCTTTAGATATATCTCCAAATTCGTTGTGTAAAGATATTTTGTTGAGATCTTCGTTTTGGGGATTGTCATCATTCTTTGCTTCATTTGTTGTTTTCTGCAAGTCTTTATTATTACCTGCGTCTGATTCAACTGACTCAAGAGGTTTTGCCTCAAGGTCCACAATTTTATCAAAGACAACATGCTTTCTAAAATTTTGTTTAAAAAAAAATTTACATGATAAAAAAAATTAAATTGTAAATTTTAAATTTTAAAATGCTTGGAATGAAATCACTTTACAACCCAAACATATCTACCACTTGGAATATCAAAATGCTTAATTTTACATTTATTTGAAGTATGACCCTTTTTCATACAATACAAGCATGATATAAAGTTTGTGTTCTTATAAGTTGTTCCTTTTTCTACCCATGTTCTACGGGTTCTATTATTATGTTTATTTTTAATTTTAGGAACATACTTATTTTTAACAACCTTATTTTTATTATTTTTACTGCATTCTCTTAAGGTTGAGTTGTTTTGTAGTTTCTTAAAATTTTCACAAGAAGCACATTCATCACTACTAATATATTTACCTTTTTCAAAAAATAAAATTTTATTTTTCAAATTTTTATTCTCTTCAAAAATATTTTCAAAATTTAATTTTAAATTTTTGAAATCCTTTTTCAATTTCTTATGAGCTTTATCTAATTTTTCAGATTCTACAAGTAAAGCAGCATAAGTTTCATGCAATTCACTTTCACTATATTGACTATAATTATCAGAATCGTTAGATGTACTTACTTGGCTTCCAGCGTCATCATTTGCCACTAAACAGATGTTTGCTTCTTCATCATATTCGCTCAAAGAAATTGTTTCATTGTCATCGTCCCATGCAATGTAGACTTTCTTTTTCTTGAAGAACTTCTTTTCCTTTATTTCTTCATTCTTCTTTTGATTTGGGCAGTCCGCTTTTAAGTGGCCCCTTTCTCCGCAACCATAACATCTATACTTTGAGGAGGATTCTTGATTTTCTTTCTTCTCAAATTTGAATCTTCCTTTATCTTTTGATTTCATGAACCTGTTGAGCCTTTTTATCATGAGTCTCAGATTTTCTTCATCTTCTGAGTCTTCATCTTCTATTTTGTTCTTGCTCCTTTCTACCTCAGATTTTAAGGCTAGACTCTTTTTCTTGGTTTTGGCTTTTTCTTCTTCTTCATCAAGTCTTCCAAGATCAAGCTCATGCTCCCTCAACTTTCTGAATAGTGTCGCCATAGTCATTGTGTTGAGGTTTTGTGACTCAGAAATTACAGTCACTTTTGGTTGCCAAGACCTGTCTAAAGATTTCAAAATTTTTATATTAAGTTCATCATTTTTGAAAGACTTACCTAGTCCAATGAGATGATTAACGATGTTTGTGAAGCGTTTCTGAACGTCTGATATTGTTTCTCCTTGCTTCATCCTGAACATTTCATATTCTTGGATCAAGGTATTCTTTCTCGCTCTCTTCACATCATTTGTACCTTCGTGGGTTACTCTCAGCACTTCCCACATTTCTTGACCAGTCTTACAAATAGAGATCCTGTAAAACTCGTCAATAGTTAAAGCAGATGAAATACGTGTGCCTTACAATTTCTTCTCAATTTATCTTACTACGCAAATAATAAATATAAATAAAAGAGTAAAGTTTAGAGAAATTTGCACAAATTATTTTTATATTGGTTCGGATCTTACCAATCCTACATCCAGTCGCTTATCTCAAACCAAGATAAACAGTTCACTAATCACAAAACAATTACAAACTACATTCACAAAGAAACAATTTGTAAGAGTTTAGAAACCACCTCTCTTGATACCACAAGAGATGAACCTGCATCTCCTTTGAGTCTTCACAAAGGATGAAATACCTCCTCTGAATACTTCACGAAGGATGAAACACCTCCTCCGAATACTACATGAAGGATGATCCTCTTCCTCACACCTCCTCAGACGCACCAAGGATGAACTGGCTATTCCTCCGTCACCGTAGTAGCAATTCACCAGCTTCATAGACGAGAGTTTCTCAAGCCAAACAAGAACACACAATTAACAATGATTTCTGAGTTCTAAAGCACAAGGGAAGAGTTATTGATGATGGATAAAGAGAGCCTATGTATAGACTCAAGCAAAAACTCTTCCAATCTTCGAAACTGGCCATTTAACGCATTTAATTGATTAATATTAGTGTTAATCGATTAAAATGAGTACAATGGCTAGTTTTCAAAAGCAGAAAACTCCAACAGTCAACTTTAATCTATTAAAATGTATTTTAATGGATTAGCTAATAGATTAAAATGGATTTTAATCTATTAAAACATAAAAAGTTGAGTTTTCAACTTCTACTTGTTTTAATCGATTAATACTAGTTTTAATCGATTAAAACAATGGGATTTTGACTCTTAACATCAATTATAAAGTATGAAAGTACATGGAATCAAAACCAATGAATATCTAAGTCCTAGACGATAAACTACAATTATTACAAAAGCTTTCCAACGCAATACAAGTCTTCATAAGATGTTCTTGAATCTTCATTTCTCTTGACTTGATTTGGACATCATTAAAACTTCATCTTCATCATTTTTCTAACAAAATTAACCCTTTTTGACTTAGAAACTTGCTTAAACTCTTTTTTTTAGTTTATTTTGTTAATAAAGAGAGTTGAGGTTATACTTGATGAGTTTTATCACTAATTCCCTTTATTTGGTAGGTTATTGGGATGATTTGGAAGACGAGTTAAAGTACCAAGGAGTTGGAACTCAGAAGGGAAAGCAAAAGCAGCAGAAGAAAAGGCTACAGAAGGTCGTAGGACGCCTAGTTGCCCTTTTCTGGGGCCCTCAGGGCCAGAAGCCCGCATGGACGCCTAACTACCCTTTTCTGGGGCCTTCAGCGCCAGAGGCTCGCACCAACGCTTGGGCGCCCTCCCTAGGGCGCTGAGCATCAGCTTCCTTGTACAGTAGAGAGCCTGGTTGCCTCTTTTAGGGCCTTCAGTGTCACTCCTCTCACATCAACGCCCGATTGCCCTAAGTAGGGGCGCTGAATGCTAGTGTAATGGGCTTGGACTTTGTTTTCTGATCTATTTAAGGACCTCTGTACCTTAGGGTTTGTATCTTTTGACGACATAAGCGCAGAAACACATTGTTCAACCCTCTAGAGGCAGAATTGGATGTGGGAGCTCTCCTCTTCATTTTCTAGGGTTTTTCTATCTCTTTCATTCCATTGTACACCTAGTTTTTGCATGACGATGGATAACTAAACCTCATGTGTTGTTGGGGAAGATGTAACCTTTAAACTCTCATGTATTTGAATTTGTTCTGAATTAATATATGCTTCTTTCATTGATTGTTAGGGATTTTCTCCTATGCTCATTACTTGCTATGTTTTGATCATTCATAACATGATTTTTGGTTTTCTTTGTTATTGGGAAATACCTAGAGACCTAGATCTAGAGAATTTCTTCCAAGGGAACTATTGCCTAGACATAGAGATTAAACGTTTGGTTGTCTTAAGCTTCTGTTCGTAATGCAAAATTAATTATTAGAGATGCAAGACATCGTGGTCTAATAATTAAGGATAGGCTTCTTTCACCGAGACATCGGGTTCTAAGTAATTTAGAAAGTGACATTAACAATTAAATGAAGAAGAAGAATTCTTATATGCATGAAAGTGATTAGGTAAAATCTAAACACCAACAACATAATCATCTCATATTATCTTCATCTATTCATATTTTTGATTAAGCCTCAATTGACCAATTTGCATTCATATTTACTTTTATTGTATTCACATTCAAAAACCAACATATTTACTTTTATTGTATTTACACAATTGTCTAGTGTCATGAGTCTTCTGGGATACGACACTTGGTCTTACCATTTTATATTACTTGATACGATTCGGTACACTTGCCAAGGTCTTAACAACTGCCTGTAAGACCCGAGAAAAATGTAGTAATTAGGAAACAAAGTGTTTAAACTTAACTGAGTTAATCAACAATTGTTTCAATTCTCTTAAGAATATGCAATCAAATAGATTACTTACAAGTCTTTATACAATTACTCTCACAAAGAAGATATAAATTCAATACACATCAATCTAACAGTCTCTCTAACTATTTCTCTCTTTTCTCTTTTCTTACAACAATAAGCTTATATATTAATGAAGCCTGAGATTAATTCTTCTTTCTTTCAGGTGCCCCTCTCTATCTCTCTTTTTCTTCCTCTCTTCTTATAGTAGTAAGTATGTATAGTAATGAAGCTTGAGAGTAATTCTCATTTATTAGCTATTATCTTTTTCTCTTCTCTTGTGTAAGAGGATTTGACTCTAATGGCTAAGAGATAAATCTTGATTCTTCTATAGGAATGAATTTTCTTTTTATTCCTTAATTCCCCATCATCATCTTTTTCTTCTTGTTTGGTCCTCTATTTATACACCTTTGATAATGTAGCGGTAGACGATGCTTGTCATTGAGATTTGGTGATAATGTAATTGTTGAATGAAGCTTGACCTTGTGATTTGACTTTTCATAGCTTTTATCGTAAGTGGCAGTCATGGGTTGATGTCTTTTTGTCAGAGTAGACTTGCTTTACAAAGTTTTATCAAAAGCATATTATGTTGAGATTGTTGATAAAGGAAGCACTGGTTTAGCTAACCTTATTCTCACAATGCTTTATTCACTCTGGTTTTTTATGATGACAACATATTATTAATAACACATGTCCTATTATGTGTTACATGTTCTGTTACTTATTGGTTGAATTCTTATTGAACATGTTTTGTGTTGATCTTGATATATGAATGCATATTCACTGTTATGATATATGTTACATCTGTTGAGATTGCATTGCATATGTTTTGGAAATGGAAAACCACATGCACTTTGATGAACTTATATTGTGTGGCAAATATGCAAGTCCTAAGTCGACTTTATTATTAATAGAGTCGATTAAGACTAAAGACTTTGCACAGATTTTCAAATACAGTGCTATTTGAGATTTTACATTGAAAAGAATTTCAATTTGTGCATATGTGTCAAAGTCGACTATGTGCGTTATGCATTTGACTTTGTTAGTTGTTTTATTTGAAATTATGTTATGCTTGTGAATAGCAACGACTATATTTTCAAATGTTAGTTAAGCATTGAATGAGAGTCAACTGTATTGAATGTGGAATTAATTTGTTTGACTTGATTGCTACTAGTTTGACTTAACGGTTATAACTGTCAGAGGACAGTCGACTCCATTAGTAGCTTAGTCGACTACAAGAGTGTCTGATTTATGGAAATCTATAAATAGACAAGACCTGAGTTATCCAGACACCTTTTGGAAGAACTGAAATTTTCATATTTTGTTTCAGATTGACTCTATGTGAATTAGTGCTCCAAGAACTCATCAAGAAGATCGTGGATATCATTCTTTGAAGATGTTCTGAAGGAGAATTCTGTTGTGCTTACTGCTTGATCATTATCTACACAATTGAGGTGTTCTTTGGTTGATCAAGGCTCGTGTTACAATCTACTAGAGATTGTTGTACCTGTTGTGATTATAGGAGGTAGACTCGTGGAGTCTGGACACTTTGAGGATTGTTCAAAGTGGGTTGAAGATTGCAAAGAGGAGATATCTTGCTGTAGATCTTCTTGTGTGTTTCTGCCTATATTTTGGTTAGAGGGTTAGAGAGGTATTTTATATTTTTGACGTGGAGGTCTCTAAAAAACCCTTGTTTTAAAAACCTTGAACATTATAGTGCATTTGCTTCCTGGGATTGGAAGGACATTGGAATTATGCATTGAGGCTGAACCAGTATAAAAACCTGCATTATTCTCTATCCTTAAACTTTTACATTCAGTCGACTCTATAATTTGCGTAATCTACTTTGATATTCTGCTGCACTTAAATGTTATATTACTTGTGTTTCGAGAAATTGTCCAAAGGTGTTTGCTTTGTGAAAAAGATTTTAAAAAGACTCTGATTTTGAAACCTCACCAATTCACCCCCCCTCTTGGTGTTGAAACGAAGCCTACCTGTTTTCCAACATATTAGACTATTCATTTGGCACGACTTTTGATAAATAGAACATTTCGTTAATGTCTTCTTTTTCTAATGTTCATTTCTAACTTGCATTAAATAGAATAGATGAATTCTTGTAGTAGATATCCTACATAAAGTAGAATAGATGTTTATACAATAAATATGTCCTTTTTCCTATTTACCTTATTGCTTTTAAAAGTTGACCATTTAATGACATTCAATACTTGTTCAGAACAATCAAGGTTTTTATGTTTTCTACCGTTTGATCAAGATTTGATTGTTTGAGTTTTTTAGTCAGAATATTAAATGTTTCATCAAGGGTTTCATCATTGAATAACAGTGTGTTTGGTATGTGGTATCATTTAGCCTGTATGAGGCTTTTTCTTAGCTAGTGTTTGTGTTAAAAAAGAAGGGCTTAGTTTCTCACACCAAGAGGGGGGGGGTGAATTGGTGAAGCGTAAAAATATAAGCTTTCAAAATATTTTTCACAAAATAGGATGTCTTGAAACTTTTCTTGAAATTCAAGTAAATTTGTATGCAATGGAACAATGCGCGTAATTGAATGCAATGACAGATTAATCAATTATATGCAAAGATAAGGGAAGAGAGAATTCAAACACTGCTTTTTATACTGGTTCGGCCAACCTGCCTATGTCTAGTGTCCTTCCACTCATAAGAAGAAAATGCACTATAAAGATCAAGGTTTTTACAGCGTCCTCACGTCAAAATGTAAAACACCTCTCTAACCCTCTAATATAATATAAGCAATACAACAAACAAGACACGCAGCAAGAACACCCTCTTCTGTTGTCAAACCCTTTGAGACACCCTTAAAGTCAAGAACACAGTTCTTCTTCCTACAAACACCATAGGGAATACCAGCCAATCTTCACGATTGCTATAGTTCCTAATCAAGCAATAGAGACCTTGTTGTGCAGAGTGATCAGACATTCAAATTCAATCAACATTGCTGCTTAAGAATCCTTCAAGATTTTGATCACCACCGTCGTTCTTGCTTCTTGGAGCTTTTTCTCTCTTATGTAATATATCACGAATTATTCTGAAAGATATGAAAGTGTAAAGATTAATTATTCTTACAGAAATCAAGTCATGCGTCAATATATAGAATTTCACAAAACAGACGTGATTTAATCAATTAGGCTATTAATATAGTCGAATACAAGTTGTAGTTATAACAGACTATTAATAGTCAAATGCATTAATTGAAAGTGCATTTAATGTAATCGATTCTTAATAAATGTTTGGTCAACATATTTTAAAATATGACCGTTGTGACAGTTATGTCACACATTTAAATAGTTTTCATAATAATAACTAACTTAGTCAAATACAAGTCGCATGCAAACGATTAAGTAGAAACACTTAGCACATTTTTGAAAACTTTCCTTCACAAAATTCATCACAGCACTCTTGAAAAAGATTTGTGAAAACACACGAGTTTTAATCGATTTCACTAATAATGTAATCGCCTTAAAACTGTTGTTTTGCCACACTTTAAAGTTCAAACATAATTGTCACAACCGGGATCGCGACGAGACAAAGAACCAAAAACAAACGGGTTTACGAAAAGATTTTGGGAGTCGCCACCAAAATTTATTACAGAAAAACTATGGAAAACCATAAAATAAGACATGGTCTACGAAAACTAGATTTTAGGTTCGGGAATCGGTTACGCGTAAGGAAGGTGTTAGCACCCTACCACGCCTGCCCAAAGGCAATACCTTTAATAAAATATATAAAGTTGACGTGGTTTTCCAAAATATTTAATTTTCCCCAAAAATAAAAATATAAAGAAATTATTAGGAAACAAAATTTTTTTGTTTTTGTTTTATGAACCCGACAAAGATTGACCTTGCTCCTACGTATATCCATTTAAAATGGAAAATCAGGGATCACGTAGTTCTTTATCTCGGAAAAGGTTTGTGAGTTTGTTTAAAAATTATTATGGATTGATTTAGATTTTTGAAAAGTGAACCCGACAAGGATTGACCTTGCTTCTACGTATATCCATTTATAATAAAAAAATAAGGGATCACATAGTTTTGGTAAAGAAAATGTTTGGTTTAACAAAATTGAAAATTTTTTGGTTTTAAATATTTTGTATTTTTTATTTCAAGAATGGTGGAAGAAAGGAAAGAAACCAACCATAGGCCGACACGTACTTATATTAAAAAATTTATGATTTTAAAAACACATTATTTGTGTGTAGTAAAAAAATAATATCTTTGGAATAAAAAGCTTCAAAGTATAATTAAAAGAGAAAAATAAGGGTGTAGAGGTAACATACCCTTTTAGCTTTCGGTAATCTCCTAGTTCTTCCTTGGTGGTTGTCGTTGACAGAACCCTTATGTGTGAGAACTTATTTTCCTTTATACTTTACTTCTCCTTTTCTATTTCTATTATTTCTGCATGTCTCTTTATTTTTTTTTTCATTCCCTTTTTTCTATGACAGGGTGCATATTTATATACACACATTGTAATATTATTATAATCTTGCCTTAATTGTGAATTAATTGACAATTAACAAAATAGGAAAAGAAATGGTCTTGGTTGCAAGAAAAATAAATCAAATAATATTCCAGACATTGATTATACTTATTGGCATAATATTGATTCAAATTATTACCATATTAAAAGAATATTTTAAAAATATTTTAAAGTTTGAAAATTACGTATTCATTTTTTTAAGGAAATTTATTTTAATATTTTCTTTTCCTTTTTTTTTCTTCACTCACCATTAATTATTATCCTCTTATTCTTTATTTTTATTTATTTACTTATCCGAATAAAATTGGGTGTTGACAGTTGCCCCTCTTTATTTAGATTTTGCTAGATAACATGAACCTCAGAGTTTTTATGTTATCATAGTAAAAGCCAAATAAAGATAAAGACACTAATTTCGTCCAGGTCTAAAGGGAAGGAAAAAAATTACTTCGAAGCGTACCTAGTAGAGAGTGTAGCAACCTTGCGGATTTTGCTGCAGAGGCGCACGAACCTCGTGATACTTTTTGGAGAGGCGCATGAACCTCGTGATATTTGATGGAGATGCGTACGAACATCGTGATATTTGATGGAGAGACGCATAAACCTCGTAATATTTGATGGAGAGGTGCACAAACCTCGTGATATTTGATAGAGAGGCGCACCAACCTCATGATATTTGATGGAGAGGCGCATTGACCTCGTGATATTTGATGGAGAGGCGTACGAACCTCGTGAAATTGAACCCTTTTTTTTGAAAAAAAATGGGTTTGGGTGCCAGGATGAAAACTGGGCTTTAGTGCCAGTGTGAAAACTAGGCTTGGGTGCCAGGATGAAAACTAGGCTTTGGTGCCAGGATGAAAACTGAGCTTGGGTGCCAGGATGAAAATTGGGCTTGGGTGCTAGGATGAAAAATGGGTTTGGGTGCCAGGATGAAAACTGACTTCGATGTCAGGATGAAGACTGAGCTTTGGTGCCAGTGTGAGAACTAAGCTTGGGTGCCAGGATGAAAATTAGGCTTGGGTGCCAGGATGAAAACTGGGCTTTGGTGTTAGGATGAAAATTGGGCTTGGGTGCTAGGATGAAAACTGGCTATGAAAACTGGGCTTTTTTTTTCTTATAGCTTTGGATCTTCGAATTTTGTTGATGTACCGATGTATGGGTGAGAATTCGTGTGAGACCGTTGTTCACCCTTTTTTTATAAAAATTCTAAATTTTTTCACTAATGTATTTTTTTTTAACTGATTTCCATCGAATTCATGAATTCTTGTTGGATGTTGGCGATGCATGGTGTATTATGCTTTCTTCTTTAGACCCCTATGATGATGCATGCATGATGTTGAATGCATGAATGTATGGACCTATATTGAAACCTCATTTTGGCCAAAGCTTAGTAGAAGACCGATATAGAAAGACTTTTTACTTTATTTTTGAGGAGTTAATTTGTTTTCTTTGAAATCATCAAATTCATGTATGTCTTACATTTTTGAAAAAACAATGGATGTTAAAAAATTTGAAGTCGGATATTCAAAATAGTGCTTGGCATGTGCACGCTTGAATTCACAGGAAAGTTAAAAGCGGTAAATATTTAAAAGGATTTGAATGAGATTGGGATAGCCATGTTGGTGTGTCATTCTTCATGTACCCTTAAAAGGAAATGTAGTATGTGAATATCAATATGAGATACTACATACCAAAAAGATGTTGGTGTTTGGAAAAAAGTATAGGCATATGGATCCATGAATGTCAAAGTTGCCCCAGTTTTTAGGCATAGGTTTAGTTCAAGAGAGGGAATGGGTAGGAAAAGGATTTACTTAAAAAGATTGCCCCAATTGGTTTGATTTTCTTTTGCATGCTTCTAGCTAGTTAGGGAGTTTAAGAAAAGATTTTGGGAGTCGCCACCATAATTTATTACTGAAAAACTATGGAAACCCATAAAATAAGACATGGTCTACGAAAACTAGATTTTAGGTTCGGAAATCGGTTACGTGTAAGGAAGGTGTTAAGACCATACCGCGCTTACCCAAAGGTAGTACCTTTAATTAAATGTATAAAGTTGATGTGGTTTTCCAAAATATTTAATTTTCCCCAAAAATAAAAATATAAAGAAATTATTAGGAAAAGAAATATATATTTTTTTGTTTTATGAACCCGACAGGGATTGACCTTGCTCCTACGTATATTCATTTAAAATGGAAAATTAGGAATCACGTAGTTCTTATCTAGAAAAAGGTTTGCGAGTTTGTTTAAAAATTATTATGGATTGATTTAGATTTTTGAAAAGTGAACCCAACAAGGATTGACCTTGCTCCTACGTATATTCATTTATAATGGAAAATCAGGGATCACGTAGTTCTGGTAAAAAAAAGGTTTGGTTTAACAAAATTGAAATTTTTTTGGTTTGAAAAATTTTGTATTTTTTATTTCAAAAATGGTGGAAAAAAAAGGAAAGAAACCAACCATAGGCCGACGTGTACTTATATTCAAAAATTTATAATTATTGGCATAATATTGATTCAAATTATTACCATATTAAACCAATATTTCAAAAATATTTTAAAGTTTGAAGATTACGTATGCATATTTTCAAGGAAATCTATTTTAATATTTTCTTTTTCCTTTTTTTTTCTTCACCCACCATTAATTATTATCCTCTTATTCTTTATTTTTATTTTTTACTTACCCGGACGAAATTGGGTGTTGACAATAATGCTTGTGGTTTTTCATTTCCGAAACCTTATGTTATGCATACATATGTAAAATCACATATCAATCACAATGTTATGCATTAAACAACATAATATGTTCACAGACATGCTTTTACAAATACAACATATTAAGCATAAGCATGTAACATGAAACATAACGCATACACATGAGTTTTTATTAACTATGTGTTGTCATCATTAAAAACACAGATATCACTGAGATTGTGGGTTCAGCTGAACATGTGCTCCCCTATCAACAATCTCAACAGTTTGATTGTTAGATGTTTATTATTTTCAAGAGTGTGTTTAGTGGAATGTCTTTTATCATGTATTTTGAAGCAAGTTTTGTTCTTTTGGTGTGTTTACCAAACTCATCATTTTATGGTGAGAGTTTGTCTAGCTTGGGTAAACTATTTATGTTTTTCTAATAGACGAGTTTAGCATGATGTTTTTCATCACATCGTTTGAGACTTTTATTAACTGCGACATATTGAGAGAGTATTATTGTCTAGTATTGTAGACTCTTTTTGACAAGTTTGGTGGTGCGTATTTTTTAGCACGCTTCTCATTTTATGAGTTTTTTGGATTTTGAGACATTCTTTCGAACACATCTTTTCAATCATTCTCTTTTTTTCAGTTATTTCTAGAATTAGTTTGATCATCATTTAGTGAGGCTTGTGTTCCTAGAGTTTGTGTTCCTATAGAGGTCGTTTAAAGATGCTTCTTTACAAAGCCCTTTGTTCCTAGTAATTTTCTTTAATCTTTGTTTACTTATTTGTGTTGTAGCTTTTCTTGTTGAAACACTCTTTGGATTCCTAGTGTTTTCTTGATTATATTTGTGAATTAGATGTTTCTAGCTCTTATGTTGTTTTATTTTATTTCTTTCATTTGTTGTCATCACTTGAGTCTCAATTTTTCTAATAGACTTGTTATGTGGACACCTTCTATTTTATACTTAGTGTTCCTATGCAACATTTAGTATTTTGACTATCTTGAACTTCTTCTTTATTTGTATTTCTCTATTTTGACTGTTTTACAATCTAAGACTATATTCAAGACTACTTCATTTAATGTTATTTGTTTAAACTTCAAAACGAAAGATGTTGTAGACGAGCTTGTCTTCTCTCAACATTCTTCACACTCCTACTATCCTCCTAGTACTCTTCAGAATTTGCAATCAATTAAATTGCTTACAAGTCCTTAGACTATTACTCTCGCAGAGAGGATGTGTATACCATACAATTCAATCTTACATGAAGATGCAGAGAAATGTTAGAAGAGGGAATGGGGTTGAATAATGTTTCTAAGCTTTTTGTCAAATTATGATTCGATTATAATAAATGTTATGCTTGTGGAATGCTTTTATTTGGTTAATAAATGTTATCTACGTCAGACCGTTTATTTAACCAATTTAGCACATCCAAGCTAAGAAGTAGACAGTAATCAAATGTAAAGCACATTAAGCAAGAGCGAGCTTTAAAGAACTTTAACAACTGCATTGTTTATCAATAGATGAAAATGCACAAGATGTTTTATAATGGTTCACCTTTGAGGGCTACATTCAGTTCCCCTCTAAATAAACTTAGAGGGTTCCATTAGATATTCAATGAACTATAATCGAGTTTAACTCATTCCTGATTGCGTAGTATTATTCACCACTCCTGGTATTCCTAAACGCTCTCATTTCCTTTGAGACTCGTCTAGTTCCCCAGTTTGGTTGTGTAGTATTCTTCATCACTCCTGGTATCCCTGATCAATGAATAACCTTCAGTTACCCTACACTAGTTGAGTATTCGCACCACTCTTGGTACTCAGCAACCCACTGAGATTTCCTTGAGTATTCACACCACTCCTGGTACTCAAAAATCTGCTGAGATTTCCTTGAGTATTCGCACCACTCCTGATACTTAGCAACTTACTAAGATTTCCTTGATTATTCACACCACTCCTGGTACTCAACAACTCGTCGATATTTCCTTGAGTATTCGCACCACTCCTGGTACTGAGCAACCCGTTGAGATTTCCTTGAGTTTCACCCACTCCTGGTTATGCAGTATTATTCACCACTCCTGGTACTAGACGATCTTGCCTAGATATCCTTAACTTTACAGAGTTAAGTTGTAAGTGTTATAATTCTCTTTAGAATTGAAATCATAGATTTCTTACAAGTAGTTCAGACCATATCTCTCTTCGAGAGTATTTAATTACAATACAAAACAGTCTAAACACTCGTAGATGTTTCTCTCATCTCTCTCTTTCTCACCTTACAAAAGTAAGCATATGATACAATGAAGTATAAAGGAGATGCTTTACTTTTCTTTTTCTCTTTTTCTCTCTTTTCTTCTTGTGTTATGCATAAATAGATATTATAATGAAGCTTGAGAGTGATAATCTTTTCTTGAGCTCTTCTCTTCCTCCTCTTCTTTGATTTGAGTGATTTAGCATTGATTGTTCAAAGAGATTTCCTCGCTCAATGGATGATGAGATATCTTCATATCTTCATATTTTCTCTCTTCTTCATCATCATCTTTTTTTCTTTTGTTCTTCTATTTATACACCTTGATTATAGTTATTGTGACAATGTTTGTCTTTTTGAGTTGGGCTTTATGATCATTGATGAAGTTTGTCTTGAGATCTGTTCGTTTCTGGCTTTTATGTAGGGGTTAGACATAGGATGATGACTTCCATTAGAACAAATATGCTTTTCAGAGCTTTTATCAAAAGTGATTTTGACTTAACATTTGGCATGATTTTTGATAATCTGATCAAAGCTCCTATTTGCCTTTATCTCCAACATTCATTTTTCTATCTACAAAATGAATGTTCATAGTGATTGTCCTGCATAGGTAAAGCATATATTGCAAATCTATTTTTAATGTTTTTATCTTAAAGTTTTTTGTCATGTTATTGTTTGAGAGTATCAAGTTGTTCTAGCCTAGATTTTTTCTAGTCAAGCATCAGGTTGTTCTAGCCTAGATGTTTTTTTAATTCCTAGGACCTAAGTGTTTTCCTATGTTTTCTGAGATTGGGTTCAGGTTCTTTGTTTTTGGTATTTAGGTTTTCTGCTAATGTTTTAGTCTTCAGTTTCTTATTCTAATTTCTTTGTTGTTTTCTTCTTACCTATGTGAAGTTATGGTTTCAATGACTTTTATATATTTATGTTCTTCTTGTCCTGTCCTATGTCTTCAAGTTTCTTTAGAGTGTTTTTCTTTTGCTCTAGGGTCTTACTGGAAGTATTTAACTACATGATTGGTTTTCTCTTTTGGGTTGAGGTGTTCCGGTTCTAGTTTCATCCTAATGTTGAACTAAGGTTGTTGAGATGTGTTTCAGTTTTTCTATCCTATTTCGTATCAGAGTGTTATAAGGATTGATTTCCTGTCTTAAGAGTTTTTCTATCTTATCTTAAGGTTTGTCTAGCCTAGTGTTATGGTTTCCTAATAGAGTGTTCTAAGGATTGATTTCCTGTCTTAAGAGTTTTTCTATCTTATCTTAAGGTTTGTATAGCCTAGTGTTATGGTTTCCTAATAAAGTGTTATAAGGTTTTATTTCTTGTCCTAAGAGTTTTTCTAGTTAGAGTTAGCTTTTCATACGCAAAGACTTCTTCGTTTATGTTATTTAGTTAAACGTCAAAACCAAGATCAAGATTTCTGCTAGATGAGTTTGTCTTGTAATACCTTGATAGTCTCTCCTGGTTTTCTTCCTGGACGAGCTTGTTTTACCTTGACATTACAAACTCTCAAAGTTTTCTCTCTGTTTACAACAGTAAGCTTATGATTCTATGAAGCTTAAGAGTATTTGCTTTTCTTTTGAGCTTTCTTTTTCTTCTTAGATATTTTCTTTTTAGTTTGTGTGCTTATTCTCTCACTCTTCTCTTTAAAGATATTTAATTTATAAGCTTTAAGAAAATATTTGTTGGATAATACTTGCTTCGATCTTCGAATCTTCTTAGTCTTGTTGTAGGTAGCAGCCATAGGTTAAAGTCAACTTGTCAGAGCAGACAAGCTTTTTAAGTACTTTCTCAAATGTAGGTAGTACGAAATTTCAAACACGACTTTAGATAGAGAGAACATTTTATGAATGTCTTCTTTGTCTCTAACATCCACTACTGCTTTATATATGTAGCAAGTGGATGCTTGACATAGGTAATATACACATAGTATAGTAGATATGCATATAGGCAGATATGTACTTTTTCTTATAACTTTTGTTGTTTTTTAATGTTGTGCATTTAATGCCATTTAAGGCGCGTTAGAACAACTGTAAGTTTTTCAAAATTTCTATTGCTTTAGCAGGATTTGATTGTTTAAGCATTCTTGTAAAGATACCAAATAGTTCATGAGAGTTTCTTCGTTAGATGAAAACTCTGTTTAATAGAGGTATGCAAGGCTTTTCCTAATAATGCATTGTTTAGTAAGAATCGTTTGGTTCAAGAGCACGTTTAGTGAGATATCTTTGAACATGTGTTTTTGGAACAATGTTTGTACCTTTTACCACGTTTACCAAAAATATCATTTTATATATCATGGTGAGAGCTTGCTAGCTTTGTTCAACAAATTATTGCACGAGTTTATTTAGCAAGACTCTCTTACAGCATATTGACACATTTAGTAGAGAAATCGTTTAGCAGTGCGTCTACTCATGTATTAGTGCGTTTACTAAAGCTTATCTCAAAGTATTTAGATTTCACAAAGCTTTTCATGAAAGACTTATCTTTTAATATTATTTTTTCAAAGATAACTCTTTGTCATATGCTCATTTCATTTATTGATGTTTGTTAAACTTCAAAACATATGAGGATGCTTAGAAAATTTAGTCTTATAGACGATTTTGTCTTAACAATCGCTTAGGCCTCAACATCCCGACCTCTAATATACTTCTTTTAACAAGGTGCTTCATCTATAAAATAAAGGTTTTCACTTTTAAACTTCTATTTTAATATTTTGCTGGCAAGTAAGTTCCCTACCACTTACCTAAATAATGTTGGTCAACCTTCTCAGGTATTTCCCTATCGCTTACCTAGGCGGTGCTGGTCGAACTTCTAATGAAGTTCCCTATTGCCGATCAAGGCTATGCTGGTCAAACTTCTCATGCAGTTCCCTATCATCGATTGAGGCAGTGCTGGTCAAACTTCCCATGTAGTTCCTCGTCGCTGACTGAGGAGGTACTGGTTAAACCTTCTCATGCAGTTCCTTGTCACCGATTGACTGATCGAACTAATCAACGTACATCAAAGTGCACGAAGTTCCAACTAGGGAACCCCTCTCAATCGGGTACACACAACCGAGCTTCAACACTGAGCTTCTCTAGGCCGAGCTTGCTAGGGCGGGCTCCTCTGGGCAAAGCTCCCCTAGGTCGGTTCCAAGACTAATCACTCCTGTAAAGAGCTCATTTGGTTGCCCACTTTGGACTGACCGACATGGTCGAGCAACTACAACATGGCCGACTGATCACAACATGGCCATATTAATAATGGTAATGACAAATTAATCCCTTAATGCAAATTAAGGTATGATTAGACTATGATTAGGCTAACAAAAATGTAAAGACATATCACAACTACTATATATAAATGTTTCAAGTATGGCTTTAAGATAATATGCACATAACATGCATTGATTGCTAACCGAATGATTATCTACTGACTTTAGCATCAAAGTACTTTCTACAAGTACCATTCGAGCAGACTTTAGACGAAACTGGAAATCGAGCTACTAACGATCCAAAACCTATCGAGTCTACAACACAACTCGTTTTGTATGTGATAACTAGAAACCCGACCAATGACCCCAAAACACTTAACATAAAATTTTATTATTTATTATTTTAATTATTCTTCTAAATAAATGTCACATAACTTTTATTAATTTTTATGTATAATAAAATATATTCTTATAAATATTCAATAATATTTTTAAAAATTATATATATGTACGTTGTACGAGTGAAAATAGAAATTATATATGTTTTGAAAAATATGTTCTTGACATTTTGTTTTAAAAAGTTATTTACAGAATATATTTGATTGGAATGTTATGGAAAACTTTGTTTTGTAAAATATTATATGTATTTGAGAATCTTATTTTAAAAATCTTATTTTAATACGTATTTTATAGGTTTTGAAAATTTTGGTGTTTTGAACGGTACTTAATATCTATTTTGATCTTTATTTTTATTAAATTTATTGATGTTGATTTTTTTGGTTGAAAGTAAGTTTTATTTTTCTTCAATTTAATTATTTTTTTATAACAACATTTTAAATCGTTTTCACGTAAGTCATTTCCTTATAAATAAGTACAAGAAAAAGTCTTACCTTATATATTTACTCACTGGTTAAGTGGTAGAATAAAACACAACAGAATCACCAAGACATGCTTCGCAGCTTGTGACCTTACTGGCTCCATTTTGCGTTCAATTTTCTCACACTCTCCATCCAGAGTCTGCATATAAAGTAATTTCTTTATTTATACATTGCAAACCTTCTTTCATCTCCTTCAGTCATAACAGGGCTATGGCTTGCACGTCCACTCTCTCCCTCTACTCTCAGTCGCTGGTAACCATTTCCCTAACGCACAGCTAACTATAACAGCTCTTTTCTTTTTTTTTTCTTCGTAGTTGAAACCCTAACGTTTTTGCAGGTTCGCCTCCGCAACCAGCGCCTGCAATCGCTAGCCTTAACCTCCGCCGGCTTCGCTCAATTTGTGTCATTTCCTACTCTAAACTGCCGCAGAACGCATTCTCCTAGAGTGCGATTCGGAAGCGTGGTTATGGAAGGAACTCACCCGCGCGCCACCGGTTCTCGCAGAGTCTATAGGCAGTCTCAGGCCAGTGCGCCGCTTTCCAGTGCTCCGTTGAAACAGATTGCCAACGTTGTTGGCCCCTTCGCCGTGTTGGTCGCTGTCACTTTTGGTATCAGTGTTTAATTTTCCTTCATTTTTTTGCTATTTTATTGTGTACTCTTTACTTGTTCACATAGTTGCCTGCATTCTTATCTATGATGCTGCGTGTCAATATCGATTTCGAGTAGGCGAATTCCGATTAAGTTTCACTCTGTTGCTAGACCAACTCGTCGTACACTCTCTTTTAACGGGCTACACTATGTTTCTTCTTTCATTAGTACTTATGGAAAAAATTATCGAAACAGGATCAGTACTCTTTGGAACTTTGATATTTGAAGTTCAAAACCAAATGTTGATGCCACTAATCGTAATTAAGAGAAAGGATTATCTTTCAAGAATTCATTCAACATTAGAATGCATCAAATGAACACATCTTTATCTGATATTCATCTGTTAAGCTAAGTAATTTTATTTTTTTAAAACTTAGAGGCAAGGGTAGCATAATTTAGACAATTTTTCTAGGTAAGGAAATTTATTTTAATATTAGATATAAGTGCATAGTTATCAAAGTGGATACTGTCGAAGTTTTTGAAGCCTCTGAATATTTGTAAGCGTTTGCTTGATAAGAATATTACAAAAACATAATCATAGTATCTAAACAAAATATTGTGCCATCAAATATTAAATATCCAACATTTCTATGCCATAATAGTCAATTATCACAATTCACAAGTGATATTTAGATGAAAAATAACGGATGGGAATGTAATCATGTTCTCCTAGAGGGCTGTTTGAGGAGAGACTACATTTGTTCACTCATTGCAATTTTTGATTCAGACATTACAAGCAGCTACATCGTGGCAAAAAATCTGTTTTTACAGGTGATGGTGCTTGCATCTCAGGTTTATTGTTTGATCATAATCATCACAGGTTTTCCTAAGCCTGGAGGCCAGCCAAAGGAGTTTTAGTGGGCACCCATGGAGGAGGAAGAAAACATAGAAGTTAAAAGGAGGGGCTTTGTCAGAGCGGTGCAGTGAAATAGTTAACGCGTTCAACAAATCAAGAGGGGGATGAATTGGTTTCTTATCGCAAATCGTTCTTTTAATAATTTTCTCATAAATATAAAAAGTCCTTAAAACAATTTAAACAAATTTAAAGCGTAAGGAAGAAAGAAAATTGCACAGGTAATTTTTATACTGGTTCGGATCACATAGATCCTACATCCAATTGTTAATCTCAACCGAGAATTAATGCTTCACTAGCACAAACCAACAAACTGTTACCATCACAAAGAAAATAAACAAGTTGAAGGTTAGAACACCTTTCTTGTTACCCCAAGAGATGAAACTCACAAGGGATGAACACCTCCTCTGAATGCTTCACGAAGGATGACCACCTTTTTTGAATCTTCACAAAAGATGAAAACCTCATTTGAATCTTCACAAAGGATGACAAACTTTCAACTCAACAACAACAACACTTAATCACACTCCCAGTGAAAGTTCTTGCTTTATGCCAACACACCATGTTTTCAAAGCCACCGCACAAGGGTTACACAAACCCTAGAACACTTATCACTGCACACTGCAGATAAGAATTACGAAATACACTTATTTCTTATGTTGTATTTTAGAATGAGAGTCCCAATCTAATTTATAGAGATCTCACCCAAGGATATCTCTATAAATCTGTTGTCAACTAATTAACGTGTGATAATCAATTATCCACTTATGGTAATTGATTATGCATTTAATGAATGTACAACGGTCAAAAACTTGCTTAAAAATTATCATAATTGCTGGTGATAATCAATTATCATAATTGATTATTGATAATCGATTATTTGATAATTGATTATTTTGAGTATAAAATGAGGTTTTCTTATTCAAAACGCATTTTAATACAACATAAGGCAAACAATACATAGAATCAAAGATAAACCACATCTTATACATAAATCTACTAAATTACAAAAGAACTTTAACACAAGACAAGTCTTCATGAAGATCTTTTTACAATAAGAGTACTTGAGACTTTACTTTGAGACATCATCAAAACTTCTTCTTTTCAGCTTTATGCTAACATGCTTGTTGTAAAAGAGGCACATGACATATGTGTCATGAAGCTGATGGGGAAAGCTCAGAAGGGAAGAAATAAAATAACCAAGGAACCCGAAAAAGACAACACTATATTGACTTTAATCGAGTTTGAGATTGCAAGCTATTTGACTCATTCTTCTCCATGCAATCATTGAATTTGTTTGTGTCAACTCATGGGCTAAACTGGAATTATAGATGGAATTATAGAAGACTCAAGCTCTAATAATATATTTATTCACTTGTATTGCAAAGTTGTATAGTGAGCATCAGTGTTTGAGAAGTATTTGATATGATCCACAGGTGTGGCACTGTCTCCCTGAAAATTGCATGTCCCTTTTAATGTTTTGAAGCCCTATCAATATTTCATACAATATATTTTTATTTATTGCTTTTCCTGTAACCAATTTCCCCTCCCATTGAATCAAGTAAAGAAAAAATTTCATGTGTACCTCACCTACCGAGAATCTAATTCAAGTAAATATCTGACTGTAGATGGGTATACATTTTGAAATTTTTGAAATATCCTTGCTTCTAAGTTAATCAGTGTTTTTGTGCTATTTGTATGGTTCTGTTCTTTTTCTTTGTTGTTGTTGCCCTTATCTTAGTTGTTAGATTTCATAATAGTGGTTGTACTAATTTGTTTTCAGCTTACAGTTATATGGAAATTAGTGGAGAAGCTTCTTGTTCCAGCTCCGAAACAATTGAAATCTCCAACTGTGGAAACACAAGGACCGAAATGGTCTTTTGCAGCTGGGACAAATTTGTTATCCCAACTTGGGGCAAAGATCGAGAGACAATCTAAACAGAAGCTCAATGAGTTTGCTCGAGAACTGAGGTCATTTCCTAGTATTGATATGTCAGGTATGCTGGTTGGATTGAAAATTTTATAAATGAGAAAGATATTTATGGTTATCTGGAACACTTTTGATTCAATAATGAAGATTCTTGATAGTTTTTCAAAATAACTTCATTATTTTGTCATTTGTAGACTGGATCTGATTCATTTGTTTTCATGAATACCAAAGTTTTTATTGGCTAATCTAATTGATATTGGACTTTCCTCGACCTATAAGACTGTCACATCTTCCAATTGAAGGTTTGTGCCTCCTTGTTTTTTTTTTTTTCAACTTAATTTCTTTTCACACTTTTAGGAATTAATTTGTAAAATAATTTTTTTTTTTGGTAATTCAGGAAATACAAAATGATTTAATTTTCAATCCTTTTTATTTTGTATCAATCTGGAAATATACTCATTTTGGGACTATATTTTATTTCATTTTAGTTTTAATTATTTTATTGACAATTTTTCTGATTTTAGTTTGCCCACTTTACCACAATCTTTATATATTACTTATCTTTTTCTGTGTTACCTTGTTAAAAAGTAAATTACTAAACTTTTTCTGGGTAACCTGTTATAAGTTAAATTACCTAACTAAATTAATTTCTTTTATTGCTAATGTGTTTTTTTTTTTGTAAAAATATTTAAACCATAATTTAATATTAGGATAAAAAATATATGATTTGATTTCTATGTCCAATTATTTCATTTCAAAACTCCACAAATCAATATTTTAGTCACTCATAGCACACTAGATATTTCTTGCTTCATTGCAGTGACTCGATTGGTTGACTATTTTAAAATGTGGGTACCCTAGAAATGAATGAATAAATATAAGCAAAAGGAATTGATTTATCGTACTTAAAATTTGGCAGGGCGCAACTTTGGTGATGAAGGATTATTCTTCCTTGCTGAGAGCTTGGCATTTAACCAGGTAACAACTATCCTTCATTTATCATTGCTTTCTTATTTTCTTCTATATTTATTGCTTATAGATAAGCTGCCTGTTTTAATAATGTTATTAAAAGATTTAGTGTGATGTTACCTACTGTTGAGTCATATTGCAGAATTATTTGAGTATTCATTGCTTCATTTACGTAAATAAAGAAATCCATTGAACAGCTTAATCAATTTTAACGTCTTTGAAAGCCAAACATAAGTGTCAATATAACTATCATATGTCACATGTAATGCCTTGCTTCAAAAAGGCACATTTATGTAATGGCAAGGAAAACCCCATAATTCATTTTATTGTGATCCTTTTAACACATTGAATTATTAAGTATATTTCTTCCCCAAGTATATGGCTTAAGTCTAAATGTCATCATGGCTTAGTCAATGTAATTAAGGTTGGAATATTTCAACATACTTTAAATAAATCCATCTGTGAGCTTTAGCTAGTTGGTCTGCATGTTATATGAAGCTCATCTGAGTGTATCTGTAAAGGTCAGTGGGGCTAATACATGTTGAAAGTTGAGATACCTGTCAGTGATTCGATTTAAAAATAAACAATTTACTGTGGCATGGCATGGTGTCTGTTCTTTCTGAGAATGAATTATAGTTCCTAAATCACGTAGCCTTGTATTCTTTCATGCTCAAGTGTTTTTATGATTGGATGCTTTGGGTTATATAGTCAGTTAATGTTAATATCTGCAAAGCCCCAATTGATGAGTTTGGACAGAGGTTCTACTTTTGGTCTATGTAGTAATTATGCAAATAGCAGTAACAACAACATTTATATTTTGGATGGCTATAATGCAGAATTTGTTTAGTACCATATAGCCATAGTTAAAGGAATCTTATGCAGCAACAACATTGTTTCTTGAAGGTTGTGTTGCTGAAATAGTGAAATTGTGTGGTAAATACACATAGATACAACCACTCTTTTTGACTGAGGTTGTTTTGCTATTACTTATATGTTTGCATATTTATGTATCTTATATATTTAAGTATATGTTGCATCTTTTAATGTTTATGAATCTTACGATTCACAATTCAAAATTTATGCTCTTCGACACGCGAAACAATTGACAATTCAACTTCCATGGTGCTGATCAAAGAGGAATTAGAAAGAAAAAAGAAAGAGGACTTGCAGTGGAACTGGAGATGCATGGGACGGCAGGACATTGACAACGAGACAACAAGATGACAACAATGTGGGATGGTAGTGGCAAGACAGTAGCGATGCTCTAGTGGAACAGTGGGTCTGTTAGAAGGCTGCAGTGGTGTGGTGTGTGTGAACTAGAGGAGATTGAGATGGGATCCGTTTGGTTATTTTCTGTTGTTTGGGTTTGGATTGGATTGTATGGCCAACCTTTGAAAAAAAAAACTGTTGGACTGACCCGATATGATAGGTAAGGGAAGAAGGAGGGGGTTTTGAGAGTATACTATAGTAAGAAAAATAAAAAAAAGCAGTTAACTGGTTACCAATTAGTTATCTGATCTGAGAAGAAGACTTTTGTATAAGTCTATATATTGTCTTGTTAGGAAGAGTTAGGGGAGTTTTTTTTTTTTTTTTTTTTTTTTTTTTGAGTTGATGTTTGTGACAGGGAGAAACCTGTTTCAAAGGAAAACAGTTTTCCTTTGAAAGCTTTGGCTTTTACATTGTAAAGTTAATAATACAGTGCAAAACTTTATCTTTGCTTCTTATCTGTCTTATTCTTTCATCACTGTTACTAGGTTCCTAACACAATATGTATAACCCAAAAATAGATAATAAGAGTTTTTTGGAGTTTTCTGTAAAGGGAAAATTAGGAGAGACAAGTCCTCTAGAAAGTCTTTGAAAATGTGCATGGTTGTTCCTGTTCTTACCACATTGGTAGAACAATGCTGTTCGGTTTCTTAATAAACATCCAAGAATCTATCTTGGAGTTCTCTAGTAAATTCTGGGTACCTATCACACTACTAACTATTGTAGCACTGGCATGGCCCTTTTTTAATAATGCTGGATATATAGTATCAATGTTACTCAGAAAAAATAAACCTTATAGGATCTCACATATCTCCTAAAATATTCCTATTTCTTATAGAGAATTCGTGAACAGATTGGATAGATCAGATTTTCAAACAGATTTATATTTCATTAAGATCATATACTTTATAATTAACTAATTAATTACACTTATTGTTGATTAACTCAGAAGCATATAAATTAGTAGTTTAATACAATACAAGATTGCAGAGATTTCTATATCCAATATAATCTATATCAGCCAAATCTTGTTTATGGACAAATTAGCTATGTGGAACTTGGGTTTTGGTTCATAATCTCAATCTGTGATCTTCCAGCTAAATCGTTTTTGTAGTTCATAAAAAAATAGTTTAATGAAAGATGCTCTCTGGTGCTCTCTCTTTGAGCACATGCTAAATATATTTTGTTGTGAAGACTGCAGAGGAAGTGAGTTTTGCTGCAAATGGAATAACTGCAGCTGGGTTGAAGGCTTTTGATGGCGTTCTTCAATCAAACATCACATTGAAGACTCTTGATCTTTCAGGAAACCTAGTTGGAGATGAAGGTGCCAAGGTCAGTCCCAAGTGTTTCTCTGAATTCAGGATTTGGGTTCATTACTGTTACGGTTCTTTTATTTTATTTAATTATTTGAAAGGTCCTTAAAACATATGTTAGGGTGTTTTTTTATAAAAGTTGTGTGCGTTCATACACTTATGTCAGTAAGACAATTTTAAACTGTTAGGTGAAATGTTGTGAATGTTTTTGTTTCTAAAATTTCCTCAGACAAGAGCCATTTGGGCTTTTAAATGTGACAGTGTACAAGAAAACACGCCTTATGTTGAAGTTCAATCTTTATTTAGAAATTGGGGTGACATGTATTGACCACTTGCTCACTGAGGCTTTGATACCATGGTCATGATAGATTATAAGAGGCTTTGATACCATGGTCATGATAGATTATAAGAGGCTTTGATACCGTGGTCATGATAGATTATAATAATTTAGATAAAGACTCACGTATCTTTTTTTTTTATCCGGGGCCCTTATTTTCCTTTAATTCATAATCTTCATATTGTTATTGTTAATGTTGTTTCTTTTTCTTATTATTAATAATAAAAAATTCTCAAATTCTCGCTACATCTTACATGCTTCTGTAAGATTGAGCAATTATGAAAATCCTGCTCTTTGTTTTGATCAAGTGTGTTCTTATTTGTAATGAAAAATTTGTAATGAATTATTCAATTTACAATCTTATTTCTATGTCCAAATAATTTGAAAGGAGGCAGACATGTAGGGGTAGCAGGCTAACTGCTAGAGGATGCCTTTTGCTTTTACGATTCTAACTACTTTTTCTTTATACAAGTCATTAAAATTGTTGACATGATTTCTTGGAGGCTTTTTTTATTGACTGGTCAATGGTTGTTTATATTGCATGTTCTGTGATTATTCTTGTTATTGCCTCCAATCATTTCATAATCTTTACTGTTGCACAATAAATTGAGTTTGATGCTTATAAATAGCATCTTTGTATTTTCTATTTTTCTTATATTGATGAGGCTGTTTTCAATCAATTATAATATTGAATATTATACAAAAAAGAACAAGTCAAATGTTTTATTGGAGCTTGATTCACTGATTTAGGCTACTATATAGCTCCTTTGGAATAAATTGAATCTGTTGAGTGTCGTTCTTGTGGCTAGTGACATATCCATTCAAGTGCAGATGAGGAATACAATGGATTATTATAAAATTGACATACATACATAGCTGTATATTTTCACTAAGTTGCTATGGCACAAAGATCCTCTCTGATACTGTATTTGCTGGAATATATTCACTTCTCTTTTGCCATAAAGAACCAGGGACTAAAGATTAAGAAGCTTATGGCTTAGCTAACCATGATGGTTATTAGAACTGTTTTCGAGATATGTTTATAGCCCATCTCTGTCCTCTCTCAAACAGATAAAAGATTATAACTTTGTTGACAGTTAGTGCTGATCATTGGCTCATTGTCATACACTTATGTATAGTTATTGTATTTAACTATTAATTGCCAATATCCTTGTTCACTCTTCACAGTGCTTATGTGACATATTGGTGAATAACTCTAGCATTGAGAAGCTCCAGCTAAACAGTGCTGACTTGGGTGATGAGGTTAGCTTGGTGATTCGTTTTTGTCAGAGAATGGCTACCAAATGAAACTAAGAAATGCTAACTTTGTTATGCAGGGTGCAAAAGCTATTGCTGAAATGTTGAAGAAAAATTCAAGTTTGCGGGTTCTTGAACTGAACAATAATATGATTGAATATTCTGTATGGAATTTACCCAAGCTTATTCTAAGAGCGTAGATGTGAGTGTCCAAATATTATATTTTAATATGTTTCTTGGAAATGGAGGCAGGGATTTTCAAGTCTGGCAGGAGCACTTCTTGAGAATAACAGTATACGAAATATACATCTCAAGTGAGTAAGATTGTCACATCAAGTATTCTCCCCAAAATTTTGAGGAAGTAGCAGTTTAATTTATGATCTTCATGCTTTTTGATTGCTTTGACTAAATCTTTAATCTCATTACTTTATTCTTTTCCTCTTTTGTGAATCCTTCTTACATTATCACTATTCAAGTGGCAATTATGGTGGTGCTTTGGGGGCTAATGCATTGTCTAAAGCACTTGAGAGCAACAAGTCATTAAGGGTACTATTCTTGTTTTCTTTTTGATGTGCTCGATTGTTAAGATCATTAGATATTGTTAGTTATAGATATATATTATCTTTATCTTTTATCTTTTATCTTTAGTTAGTTTGTTATTATTCCTTATTTGTATCTTGGACTTAATTTATATTTCTTTTATTATAAATAGAGTACCATATTCTTATGTGCATATTCAATACAAGGGAGATTAATCCCATACATGTTTTTTCATTATATTTCACATGGTATCTATAGTCTAAATTTCTTTTCGATGTGCTGGATTGTTAAGATCATTAGATATTGTTAGTTATAGATATATATTATTTTTATCTTTTATCTTTAGTTAGTTTGTTATTATTCATTATTTGTATTTTGGACTTAGTCCATATTTCTTCTATTACATACATAGTACCCTATCCTTATGTGTATATTCAATACAAGGGAGATTAATCCCATACATAGTTTTTCATTATATTCAATATGGTATCTATAGCTTAAGGTTCTTTGGAAAAATATCTGTCGCCCTTGCCCACTACAATCATTGTCGCCACCGTTAGAGCCACTGCCGCCACTATCATCACTGCTATTATTGTCACTACCGTCGCCGAAGCATCAATTTCAATCGACGACCATGATTTTGCCCGTCTCAGCCAAGTGACCACAATGCTGTCTAGATCACTATCATTGGAGTCCAGACACGCTCTCACGATCACAGTTCGCTTCCGCCATACTTTCTAGCCACTTGTGGCTGCATGTGTGTTGTTGACTCTGGTGCGGACCACCTTCGTTGGACTTGTCACAACCTCCTCTCTCTGGATCTGGCCTGGTTGTGTTAATTGGGCTTCTTTTGGGTTTTAGGTTTTTATTCTCTTGTTTGTTCATGGCTTCTGACCTTTCTTCTGTCATGAGTACATCTGATCCTATCACCAGTACGTCTGACTCGTCCATATATGGATAATTTTGGATACTTATGGATAATTTTGTAGATTGAGCTCTCCTATTTTGTGTTAGTTTTAGTTTATACAATAAAGAAATATTACTCTCATTTCTCTTTTCAATTATGGATTCCTAACACCTTATCTTTAAAAGTTTTTGGGTCTACATGTTTTGTTTATAATTTCAGTCCTGGTCTTAATAAGTTAGCTCCTCAATCACACGAATGTGGTTTTTTAGGCTTTACAAGATCAAAGAAAGGATACAAGTGGTTTTCTTCTTCTCTTAATTGCTATTTTGTTTCTGCAGATGTCACCTTCAATGAGTCTTCCTTTTATTTTAATGATCAATCTTCTTTTGATATGTCTCCTTCTAATACTGTCAATATTCCTATTATTTGTGCTCCTCCAATTGTGCCTAGTCCACCATGTGTTTTTCAACAACCACCAGGTGTTTCTTAACAACCACCAAGTGGCTCAATTCAAGTGCCAACTACCTTGTCTCCTCCGGATCCGAGAATTGAGTCTACACTTCCAATTACCCTTTGAAAAGGTAATTCTACTTGTAATCCCTCCCATATTATATTGCTTTAAGTTATCATAGATTTTCTTCAAGTTTTTATACCTTCCTTTCGTCTATTTCTTCTATGACCATCCCAAAATCTGTTACTGATGCCTTAGCCCATCTTGGTTGGCATCAGACCATGCTAGATGAACTAATTGCTCTTTAGAATATTGGAACTTGGGAGCTTGTCCCATTACAGTCGGGAAATTTTTGTTGCTGGTTGCAGGTGGGTTTTTGTCATCAAAGTTGTAACTAAAGGAACTATTGATCGCCTTAAGCTCGTCTTATGGCCAAAGGTTACACAAATTTTTGGTTTGAATTATGGTGATATTTTTTCTCAAATGGCAACGATGACATCTTTTTGTTTATTTATAGCCATGGCAGCTCTTTAACAACGACCTCTTTATCAACTGGATGTCAAAAATGAATTCCTCAACGGAGATTTGCAAGAGATTTATACGGAGAAACCTCTAGGATTTGTTGCTTAAGAGGAATCTTTTGGGTTGGTATGTCATCTTCACAAATCCTTATATGGCCTAAAACAGTCTCCTAGGGTCTGGTTTGGAAAATTTAGTAACGTCGTTCAACAATTTGGCATGATTCGGTGTGAGGTAGATCATTTAGTCTTTTACCGTTACTCAAGTGTTGGATGTGTCTACTTGATAGTATATGTTAATGACATCGTTTTAATAGGCAGTGACAGTCATGATATCTCTCAGATGAAACAACATCCTTGTAAGCATTTTCAGACCAAAGATCTTGGCAAACTTTAATATTTTTTAGGTATTGAGGTGGCACAATCCAATGATGGTATTGTTATATCTCAAAGGAAGTATGCATTGAATATTTTGGAGGAAATTGGGTTGATGAATTCTAAATCTGTTAACACACCCATGGATTTTAATACTAAAATTCTACCAAAAAAGGGGAGCCTATGTTAGATCCCGAGAAATATGGAAGACTAGTTGGAAAATTGAATTATCTTACAGTTACTCGTCTTGACATTTCCTTTGCAGTTAGTGTGGTAAGTCAATTCCTTAATTCCCCATGTGAAGATCATTGGAATGCAGTTATCTGTATATTAAAGTACATTAAAGGATCTCCTGGAAAATGGTTGTTATATGGTTCTAATAACCCTACAATAGTGTTTGTTATTCAGGTGCTGATTGGGCAAGATCTCTTTCTGATAGAAGGTCTACATATGGATATTGTGTCTCGATTGGTGGTAACTTAATCTCTTGGAAAAGCAAGAAATAGAGTGTTGTCGCAAGATCTAGTGTAGAAGCAGAATATAGAGCTATAGCCTTAACCACTTGTTAGCTTGTTTGGCTTAAGCAATTGCTTAGAGAGTTACAATTTGGAGATGTCACTAAAATGACACTTATATGTGACAATCAGGTTGCTCTTGATATTATTTCTAATCTTGTCTTTCATGAGAGGAGTAAACACATTGAGATTAACTGTCATTTCGTTCAAGAGAAGATTGTATCTAAAGATATCAAGATTGAGTTCGTTAATTTAAGTGATCAATTAGCAAATATTTTCACCAAGTCGTTATGGGAGCTTGATTATATTTGTAACAAGGTTGATACATACGATTTGTATGCACTAGCTTGAGAGGAAGTGTTAGATATATTATCTTTATCTTTTATCTTTAGTTAATTTGTTATTATTCCTTATTTGTATTTTAAGTTTAGTCCATATTTCTTATATTATATATAGAATATCCTATGTGTATATTGAACATAAGGGAGATTAATTCTATACATAATTTTTCATTATATTCAATCGTTAGTTACAATACCTGTGTCAGTTACAATATCATGTTTATTTGGGCTTAGCCCATATTTTCCATAATGAGTTCTCATTATAAATGCATTATCTCATAGGATGTTGAGAGTGTATGTAAGGAGGAAGAAAGGTTAGTAAACTGTTAGTGAACAGTTAGTTGGGGGTTAGTTGGCCTATCTGTGTTAACAGTTAGGAAGGGCGGGAATGTATTTGTAAATACATTTGTATAAATAGTTGAGCAGAGGATTGGAGGGGACTTTTGGTCATTCGTGTGTTTTGAACAGATTGCGTAGTCTTGTTGGGGGAGATTAGGCTCTCTTATTACTCCATTCTTGGTGAATAATACAAAGCAGCGGTTATCCACAATTGTGCATTGTTTTGTGTGTGTAAATTGGGAAAAGATTTTAGGTTTCTTGATCAGAAACCTATCAATTTGGTCCGACCTGCAGGATCCAAATTTTGGAGGAGTGACGGGAAATGGAGACAGCGATGGAAGCGAGATTGGAAGCGATTGAAATTACAATGGAAGGGATGAAGGCGGAATCGGCGGCAGTGCGAAGAGACCTTCAACAAATCATGAAGATCTTGGGTTCACAAGGTCATCAAGGTCCTCAGGCGGAGGGAAGTTCGGAGGATAGTTCCGTGAATGATAATCAACATAGAGGACCGAAGGCGATCGGGGTCGGGGGAACCGACGAAAGATGTGGAGAGCAAAAACCATGGAGGAAGAGGGTAGAGTTACCTACCTTCGATCGAGAGGAGCCTCTCAGTTGGCTCAACCGGGCAAAAAGGTTCTTTGATATACAAAAGGTGACGGACGATGAAGAAAAGGTGAAGGTCGCCTACGTGAGCATGGAAGGTAGCACGGCGTATTGGTTCACCTTCCGGAAGGAGAAAGCATGCAACCGATCGTGACAGGGGTTGAAAGAAGCCATGATTAATCGTTTCAGCGGAGGATTTAGGGGGACTGTGTTTGAGCGACTGGCTACTCTACGCCAGGAAGGGACGATTGAAGAATTCGTTCGTAAGTTTGAAATCTTGGTGGAGCAGACGAAGGGGATTCCCGAAGAGCAGGTGTTGGGCTACTTCTTGGCCGGATTACATGAGGAGGTGAAGGGTCAGGTGAAGATTCAGAATCCATCAGAGCTAATGGAGGCAATGAGAATCGCGCGTGACGTGGAGGATGCGATAGTGAAAGCACAGGGAAGCTATATCAGTGGGTTTAAGATAAACCCGTTTAGTACGCAACCCATGGGCAGCGTGACGCGATCGGATCCGATTAAACCAACGACGAACCAGTCTGGGAAAACAGAAGGTGGAGGACCCGTAAGAAGAGAAGGAGTCGCGGCGAACACGGTTGCGAGGGGGAGTAGTGCGATTGGGGGTGAAGGTCGAGGGCGAACGGTTCGAAATTTACCCTACCCCGAGTTTCTCAAGAGAAAGGAGGAGGGGTGTTGTTTCCGATGCGGCGGCCCATTTGCACCTGGCCATCGTTGCGCCGAAAGGAGTTTACGTGTGTTACTGCTGTCAAAGGATGAAGACGAGGGGGAAGAGGGCGAGGTAAATGCCGACCAGGAGGAAATATTTATGGAGTTGTCTGCATGTTCGGCTGAAGGTTGGACCAACCCGAGAACCTTGAAGTTGACGGGAAAAATTGGTGAACGGAGGGTAGTGGTTCTCATAGACAGCGGAGCAAGCCACAACTATATTAGTAAGAGGACCACGGAGGAGCTAGGCTTGCCGCTGATCGATACTATACCATACCCAGTAAGTTTGGGCGACGGGTGTCGGCGGATTACCCAAGGACACTGTGAAGGGGTGGTTATCTGACTGGAGGAGGTGGATGTGGAGGAAGAATTCCACGTTTTTGAGTTGGGGGGCGTTGACGTTATTCTCGGGGTTGCATGGTTGGCTAAATTGGGAGAGGTTCAGACGAACTGGGGTAGTATGACAATGGAGTACAACGTGGGGGATAAGAAGATCACGATCAAGGGGGATCCAGCCCTATCACGTCAGCTGGTGAAATCGAAATCATTGTGGAACCTGGGGGATGCTGAGTCAGGGGCCATGGTATGGAGTTTAAGTATAATGGAGGCAGCTGAAAACGGTGAGTGGGGAACAGATGTGACAGGTGAGCAGCAGGCTGAACTGGAAAAGTTGTTGCAGACGCACTATCGCTTATTCCAAGACGTGCACGGGTTGCCTCCGACACTTCACTTACAGCACCGAATAAAGTTGAAAGTGGGTGTAGATCCTATAAATGTGAGGCCATACCGCTATCCTCACATTCTGAAGGGTGAGATCGAAAAACAGGTAGAAGATATGTTGAAGGCCGGGATCATACACCACAACACGAGTCCGTTTTCAAGCCTGGTCATCCTCGTGAAGAAGAAAGATGGGAGTTGGCGCTTTTGTGTAGATTACAGAGCACTAAACAAGGCCACTGTACCGGACAAATTCCCTATTCCGGTGATAGAGGAGTTGCTTGACGAATTAAAAGGGGCTCGGTACTTCTCAAAGATCGATCTGAAATCTGGGTACCACCAGATCAGGATGGAGGAAGAGGACGTGGCTAAGACGGCATTTCGCACCCACCTGGGTCATTTCGAGTTTCTCGTGATGCCGTTCGGACTTACGAATGCGCCGGCCACTTTTCAGAGTACGATGAATAATCTCTTACAACCGTATCTTAGGAAATGGGTGCTGGTATTCTTCGACGATATTCTCGTCTATAGCCCAAACTGGGCGGATCATTTAAAACAGTTGAGTATGGTGATGCAACTACTAGAACAGAATGGGTGGGTGGCAAACCAGAAAAAGTGTGACTTTGGAAGAAGGAAGATACGTTCCTTGGGTCATCAAATTTCCGAACAGGGGGTGGAAATGGACGGTGAAAAAATTAAGGCGGTGGTCGAATGGGAAGAACCTAGAAATCTAAAGGCGTTGAGAGGATTCTTGGGGCTCACCGGGTACTATCGAAGATTCGTGGCGGGCTATGGAAAGATAGCAAAACCATTGACAAAATTACTAAAAAGGGGAAGATTCATGTGGACTGAACAGGCGAAGCAAGCTATGGATGAATTGAAGGCAGCTATCATGTCGGCCCCAGTATTGGAGTTACCCGATTTTAGCCAAGAATTTCATATCGAGTGTGATGCTTCAGGGGGAGGAGTGGGGGCTGTGCTGACCCAAAATAGGAGACCCATCGCCTATTATAGTAAAGCATTGTCTGAGAGTACCTTAAGTAAGTTGATTTATGAAAAGGAGCTAATGGCTTTGGTGTTAGCCATCCAACACTGGAGACCGTACTTGGTGGGAAGAAAATTCACGGTGCACACAGACCAGCGCAGCTTGAAATATTTGATGGAGCAGAGGATCACTGCCCAAAGTCAGCAAAACTGGTTAGCAAAATTGATGGGATATGAATTTGAGATTGTGTATAAAAATGGGAGTACAAATAGGGCTACCGATGCCCTTTCTAGGAGACATGAAGGAGAACGGGATGAAAAGGAATTGCAAGCTATCTCTAAGCCGTTTTGGCCAGACTTCCAAGAGATCTTGAAGGAGGTGGAGGAGGATGCCGAGCTGCAAAAGGTGGTTGCTGATCTGAAACGCGATCCCAACTCGCAGGGGGCGTACACTTTAGAGAACGAAAGACTGCATTATTAAGGCCGACTGGTATTATCTGCAAGCTCAACTTGGATTCCAAGCTCAACTTGGATTCCTAAATTACTTGGGGAATTTCATGTAACAAAAACTGGGGGGCATTTGGGAGTCTACAGAACTTATAGAGGGATAGCCCAATCCTTGTATTGGGTGGGTATGAAGAAGGAGATTACCGAATTCGTGGCTAGTTGTGTGGTGTGCCAGCAACACAAATACGTGGCGACATCTCCTCAAGGCTTGTTACAGCCTTTACCAATTCCTCAAGCAGTGTGGGAGGAAATTAGTTTGGACTTCATCGTGAGATTGCCCAAGTCACAAGGATATGATGCTATTATGGTGGCGGTTGACCGGCTGAGTAAATATGCTCATTTTTTGGCATTGAAGCACCCATATTCTGCAAAAACAGTAGCGGATGTGTTTGCTAAGGAGGTCATCAGGTTGCATGGGATTCCATTATTGGTGGTAAGTGACCGAGATCCCTTATTTTTGAGCATTTTTTGGAGAGAGCTGTTTAAAATGCAAGGGACTCAACTCAAAATGAGTACCTCTTATCATCCGGAAACGGATGGGCAAACTGAGGTTGTAAACCGCATAGTTGAAGGTTATTTGCGGTGTTTTTGTTTCGAACAGCCTAAGAGCTGGTATCCAATGTTACCCTGGGCAGAATTTTGGTACAACACAAGCTACCAAGGAGCAGCGAGGTATACGCCATTTGAGATCGTGTATGGAAGGCCCCCTCCTTCTTTCAGTCGATTCATTCCCGGAGAAACACAGGTTGAAGCCTTAGCACAAGATCTCATGACGAGAGATGAGGCCCTCAAGCAGTTGAAATATCATTTAAGCCGTGCTCAAGATTTGATGACACAGCAGGCTAATAAAAAGAGAAGAGAAGTGGATATAAAGGTGGGGGATTGGGTATATCTGAAGATAAGGCCACACCGACAGTCTTCAATGCCGGTTCGACTACATCCAAAGCTGTCAGCCGATATTTTGGGCCATTCGGAGTATTACAGCAGGTTGGCAATGTGGCTTTCAGACTGGAGCTTCCAGAGTCAGCGCAAATTCACTCGGTGTTCCATGCTTCTCAATTGAAAAAGGCGGTGGGAGATCAAATAGTTGAAAAAGGTTTACCAGAAGAGTTGCAGGTAGAGGGACCTGCTTTTTGGCCAACAAAGATTCTAGAGCGCAGACAAATACAACAGGGAGATGAGGTGATTCATCAGGTGCTGGTAGAGTGGCAGATAGGGGGTATAGAAGGGGTGACGTGGGAAGATCTGGCAACAATCAAGGACCAATTTCCGGAGTTCAACCTTGAGGACAAGGTTGAAAATAGAGGGGAGGGTAATGATAGGATGTTGAGAGTGTATGTAAGGAGGAAGAAAGGTTAGTAAACTGTTAGTGAACAGTTAGTTGGGGGTTAGTTGGCCTAACTGTGTTAACAGTTAGGAAGGGCGGGAATGTATTTGTAAATACATTTGTATAAATAGTTGAGCAGAGGATTGGAGGGGACTTTTGGTAATTCGTGTGTTTTGAACAGACTGCGTAGTCTTGTTGGGGGAGATTAGGCTCTCTTATTACTCCATTCTTGTATTCTTTCTTGGTGAATAATATAAAGCAGAGGTTATCCACAATTGTGCATTGTTTTGTGTGTGTAAATTGGGAAAAGATTTTAGGTTTCTTGATCAGAAACCTATCATTATCCTATGCATATTTTCTGCACAATTACAAAATGTTGCTGCATCCACTAGAAAAATACTTGACTACGGCATTAAAGAAGAACAATTTACCCTCGAACTTTAATATATGGACAGGAACTTCATTTGCATGGAAATTCTATTGGAGATGAAGGAATCCGTTCTTTGATGGCGGGATTATCTTCACATAAAGGTTAACTTGTACTAATTTCTGATATTGACTGTTATTTATGCTTCTACAGTTCCACTTCAGTATTAAACAATTAACTGACAAGCAGTAATTCTGAAGGGAAACTTACACTTCTGGACATTGGCAACAACTCATTAACAGCTAAAGGTGCATTCCATGTGGCTGAGTATGTTAAGAAGAGCAGAAGCCTGTTATGGTTAAACCTTTACATGAATGACATTGGTGATGAGGTATTCTGTCCCCTATTTCACATTATAAATCTTGTTAATATTGTGTCAGTGTGAGGTCATATGATAATTACGATCCTTGAGATGTTTAAGGATTATTTTTCCCCGAAACTTATCAGTAGAAATTGCATTCTATTCTGTCAAAATATCACGAATATGATGCATAAACTATCAAGTATATAATATGAATAGTAAATTGATGTGTATAACTCAGAAATCACCATGCGCCACCCTGGATGTCCAAATTGCCATACCTGAGAAAACTTATGTTTAGGTTTTCTCATTATTACAACGAAATAAATAGTCCTGCAAAGGCAGATTTTTAAGAGGACAAGGAGCTCTGATTATATTTATTAACTAGTTGTGTATAATTGTTAGGGAGCCGGAAAAATTGCAGCTGCGTTAAAGGAAAATCGGTCAATAACAACATTGGATCTGGTAAGAAGAGATCCTATTTTTGTTTCCTTTTATGTTTGCTCTTTGTACATGTCTTGTTACTCCCCCTCTGCTCTGGTCATTAAAAAACAAAAAAAAAAAAAAACCAAGAATATCGAGGCTGTAATGTAATACTATTGCTTAGGACATGACTTTTCTGAGTTTGATAATTGCAGGGTGGAAATAACATTCACGCTGATGGTGTTAATGCCGTTGCTCAAGTTTTAAAAGATAATTTAGTTATTACCACTGTAAGCGCCTCAACAGTTATTTAGTTTCTCGTCTTTGTTCTACTCATCTTTCTATACTCTAATACAGATTTTGTCTCATTCTTAGTTGGAACTTAGTTATAATCCCATTGGACCAGATGGAGCCAAGGCCTTGGCTGAAGTTCTCAAGTTTCATGGGAACGTAAAAACGCTTAAGCTTGGTTGGTGCCAGGTAACCTTTTCATTAAGCACTACTTGTAAATTGTTTGTTAAAACTTTTATTTGTGACATAGAATAACATTACAGATAGGAGCAAAAGGAGCAGAGTTCATTGCAGATGCTTTAAAATACAATACCACAATATCAATTTTGGACTTGCGAGCGAACGGACTACGAGATGAAGTTTGTTTTCAGTACCTTGAGTCATTTTTCCTTTTAATCTCTTTTTTCCAATCCGTCAGTCAGTCTGAGTATGCTATTGTTTTATGAATCAACTACTGCAGGGTGCGCAGTGCCTGGCCCGCAGCTTGAAAGTGGTTAATGAAGCTTTAACCTCTCTAGATTTAGGATTCAATGAAATAAGGGTATGAATGTATATTTTTGGTTCCTGAGGAAATTATAGTCTCTAATGTTGTCTGATTCACAGGATGACGGAGCATTTGCTATTGCTCAAGCACTCAAGTCTAATGATGATGTAGCTGTTACATCCCTTAACATTGCAAGTAACTTCCTCACAAAATTTGGGCAGGTGATGTATATTGTGCTATTGCTATTGCTATTGCTTTTGCTCAGTTTAATCGTCCATTTTATTTTATTTTCATGGGTTTGAATATACTTCAACTGCAGGGTGCCTTGGCTGATGCAAGAGACCATGTCTTGGAGATGACAGAAAAGGAAATCAACATCTTCCTCTAAAGGACATTATATTCTGCAATTTTTTTTTTATAAACTAGAGCTATTTTTTATTTATTTAATTTTGCATATATGCTGCCGGCAAATACTGGTGAGAACTCATCATATGAAAATTTTGAATTCTAACCAATTTATTGAGGGAAAGTATAGAAGTTTGTTTGCACTGTAACCTTATATTGTTGATCTCGAAACCGTTACAGCGGTTGGAAGATTTAGTTGACAACAATAGTGATAGCTTGTCGGCATAGGTATCATGTGCAGTTGGAATTTACCTTTGCCAGCAGTAGATTTTTCCTCCGAATCACAGTTGCCAAATTACGTAGAGTTATCAAATGGAAGTTTTAAGATGATTTTTGAATTATTAATGTATTATGTTGCTAATTTTGTTGCATACGGTAGTGTGCGCGAAGCTCACTCGAGTCCTTTGTTTCCATCTTTTATGAACCTTGTGTACTTTGATATATATAGGCTACCTTGGTAATGGGTCCATGCTCTACTTGCATTATAAAATTGGTGCGATCAGTTGAAGACTCACAAATAAGAAAAAAAGAAAAAGAAAAAGAAAGAATTGCGTCTTCCATCTCCGAAGAAAATTGCAGTCTGGTTAGAGAATTGGACAGTTAAAGGGTAATGAATGATTCATTCATTATCTAATACTTTAACTTTTCATGAAATTTGTTTAACTTACTAAACTATACAAAATTATTAATCATAGTTTCTTACTCTAGCAATTTCAACATTGTTGACATGTAACTTTAATTTCTTTGCGAACCATATCAATTTAGAAGAAAAAAAAAATCAAGACAATTCATTAAATTAATATTTAGTAAAACTTAATTGTTTCAATTTAAAAAGTTGCACAGTGATTACATGTTTTAAAATTGTCTAAGTATTTAGTGAATAAAATATATATTTTGTAAACATAAAGCTAAAGTATTTAGTGAATAAAATATATATTTTGTAAAAATAAAACTAAAGTGCATAAATTTTGATAATATCTCAAAGTTAAGTCTTAAGTATTTTTATTGCAGGAAGATCTTTATGAAGATATGTCTTTATGTTTAAACTTTTGTAATTTAATAGATTGATGTATACGATGTGGTTTATATTTGATTATGTGTATTGTTTGCCTTAGTTTGTGTTAAAAACCGTTTTGAATTAGAAAACCTCATTTTATAATTAAGATAATTGATTACCACTAATAATTGATTATGACTTGCCATAATCCATTATCACGAGCAATTATGAGATTTTTTATGCACGTTTTTTACCGTTGTGCATTCATTAATGCATAATCAATTACCATATTAGGATAATCAATTATTACATGCTAAAAAGTTGACAATAAATTTTTAGAGGTATCCTTGAGTGAGATCTCTATAAATTTGATTGGGACTCTCATTCTAACATACAACATACGAAATACAACTTACAAAATAAGTGTATTTCAAAATTGTTATTTGTAGTGTGCGGTGATAAGTGTTCTAGGGTTTGTGTAACCTTTGTGTTGTGGCTTTGAGAAGTTGGCGTGTTGGCATAGAGTGTTTCACTGGGAGTGTGATTGAGTGTTGTTGCTATTGTTGAGTTGAAAGTCTGTCATCCTTTGTGAAAATTCAAAGGAGGTGTTCATCCTTTGTGAAGATTCAAAGGAGGCGATCATCCTTCGTGAATCATTCGGAGGAGGTGTTCATTCCTTGTGGGTTTCAAGGGAAGTAAGTTTCATCTCTAGGGGTAACAAGAGGTGTTCTAACCTTAAACTATTTTATTTTCTTTGTGATTGTAACAATTTTTTGGTTTGTGATAGTGAAGCGTTAAATCTCGGTTGAGATTAACAACTGGACGTAGGATCTATGTGATCCGAACCAATATAAAAATTACCTGTACAATCTTCTCTCTTCCTTACTCTTTATATTTGTTTAAATTGTTTTAAGGAACTTTTATAATTGCGAGAAAATTATTAAAACAACAATTTGCGATAAGAAACAGATTTTTCCCCCCTCTTGGTTTGTTGAACACGTTAACCATTTCGCTACACCGCTTTGACAATTGGTATCAGAGCTTGCTTTGATAGTAATTCAAAATGACTGGGCAACATCAAACCTTTGTTAAGGGTGCCTCTATCAATAAACCTCCATTGTTTACTAGAGAAAACCATGCTTTTTGGAAAGTGAGAATGCAAATTTTCATGGAATCTATTGATAATGAGAATTGGGAAATTGTCACAAATGGTCCTTTTGTTTCTACTATGTAATTAACAATTTGCAGGAACTTAAACCGCGAGAACAATGGAATGTTGAAGATAGAAGAAGATTCCAACATGATGATAAGGCTCATAATATTATTTCATCTACTCTAACTGTTGATGAGTTTTACAGGATCTCAACTTGTAAAAATGCTCAAGAAATGTGGGAGGTGTTGAGAGTCATCCATGAAGGAAGTGATGATGTTAGAAGAGCCAGAAGAAATGCTTTAATCCAAAAGTATGAGATGTTTCGCATGAAGCAAGGTGAAACAATTATAGTTGTTAAGAAGCACTTCACGCATATAGTGAATCATCTCATTGGGTTAGGTAAGTCCTTTGAAGATGATGACTTAAATATAAAAATTCTTAAATCTTTGGACAAGTCTTGGCAACAAAAAGTGATTGCAATCAATGAGTCACAAAATCTCAACACTATGTAGATGGTTGCATTGTTTGGTAAGTTGAGAGAACATGAACTGAACCTCGGGAGATTGAACGAGGATGAAGAAAAAGGAAAGAAAAAGACTTTGGCGTTCAAAGAAAATTTTGATAAAAGTCTTAAAGAAGAAGACGACTCTGAAGAAGATGAAGAAATGGGTCTCTTCGTTAAGAAATTTAATAAGTTCATGAAGTTCAAAGGAAGAAGAAGATTCAACAAAGGCAAAAAGAAGGAAAACAAGGAATCTTCGCCAAATTATTGTAGTTATGATTACAATGAAAAAGGACACATGAAGGCAGATTTTCCAAACCCAAAGAAGGGTGAAAAAAGAGGCCAAAAGAAGTTCTTCAAGAAGAAGAAGGCTTATATTGCTTAATGTTGATAAGGGGAGCAATATGAATGCTGAACCCAATCCCTGATGTGTTTAGTTTTTGATGATGACAACACATTGATTGTAACAAGACATAGATGTTGTCATGACAAACAAAAATGTGTATTTGTGATTGATACATATGTGGCTATGTAAATGTTTATTGTTGATTAATACATATGTTGATATGTTGTTTAGTCTGCATACTACTATGATCATAATTGTGTTTATATCTACTGTATGCATATTGAATTTTTGTGTGTGTTAAAACCACAAGCACAAAGCAACTCTGTATGAAATAATCGATTACAGTGATGTTGTAATCAATTAAGTTCATCAGACAACTTATGTTTTAAACTGTGGCAAAACAACAAGTTTTAAATCGATTACATTAAGTGTTAGATCGATTAAAACTTGTGTCTTTGCAAGCATCTTGTTGAAATGTGTTGTGATGAGTTTTGAAGAGAAAAAAAAGTTTTCAAAAGCTGTTTAAGTGAAGAGCTTAATCGATTACACTGGTTATGTAATCAATTAAGTTTGTTATCCTTTGAAAATTGTTTTCAAGCTATGTCATACCAGTAATAACGGTCATATTTTTAAATATGTTTGACTAGCATTTATTACAAATCGATTACATTAATTGTGCATTCAATTAGAACTGTGTTAGTTGTAATTCTGTTACATCTGTTTTTAATGTAACCGATTACATTACTAACGTAATCGATTGTTTTGTGTCTATCATGATGAAATCTATAAATTGAAGCATTACACACAACTCTATAACTTTTGATCATTTGTAAACTTTCATATATGATATTTGTGATTTGAAAAAAAGTGTTACAGGTTGTTGAGACGCTCCAAGAATCAAGATTCAAAGAATTGGAAGAAACTTGAAGGATTCTTGAGAGGAACATTGTGGACGTATTGGCTGATCATTCTCTGCACTGTTGAGGTGTTTCTATGTGTATTTGCAATCTTGGATTGTGCTGCCCTGTTCGTGCGTGACAGGAAGAAGAACAAGGGGTTCTTGGAATTTGAGAGGTGTTCTCAAAGGGTTCTACAGTGAAGACTTGTAGTTCTTTATGCAAGTGTTATCTTTCTATATTTGATTGTTGAGTAGGAAAGGTGTTTACATTTGAGAGAGTTTCTGTAAAACCTTTGGTGTAAAACTCAAATCATTATAGTGAAAGATCCTTCAATCTAAGGTTGATTAGAAGGGAAACTAGATGTAGGCATTGAGGTCGAACCAGTATAAATCCTCTGTTTGTATTTCTTTCATTATCTCTTTTACTTTCTTTGCATACGCGCATTGCTTAGATTACAAGAAAGATTAAAGATCATTTTAAGTTTGCAAAAAGATTTAAAAGCATTCGTTTTTATTAATCACCAATTCACCCCCCCCCCCCTCTTAGTGTTGAGAAACAAAGCACTTTATTTCTAACAATTGGCACCAGAGCTGATTTTCAAAAATTATTTGAAAAATAATCGATTACCCTTTCTGTTAAATCGATTAATTGATCCTGATGGCTTATGTTTCTCAAACCTTTGATGAAGGTGCTTCTACAGACAGACCACCTCTGTTTGCTGGAGAGAATTATCCTTTCTGGAAAATTAGAATGAGAATCTTTCTTGAATTTGTAGATAAAGGCATATGGGACACTGTTCTAAATGGTCCTTTTGAACCCACAAAATTAGATGATGGAAAATCTTAGAATTGTCAAAATGGGTCACAACCCACGAGCCAACCCGGCGCGTCACTGGTTCGGGCCGGGTTGGGTTTGAAAAAATTGTATTTTTTATGCGGGTCAGATTTCAACCCAGCTCATTTAAACCCGGCTCATGCGGGTTGAACCCGTGGTGGGTCGGGTTGGCCCACCAACCCGCTTACCTAATTTTATTTTATTAAAATTTAATTTTAATTTTATAAAAAAATATTTATTATTTTTTTTTGCTTGAAGAAATTATTTAAGTTTCATATTTTCAAAATTAATTAAACATCCATGTTGGGAGTGAAATTTAGGAGTGAAATTTGTTTAGATTTGAATTATAGAAAGTTTGTAATTTTTTTTATTTAAAAAAATTGTAATTAAGTGGGCTAGTGAGCCAACCCGTGGTGGGTCGAGCCGGGTTCGAATTTTTCTGGCTCGCTAATAAATGAGCCGGGTTGGGTTGGCTCACTAAGTGACCAACCCGTGGTGGACCGGGCCGGGTCGAGCCGGGTTACCCATTTTGACAGCTCTAGAAAATCTGTTTTGAAAAACTTTTCTGAGTGGAATCAAGAGGAAAATAGAAGAGCTCAATATGATAAAAAGCTAGAAATGTTATCTCTTTTACACTTACCATTGATTAGTTTTCCAGGGTGTTAACATGCAAAAGTGCAAAGGAAATGTGGGAGGTCCTAGAGGTGACTCATGAAGGTACTAATGAGGTGTAAAGAGCCAGAAAGAACTCCTTAATCCAGGAATATGAAATGTTCAAAATGAAGACTAGAGAGACTATCTATGATGTACAGAAAAGATTCACCCACATTATCAACCATTTGATTGCATGAGGCAAATATTTTGAGAAAGAAGAAATCAATATAAATATCTTGAAGAGTCTCAATAGAAGTTGACAACCAAAGGTAACAACTATATTTGAATCAAGAGATCTAACCACTATGAATATGGTTACACTTTTTGGTAAGCTCAGGGAACATGAGTTAGAGCTAGGAAGATTGAAAGAAGAGGATGAGACTGAATAGAAACAGTCAATTGCTCTCAAAGCAACCAGCAAGAAAGCCTCTAGGAGAAATGAGTCTGATGTAGATTCTGATACAAATATTCCAGAGAAAGAAGTGATTAACATGATGGTGAAGAAATTTACAAAATTCATGAAACATAGAAATGGTGTATCTGATTTTGCAGGGAATTCTAGAGGATGAAAAAGGAATGCAAAACCTGCAACTGTTACATGCTATGAGTGTGGAAAGGAAGGACACATCAAGACTGACTGTCCAGATTTGAAGATGAAGCAGAAATATGATGTGAAATACAATCAGGACAGAAGGAGGAATAAGCAAAGGAAAGCATACATTGCATGGGAAAACAGTGATGAAGACTCGTCCAGTGATGATGACCAAAGTCTAGAAGAAGAGACAAACTTATGTCTCATGGCATTCTCATGGTGTAAAACTCAAATCATTACAGAGACCACTCTCAAAATGTAAACACCTCTCTAACACAACAATCAAATATAGGAAGACAAAACCTGCAGAATAACCAACACTCTTCTCTACAACAACCCTTTGAGACTCCCCTCAAAGTCATAAGAACACCTAGTTCTTCTTCCTGTCCTGCACGTACAGGGAAACACAATCCAAGATTGAAAAAACGAGTTTCTGATCAATGTAGAAAACACCTCAGTCGTTCAACAAATGATCAGCCAATGATGTTCATAGATTTCCCTCAAGAATCCTTCAAGTTCTTTCAATTCTTTGAGTCTTGATTCTTGGAGAATTAGGCACACCTGCAATTCGTTTCTTTTCAAACAGATATCATATATGAAAGATTAAAATGATAAAAAAGTCTTTATTACAAGGTGACATGCGTCAATATATAGAATTACACATAACAGACACATTTTAATCGATTACTAAAATAATGTAATCGATTACATATCTACCAGTATTACACAAAACTACATTCAAACAGACTTAACTGATTAAGTGTTTAATGTAATCGATTTCACATAACAAGCAAGTTAAAACAAATGAAAATATGACCGTTATGACAGTTAAGACTTAGCTTGAAATTAGTTTTCAAAATATACCAGACTTAACTGATTACATAAATAGTGTAATCGATTAAGTACTACACTTATACAAATTTTGAAAACTTTTCTCTTCAAAAACACATCACAGCACATTGCAAATGGTTATTAGCAAAGGCACGAGTTTTAATCGATTATACACCTACTGTAATCGGTTAAAACTTGTTGCTTGCGACAATTTAAGCATAAGTTATCTGATGAACTTAATTGATTACATAACTATTGTAATTGATTACTTTACCAAGATAATGCATTCTGCAAGTGATCTAACAATATTGAATTATGAGAATGCATACAATAGATGTAGATACATGTAAGATCATAGCAAGTATACAAACCAACCAATTCAATCAGCATATGTTGCAATCATGAAAACATATGTATTTGCAATATCAAACAACAAGATATATCAAACATATGTATCATCAATATCATCAATGTATTCAATATATTGTTATCATCAATGTGTTGTCATCATAAAAAACAAAACCATACCGTAAAGGGAATTAGGTTCATATTGTTCCCCCTATCAACATCTCTTTATATAGAAATTGGATTGGGTTTTATTTTAGGTTTTTTTTGTTGTTGTAATCTTATATATGATAATGTAATCTCTTCCAATTATCTTCTAAATAATCCAATACCTTCAAGATATATTTCATTGTTGTGGAGACGTAAAAATATTTGAGAAGATATTTGCTAGATTATAAAAGATTTAACAAATATTATCTTTTGTTATTTATTGATATAGTTAAATAAGGTAATATTTAAAAATATCAAATAAAATATCTTAGATATATATTTTTCCAAATTATCTTTTATCATAAACATTTATCAACTATCAAAGCCAATTTTGGAGAAAAAAATAGAGAAAACCACAAGGTCCAGAATTTATTCATCGTTCCCTCTTCTTAGCTGAGCCAAATTTCTTCACATTTTCATGCTATGTTTGAATTTACTTCTTGTGGTCTCGATTATTTGTTATTCATGGACTTATCTTTTAGGTGTCATGAAATTTTAACCAATTTATTTTCACACCATAATGAGCTCAACTTAGCTACAATTACACTAACATACCTCAAAATATTCAAAGAACATTTATGTAACTGAAATATTATTTTTAACATGTTTTTGTATCTCATGCTAAATAAACCCAGTTATAATAAATCCTAATTAAAATGTTATATTAAAGTAAAAAAACAAATTAAGAATCCAATATTAAAGACTAAATAAGGGCATAAATATGCATTCATCAGTGCTCTTTGTTGAACTTCAAAACCTAGGTTGCTTAGACAGTTTATTCTCTAGACGATTTTGTCTTAACAATTTCATGCAAACCATCTCCCTCTACACCAATCTCATGCAGACTCTCTCCCTCCATAGCAACCTCATCCACATTAACCTCAACTTCACGATCCACATTTACTTCTTATTCATAATTACCCTCTACCTCCATAGCAACCTCATCCACACCAACCTCAGTTTCACCATCCATATTTATTTCTTATTCACAATTACCCTCTCCCTCCACAACAACCTCATCCACACCAACCTCAGCTTCACCACCCACTTTTACTTCTTCTTCACAATTACCCTCTCCCTTCAAATGAACCTCACCTTGTGATATGATCATAGATGGGGAAACAATGAAGAGTTTTCAGAGTGACAAAAAGTACAAAAATAATAGTGTAGGTTTCATGGGCTTGTATTTTGCCTCTTTTGCTTTCGTTTCATTTCTAGTGAGGAAACGTTTATAAACTCTTCATTTTCCTTTAGTATAAGCAATGTGGGACTTCACATAGCTTGGACTTAAAAGAAAAGAAGAGTAATTCGTTTTACATAGCTTGTAGTACAAGTTAGCATAACTAGCTTTCATGTTTTGAACTATAGGAGAACTAGTTGCCTTATAAACCCTTTGGAGTTGAGAGATTTGAGCAATGTGGGACTTAAAAGCCCCTAGAGGACGTGCAGCAGCTGCTGGCCGGCCTCCACACTTAAAAGTCCCACATCTCCTAGATCTAGCTTCCAAGCTCACTCCAAAGGCTATATAAGAAAGGCTTAGGGGTCTCCTTTTGGACACACACCTTGAATCAATTGAATTTTGAGTTGATTTACACTTTTGCAATCTTCTTTTGAGATAGTATTCTATCTCCAAAGTCCCTATTTTGGGCAGACCTTATCTTGCTCAAGCAAGTGGCGGTCCTCCTTTGATGCTTATCTTGGAGCTTCCTTCAAGTGGCGCATCTTCAAGTCATAAGTTTCCTCTTCCTTAATCTCTTCCATTTTTAATTTCTTTCCCATTCTCTTAAATGTCATTTAGACTATTCTCTCTAGGTATGCACTTCCTCATCAGCTACCTAGAGAGAATATTCTAAATGACATTTAAGAGAATGGGAAAGAAATTAAAAATGGAAGAGATTAAGGAAGAGGAAACTTAAGACTTGAAGATGCGCCACTTGAAGGAAGCTCCAAGATAAGCATCAAAGGAGGACCGTCACTTGCTTGAGCGAGATAAGGTTTGCCCAAAATAGGAAATTTGGAGATAGAATACTATCTTAAAAGAAGATTGCAAAAGTGCAAATCAACTCAAAATTAAATTGATTCAAGGTGTGTGTCCAAAAGGAGTCCCCTAAGCCTTTCTTATATAGCTTTTGGAGTGAGCTTGGAAGCTAGATCTACGAGATGTGGGACTTTTGAGTGTGAAGGCTGGCCTTGGGGCTTTTAAGTCCCACATTGCTCAAATCTCTCCACTCCAAAGGGTTTATAAGGCAACTAGTTCTCCTATAGTTTAAAACATGAAAGCTAGTTATGCTAACTTGTACTACAAGCTATGGAAAATGAATTACTCTTCTTTTCTTTTAAGTCCAAGCTATTTGAAGTCCCACATTGCTTGTACTAAAGGAAGATGAAGAGTTTATAAACGTTTCCTCACTAGAAATGAAACGAAAGCAAACGAGGCAAAATACAAGCTCATGAAACCTACACTATTCTTTTTGTACTTTTTGTCACTCTGAAAACTCTTCATTGTTGCCCCATCTATGATCATATCATCTTGACCCTTGACATCAACTTCTTCTTCATAGTCACTATCATCACAATGACCCTCAAGAGGAAAATATTCCAACATATTTATTATTTGAGGTTTGGACACCATGTGTACAACATACAAGAGAACTTGACCATTGAGTGTGGCAATGTTCACCATATGACATGCACTTTTGTCATTAGATAACAATTCCAACCTTCCTTCTAACACAAAACCTCCACCTACTGAATACCACAACTTTTAACATTCACATAACTTAGCCCTTTTAGAATGAACAAAATCTCAAAGTAGCTTCATTTGTCCAGGTCACATGTCAAAGTACTGCTTTCTCCAACATATTTCAGTGACTCATTATTGACAAACTTACTACCATGGTAAAAGACCACTTTGAAAACAAACTTGTACATCTCAAGTAATGTATGTCTATATAAATATAACCCGTATATATAAAAATAACCAAAGAATACAGGACATATTACATTTCATACCTTAAAAACACTGACACAATAATTTCAAATGGGACACCACAACGAAAACACCATCACACATAATTAGAGATCATAACAAGAACACCATCACACATAATAGGGGACCACAACAAAAACACCATCGCACTTAATAGGGACTACCACTATCAAGTGATTCCATAAACAAATATACAATCAACACATTACACACAAAATTACAAGGAAGCACAACATTAAAAAACGATTAAAATAAAAGCACAACATTCGAACACTAACCCTAAATTATCGAATCATCGCAATACCACAACATATATAAAAACCCAAAATAAACACACACAATCATACATATTAAAAAACATATGCACCTTCAAATTTTAATAGAACCCACTTCATTGTCAAAAAAGGTTTAATTTTTTACTTTTACTTTGCTGTCAATGAAATCTTTAATTTCGTTTCTCTTCTTCGTTGTTCGAAACCCCACTTCATAAACATTCACTATTAATTTTTGTTCTAAACTTTTATATCAAAAAATTCTTATAGATTACATGTTAAAAAACAAATGTCACTCATAGTAAAAAATTTCCAGCATGCTCGACGATAAGTGCAACTTTAACTATTTAAATACAGTGAATAAAATTGGAATTGATTTATGATTTATGCATGTTAACACATTTGAAGGCAAAGTTAATATATTTTAAAAAACAGAAACCAAGTAGAGACTCTTGAAAATGGATACTAAACTTATTAAAAATTTGAAGATGGCTTTAAGAAGGAGGAAAAGATGAAATAAAACGTGATCCCACGTCAGATAAAACAAATATTTTCCTATTCTGTGCGGTCCTTTTCCTACTCGGTAGGAGGCACCTTTATGAATGAATGATATATGAATACATTAAGCATCACACAAAATCCAATTTACTGGGATATCTCATTTCTCAAAATTAAATTTTACCACACCTATTGTTATATTATTACGATAAAAGAAAGAAAACATGAATTGAAGAGTAAGAAAAGGAAGAAAAGAAGATAGATTACATGGTAATAGGTAATAGGTAATAGGAAGAAGAAGAAGAAGAGATTACGACAGTGCATCTCCCCAAACAGTTGACCTTGCAAGACACAGACGCAACACCGCACTCTTTTTCGCTAACACAAATTCACGTTAAATTTCTCTCAAACGCTAACTCAAACTCCAATCAAATTCCCTCCACGGAAACGATGTCGTTCGAGGTGGAGGAGGAGGAGGCCTTCGAGCACACGCTTCTGGTCGTGCGTGAGGTCTCCGTCTACAAGATCCCGCCGCGCACCTCCTCCGGTGGATACAAGTGCGGCGAGTGGCTCCAGTCTGACAAGATCTGGTCGGGGCGGATCCGCGTCGTATCTCGTCGGGACCGCTGCGAGATCCGCCTTGAAGATCCCAACTCCGGTGACCTCTTCGCTGCGTGCTTCGTCTACCCTGGCCAGCGCGAGAGCGCGGTGGAGCCGGTCCTCGACTCGTCGCGCTATTTCGTCCTCAAGATCGAGGACGGTCGCGGTAAGCACGCCTTCATTGGGCTAGGGTTCAATGAGAGGAACGAGGCCTTCGACTTCAACGTGGCGCTCTCCGATCACGAAAAGTACGTCCGCCGCGAGCACGAGAAGGAATCCGGTGACTCCGCCGCCGCTGAAGAGTCTCAGATCGATATTCACCCCGCCGTCAATCACAGGCTTAAGGTATATCGATCACAATTTCTACAGTCGGCTTGTTTCGATTCTGTAATTGAACTGCAATTCCCGACCGTGATCATTATGAATTAGTTTATTTCGAGATGGATAGATGAGATGTAATTTTTCATTGGTCTACCTGTTGAGTGAATGATGAAGCATGATTCAATGCTGTGGTTAAGTGGATCAGTGAGATGATGTTTTTGTGCTGTGCTTGTATTCTTTGTTATGTACTGTATGCTGTTTTTGCTGTGACCAAGAATTAGGATCAGTTTGGATTAATTTATAGAAACTAAAATGATTTGAGCTTTTGACATAAGCTAAAGTTAATGTATGCACTTAATTTTCGTAGAAGCTCTATTCATTTAACTTGTTCAAATTGATTTGAGCTTACGAAGAAGTAATACATTTTATGTTCTTATTTTCTTCTGCTGTACATGTTTATAGATAAGTTTATCTAAACACGACCTTACTTTGCTTTGGTCAAATATAAAGTTTTTAGCAGTTTCTGGTGTGTTTCTGTTTCACAATTCTTCAAAATTTTGATGAATTTACTTTCTCATATCTTATCAGTGTGTTTCTCTTATCCTGTGGATCGCCACTTTTCCATTGTTCTCAAGGATGTATTTGTTATTTGGCATTTAGGACGGGGAAACCATTAGAATTAATGTGAAGCACAAGGCATCTGGTGGAACTGGCATGCTTTCAGCTGCTGGCCTAACCGGTGGGCATGCTGCAACACCAAAACCAAAAACCTTGAGCCTAGCTCCCCCACCAAGTGGGATTGGGAAAATCAGGTCTCCCCTTCCACCCCCACCAAATGATCCTGTTGCTGCTCGGATTGCTTCCACAGGTCGCGCTACTGATCCTAAAGGGACATATGAAAGTGTGAAACATTCTACTGACTCTTTATCAGATCTTTCTCAACTACAGGTATGCGGGTCCAGCTCGTGCATTTGGTATTTTCCTTTTCGAATGTTATTGATTCATGTCGTTGACATTTTTTGCTTAATAGTTATCGCATTGCACGACTTAACAGCAACATCATTTTCTATACATCGTTCAGACAAGATCTAATTGGGGACTGTATATGCTTTATCTATCTAATTTTAATAGGATTGATTAACCTAACTTTTTCATCATCGCATTCTCGATGTTGTATCTCCAAATCTGAAGTAACGTACCCTTGATTTCAAGTCATAACCGCATAAAGGTCAAGAGATTTAGAATACTAACTGATATTCGTTTATTTTTTTAGTTTTAGAGTTCTATAAACTTGATCACAATGATTTGAAAAAACTAGCAATTTTCTTGGTTATATTCTGGAGCATTCCAGTTTAACCAAGAGGTTTTCTCTGTTATGAGTAACAATCGCATTTCTTGCTTGTTTGCATTTACAGAAAAATCTTCCCTCAACAAACACCTCAGGAGCTTCAGGATGGGCAGCCTTTTGATTACATATATGAACATTTTAACAATGAGGCTTTTATTATTCTCTGATTTTTTTGGTTCTTTATATTGAGAAAAGCTATAGTGGAAGAATCTGTGCACAAGGAGGTGTCATAAGTGAATTTAGCGCCAACTACCAAGTAAATCGATCTCTTGAGAATATTATGGAAATATTTATGTATTTCGTTGTTTGTAATAACAGTTTTCTCATCTCTATAAAAAGAATTACCCCCAATCAGTATCCCCAAAAGAACATTTCTTGATTAAGTCGTGCTTGTGATTTTATGATTATAGGTAGTGTTACGAATGTCATGCATGTATCATCCGTCAACCGAATACCAAATAATTGAAATAAGTATATATGAAGCCGTTGTTGTGTTGCTTGACAATATCCAGTTTTACCAGCTGCTATATGTTGCACTTGTCACTTGTGCAACAGAGCCAACAGCTATGTAACTGTGTAGCTCTCTACACTGACCATTGCACTAAATTTCAAAATCCCTACAACATTACAATTCACTGCGGCTATAAATTATAATTTAGAATATTATTTGAAGCTAACAAAATAGTTAATACATGATATTTTATTATATATATTTGTAAAAAGAATTATTAACACGAGCACATAGTTTATAATAAAGTCAAGGTTAAATTACATTTGTTTTTCTAGATCTGTTTTTACGAAGTTGAATTTGATTTTTAAATGGTTAAGAGTAATTCATTAATTTTCTGAAAATGTCATGTTACATTTTCCATCTAAATTAAGCTTGTTGTAACAAAAATTATGGTTAAATTAGTATTTTTTTTTTTGTCAGTATTTTTAAATGGTTTAATTTGGTTGTCTATTTTAAAAATAAAAAATAAAATCAGTGTACATGATTATACCGGCAATTTTAAAACTACCACTAATAATCTAATAACTTCTTATGTTTTATTATTATTTTTGAATTACAAAGTACAATTAAAAAAATTCACATTAGATATATAAATGCAGAATTATAATATTATATAATACTTGTTTAAAAACGTAAATAAAAATATTAATACTAATTCATTTTTATATATGAAAGTTATTTTTTATATCTTTTAGATATGTATTTTATTTTTATGTTTTATTGTTAGTTTGTTTATTATTATTTTTTATTTGTATTTTGAGTTTCTTTCATATATTTTTACTATAAATATAATACCATGTGTTAATATTTAATAAATAAGATTAATCACATACATAATTTTTTACTATATTCAACATAGTATTTAAAGTATAAAGTTTTTTTATGAAACTTTTTTTGTCAATTTCGACTAACGATGGTTTTGATAGTCTCGGCTATATGACCATCTTGTCGTCAACAATACTTTCATTGAAGCTCCCACATGCTCTCATATGCCTCTCGAAGTTGCGGATCTGTTCCCTTTCCCGCCACATGTCCATTCTCCTCTCCAACAACGATTCAATGTGTCGAGGTCGCCTTTTTCTTCTCTTTAAGGATCTGTGCTTGATGTCTTGATTGGATAATCTTGAATTTTTAGCGTTTCTCTCATGTTTATTCATGGTTTTTTCCATTGAAGTCTCTTATGAATTCTTTTCTATCACTGATGCATCTGACCCATTCATATATACTTTTTCTCGAATGACAAAGATGACTTTTGTTAGTTTATTTATAAGCATGATGACTCTTCAATAATGACTTATTTATCAACTGGATGTCAACAATGTTCCTCAACAAAATTTGCAATTATATGGAGTAACTCCCCGGATTTGTTGATGAGGAGAGTCTTCTAGAATGATATATCCTTTTTTATGTTCTATTCGCAAATCATTAACAATTTGATATTACTCGAGCGCAAATTTTCATGATCTTTATGAAATCGACAATTGATTATATTTGTAACAAATATCATCTATATTTAATTAGTTTGTTATTATTCCTTATTTGCATTTTGGATTTAATCCATATTTTTTCTATTATAAATACAATACTTATCTGTATATTCAATCAAGGGATATTAATTTCATAACATAGTTTTTTACTATATTCAACACTAATAATAGTAATTAATTTATTTTAGTGAATAGTAATTTATTACATTTTATTTTATAAGATATATGTTATAAGCAATAATTAAGTATGTTGCGAATAAAAAATTATATAAATTTAAAATTTTGGACAAATGAAAAATTTTAAATAAAAAATAAATAAATTATTTCACATTTCAATTTCATAAAATAGTAATTTAAAGAAAATTTAATATAGAAAAAAATATCACATCATTATGTTGACAATTTTTTAATTGTCGGTATGAGTAGACGAAAAGAATTACGTTGATTTTTATTAGAAAGTTAAGAGATTAAATTAAAGTAATTTAACTTTTATCATCAAATTAATTTGAATAGAAAGGATTACATTAATAGATAATTGATCCATTTAAAATAGAAAGGCCAAATATAGATACACTTATGAACACATTTCAATTCTCCAAACTTTATTTGATGTTATTATTTTTAAACTATCCTTTTATCTAAAATTTGGTATCTTTCTCAATAAATATACACCTTCATTTATAAAAAAAAAACATTATATAAGTTAACAAATATTCCTAATAAACGTAAACAAATTTATTTTTAACGAGGGCAATAGTAATTAATTTTGTTTATAATTGAGTCATGCATACAAATATTAACTAATGTCATGGAAACCATTGTTTGCTGAGAATGCTACAGAGAAACGCCATTCTCCGTAAAAAAAAAAAAAAAAAAAAAAAAAAAAAAAAAAAAACACAAGAGTATAACATACCTTATTTTAGAATTATTAATTGAGTCTTTTAGTTCATGTACTGACTCCTTCTAAACTCAAGTTCTATTTTATCTTTTATCCATTTAGTAGGGACTTTTTTTTTAAAAGCCTCAGCCCTAAAATTTCACATAAAGTGGATTGGAACAAAATTAGAATGGATTAGTCTTCCAAAATTAAATTTGTTCAATTTTTAATGTATTTTCAATTATTTCTTTCATTTTCTCTGTAATTTCTGTCAATTAGTTTTCAAATTTTACATGATGTTTTTACTATTATTCTTTTTTATTTAAATATAAATATATGAATATTGATTTCATAAAAAAACTATTCAAAATATGTTTTGAATTGTAATCATATTTTAGATACATAATTTCATTATTTTAAAAAGTTGAAAATATAATATAGGTTGAGTTTGTTTAAGCTTAAAAATAAAGTAATTTTGAAAAAAAATAAGAATTTTTTTTATAAGTTCAGAAATTACTTATATTTGAATATAATTTTAAAAGCACATTTTCTTTTAATATTTTTTGTTTTTAAAAGTTTATATGAATTTATTTTAATGAACTATTTTTAAAAAATTAATATAAATAATTTTAATATTAAATTATATGATTAAATTATAATATCAATTAAATCAATATGTTAACTTAAATAGAAAAATTTTAAATATTATTAAAAATATATTATCAAAAATAAAATAGTGAACCTTTTAAAAAATTGAGCTAAGAACTAAAAAATGGGCTCTAAAGGCATTCTTCGCGACTGTCTCATACAAAAACTAACATCAGTAAAAAAAATAATTGACGACAGCACGAAGAAGCATGCTTCAGAGTCTACTGTTGGCATAGGAATATTGGCAAATAACTCACTCCTATTGGTAGTGTCTGATATCAGAATTGATAGTCTGGTTTCAGAACCCAATGAGATCCATTTGATCCTTTATGCAGAGTCGCAATTTCCTTTAACAGATTCTTGAACAGGGCAAGGTCTTGTGAGGGAATACGTTCCTTGAAATACTGAACTATGCTGGCTGAATCAGAACTACCCCCTCGCTGTTGTATAAAAGTGCAGATTTGCCGAATCAATACTTCAGGTTGTAATCCAGATGAACTCGCAGTAGCCCTGAAAGATCTAACATCTACAGATCTTGCTTGATTCGTGGAACTTGACAACATGCTAGACTGATGTTCGAGCCCGGCACCAACGGCTTTCTCTTGGTTACCTCGAATTTGAGCTAAAAGTTCGACAGAAGATAAAGCTTTACCTGCGGATGCCCCAGCAGCCAATCCATTTAATTTCGCCGTTCCGTTGCTGGGTAACTCGTCATATACCTTGCCTTTATTTACCAACAGGGGATTCACGGTTGAACCAAACTTCCGACGAACAGATGATGGTGCACCAGCAGTTCCTGACCTTCCTGTCCACGTGGGAACAGATACACTATCATGGCTTCTGAGCATTCGTGACTTACGTAAAGCTTCTGCAGCTCTTCGTGCAACTTGGGATGCTTGCTCCTCAAGTCTCATCTTCTCCTCATCATGGGCATTCATGATCAAATCATGGTTCACGGCACTCTACCATCATAGAACAGGTTTATTACAAAGGAAACACAGAAAATACGTACTAGAAAATAAAAAGCATCACTCTATAACAAGAAACATGCTAATATGGAAGTATCACATTCTAAACTAGCCTGAGGCACAGAGCATGGTAAATGTAATTACAGTACAAAATCAAATCATATAGTATGCTAGCATTGTTCATAATTATCTTAGTTCTTGAAGTTGTACAACAGGGTGTAGTTTTACTAGAATTAGTCAAATAAACATAACGATGCATGATAAAAGTGGATGTACGCTGAAACACTCGTATGCAGAGAAGAAACTTACATGTATCCCATTGGCATCAAAAAGGCTTTTCAATATATCTGTTCCATCATCAACCCCATTATAAAGTTCAACCTTCTCTTTCCCCTTTCCCTCCGAAGATCCTCTCTCCGACTTGTCATCATTATTAACTGCAACATCTTCAGAATCCAGTTTGGCAGTTTGGCTATGTTCATTCTTATCCTTATTTTCTTTCTGTGTCCCAATGACATTCACTTCTTCAGATATTTGACTAAAAATATTTGAAGTTTCGGTTGACCCAGTTCCTTCATCCACGTTAAGTACGAAAAGATCTTTCATATCCCGGGCCTTAAAGAACCTTTTCTGTTGTGGATTCTTCAATATCTTATTTGTAAGAAAATGTTTGTAAATTTGACGGTGATACACTTTCTCCTCAATAGTTCCCCGTGTTATCAACCTATACACGGTTACATCCCGCTTCTGACCAATGCGCCAAGCCCGCTCTCTCGCCTGTTAAAAGAAATGAGTATCCTGTTACTAAACATTTTAGGATTTAAACTTGAAACCACAACATCTTCCATGATAATAAGAAAATGGAAACAATTTCACAAATATAAACGTCAGACAATTTTACTCCAAAAACTTGTTTGTTTAGTTAGATACATGGTTAAGGATGCAATGAAATAAGGTGATAAAAGAATGCACTGCATGCTTCACCCTTCTATGCCCATTGATTCCTAATTTCTCTATCCTCTTCCTATGATTTAAAACCAACCGGCTAAGTGAACATGATGGAAGGGAAGTTCATTCAAATTTCAAAAATTTCCACAAAAGGATGTATCCAGTACAAACCTACCTGCATATCATTTGAGGGATTCCAGTCAGGGTCAAAGATGATCACCCTATCTGCACCTGTAAGATTGGTCCCCAAACCCCCAACTTTGGTCGTTAAAATGAAAATAAATATTTCACTTGAGGCATTAAATTCATCTATTAAGGCCATTCTCTGTTTAACAGGAGTGAGACCATCCATTCTCCGATAAACATGACCAGAAGATGTCAAAAAATTCTCAAAAATGTCAAGCATTTGTTGGGTTTGAGTAAAAAGGAGAACACGGTGACCCTGTTCCTTCCAAACATTAAGCACTTGACCAACAACTTTCATTTTCCCACTACGTTCTGGATTTCCATAATCTGGATCACTGAAGGCATGATCCCTTTCAAGTAGATCAGGGTGGTTACAGATCTTGCGCATCACATCAATTCCATAAAGAGAATTCCTGTGTCCATCCAATATTTGCTCCACATCAGTGCTAGCTAAAAATGCTCTGTAAGCAGATACTTGTTCTGGTGTAAGGCTGCAAAATAGAACATGCTCCGTCTTCTTTGGAAGTTGGGCATTCACATCAGCCTTCATCCGTCGGAGAAGATAAGGCATGATTAAATCACGCAGCACCACAGCACACCTAAAAAATGACAAGTATATTAATATTATTTGGTATTAGAGGCTTACCTTCAATGTTAACTAGTTCAATATCCCTAGATGAAATATGAAAACAATCTAATTAAAAATATTGAACAACAACTTCTTTTGCTTCATTTTCCCACACATCAAAGGATCATGATTGGTTACCTGTTGTAACTTATTATTAAAACAATACAATGACTTAAATTTTGTTTGAAGAAGTACAATATAGAAATTCCTGGAAAAACATATCCAGTTTATGAACAAAAGACATCGATATTTTTGGATAAATTTCGAATTGTTCTTCTCCGACTTCAGTAAACATTGGTAAACTTTCTACTGATAACAAAAAGGATATGAAAACTGGCCACCTTAACCTTATTTATCTGGTGCATCCATAAATCTACCAGTGATTAATTTTTCCCTTCTGGCACTTTTATGAAAATTGGTTATGGAATTTAATAATGGAGGAGGAAATTTACACCAGTAAAAGGTTTGTTTTAATGGTTAAATTAAATATTTGGTCTCTATATTTCACACCATTTTTTATTTTGGTCCCTACACAAAAAAAATTAAACCTCTACATTTTAGTTGTTACATAAAAAAATTATTTATAAAATGGTCTCCACTGTTGTCAACCAAATTACAACAGTGTCAAACATTTGTCTGAAATGACAGTAAGGGTAAACTTAAAAAAATCTAACACTTTTATAACTTTGGTTAATGGTAGAGACCATAAAGACCAAATTTTTAACATAACCCTTCTAAAATTATACCTTTGCACCAACAAAAGAAAAATATTGACCCACCTGTATGCAGTGGATACTTGCAAAGGTGAAGCATTTGCATACCCACCAACTGCTATAGGAACTGCAAATTCAACTTCGAAAACAGGCAAAACACCCAATTTTCCAGGAAAAACAAAATCAAACAATGACCATAGTTCAGTCAGTTTATTCTGAATAGGTGCACCAGTCATTATGATTCGATGTACAGTTTGTAGCTGCTTGCAAACGAGGGTAACTTCAGCATTTGGATTCCTTATTTTATGCCCTTCGTCAAGAACTGCATAACCCCATTGAATATCAAGCAACTGATCCCCCAATATTCTGAGCTGCTCATAAGTGGTGATAAGTAATCCAGATTCTGATCTCATGACATGATTTATCAGGGATTCCCATTTTTTTGTGTTTCTAGATGGTTCACTTTTTTCATAATCATTGTCACTTGAACTATTGGTTTCAGAGTCTGTTTCTTCAGATTTAGCTCGCTTCTTCCTAGGAGCAGAATCTTGAGCCGATTCATGTAAAAGCTCTACAAGGAATTTTGGGTACCACTTGTTAGCTTCCCTTTTCCACTGTCGCAAGAGTGTAACAGGGCAGACAATAATGCTAGGTTTGTACATGCCACTATAGTGCAGTGCACCAAGAAAAGATAAGATCTGGACAGTTTTACCAAGTCCCATCTCATCACCAATAATTCCACCAGCTCTTTGGCAATGCAATTCCCACAGCCACTGAACACCAACCTTTTGATAGTCAAACAGAGCTTCAAATATCTTATCAGGGATTTTCAGCCCACCTTCTAACGTTACATAAGATTCATGATCATCAAGATCAATGCCTTGTTCTTCTAAATTTTCAAAACTGGAACTATCTAAGCAACCATCTGCATTTTCTGAAAAAACAAATCAATAAATTGAATTATGCTATGAACAAAAAAAGACTTGTGTATAATACTAATGCAAACCAAAATTCTAAAGTGAAATAAAAGTGGAACAAGTTTATGATACATCACATAATATTTCTTCACATCAACACATGGCCAATGCACATGCTTTATTTTATTAGAATTTCCTTTCAGAATCTTTCGAGCCGGGAATATTGGTCTAGGAAATAAGTTGAATGTATAATCCACTATCAACACATGATTTATCTATACACATACACTCTTAAGCGACAAAAATTTAGATTGCAAAACAGGCGTTTTGAAACTGCAAGCAACAAATACATATAGCACTAGAAACAAAGCACTAAAAAAAAGACGCATCACCATTTGCATAAAATCAAATGCTGATAGAAAATAATAATTATGGCAAAAGATATATCCATGCTAAATCTTTTAAAATATAACCAAATGCAACTAGTTTGAATTATTCCTCTATATTGGAAACTCTAATAAAGGCATTGTCAAAGCTTAATATGAAGTTACATGTAAAATCACTATAATTTAGCTCCTCTTGATTATTTGAGTGCATCATGGGGCCTGCAACTTTATTACCAGATAGGAAAATTAATGGAGTTATAAGACAAATTTACTTTTTCATATTTTTCATTCTCTTGATGTCCAGGTAAATAAGAATTTGATCCAATTTTTCAATAAGAGCATTCCATTATAAACATACCACTTTCTTCCATGTGTGTATCATCACAAGAAACACGCTTGGTCCACTTTCTTCCAGGCCGAGGCCGTCTCTTCTTCCTTTTTGAATCTTTATTTAGCTCCATTTCTCTATCTAGAGCTTTGGAAGATTGTAGTGGTTTCCTGAGCCTTCGAAATGGAAAAGTGGGTGCATCAAGCTTCGGTGCATCTTGAGGTTCAAGCAGCTTGGTGGTTGGGCGAGATCTTGCTGCCTCATACATAGATTTGGCAGCTCTTTCAACACTTGCTGCAGCAAGATCACTAGCATTTTCATCCTCAGCTGCATTATGACTAGTTGATGTTTCTAGTTGTTGAAAACGGCGCTCAAAGCCCTTTAACTTATGAAAAGGGGTTAAAATTCCTTTTCTCACTAGTTCATCCCTTTCCTAAGTCATATGAAGTAGTAGAAAATGAGTTCTCCGTTACTACCTCCACCAAGTATTATATACTTAAAATTTGGTACACCCATAGTACTTCATATAAATCGAGTTCTCCCCTTCTAATCACCAATTCTTTTAGACCAAAAAAAAAAATGACAAAATACGGAAAAAAAAAATGTGATCATAAAAAGTAAAACTCACTGTTTCAACAAAGCCGGCAGAGGCTGCATCTAGAACAGTATCAAAATCAACATCATCGTCAAACGAAACTTTCTTAAGTCGTTTTCCCTTGCTTTTGTCTGACTTTTTATCTTCTTTAACCTTCCTCTTGGGCTTCCGTTCTTCCCTAACTAAACTAAAGATCGATTGTTCATCCTCAACACTTTTGGAAGCATCATCCTTGGACAAATTCAAAAGCTCTTTCTCTAGTTGAGCTTTCGTCTTCTTCAGACTCCTCAACCTATCGGCAGCAAGAGCACACTGAAGATTTGAATTGTTGGAGGAATCAACCTCAGCAAAAGCCGACACCAAGTCGTCTTCACCAGCATCACTACATTCTTCATTATTTTCCACATTTCTCAACCGCTCAACGGTGGAGGCAACGGCATCAATTTCAAATTGAACAGCTCTCAACTTCTGATGAAGTTCAGCTTTAGCATTAGCCGATGGATCGACATTTTCAGGTAAATCAGAACATTCTTCCTCGGCACTACCTTCAGCCTCAGTAACGGTCACTGAATCATTCTTAGTAGCCTACAAGTTAAACATCTTCTACCGTCAAATCTTAAGGTTTTGTTTCAAGTTTCCATCACTATGCTATTAATTTCAACACAGAGTTCTAAATTAAACTTGCTAATCGATTTCAAAGGAAATAGAAGCAGTAAAACTCGAACTAAAATGCAGATAACAAATAAAAACGTGAAGAGGCAGAAACAAATGATATATACCTTTTCCAAAACGTCGCGTTCAATGTCTTCGGGATTGGCAGATTTTACGCCCAAACTAGAGAGCAAAATTCGATCCTCCTCTTCCTCCATCGAATTCTGTAAATGTTAGCAAAGTCTCGCGGTAATCATCGTGACCTTGAATCCAAAACAGAAAACGCTTATCATATTAACCGTAACTCAAGAACGTTCGGTTTCTGTTTGACGATTCCGATTCAGATGAAAAAAGATTCTTCGTCTTCTTCGATTCCCGTTTCGGAGAGAAGAGTGGGTGACACCGTCGTTGTGTTTTGTTTCCGTTTCACCTCCTATATTTCGCCCCCTGTGGTGATCCCACGTCTTAACGTAAGGAATGAGTCGTCGTTTTGCCTCTTGCCCAAGATTAAACCTGTGTTGTTTAATGAGAATTCATTTAAAAATTCTTTGAAAACTCTAAACCCTCAGAAACCTTACGTGATTATCAATCCCTAACACTGTATTTAACAATTCTTTGAAAATTCTAAACCCTCTCTTCTGTCACATACCCTGACCATCAATCCCTAACACTTTGTCTACATAAATAAATTTTTATTTCCCTTTATTTTTCGGCAAATGCTAATATATATATATATATATATATATATATATATATATATATATATATATATTTATATGTATCTCTTTTACAGTTGGTACATTTTAGCAATGTGTACCGGATTTTAGTAGACAAAAATAACTTTATATATTATGAATTCTAAGTTTTAAAATCAAGGGTATTTAAATAATTTTCATTCTCAAAACTAAAAAAACAAGAAACTTCAAACCCTTACTCACCTTCCTCATTTTTTCTCAACCCTTTTTCTTTCATTTTTCTCACTCCAATATTTTATCTATCATAGATCCAACTAAAAAAAAAATTAGAAATACTCATAGTTAAACAATTTACCTTTGTAAAGAGTTGAGTCATTGGCATATTCGCCTTCAGGCAAAGGTTCATTTAAGATCTCTTCAATTTCATCATCTTCACTAACCTCTCTAATTTCATCATTTGCAGATGTTGAATCATCATCTCTTAAAAAACCTCAATGCCAATTATCAATTCCTTCTAATGTCATTATGCTTGTGAAAATTAGATAAGACAAAAATTATAAAATGAAAACTCATTATAAAATCATTTTTTGTGAGAAATTGTTTAACAACGAGTGTTTTTGATTTTTTTTCGAGGCCAATTACCAATTCATTTCTGAAGAAAAAAATTAAAAATACTCGTCGTTAATCAATTTACCTTTGTAAAGAGTTGAATCATTGGCATATTCATCTTCAGGCAAAGGTTCATTCAAGATCTCTTCAATTTCATCATCTTTACTAACCTCTCTAATTTCATCATCTGCAGATGTTGAATCATCATCTCTTAAAAAACCTCCATGCCAATTACCAATTTCTTCTAATGTCATTATGCTTGTGAAAATTAGATAAGACAAAAATTATAAAATGAAAACTCATTATAAAATCATTTTTGTGAGAAATTGTTTAACAACGAGTGTTTCTGATTTTCTCGAGGCCAATTACCAATTCATTTGATGTCATTATGCTTGTGAAAAATAGATAAAATTAGATAAGACAAAAATTTATAAAATGAAAACTCATTATAAAATCATTTTTTGTAAGAAATTGTTTAACAACGAGTGTTTCTAATTTTTTACACACGAATTACTAATTCCTTCCTATGTCATTATGCTTGTGAAAATTAGATAAAATTAGATAAGACAAAAATTATAAAATGAAAATTCATTATAAAATCATTTTTTTGTAAAAAATTGTTTAACCGTCAGTGTTTCTAATTTTTTCAATGGGGCCTACAGTAGAGATGACAGACAAAAGGTTGGAGTGAGAGAGATGAAAGAGAAAGGGTTGAGAGGAATGAGAGAGGTGAGTACGGTTTTGGGGGTTTCTTTTTTTTTTTTTTTAGTTTTGAGAATGAAAATTATTAAAATATCCTTGACCTTAAAACTTAGAATCCATGATATATAAGGGTATTTTTGTTTACTAAAACTCGGTACACATAACTAAAATGTACCAACTGAAAAACAGGCATACGCGCGTTAACAAACCCCATATATATATATATATATATACACACACACATATATGGTTTAATACATAATTTGTCTTTTGAGAGTTTGGTTCAAAATGATCTCATCTTTGAAAAAAAAATTCATTAATGTCCCGTATTTCATTAAAAAATGTTCAATATGGTCCTTTTTGTAGACGCCGTTAAAATCATAACGGTACAGATGCTAGCTTGGCGAAACCTCAATGAGTTATTTACTTCGATGTTTACATGGCATTGTGAAGTCATTTTAATGTGTAAATATTTAAGAAAAAAAAATGACGTAAAATAGGTTATGTTTGGGTTAAAGTAAAATACCCTTATCTAAGAGTGATTTCGCCATTTTTTGGTTCAACGTTGTTGTGAAACTGGGGTGGCGGCTGATTCCTTGAATGTGTAAGTGGAACATCGTACGTACGTGAGGTAAGTGGTCCTAATCTAAGCCTAATTAGTTAATGTTCTTGTTGTTTCATTTGGGGGGTTAAGGTTTAATTTGATTTTCTGTTAAATATAGGTATTTTCTTCAATTGACGATGATTTTGGGGTATAGAGTTTTTGTTTAAATATTTTTTGTTGAGTTGTTTTGTAATGCGTTGTGTATTGTGTTTTAAATATGATTATAGTTATTGACTTTTGGGTTGTGGAAGACAATGTGCAAGATTGTCAGCTTTTGGTGTTCATAGTGGTCCCATTGTTGCTAGTTTAAGTAATTTTAGTGGTCCTCCTTTGCATTAGAGTTGTAGGGATTCAGATTTCTAGGAAAGGTTTGAGGTAGTGCTCCACCACGGTGGGACCTTGATAAAGGAATACCCCTTTAAGTATATAGATGGAGAGATTGCTTATTGGGACGTTGACCCCGATAAATGGAGTTTTTTTTTTAAATACTAGGTGCACTAAAAGATCTGGGGTACCTTCAAGTGAAAGAGTTATATTACAACGTACAACATGTGTTACATAAACTGTATGATGATAAAGGAGCAATGAATATGATGAACATGGCAAACATTTTAGGGAAAGTTCACTTGTATGTTGTACATGGCGTGGACCATGCAGAGGTTGTATAAGATGATGTGAACCAAATTGATTTTCTTTATGAAGTTGAAGCACCTGGTTCGAGTGGTGAGGGTAGTGGTGAAGGAAATATGGACAGGTTGAAGTGCATAATGAGGGTGATTTGTTGGGGACAGCTGGTAGATTGGATGAAGTGGAGCTGGAACAAAGTGGTGGACAGGAGGTGGAAGAAAGTGTTGTGTAGGAGGTGGATGGTGGAGTGCAGGTGGAAGATAGTGTTGTGCACGAGGTGGATGGTGGAGTGCAAGTGGAAGAAAGTGTTGTGCAGGAGGTGGATGGTGGAGTGCAGGAAGAAGTTGTAGTGGAGAGTGAGGGTGGAGTGGACAGTGAGGTTAAAGTTGAAGTAGAGAGTGAGGATGAAGGACATATGGATCATCTTAGTGGTGATGAGTACGTGGAGGAGGAAGAAGAAGTTGGTATTGGTTTGGAGGACAGTGATGAAGAGTATAGGGCTGAAGTTAGTGCTAGGGGGTTGTTAGATGATGAATGGCATTCTGATGTCTTATTAACTCCAGAAAACAGTGGTAGTGAGAACGAGAGTGAAGTTAGACCAAAGCAGGTCCGTTTCGTACATATGAGAAACAAAAGTCAATGATAGATTATAAATGGGAAGTTGGGACATTATTTGCAGATAAGGATGACTTTATGGAGGGCATTAGAAGTTATGTTGTGCATACTGGGAGGGCTTTGAAGTTTGTTAAAAATGATAAGTGTAAGGTGAGGGTTAGATGCATGGGTGCACAAGGTAAGTATCCATGGACAACTTATTGTGGGTATTTTCCAACACGACAATTTTTGCAATTAAGGAAAATAAATGATACCCATAGTTGCAGCAGGCAACTTAACATTAAAATTTTGAATACAAAGTGGCTGAGTCACGAAATAGATAGGTCTTTAAAAGACAATCCTAACTTAAAGGTCCTAGACATACGTAATAAAGCATTACATAAATGGAATACTAAAGTTTCCATCTCCAAAGCATGAAGGACAAAAGTTAATGGCAACAAATCGACTTAGTGGAGATTTTAAGGAACAATATAGAAGAATATATGACTATGCACATGAATTGTTGAGGTCTAATCCTGGGTCAACAGTTAAGGTGAACATTGACAGTGTTAATGGTGAGGCAGGTAATAAAGATTTAAAAACCGTTATTTTTATACTTGAAATTGATATCAAAACACACCCTTTATGACTTAGAATGAGCTTAAAATCATGCGAACCACTTTAGTTAGGCTACAAGAGAGTCAAAGGTGGTTTTAGAGATATTATGCTTGGTTTTACATTGTTTTGACAGAATTTAATGAGAATTGGATGATGGAAAGTGAAGAAGGAAGAAGTTGGACTCAAGAAGAGATGAAGAAGGTGCAAAAGAAGAATCGCAGCTACCGCTCAGCGCCAATTCCAGCACTGAGCGCCAACCTTAGAGGAGAAGCCACTGCCTGACGCTTAAGCGCCAACGCTGAGGGGAAAATGAAGTATCGCGCCTACCGCTGAGCGGTGGCCTTCTCAAAGACAACACTGTTTAACGCTTGGGCGTGAACGTTGAGCGTCCAGTGGAGTGTCGCGCCTACCGCTAAGCGGTGAAACCAGCGCTAAGCGGTTCACTTATGGGCCTGGGCCAAAATTCTGTTATTTTTCTGTATTATAAATAGACCCAGAACGACCCTTAGGGGAATCTTTTGGGCAGAGAGAGACGTCATAACACTTCCTACACTCCTTGAAGGCGGCTTTTGGATGCGGGAGCTCCAATCTACCAAATCTAGGGTTTATCTTTGCATTCTTTCCATTCAATTCATCTAGATTCACCATGAATATGGTAAACTAAGCCCTTTGTTGTTGGGGAACGATGTAATCCTTTTGAAACTCTCTTATATCGAAATTCTTATTTTATTTATATACTTGTATTATTAGTAGTTTGGGTTTTCTTCTCTGTACTTTAAATCTTGCATTGTTTAACTCATTCAATGTCATGATCTTTGATTTTATCGATACAGAGACGTACGAGGAAATCTAGAACTGAGGAGAATTCTCTTGATTATGGAATATTGCCTAGAGATTAATAGGAAGGTCAATTGCTTTAAGCTTCTGTCATTAATGCATTAGTAATTACTAGGGAGACTAAAGATAGTAAACTAATAATTATGGTAATAGGTTCTTTTCACCGAGAGATCGGGTTTAGAGTAAATTAGAAAGTTGCATGAACATTGATAATAAAGTTGAATTTAATAAGAATAGTAGATATAGGAGGGTGGATTAGGATGAAACCGTAAACCCCCAACAACTCCATTCATTCATATCTTTATTTGCCAAATGATCAAGCTTTTGCATTTGCATCTTTATTTTTGTTTAGCATTAAAAACCCTAAATTCAATTTCCATTCAAGTTTGACGAAATCAAATCACATAAACGTTTAGGCCTAAGAGTCCCTTGGGAAACGATATCTGGACTTACTGTCTATTATTACTTGATACGATCTGGTACACTTGCCAAGGTGTTAACATCAGGTTTTAAAAGATTCTATGTTTGCTTGAAAGGTTATAAGGACAACTTTGTCAGTTGTAGGCCAATTATATGTTTAGATGGATGTTTTCTGAAAGGGCATTATAAGGGAGAGCTGCTTACTGCAATTGGAAGGGACCCAAATGACCAAATGCTTCCCCTTGTATATGCCATTGTTGAAGTAGAGAACAAAAAGACATGGAGTTGGTTTTTGCAGTTATTGGTAGAAGACCTTGGAGGAAATGAAGTGTGTGGTAGGTGCACGTGGATGTCTGACCAACAGAAGGTACAACTATTCCTTACATTATTATAATGAATTAACTCACTGTAAATGATGTATTAAACCTTGATGTATTTATTCATGTGGACAGGGGTTGATGCTAGCTATCAAGGAAATTTTTACTAGGGCAGACTAAAGATTCTACATGAGGCACCTGTACGCAAATTTTAGAAAGAGGTTCCCTGGTCAGACTTTGAGGACTCTGATGTGGAGGGCTGCCACAAGCACGTACCCCCAAGCATGGGAGAGAGAAATGCTGAATATAAAACAGGTCGACATAGAAGCTTATAAATACCTGATAGTCATCACCCTTAACAACAATATTTCTGAAGCTTTCAACAATGTTATTGTGCTTGCCAGAGGAAAGCCAATAATCACAATGCTAGAGGAGATAAAACTTTATCTTATGAAACGTTGGGCCACCAACAAAAGCAAGGTCGCATCTATGGAATTCACTATTTGTCCAAAGATAAAGAACATGCTTATGAAGGAATCAAATTTGTCTAGATATTGGATCCCAAGGTAAAATTGTTATTTATAATCATATACAATCTGATATTGTGTTCATGTCCATTGTTAACTTACTGGAATGTGCTTTGTTTTTATCAGCTGGTCTAGACGTAAGTTGTTTGAGGTTAGACACACTGTAGTTATGGCAAACAAGTTCACGGTGGACCTTGAGACTCAACAGTGTAGCTGCAGGAAATGGATGATAAATGGGATCCCATGTTGTCATGCCATTGCAGAAATGAACTATTCCAATGAAGACCCACAAAATTTCATACCCTTTTGGTTCACAAGATCCAGATATGAAGAGACGTATGCCTCTATGATTTATCCTGTGAATGGGCAATTGCTATGGGAAAAACAAAACCTTTGTTGATGTCCTGCCACTAATTATTCGAAAGTTGCCTGGTAGGCCAAAGAAAAAAAGAAAGTTGGAGGCCTGGGAGTTAACAAAGGATGCGACCCAAATGACTGTTGGTGGCCACAGGAAAAAATGTACCATCTGCCGTAAACTAGGACACAACAGAACGAAGTGCCCCTTATGTCCAAACATCACACAACCAACATGTCCCTCTGCCTCACAAACACAGGAAGCCAATCCCGAATCTCCGCAGCCACCACAACCTACTCAGGAGTCCATTCCACATTCAACTCCACCAATCATGAGGAAGAAGTTAACTATCAGATGAAACGTTTAGATGTCAATTAAAAACACTTTGGATGTATTTTGAACTCATTTACTTATGTACATTCACAACTCATGTGATCAAGTTTTATTATGTACTTTCATTATCATGTGATCGAGTATTATTATGTCCTCTTGTAGGTGCACTTTAATTATGTAGTCATGGCAAACACTTGTGTTAGTATATTATGCCAGAGATTTTACATGTGTTCATATCCATTTGGGACCAAAAGTAAACAATTTTAAATTCAAAAAGGGACCACATTGGACATTTTAAAATGAAAGCGGATACAATATTTAACATTTCACATGAACACCTTCACATTACATAGACCTTCACATTACATGAACAAAAACATTCAGTTACACTTCAACGTCAACATTTAACTTCACCTTCACATTCATATGAACATAAACAATGTCCTAGACCTCAACATAAACATTGAGCCACCTACGATGATCAACCTAAATAGACCTTGAGAGTGACAATGTTCACTGCAATAACAACACACATAGCTCCAAGTAACAATTTTACCATTTTCTGCAACTTTTGGACTAAAATTTCCAGATCACAAATCCTCCTCCTTTGTCTAACAGTTTCATCATCTCTTTCCTCATTATTTTCTTCAGTACACCATTTGAAAAAGTTACAGTACATCCCTCTTGAAGATCCACCCTGTTATGCACCAAATAAGCCACCAAAATTTATTCTAACTCATCAATCTATGAAAAAATATATTTCAAATAAAGTGACAAGGAAAATAAAAATCCTTGTAATGACGACATCCCCAAAATTTTCGGCCAACATTTTGTAGAGTTCTCGCCACTTTGCTCACAGCATAATCACCACACTTGCAATGAGGGATTATCCCACCTCCCCTCCAACCACCATCATTTGCGAATTGCGAATTTCTTTCCCACCCTGTTTTGGAAAAAGACGAACATCCTTGAGAAGAAGTCAATTCTATCCCAGAACTTGAACGAACCCTAACTTGAACGAATCCTAACTCACTTCACTTCACTCATTTCTAACTCACTTCATTTCTATCCCACCCCTTTTATTACACATAATAACCTCAACTTTAAACATTTCCGCCAACTCACTTCACTTCACAGAGCCACCTAATCATCCAAGTAAACAGCTCATTGAGGTTTCACCACGCTAGCATCTGCACCGTTATGATTTTAACGGCGTCTACGAAAAGGACCATATTGAACATTTTTTTAATGAAATATGAGACCTTAATGAACTTTCTTCAAAGGTGGGATCATTTTGAACCAAACTCCCAAAAGAAGAGACTAAATGATGTATTAAACCTCTATATATATATATATATATATATATATATATATATATATTATTGGTCTACTTACGTGTTATTAATATCAATATAAGAAAACAATATCACATATAATTACAAAAAAAAAATACTTTAATAATCAAATTTTGACAATAATTTCACAATGTCAAATGTCATTATGCATTTGATATTTTTATTTAAATTAAAAAAGTTAAGGTGAAGATAGAAATTAGGATTATAATAGATTTCATGGTTTCTTCCAATTCTTTTTTCTTTTTAATTTTTACACATACTTTTCGAAATCGTTCTATGTTGTTTTCTTCACTACCATGAAAGCTCTCTCTTTTCCTCCACCACACCATCACGAAAAAATTTTCATTTCCCCGAAAACCTATACACCTTCTTGTTCTCGAAAGTGTTCTCTCTCATAACCTCCACTACCGACGAAAGCTCTCTCCTTTCCTCCATCATCGCAGAAAGTTGTTTTCATTCCTCCACCACCTACCGTCACGTTCAGGTGCATTGAACTTTGCATTCGTCCACTTTGCATTTCATTTCTTTGTTTTGATACCTCGATTTACAAAAACGTAATGTGCATTCCTCCACTGTCGTTGCTGTATTCGTGGGCAAGCTTTGTGTTTGTTCCGTTGTATGTGTTGTTTGTTGGTGGTTAGGGTTTTTGAAAACATGTTCAGTCATTTTTTGTGTATCTTGTTTTCATATATTGTGTTCCTCTTTTTGTGCTCTAGTTTTTTCTTTTTGGAAAACTTGTTCCTAAAGCCCTAATTTTTTGGTTTTATGTTGACTTGTTCGTTGGTTGTGCTTGTTTGTTTGTAGCTTATTTTCTTGGTTGCCCTATTTCATGCTTTTAACTCTGTGTGTCTATGTGTGTTTGTAGGTTATATTGTTGGCATCAGTCACATTTCCCCTTTTGATTTGTGTCTTTGCGAGTTTTTTTATTATTCATTTACAGGAACAAAACCCTATGATAGTATGGTAAGTCAATATTTGGGTGTTTTCCTTTTGTTCATTTGTGTTGAATCATTGATTTAATGTTATTTGTTTTAAGAATCTTTTGCATTGGTAGTGCTATGCTGTAAAGATTCCTACTTTGGAGTTCTTTGAGCTTGACTCACTCGAGCATGGCAGAACAACCATAGAAGAATTGACAATAATATTGTATGTCTTATTATTTATTGTTGTAATCTGATTTTGTAATTTTAGTTAGGTTTTGAGGTTTTAAAAATCTTTTATTTTTGTGTGTAGGTCCAACATCTTGAAATCTTTTTTAGTATGTTGTTGAACATGAATGAAGATAAAAAACCATCACAATTGAGCATGTGGATACTTCAATCTAACCAAACACGTAAGTTTTTACCAACAGTGTATTAGGTTTAAATATATTTATCTTTCATTAATACAGGTCTTCAAAATTAATATATTTGTAGTTGTCATTTTTGCAAACATGATTATGGTGTTATTGTTTTGAAAATGATTGAATTATGGGATGGTTTTCCAAAATAAAATGAGAAGAGCATGCCTGATTACACCAATGTAAGTAAGAGGAGGTTTTGTTAATGTGAACATTTGTTAAAAAACTTGATAATTTTGGTATTGTATTGTTATAGTAAAGTGAGTTGTGTTGATTTCCAGAAGAGTTGCAATAGTTCAGAGAAACATATGTTTGTGATTGGATTCTTGATAATGACAACTTGAGAAGTTAAAAAGTGCTGGAAGAGTTAGAATTACTGAAGTTATACATTTGTATGTTATATGGTTTTGTTGTTATACATAATGTATTAGGCTTGTATATGAATTTTGGGATTGACATTTATGTTTTGCATAAGGTATTCATTAGGTTTGATGTACAAAATTTTATTATTACAAATGTTTGATAAAATGTACTCATTGAATATGATCTTAATAAATTTGCAATTTTAGTCCACAATCGTATTTTTTTTTGTAATGTTGTTGCAGCACATGTAATCCAAATCATTTATATTTTATTAGAAAAGTTGAAGAACAAGATTGTGAAATTATTTGTCAAAAAATTTGAACGTGGCTCCCTAAATATATGAACTAAGGTCTCCAAGGTTTTGACCACTATGATTTTGGGTGATTTGTCTAATTATTGAATGGGGTGGGTGATGATTCTCACCATTAATGGACATTAGGGCATGAATAACATCCAAAACTTTCATATTTTATTAGAAAAGTCCAAGAAAATGGTTGTGAAATTGTTTGCCCAAAACCTTTGAATGTGACTCCTCAGATATATGAGCAAAGCTCTCTGATGTAGGAATAAACTAATAATCGATTACAGTGTTAATGTAATCAATTACCAATATGTCAAATATGTATTACATGTACTGGTAATCGATTACATTAACATTATAATCAATTACCAATTAACTCCTACATTGGGGGGCTCAGTTCATATATCTGGGCAGCCACGTTCAAAGTTTTGGACAAACAGTTTCACAACCATGATGTTAGACTTTTCTATTCAGAAATAAATGAATTGGATGTTCTTTATCCCCTAACGTCCAACAATGGTTGAGAATCATCACCCACCGTTGTCAACAATAGGACAAATCACCCAAAAACCCAATGGTGAAAACCTTGGGGAACACTGTTTATATACGGGGAGTCACATTCAAAGCTTTGAAAAACAATTTCACAACATTATTCTTCGACTTTTCTAATCAAATATGAATGAAATGAATGTTCTTTATCCCCTAACGTCCATCAATGGTGAGAATCATCACCCACCTCAGTCAACAATAGGATAAATCACACAAAAACACAATGGTGAAAACCTTGGGAGCTCTGTTCATATATCTAAGGAGTCACGTTCAAAGTTTTGGACAAACAATTTCATAACATTGTTCTTTGACTTTTCTAATCAAATATGAATGAAATGGATGTTCTTTATCCTCTAATGTCCATCAATGGTGAGAATCATCACCCACCTCAGTCAACAATTGGACAAATCACCGAAAACCATAATGTTGAAAACCTTGGGGAACCCTGTTCATATATCTCGGGAGCCACGTTCAAAGTTTTGGACAAACAATTTCACAACCATGTTTTAGGACTTTTCTAATCAAATATTAATGAATTAAATGTTTTCATCCCCTAATGTCCAACAATGGTGAGAATCATCACCCACCCCAATCAACAATTGGACAAATAACCTAATATCACAGTGTTTTTCAACCTTAGGGAGTTTTGTTCATATATTTGGGGAGCTATGTTCAAAGTTTTGGACGAATAAATTCACAACCATGTTCTAGGACTTTTATAATCAAATATGAATGAATTGGATGTTAAAGGTTTGTTTAATGAAAACAACCAAACTTTGATGCACTAAACATGGTCAATTCAAACCACACAACAACAAAATTGACCTAAGTAACAACACCAAAATCAAAAAAAGTGGTGACAACAAAACATAAACATCAACACACTCTACTCAGTGGAAAACAACACAAATCTGGTCATGATATGCACAATGGAAACCAAAATAAATATGTGCATTGACATAAAATATTACAATGAATGTTCTTGTATTAAACTTTATAACAATTTTTTCAAATAAAATGATGTTTTTGTATTTAAATTTACACAAATGACAACTTTGACTACATATATCAGTTCCTTTTGCTCCCATATCCGACATATGAAGTTCTTATGGAACGACTCTTGAAACGTATGTTTCGTCCTTCCTTCATTCGCTTATACATATTGTTTTGCTCAATATCAACCTCAACTTCAAACTACGTCCTATTGTAGTCACGTTCAAGAGGCGTATTTTGACCACCAAATTTGATGTCTACTAAACCAAATTCAGTAGGATGATTAGTTCCACCAACACCTTTTTCCACATTTTGACCACCTTCATCTTTACTCCTTTCTTCAACCAATTTCTCTAAAGCACAAACAGATACTTTTAGTTCGTCAAAAACCCATTCTTTGTTAAAACAATATCATCTATAAGACTGAATTGTCTAAACACTCTTATGTGTTTTGAAGTTTAACAAACAACATTCAACGAAATAAGCATATGACAAGTGTCAGAATATTAACATAGGTAAAACATAAGTGATTTATAAAATGCTAAGAAACCCAAATACCTTAGGTAAAGCCTTAGTGAAACACTTAGGTATGAACAAGACACATCATTAAACAATTCTCAAATCAATGTGTCAATGAGAGTCTTGCTAAATGAAAACGTTATATATTGCTAGATGATAACCAAACAAACTCTCAATATGTCTTAGTAGATAAAAGTGTCAAAATATCTTTTTGGAAAGCATGCTTAATTGATAGTCCAAAAATTGTTAAGCTACGACTAGTTCGTTTCAAGACAAGCTCGTCTAGTTAGAAATATCAGGAAACATTGTCAAGGTATTACAAGACAAGCTCGTCTATAAGAAACCTCAATCTTGGTTTTGAAGTTTAACTAAACAATATAAACGAAGAAGTCTCTATGTATAGAAAGCTAACTCTAACTAGAAAAACACTTAATATAAGAAATCAATCTTTAGAACACTTTGATAGGAAACCATAAAACTAAAGAACCAACCTTAGGATAAAAAAAACTAGGATACAAAACCGAGAAATATAGGATAGAACACCAGAAACACATCAACCCATAAGAGAAAACCAACCCTACAATTAGACACTAGGACAAAAAAACCCTAGAATAGAAGAAAATCACTTTGAAGAAACTTGAACACCTAGGTCAGGACAAGATGAACACAAAGCCAAAAGACAATGAAATCACAATCTCAGAAATGTAGGATAAGAAACAAAACATGTAAGGAAGAAAGATTAAAACAACAAAGAAATTAGGTTAATAAATTAGGACAAAACACAAGTAGAAAACTTAAATGATAAACACTAAAAACATAGAGCCAAAACCCCAAACAAACAAAAACTATAACCTGAACCCAAACTTAGAAATCATAGGAAAACACTTAGGGCCTAGGGAATAGAAAAACACTTAGGCTAGAACAACTAGACGCATGACTAGACGATGTCTTGTCTAAAGGCGTATGAGAGAACTGAGTTAAACGCTCAATGCTTAAAATACAGTGAGTTGGTATTTCGCTTCTCTCGAAAACAAAAACAAGTTGAGACGATGTCTTCAACTAAAACAATTAAAAGACATAATTGTTAAAACATAGAAGAAAGCCTAAGCAAGCTAAACGCTATCTGTCCTCAAAGAGACAAAAGCAAATGAAGCGTTTACTTGAATCAAGATGATACCATGAGCGAAACAGACACATTATCTTGCGATCAAGTATCTATACGTTTGCACTAGTGGAAAAGCAACCTATTATGTCGAATGTTTTTGGCCTTTAACGACGCATTTGAGTACGACGTTATAGCAGGTGACGTAAATTTTACGTCGAATATTACCGGTTGACGTTAATCGAACTTCTTTACGTCGAACATAAAGATACTTGACGTAAAGAAGACGTTAATGTACGTCGTATACAGTATAGTTTGACGTCCGATATTTAAATAAATATTAATTTTTAAAGAAAGATTTTTCGTCTTATGTACGGGGGAACTGACATAGTGTTGACGTCGGCGTAGATGATTGTTGACGTAATGTTCACGTCGAAGTACAGAATATGACGTCAATTTTTGAATAAATATTTATATTTAAAGGAATATTTGACGTTGATTATAATGTGAATGGATGTAAGGTTGACGTCGAACATGTTTACAGTTGACGTTACTATCGCTCAACCGTGGAGATCCTCGCCCAACGTTGTATTATTATCGTTATCCATTGCATTATATGAGCGTCACTCCTTGCGTTGATCGACGTTAAGATACACATATTAACTTCATACAGTGAATAAAATGACGTTACCTTCAATTTTGTTTTTTAAATTCGGTTCGTTTTAGCTCATTTAACTAAACCTGAAATACAGAAACCAGTTTTCAAATTCATAAATGCAAGAAATTAATTAATTTAAACCATGTTATCATCAATTCATCAATTCCAATTAAATAGTAAAAGTAAAAGACGCTAATGCTATCATCAAAACTTAAAAGAACTCACTTTTCCATTCATCTATTCAAAGTATTCATCTATTCTCAATAATCTATTCACAGTATACATCTATTCACGGTTAAAAAGCTGCACAAGTAAGCAAATGCTACTATCATGAAAGGAAAAAAAACCTAAAACTATAGCTATTTAAAATGTTTATTCAAATATCCTGCCCATTCCTCTTTTATCGCCTTTATTACTACATTGGGCAATACAGAGATAGTGTTGAATTGCTGCAAAATCAAGGAAGGAAACTTTCCAGTTATATTCATTTTAATGTCAAAAGTTTATTGATATTTTTAAGATTTTCAAATGTAAATTTCTACCCCAGTCCAATCTCCTCTAATTCCTGCTCGGATGATTGCCTTCATCAATGACATGACGTAGTAGCCACATGCCCAAGTATCATTCTGCTTATTACACTAAACATGTGAAAGAACTTAGTCAAATGTAATGGTTTAAAAATGACTACGAAAATTAAAGGTTAAAGATCAACGAATTCCAACCTTAGGATATATAATATCAATTTGTTGTCCTCTGGTCCTAGTCAGAACTCTAAACAAATTTGAAACATTAGAAACATAAGTTAATATATTAATATCATAATGAATTGATAAGAATGAATGTAATACTTACGTTTGTATCAAGGACTTCAACTCTGATTTCATCTTCCTATGAAGAGAACAAAACCATACAACTTGTGCTTTTTTTGGAATGATCACCATGAATTGCCAATGGCCCCTATCATGTACCAACAACCAGTGAGTTTATTGATTAAAATTTGATAAAAGTTGACAATATTGGGAAAACATACGCATCAATGTATGGTGCAATATATATATCTCTCTTAGACTCGGTCATCCATGTTTGCATATATGATTTTCTGGAATTTAATGTGTTTCTAGATGGTTGGATGGTCTGAGGTTCAAGAAAGCCATAAATTGACCCCCGACCTGATTCCACTGCGACGGTGTCCATGTACCTATAAGAATAAAGTTAAGTATATTTATTAAAAAGTAATAATACTAATATACAAATTGGAAAATAACATATAAAAACTTACATGCACCACAGTTGTATGCATGAAATGTTCAACATTCTATCTCCACCAATCAGCTCATATGCATCACTGAATTCAATATACAATGGAATATGGAACTCGACGCCAAACGTTCTTAACTCCCACTACACCGCTACCGATGCTTTTTTCAACTTATTTAATCTTGAGATCAATATGGATAGAGGATCATCGTCTTCTGCTTCGACACGAGCCTCAGGTTGAGCCATTGCTTGTTTCTTTGGTCGGTAGACTTGTGAGTCACATTTACAGAAGTTAGGAATCATTTAATTATAACTCGAAGATATAAGATAATAAAAATAAGAATACAATATCGTTGTTGGGCCAAAATATGGAATGATCAAGGCCTTAGGCCAAGCTATAAATGTGCCTAAGGCCTCCCCCACAAATTGGATTTCATCTGTCGGCAGTGGCACTCGAGTCTGGGGGTCTCTAACATCATCAATCCTTACCCACGCATTAGTGGGCAATAAAGGAGCACCATGAATGGTATGGCCTCCTGCAAGCTGTACTCCAATGGCCACTATGCACGGAGGATCCCCATCAACCAAAAACTCATACTGAATATTGTTATCAGTACGATCTGCATTAGAGCATGAGTCTTTGGTGCTCACATGAGGTGCGGTAGGATCATCTATAGGGGTGTCCTCCTGCTGTGACTGTTGTTGTTGTTGTTGTTATAGTCTGATCATCCCAAGTTCTTGTTCGAGCGTTCTTAAGTGTTCTCCCATTTGCTCCTGTAATTGGACTTGCACCTGTTCCCTGATGCTACTAACCAATTTCGGAGTCACGGCTTATGTGCTTCTTGGTTTAGGGCCAAAGTAGTCCCTCAATCCAATAGCTCCTCCAACAGCACGCACACGACCTGGACGGTCTAGCCGACCTGTGGCTGCTACTAGGATGTGTTTCCTAACTTCTGGCACAAATGTGCCTTCAGTCTCTTGCTCAACCAACTTATCCTGCATATCATAATAGACAAAGTTACATAATTTTTTATGAACTATGGTAATTAGTTAAAAGTTTCCACTTACAATTCTATGGGATATCTCCTGACTAGACTGGGATGGAAACTGGCCATTGGACTTTGTCCGTGCAGCCTTCCACAATTCATGTCTAGGTGGTGGAGGTGATAGATCAGGTGACTCAAGACCTAACTCCTCAGCTCGACGTTTTCTCATATTTTTCTCTAATAACGCATAACCACCATGAGAAAGTACGTGTGGTGTATCATTAAGCCTCTGTCTTTTCTGGGCAGCTATCCTTTTCATCTATGAAAAAATGAAAATTATTGAGCATAAATCAGAAATTAACATCTTGTCTTGTGTGACTAGAGCAAAATATTATAAAACATACATGTCATCAGGAGTAAGTCTAGATTCTTTAAACTGCACCCACTCCTCATCAGATATTTTATACTTTGTACAGGGAGTGTCGTTCTGTTTAGAGCCAAAGACGAATTTACGTGTCATTTTCGTCTTGAAGTCCCTCCACCAAGATGTAATTGGAGATAAAATTTTCTTCCTTATCCTCTCATCATCAGGAATAACCCAATTTCCCTATTAAAAAAGAAAATTAATGTTAAAGCATGTTCAACGAAAATAAGTGAATGATGGAAATAAAACAGCTTAAACATACCAAAATATCCTGTCATAGTAGATTTTTGTCAACCTCTAACACATCACCCCAACAGGTAGCGAGAATAGGGACATGAAATCTTGCCAACATGCCCAAGTAACTCTTAAACTCTGTTGCATGTTCCCCTATAGCAACAAATGTTTTAGGATCAAACTCCACCGGCAATGGTTTATCATTAACCTAACAGTACGTGACAACAGGCATCCGAGTCACAGATCTACCACCTCCTCCCATCTGACCTGATCCAGAGCTCGTCATACCTGTTTACAAAGTTAGTAAATTATAGTTAGAATAGACAAAATAAATAAATTTCCCAAGTAGTTAAAACAATGTAATTTTCACAATGTTAAGACACCTCCCCATGCCAAGTCCAAACTGTATAACTTCTCATTATTCCATAGATGAAAAAATGATCACGAATGTTATCAGAGTCTTCATATACTAGATTGAGACAACGAACACAAGGGAAAAAATATGACTCGTTCACTGGTTTTGCGTGTTCTTTAACATATATAGTATGAACTCAGAAACCCCTCGCTCATACTCCTCACTAATACGACATTGATGAATACTACTACTACTTTAAAAGTAAAGAACCCACAAAAAAAAAAACTAACTTACGTAGAGAACCAAAAATAAATACCTATCATACGTTTATCATAGTATACGTACACAAACACATATATCATACGAAAGAGATATTGAAGGGAAAAAAAACCAAACTTGAAATGGTGACACTGGAGAAGATGACGAAGTTCGCTGACAACTAACAAACACAAATATCATACGTTGAAGGAAAAAATAAACTATCATAGATCGTTATACATATAACATACATCCTGAATTGAAAAACACAACACAAACACGAGCACATACATCATACTTATGAGATATTAAATATATAAAAAAAACTTGAAATTGTGTCACTGAAGAAAATGATGAAGTTTGCTGACCACGTATGAAACACAGCCTAAAGATAAACGAAAAACATTCGGTAAACCTTAGAAATGGGAACCAAATGACATTACAAAGACAGAAAAGATTAAAAATAACCTTCTTTCTTTATCGCAGTCGTCCAAGAAAAAGAAAGTTCAAGCAAAAATGAAAATGCGAACAAATAGTGAGACTGTGTTATGTTTTTACATTCATATTCCATGTCGAATACAATACACACTTGATGTTATATTTAAAAACCACGTCGTAGCCCTAAATAATTCGACGTTTCCTCTAAAAAATAGACGCCTTTTTTTTTATTTTTTTGTTATAAATTGCAAAGTTTATGTCGAAGTTGAAGAGCTTAGACTTAGTATGGGACGCCTAAAGTTTCTACCTTTTTAATTCTTTTTACTTTTTTCTTTTAAAAATGAGAGCATTAAATAGAATGTCGTATTGTGTGGGAATTTGACGTTTTATTCTTCCGCCAATAATTGAAACTACCGTACTTTTGGATCTCTTTTTTTTTTACCCCTACCATAGAACGTCAAAGGTTGCGGGACTGGGACGTGAAGGGAATTGAAGTATGTTGGGAGCATTAATGGTGTGCTTAATAAAACATCATATTTGGTAGGGCTTTGACGTTTTTTTCTTCCGCCAATATCAAAATGTGGCGCTCTTTTTTGCTTTAAAATCAGACATGAAATCTTTTCTTTTTACGTCTTCTTTAATCGATTCAAGTTAGCAGTGTACAAAAATTTGCACTTTTACACCAGTGATCAGTTTTTGATAAATATCATAATCGTCTCCAGTATAAAAACGTTCCTCGGGTCTCTTCATCATTTATCCATCCAGATGGGTTTGCGTTTCTTGTACCCGGGCAACCTTCTATTTTCTTCTTGATGATGATGATGAAGAAGTCATGTCTGAATAATAATCTTGGAACGTCTTTCACAATGTAGAGTGTTTAACTCCTCAACTTAAAAACTATACGTCGAATTCTACTAGGCTTCGACGTATTAATTGTAGAAGACAAAGAGTTTGAAAAAACACATGTGATTAGACGTTTTCTTCTTCAGCCTCCCGCCTTTTTGTTTCCTTCTTTCCTTTAAACCTCCAATAACTTCCCATTACCATTATATTTTAAGATATGATTTACATACTTTTAAAAAAAAATTATTTTATAAATTTAGTGTAAATTTATCGTAAAATATAATAATGATTTGTGGGTCAAATTTAAAGAGAATAAAACTTAATTTCTTTAAAATATTATTATAATTTCAGAAAGAAAATAATAATAATAATAATAATTAATGAGAATTAAGTTTATACATCAGAATAATTAAAATCATAATAAATATTATTATATTAAGAAAAATTATGTGAAATTAATGTTCTTTTAACATAGTGTACACCGTAAATGAATTTTTTTTATTAGATTCAACAACATTCCCATACCTTATATTTCTTTCCTCTTCTTTAAAAGTTTTATGATTAAGTTAGGTATTATAAAACATTAATCAAGTCTTCAATTTTTAAATTTTAGGATAAAGATATGTATGATTATGCTAAAAGACCTTAATTGATTTTAAAAAAATAATACTTTAAATTTCAATAACAATTAAGTTGAGTGATAAAGTGAAGGTTAAGATAGATTATTAAGATAGGAATGTGTGTAGAAAAAATTGAAACAAGTTAACAACTGAGATGCATCAAACCAATAGCCAAAGATCGAGAAGAGACAACGTGTATGGAGAATAGTGAGGTTGTATCGAAGTACAAGACTCGACCTGAATTAAAGGTCAAGACATCTAGGCCAAAAATATAAACGTAATGGGTTGGGTCGAAGATTAAGGCAGATTAGGTTTGACTAACGGTCGAGACTAGTTGACCCAAACTGAATGTTGGGATGATTTTATTCAAACTAAAGGTCGAGATAGACTAACATAAGTTAGAGTTGTCAAAATGGGTTGTAACTTTCGAGCCAACCCCTGATGGGTCGAGTCAGGTTCGAATTTTTTCAGCTCACTAAGTGAGCCAGGTTGGTTACACTCACTAATGCTTTGTTCTTTTGTATTGATTTGAGGGAGATGATTTGGGGAAGATGATTTGAATGGATTTGAGTGAATTTGAGGGTAATTTTTTTGTTGTTTTTTTTAGTGGATTTGTGGGTATTGAGAGTGAATTTGGAAGTAAAGTTTGTGAGAATTAGTGTAGAATTTGATTGATGTGACAAATTTAAAAAATTAGTTTAATGGGTAGAAATTAAAGATTACTAAAATATATCTAAATATTAAAGTAATATAAAATGTTATTTTTAATTGTAAAAATATTTATAAAGATAAAAAATTTAACATTAATTATTAAAATTAATTTTGAAATTATTATAAGAAGAAAAAAATGTTTATAAAATGATAATTATTAATATTATATATAATTGTAAAAATTATTATAAGAAGAAAAAAAGTAAAAATTAATTTTTAACATGAAAATAAATTGTATTATTATTATTATAATATGTTTACTATTATTATTATTATTATTATTATTATTTATTATTATTATTATTATTATTATAATTATGTTTATATTTATTATTATTTTATTATGTCAGCATCATTTGTTTCCAACCCGTTTCAACTTGAATCTTTATATTCAAATAAATAGAAATCAGCAACACAGTTAATTTTATTCCCGTGGTTTTTTTAATTTTTATAGTATTGAAAATCATTGTCTTTAATAATGTATGTTGAATAATATAATTTATTTTATATAATAATATTTAATTTTAGATTATATTATTTGATTGTCTTGATATTAAAACTAAATTTATCATAATCCAATTTCAAAAAAAAAAAATGATTTGGAAGCATTTTCGACGGTTTTGGACAAAATGCAGTTACTTCATGTGATTTTCTAGAAACCCCGATTAGTTTCGGTGGTGTTGGATAGAACCCATGGAAATAAGGGCATTTCTTCTAAACGCAGTTATTTTTGGCGGTTTTTCAAAACCTCGGTTAGTTCTTGCGATTTTCTAGAAACTCCTGGAAATAGGGGTGGTTTAGCACAACCTCGGTTATTTCCGGCGGTTTGCTGAAAACTCCTGGAAATAGGGATGATTTTCCAAAAACTCCTGGAAGTACGGGCGGTTTCCAAAAACCCCGACTAATTTCGCCGGTAATTTTGTGACGGTGGTTTTCCCAGTGGTTATCTGAACCGCGGGAAACGTGTTTTTTGGAGGTTAAAACCCCCAGTAATGCTAAAAAAAACCCCTGGGAAAATTACAGATTTTTGTAGTGTGACAACCGAGGGTTTAAACCAAACAAAAACATAAAAAAGCATAATAACATCAAATATAGGGAAAATATGAAAATATAATCAGGAAAAGTATATACTAAATTTTCAAACATTGTTCAAACATAGAAAAATATACTAAAATATATTAAAATATTACATTAATTTCATAAAAATAAACTAATCTTCCTAATCTAAGTCAGATGTCTCTATAGACTCATCTTCTGTTGTGTCGTCTTCATCATCATATTCACTTGCTGAGGTTTGAACTAAATTGTCTTCATCTAATTTGTTGTGAATCATGATCAAAGATTTCTAAATTATTGAAATTCTTGTTGAAAGTCTTCGAAATTGATTCACAACAAATTTTTCAAACTCAGTGTGCGGAGTGAAGGTAGAAGGAGTTTCGTCAACATCCTTGAACACCCAACCATCTTTTGTTTTCTTTAGACCATTAAAGGTCAATGTCGCTTTTCCTATTTCATTTGATTTGGTGCATCTAATTTTTTTTCACCAGTAAAATCAACTTGATGATGCTTTAATACACTGATGATAAAAACACCATATGACAGATTATGTCAATGCCTACTTGCAATTTCAATCATGTGCTCACTCATAACAACAACTCAGTTGGTTGGTATCCGTATTTTTATGGCATGAACCAAAAATAAATCTTCAGTAGTTAGACGATCACGTATACATCTTCCAAGTAGTATTACCCAAGTAAGTACAAAAGCACACAAATTTTTCTTCCATTTTCAAACCATCAAGTAGATACAACTTGTATACCTTTAGTCCTTTTTGATTTCTCAGAAATTCCTTATAAATCTTCTTCTTGTTGGTTCATTGGTTGAGTTCAGAATTTCTTTCATGAGACCTGAAGCCTTGTGCTTTAAGACCAGTAAAAGATAACTATATTTCATCATCAATTTTAAAATCGACACCTTTATCCCGATAGCATATAACACCATCGACAATCTTTAGATTGTGGTAGAAGTCTTCTACCAGGTCAAGATAGCAATCCCCAGTCATTTATACAAATTTTGCAAGACCAACATCTACAAGCCAATCTTGAAAAAGAAACTCTTGCTTTCTGAATAATTCCAAATTCAAGTACTTGTGATGGGACCACCTGGAAGAGTTTTCTATAAGATCCAAATTTGTATCGTGTTTCGTCATCACTTATCCACCCATTTGGACTAGCATTTCTTACAACCTGTGCAACCTTTTTTTCACGCCGTGAAGATGAAGAAGCCATTTGAGAATATGATTTAGAGGTTTAGGGAAAGGTTACAGTTTCAATATAAGTTCAGAAATATATTTAGTTTCAATATAACTTGAGAATAACACGTTCTATACCATTACAACTTCACATTCTATAGTTAAAATACTTAGAAGTTTAAATCAAACGTCGATAATGAAAATTATTAAAATACTCTTAACTTTAAAATACCATTTGAGGGAGGTGAGCAAGAGTTTTGGGATTTCTTCTTTTGTTTTAGTTTTGAGAATGAAAATTATTAAAATACTCTTAACTTTAAAACTTAAAATCTATGATATATTACTAAAATGTATCTACTGAAAAACAGATATACACAAATTATCAAACCCCGTGTATATATATATATATATATATATATATATATATAAATATATATATATATATATAAAAGACTGAGGATTAAAACCGACGTAGTCCAACAGAGACACCGGTTGGGGTGGATGAAATCTAGATGGTTAGTTCCATTATGCACCGAAAAGCAGTGGGTGGAAGTGGCGACGTGGGTGTGGTTTTTTCACACGTTTGGTTGGTTCAACAACCGCAGGCACTGATGACGTGTATGTTTTCTATTGGGGCTGAATTGGAACGCAAGAGAATATGAATAGTTCTCTCTTCAATGGCCGTGTACTCGCTCATAGGCCACAACAATGGCGTCAGCAGAAGAAGATTCCCCTGGAATTCGCGTCAGCGGGATGCAATTTTCCTATGAAGCGCAACAACCGCCGCTCTTCCTCGACTTCAACCTCAACGTCGAGCCTGGATCGCGGTGCCTCCTCGTCGGTGCCAACGGATCCGGTAACCTAACGATTCTTGTTACTGTTATTATTATTGTTGTTGTTGATGATGATGATGTTACGCGTGCAAGAATTTCAGTTCGTTAATTGCGTTTGTACAGGTAAGACGACTTTGCTGAAGATTCTAGCGGGGAAGCATATGGTTGGAGGAAGAGATGTTGTGCGCGTGTTGAATGGTTCTGCTTTTCATGACACTCAACTCGTCTGTAGTGGAGATCTCGCTTATTTGGGCGGATCCTGGAGCAAAAACGTTGGCTCCGCTGTGAGTTTTGTTTTTTTTCTTCTTTTTATTATTATTAAATATATTGTATATTTTCATGATTTCTCGATGTGGTTATGGAAACTTTCCGTTTTTCGTGCGTTTACAGTTTGCTAATCACTATTTGTTCTCTTATAGAAATAATTATCTTAGAGAATAATGTTGTACCGACCATAATTTGTGCTAGTCTGTTTTGATTGTTAAATGGAGAAACTACATTTGGGATGTAGAACGTAATAGTGGAAGTTTGTATAAGCTTCAGAATATCGCATCTGATTATACAACTGCTTTGCGTGGCCTTCGAATGTTATGTTGAAGCTTTTAACTGAACACTGTAATTTCTTGGTGACCTTGCGGATGGAGTTCCTGTTTATCTTGTGAGCTACCTACTAGGTTTGCACACTGTGAACCAGTGTTTGCCTTTTTAGCTACGGAAGACACTTTCAAGTGAGATGCTAGCGACACACTCTCCGTACACTCCTTTTGAATGCGCTTTTCATTATTAGCTAAAATGTTTCAGCAATTCACAATTTTCTGTGACTTCCACTCTCTATACACTATTTTGAATGTACTTTCTATTATTAGCTAAAATTTATTAGAAATCACAATTTTTGCGAGTTTTGCATTTTGATTAATGATTTTAAAATTTTCGTTATATTTTATCGAATAATGAATTGCTGTGTGTGTAAAAGACATCTATTAGAGACTCTGTTTCTAACATTATTCTACTTTCAATTTTGTTTTAAGCTAGTGTCATGTTTCCTTTCCTTCTTGGTGACTATTTTTACCAGTATACTAATGTAGTTAGTATGGCGTGAGAATAGGTTTTACTGTCCTCTCTTCTATCATTTTGTTTATGTATAATAATAAGGCGTAAATCATCTAAAGTATAGTGGTTTTCTTAATTCATAGACTAGAATAGGTACTTGTAAATGGTAATGTGGGTACAAGAAAAATATAATCTTGTGACCAAAGGTCACCCATACCTTTTATCTGTTTTGAATATGTTCCTTAAAATTAGGAAGCTTAAGTATGTCATAGGCCTCTGTTGTTGTATAGATTAGTTGCATAGCTTTTGTGTTCTCTTTTTCCAGAACTAATAACTACAGTTAGATTTCTTCCTAACAGCCATGTGTTATCAACTTGGTTCATAATGCGGGCTTTTGGTCCGAACAAGAGCCTGATGTTCATGAATTACAACACAGTAACCCACTTCATGCCCCTGTTCTCTAATAGTTTTCTTTTGACACAATTGTTGGTATTGATTTTTCTTTGCATAACATTGGGTGGTGCGTTTACAGAAGAATTGAACCTAAATCTCTACCGTAACCCCATTTAATAACCTGCTTTTTGTATGCTTTGATTAATTTGATTTCAAGCATTGATGTAGTTGCTAAAATATTCAGGGAGAAATTCCACTTCAAGGAGACTTCTCTGCCGAACATATGATCTTTGGAGGTGGGTTTTGGATGGAGTTGTCTTTATTGCCAAAATCATTTAAATGTCCATTTATTATTTGTAAATATCAAGAGAAAAGATAATCATCATCTCATGTCTCCATCTGGCTTTTGTAATGTTGCATTAGAGTTTCTATACAATAATTAGCAATTCAAATATAAATTTTATTTGGTCCTGATGTATGATAGAACTGTGGTGTTCTCTACTTTTCTCAGTTGAGGGTGCTGACCCAGATAGGAGAGACAAGTTAATTGAGCTGCTTGATATCGATCTGCAGTGGCGAATGCACAAGGTATCTGATGGGCAGCGGCGTCGAGTGCAAATCTGTCTTGGTCTTCTTTATCCATATAAGGTATTATTTTGTCTATGTACTTCAACAGGTCAAATCAAACCGAATTGTATAAGTAAAACCCTTGAATGACACTTCAGGTTCTCTTGCTTGATGAGGTCACTGTTGATCTGGATGTTGTGACTCGGATGGATTTGTTGGAATTCTTTAGGGAAGAATGTGAACAGGTATTTGCATGCTCTGTCTATGTACATGCTGAAATACACTAGATATGCTAATGAAAAAAGTAACAAGGACGGCCGCAATGTGGCATTAGATAATCGCTGGTCCTTATTGGAATGATAATCATATGAAAATATAATGATATGAATTTGATCTTCAATTCCTACAAGGGACGAAGTATAGTGGATAAATTATTACCTCTTAAAGAAAGGCGATAAATGGCCATTTTGCAAAAGCTGGAAGCTTGGGTTAAAACACGATGCTTATATGATTTTCTCTTTTTGTAGAGAGAAGCTACAATAGTATATGCAACTCATATTTTTGATGGACTAGAGGCATGGGCAACTCATTTGGCATACATACAAGATGGTGAACTGAGAAGAGCAGAAAAGATATCAGATGTCAATGAGTTGAAATCTTCCACTAATCTGCTATCTGTTGTTGAGGCCTGGCTCCGTGCTGAAACAAAAGTTGTAAAGAAGAAACCTGTGCAAAAGAATTTTGCCAGTTCTCCATTCTTTTCATCCAGACACATGGCGTATTATCGATAGTCTTTGGTTGCTTATATTTTCAACATTTGTCCTGGAGTATTTGGGGGCCGGCCTTGGGTGGTGCACTCTAGGGCCACTAGACATATACATGAAAAACATGCTTAATTCATACACTACTGTGGGGGAAAAGAAGAACTTAAATATTGCAGTGATTTTAAGACAACAACTATAAGAAAAGGAAAATGTTTTCTAAGACTCACATTTAGAGAAACTTTGACTTTGAGTGACATGCAATATGTATTGTCTATTAGAGTTAATTTAATTTCTGCACCATTGAAAAAAAAACTGTAGTTGATAAAGTATCATTTGATTATATGAGAAAAATATAATGTAAAGAGTCAAACAATTTTCATCGATTATGTTAAATTAGAATGAAACTGGTAGATCCTTTAATAAATTTGAGATTGAAACTCTAAAATAATTTTAGAGAGTTTTTAAAGATCTTTCTTACTTTCATTCTATATATATAAAAAAGTTTTGATATAAAAGTACATGAAAGATTACGGGTTTGCCGTTAGAATCCTAGCTGCAGACTCTACTATGATAGATGTATTAGACACGTTACAATTACAAAGATGATAAATAGAATAAATATTTTAATAAATAAAATCCATAAAATTAGGAATGAGAGTCAAATTTAAAATAATTGAAAATAAACAAATGTTGAAAATTTAACATTTATGATTGAAAATTCCATAATAAGTTTTTTTTTTCATAAAAACAAAGCTACTTGAAAATAATTGAAAATAAATGTTGAAAATAAACAAATGTTGAAAATTTAACATTTATGATTGAAAATTCCATAATAAGTTTTTTTTTTTCATAAAAACAAAGCTACTTGTTAGTTCTACTAACATTAAATTGATTTAAATTATTTTTTTCCTTTCCTATGTTTTGTTAAAGTGCTACAGTGTATTATTGAAAACAACTATGAGTTTCAAGTAATGACACTTATGGATTTCATATTGAGCTTGTCTAATAAGAAAATACTCTCTTGTGTTTGTTCCAATTTAGGAGTGATAATTTGATAATTCTTTTAAATTTATACCATCTTTTAACAACTCATTAAATAATTTGTTAATTTGTTAAAACAAAATCGTCTAAAAACTTAAGATTGAAGTTTAACAAAAGCATTAAACAAAACATGACTCTGAATAAAATGTTGTTTTAAAGAATTAACGTCTAAGAGAAAAATATTTTGGAATGTCTTTTATAGACGAAAAACGTTCTCTAGACCATACTGTCTAATAAACAAAGCTCTACGAACAATGTCTTACAAGCAAGCATTTTATGAATAGAAGTATCCTTCTCATGTTACATTGAAACTTAAAATGTGGTTTACTCAAAACAGTGTTAATTCAAGCATGCGTCTTATGAAACATACGATCTAATAAAAGACTGTTAAACATTACATATCTCGAATAACTTTTAATAAAGCATCTAATGTTTTACACCATTTAATGATTATATATGTTGAATACTTCATTAAATGATACATTTTTAATGAAATGACAAATGATAAAATGTTTTGAACATGCAAAACGACTTAACATTTATCAAAGTTCAAAAGATTTAATGTGTGTACGATAAAGTGTTTTGATGTTTGTATACCTTATTCTTGATATTTGTGCAGATCAAAAAAGCAAAAATACTTTATCATAATCATTGCATCTAAGATGATGACTTGGGTCCAAGCCATGGACCCCTTAAAAGACCCAAGACTTGTAGTATGATGAGAAGAATACACGAGGGAAGTGAAGAAGCATCAAAAGAGGGAAAAGTGAGGCGAATCCATCACTTGGACTTGAAGGTTCGAAAAATCCTAACCAGTGTCTCAAAGCGGAAGAACGAAGAAACCTAAAACCTTAGGTTTGAATCTGTTTGAGGAGGAGATGGTCTTAAAAAACCTAGAAGAATTGATTAATCAATGGAAATGAGAGATTAATCAGTGAAAAAGAAGGAAAACCAAAAGAGGAAGGAAACCCTGGCAGATGGAGATGTTTGGTGCGTGGATACGTTAAGATTCGAGAAAAATGTGGTTTGGTGATGGTGATGAATCAAAGAAGCAAAGGAAGATAAGGAGGATGCATTCACGTGTGAGGATTATGTGTTGATGTGAGGAGAAAAGTGTTCGTGATGTAAATTATGTTTTAGTGAAGATGAAATTCGAGAGCATCGAGAAATGAAGACTCTCGAAGACATGGTTGAGGGAGCGCTGATGCAAGCCACGAAGGATGAAGCGGATTGAAGAGAAAATGCTTCATGGAGAAGAGAGAAACTAATGTGGAAAATAATGTGAGTGTATTTGGAAGGTGGTTAGAGGAGGATCCCTAGGATTTTCTAGCCTTGACTTTCAAGGAGTAATTGATTTTGGATTTCAGAAATTCAATCCTCATTTTATAGTGACCCATGCTCCATGAAAGCTAAAAAAAACTATATAATGAACATAAAAAATACAAGTAAAGAACACTGTAGAAGGTTTGTTGGGTAGTTTGTCATCAATGATCTTTGCATTATAGGTATAGTGAGGATGAGTTACGCTTAAGAGTTGAAAATGACATTCCACGTTTTGGTAGAGAAGTTGATCTGATGTCATACTTAGCTTGGGAAGAAAAGGTTGAGAAACTTCATCCATTCATTATTAAGTGTAGCAAGTTTCATATAGTTTGGTTATCTTCTTTTAGATTTGTGAGGCATGCTTATGATTGGTGGAATCAAAGGCAAAATGATGTTAAAAATGATAACAAACCACCAATTAGAAATTGGAATGATCTAAGAGCGTGCATGAGAAGAAAAATTGTTCCACCTTCTTTTAAGAAAAATCAAGAGCTCAAACATGAAAAGAGAGAACTCATGATGAGAAATAGAGAAAATAGTAGAATTGAAAAGGAGTTCTTTCATAAAGTAAAAGTTAAGAAGCTCTTGAGGGATAATGACCTAATAGATATTGAAAGAAAGAAAAAGGATCAAAGACAACTAGTTAGAAAATAAAAGGAGAAAGAAGCTCGAAAAGATATAAAAGAGGAACTCCTAAGAGTAAGGGAGGAGGAAGCTAGAAAGGAAATAGAGAGAGAAAAGAGAGAGAAAGAAGAAAATGAAAAAAAAGGGAAGAAAAAGAAAAAAAAAAGATTGAGAGAAGAGAAGATGAGAAAGATGCACTCCTACTAAAAATGAAATGTTACTCAAAACACCTCCTACTCTTCCAAACATAATTAAACCAAAAATTTTAACAATAGTTTCTCAATCTTTCAATTCTTACCATTTTATTAAAACTTCTTATTTCTTTGATTCTATCTTTTACTTTTGATAATTCTTTTAAATTTATACAATCTTTTAACAACTCATTAAATAACATGTCAAAATATATATATATATATATATATATATATATATTATATCTTAATATTTTATTACTAATCATTATGAAATGATTGTTTTTATGGTGCCAATATTCTTTTCCGAACTACATTTTTATTTTCGAAGCCCTTTTGATAATTGTGATAAAATAAAAAGTATTGATTACTTAAAAAATCTCTAAAAAGATAATTGTTCTACTATACATCCTTAAAGTTATCGTGACCACGTATACAATTTAAATGTGCCAACTAATACTTTTCGCCAATGATTGTGGCCTCTTTCTATATTCCTACGTAGTGCTAGGATCTCAACATGTTTCACTGTTCATGGGTCACATTTTAAACTTTATTTGGTAACAACATTCAAAAGAATCTGAAGAGTTTATCATCCCAACCCACAACACCAATAATGATTGCAACCTTTCAACTTAGATACAACTTTCAAAATAGTTAAGCAAAGAAGTTAAATTATGAGCTGTGACAAGGACTTGACCTAACAAATAATATCAAAACAATATTATAGATTGAAATTCCCTATGTCACTTAAGAATTTATGGAGTTTAACATGTTAGCTTATGATACAAATAAAAATGGATGCAACCATTTATGTTGGATATAAATTTGCATTATTCTTACCATTTGTTATTTATCTAGTGTTAAAACATTTATATTATAATTTTCTTTTTTAACAAAAACATATTTGAGAATCATATATTTGTTGGATCTTGCTAGATGTTTGAGTTAACTTTGTTAATAACTTGTTTATATACGCATGAAGTTCTTTTATTGAAGTCGGTGGTTGAGCTCGATTTAGGAGACTATGTTCTCTAAATGTGATGGTTATAGTATTGTTCATTGGAAATGAAGCAACTAATATGAAGTAGCTTAATGTTTTTTACCTAAATGGACAAATTTGATAACCATATTATGTAAATGGGAAAATTTTAAACAAATTACATAAATGGACAAGTCATGCAAAGCCCACACAACTTCAAATGAAGAAGTTGTGTACCTCCAACATGACTTTTGATATGAAAATTAGTAAAAGGTGAAGTTGAGCATCCCCCACAAAACTTCAAGGTTCTATAATCGATTACGACAAGGTGTAATCGATTACAAATGTTGATATCGTTTAGAGTATTAAGATTTTGCTTGTACAATGTAGAAACACCTTTAGGATTACCTAAGCTTATAAATAGATGTGTGTCCTTCCATGTAATTCACCTTTGATTTGAGTAAAGTTTTGCTGATAATTTTGTGTTATATTACTCAATTTAGATCACCAAAGCTAAAACATCCCTTTTAGGTTTCCTCTTGTCATCCTTCCTTAAGAATTGATTCAACTTTTCTTGAGAGCACTCAAATACCATCATAGTATTTCACCCTTACTTAAGTCATATAGCTTGGAAGATGAACCATCATCTCATCACTTCAAAACCACCATATGAGCATTATATTTTCACCACCATCAAGCTTTTGTAAACTATCACCCATTTAGAAGTGCCTACGTTGCTTGAGTCATATAACTTAGAAGAATTTATCTCATCACATTCATTTTAAAATTTAGAATCAAAATATATCAAAGTTTATGATAAAAAAATATTGTAATTTGTCATACAAGCACTAGTAAAAATTTAAGTTTTTACAGCGCACATTATGCTACGATTCACTAGAAATCGTAACATAATACTGTGCGATGGCATTTTCGAAAATAAAACAAACTTATAGGCCGCAATTGCTATGAGAATCGCGGCCTATTCCCCAGTCAAACTTCTGCCTTTGACGCCACATCAGAAAAACAATAAATTGTTGGGGGAATAGGTTGTGATTCTGTGAGCAACCGCAATCTATTCCCCCTGCAAATTCTGACAATCCCCATCAGTCAGCCCCTGCAATAAATTTGTAGGGGGAATAGGCCGCGATTGTTTTGAGAATCGCTGCCTATTCCCCCTGCAACTTTCTGACATTCCCCATCAGTCAGCCCCTGCAATAAATTGGTAGGGGAATAGGTCGCGGTTCTCAGAGCAACCGCGACCTATTCCCCCTGCAACCTTCTGACATTCCCCAAATGGCAGTTGGGAAGGCAGTTAGGGGATTCATAACGTCAGGGAATAGACCGCAGTTGCTCTAAGAACCGCGACCTATTCCCTAATCTGAATAAAATTTAAATATTTAAGGGAATAGACCGCGGTTGGGCGCTAAACCGCGACATATAGTTTAAAAAAATTTCAAAAATGTCATTTCCAATTATTTTTTTCAGGAGAATAGGCTGCGGTTAAGTGGGGAACGACCTATACCACTCTATGACAACGGTTTTATTGGGAACTGCGGTAGTATGACTAAATTAGGTTAAAAAAAACTGTGAACAGTTTCGTCTTCCACGCGAATTTCTGAAAATAAAACTCGAAGCTTTCTTCTGCGAACTCCGTCGAGCCATTCCTCCGCCGCCTTCCGCCGCCCCATTCTAGTGTCTACTACGAGGTTTTCACTTCTGCCAACCTCTCGTGAACCCTGAAGCCTTCTCCACCGCGTCATCCTCTTCCGAATTCTCCTCTTCCTTTTGAAGGTAAACACAGAACCGCCGCGCCATCCTCTTTTCATAAGTTCTTTTTTCTTTCAATTTTTTTCCATTCTTTAAATTTTTTTTTCCATTCTTTAACATAGAACCACCGCGTCGAAATTCATATTCTTCTTGTTTCCATTGTGTCTTCACGAATCTTCGGGTACGTTCCTCAATTCATATCCTCAATTTAGTTAGAATCTGTTTAGTTATGGGAAAGAAATGTTGCAGTGATGAGAAAAAGAGATAAGAAGGAACAAATAGACAGTGATGCTTGATTTCTGAATCTGTTTATTTTGAATGGTTCTTGTTTTCTTCATATGATTGAACTGTGCTTGAATGGTGCTTGATTTCTTCACATAAAGAAAGTGGATATTTTCATTTTCCTTTATTAGGTAGGTTCATCCTTGACCTGTTATAGGTGATAGTGATGCAATAACTGAAGAGGTGAGGGCACTATGTGTGGAATGTATTAATATTGCTAACAACTATGGGATGCATACATATTAATATTCGTATTAATTGGTTAATAGTTTATACGTTGGGAATTGATTGTATGATTGAATTGATTTAATATATAGTTGTAATTTTGTAATATTTAGGAATGAATCGAAATTGGATTGATTTACCACGCATTAGTGTTGAGTACGAGAGAGGGGTAGAGGAATTTATACAATTTGCACAACGTAATGATGGTACAATTGATGATGAAGTGAAGTTTAGATGTCCTTGTGTGAATTGTTTGAATGAGAGAAAGTTGAACGCAACCCAAATTAGAGAACATCTTATATGTGATGGTTTCCTAAGATGCTATACAACATGGATATGGCACGACGAAGAAATGCACTTTCCGAATGACTCCCAAACTAAAAATGTTATTGATTCCACTATGGAAGAAGATCGACTGGATGAAGACAAATTAGAGGACATGATCCGCGATGTTGGCGCAGAAAATTTTGCCAAAGCTCATGTGTATGAGACGATGTCGACTGATGCGGAAACACCTTTGTATGTCGGTTCAACTAAGTTCACACGTTTGTCAGCGGTGTTAAGGCTCATGAATTTGAAGGCGAGCAATGGATGGACTGATAAGAGTTTTACATAATTGTTGACGTTGTTGAATGAAATGTTGCCAGATGGAAATACACTACCCATTCGTAATTATGATGCGAAGAAAATTCTTTGTCCAATGGGTATGGAGTATGAAAGGATACATGCTTGTCCCAATGACTGCATTTTATATAACAAAGAGTTTGAATTTTTGACAAAGTGTCCAAAATGTGGCTTATCACGATACAAGTCAAAAAACAATAGTGAAGATAATGGTCAGATAGAAAAAAAATGGATCTACTTTGAAAGTAGTTTGGTACCTTCCAATAGTGCCCAGACTTAAGCGTTTGTTTGCGAATCCCAAAGATGCTAAAAACCCTACATGGCATACAGATGAGAGAAAAATTGACGGGTGCTTCGTCATCCAGCTGATTCAAAGCAATGAAAAAATATTGATCAACAATTCCCCCAATTTGGTAAAGATTGTAGAAATCTTAGACTTGGTTTAGCCACTGGTGGAATGAACCCATTTGGTAATCTGAGTACCAATCACAGTTGTTGGCCAATTATATTGATAATTTACAGCTTATCTTCTGCATTGTGCATGAAGAGGAAGTACATGATGTTGTTTATGATGATATCTGGTCCAAAGCAGCCTGGAAATGACATATATGTTTATCTAAGCCCACTAGTTGAAGACTTGAAGTTTTGTGGGTTGATGGGGTTGAAATATTTGATATATTCGCTTCTGAAACTTTTGTGATGCATGCAATGTTATTTTGCACCATTAATGACTTTCCAGCTTATGGTAATTTGTTAGGATACAGTTTCAAGGGTCATAAAGCATATCCTATCTGTGAAGAAAACACTATAGCTCATCAATTGAAACACGGAAGAAAGACGGTGTATCTGCGTCATCGGAGATTTCTAAAACATAATCATCTGTATTGAAGGTTAAAAAAAGCATTCAATGGATATCAAGAGAGGCACGAAGCACCAAATCCACTTACTGGCCTTCAAATTCTTGAAAAAGTTAATAAAATACATCATGTATTTGGGAAAACATTCAAGAAGTCATTTGTAATGACCCCTTGGAAGAAGAAATCAATATTCTTTGATCTTCCATACTGGTCAAAGTTAGATGTTAGACATTGCATAGATGTGATGCATGTAGAGAAGAATGTGTGTGATAGCTTGATTGGTACACTACTCAACATTCAAGGAAAGACAAAAGATGGAGTGAATGCTCGTTTGGATTTGGTTGACATGAATATCTGAGCAGAGTTGGCACCCAAGGAGATTGGTAAACGTACTTATTTGCCCCCTGCATATTACACAATGTCTAGACAAGAGAAGATAAGTTTTTGCCTTTGTTTAAAGAGTATCAAAGTACCACAAGGATACTCTTCAAATATGAAGAGTTTAGTGTCGATGCAAGACTTAAAGCTTGTTGGCATGAAGTCTCACGATTGCCACGTCTTAATGCAACAATTGTTACCGGTGGCTATTCGTGGAATTTTGCCCAAAAATGTTAGGCAGACCATAAACAGGCTGTGTTCATTTTTCTCGTCAATATGTAGTAAAGCCATCGATCCTACAAAGTTAGATGAACTTCAAGGCGAGATTGTTATCATCTTGTGTCAACTAGAGATGTTTTTCCCTCCATCTTTTTTTGACATCATGGTACATTTACTTGTTCATTTGGTTAGAGAAATCAAGTTATGGGGACCGGTATACTTAAGATGGATCTATCCTATTGAGCGTTATATGAAGATTTTGAAAGGGTACGTTAAAAATCCATATCGTCCTGAAGGTTCAATGATTGAAGGGTATATTGCTGAAGAAAGTATCGAGTTTTGTTCAGATTACATGACATCATCGAATCCAATAGGAGTTCCTTGCACATCATGGTTGAATAAATTTTCTACAAGTAAAAGCATCTGAGGTGTGAATGTGGTGACAAAAGATCGCGAAGAGTTGTTGCAAGCGCATCTTTATATATTGAAAAACACATACGAGGTGATCCCTTTTTTGGAAGCACACAAAGCCATTGTTAAGAATAAAAATCCAAGACAATCAGAGAAATGGTAGTTGATGGAGCATAAAAAAACATTTATGTCTTGGTTTAAATTTGAAATTGACAAAGAGTCACATTCTTCTCAAACTTTATTGTGGCTTGCAAATGGTGTAAAGTTTGATGTCGTATGTTGTACAGGTTATGAAGTCAATAATTGAACATTCTATACAAAGACTTTGGATGATAAAAGCACAGTACAAAATAGTGGAGTCAATTTAGAAGCTGAGTCACTTCAATTTTCCACATCAAAAGATCAATTTCCTGTACTTGGATCAATGAGATATTATGGTATAATAGAAGAGATATGGGATGTTGATTACACCAAGTTTTTTGTTCCATTGTTCAAATGTAAGTGGTTTGATAATAAGAGTGGTGTGAAAATAGATGAATCGGGTATGACACTGGTTGATTTTCGAAAGGTGGGTTATCGAGACGAACCGTTTATCATGGTACATCAAGCATCTCAGGTTTTTTATGTCAACGATCCTACGTCTGACCATTGGTATGTCGCTCTTCAAGGCAAAAAACAAATTGAAGTTAACGAAGACAATCTGATTAATATTCATACTGCTGACAACCATTCATTTCAAACTACAACAAATTTGGATGAACAATCTCTAGTTGACGACGATGTACATGCAATTCGGTCAGATCATGTTGAGGGAATATACATATGATGAATCCATATCTTTATGTATGAATTTCCAATTTCTATATAAGTATTTCCTATGATTACTATTACATGTTTTGTTAAATTATATGATATTACAGAAGTCTTTTATTGATATTTCATGTTATTTATGTTGACAAATATATGGCTGATCATCCACATTCTTCAGGGGATGAGGCTCCCGCTCCCCCTTCTAGATCCACTAGCGGACCCACCAGGATGAAACAACTTTTGATCAGAAAGAATAGTGGTGAAAGAACACCGGTGAATGTCAACGTGATCACGGGTGTGGCAACTGGCCCCAATGCAGATGACTTCCGATCATACCTTGGAGTAGTGGCACGTGACAAGATTAATATTCTTACTCCATCGTTTGATCATGTGTCCGAGGTTGATCGGAACATTATATGGAACGATATATTGGTAATTTAATTAATATCATTTGAATTACAGTTTATTTATATTGATATCATTTTGTACTGATACAACTTTACTTTTTTTTTCAGATGACATTTGACATTCCAAATGTCGCAACACTTAGAAATAAGTGTTTATCAATTGTTGCTGAAAACTTCAGAAATTTTAAAAGTAAGTTGACCTCAAGATATATTTTTGGAAGCCATAAAAATAAGTCTCCATGTACTACATATAAGTCCATTGATGAGGAGACTTGGCGACTTTTTGTATAGAGTCGGACATCCGAGGAATGACAGGTTAGTATAGTTGATATTATTCAATTCCTCATTAACAAATATATATCATATGAACTAATTAATTAAATATATGCGACAGACAATTAGAAGCAAAGCACAAGAAACAAGTGCTCAAAACAAAAACCCCTACCTATTATCTCGTGGTGGGTATAGGAAGCTTGAGGAGAAAATCCTCAAGCAAAAGGCAGATGCTAGACCACCATCTCAGGGTGATAGCCCCCCTTGGCCTTCTTCTCCACCTTCTCGGCATGAGAAATGGAAGTTGTCTCGTATGAAACCATCGGGCACCTACTCTTCTAACACTGCACGGGAAATTTCTGAAAGAATTGTAAGTTATCACTGTTCCTAAAATAATAATAATTTCATTATACATACTACATTAAACTTTTTAAAGAATAATGGTGTTTTGGAATGTTACAGGACTCCTTGGTTGAGTAGAGCTCTCAAGGTCAATTCACTCCAGAGGGTCGCCAGGATATTCTTACCGCTGCAATTGGACGACCTAAGCACCCTGGACGTGTACGTGCTGCTGGAACTGAAGTAGGAATTCGATATTATTTTGGGAGCTCTTCTCGTCAGACTTCATATGCATACAACGAAGCACAAGAACAAAGACTGACACAAGAGATCACAAAAAAGCTTCGAGCGGACCTTACGGAGGAGATTAGGACACAACTCAGGACAGAGCTTAGATCACAGCTCAGGGATGAATTGTTTAGTGAGTTCAGCACCATGTTCCAGCAGTAGTTTGAGAGTTATGGCATGCGCCCGATGCCATCTCCTGTACAGGAACAGGAACATGTTGTGCCTCCCACTGGTAAACTTAATAAACATTTATGTGCAATTATTTCTATCTTTTGTATAATATAACATTTACTCTGACAGGGAGAAGCAGGAAAGGAAGTTGTTCAGCACCAGCCGTCCCAGGGGATGACATGGATGATGCTAGTCCATGTTTGCTATACATTTTAGACGATACCGAGACGGTGCTAGTAGCTCATGGAACAGTGTTTAAGGAAGCGACTGTTGTTCATGGTATGGAGCTATCAGAGGATGAGGTGAAGGTCTCAGTAGACGAAATTATCATACCAGATGCCTCAGTTCCTCTGCCCACAGATGAGATTTTCACTATGGAACATGCATTCTAGTCTTTTATTGCTTGGCCTAAACATTTGGTTGGTTCAATTTCTGACCCCCCCGGTATGGAATTCTACTTTACACTTCTCAATTTTAAAGTTTACATGTTACTGATGTCAAAACTTATCTTATTTTTCCATGTAACAACAGACGCAGGCATAGGAGAAGATTCCTCTATCTGAGGATGATCCTCTTGGTTCATTGCAACTACTTGTTGACATCCTTGAAAATAAGCCTTTGGAGGTTGAATATGATGCAAATGTATTTGGGAGAGGCTCTGAGGTCCCATTATACCTCCATAGTCAAGATGTCAGAGAGCTTGCGTCGGGAACAGAAGAGTTGAATATTACATTACTTCAGCTATGGATGATGTAAGTCTATGAGCAATTATTTATACAAAATTGATTTATATATCAAGTATACTTATATCAACGTTAATTTTTCATTTCAGGTATATGTCTGGGATCAGTAACAAATTGGGGTACTCTGATGATTATGGGTTCATTGATCCCCAATCCATTCACGAATCAAATGATTTTGACCAGATCAACACACATCTCACAAGAAGATTTGCAAGCGGCAAGAAAATATATTTTTTGCCTTATATATCTAGGTAAGTGAACTTTGTTAATATAATAAAGTTCCATATGTGATTTTAATATCTAATAATTAAGTTATTATGAATTTCAGGCGCCATTGGCAGCTTCTTGTTATTTTATACAGGAGAGTTATGCTTTGTGGTTTTGCTCATTGCACAAGTCTCCTCTCACACATCTCAGACAAGAAATTGATTGGTAAGAACCTCAATGTTTGGACTTTCTTTGTTATATAAATGAATGCTAAAACCTTTTTTTTATATATATAGTTCTATTCTAGCAAGTATGATGATGGTTCTGCTAACAGTAGAAAACTTGCATGGATTTCTCTCAAGGTTTGACATATGCTAAAGCCATACTTTCTTATAGTTGTTTTGTTTTAATGTTTTTCACTAACTATTTACAACTGTGATGATATATTGTAGTGTAACAGACAAAAGGGGTCATATGAGTGTGGATACTATGTAATGTATTGGATGGCCCACATTGTTTGTTCCTATATCACAAGAGGTTGGAAAACGGTAATATTTAAATTTAACAAATTTTTATTTTCTCCAACATTTGGAATTCATATACACTAATTAATATCAATTGTCTTATGTAGAGATTCAAGACTACTACAACAATTCCTGAGAAGCCACTATCATTCATGAGGAAAGCTGCTGCAAAGTATATAGTTAGATTATATAATAATTCTTAGTTAGTAGATTTAAAATACATTTGAACATGTTGAAATGTTCTTAGTTCTTAATTATTAGACTTTGTATTTATGTGATGTTGAAATACATTTGAACATGTGTTTGATCTGTTGAAATTGAATCTGTGTACATGTTTTGATACGCAGGTCTGTTTTTGTGGTAGTGGATATCACAAAAACAGACCTGCTATTTAAAAAAATTGCAGGAGAATATGTTGCGGTTGTTACCACAACCGCGGTAGAAACTGTGACGTTTTTTATTTTTATTTTTTAAAAAGACTTTTGGCCGCGGTTATGGCACGAACCGCGGTCTATTCCTGGCTTTTTACCGCGGTTCCAACTGCGACCTATAGTGCAACAATTTGTTTTAAAAAAAAAGAGGTTTTGGCCGCGATTCCTACTACAACCGCGGTCTATTCCTCCGCTTTTTACCACGGTTGGAACCACGGCTTAAAGTCCCAGACTTTTTACCACGACTGAATATGCTGCAGTTCATAAACCGCGATGTATAGTGAAAAACAACCGCGATCATTTCCCTTCGCTGCACTAGTGAAGTTTAGAAACTAAATCCATATTTAACCATTGAATTATTTGTTAGAGATACCATATATATATATATATATATATATATATATAATAATTATATATGTGTTTGAAAAATAAGTTTTTAAGAGAAATTTTACACATTAATCTATGTAACTTTTATGTCTGTTACATGGAGAACTGCAAAATAATTGTTAATAAATTAAACGAATAAAAAATAATTAATTTTTGAGTTTTTCATAAATTTAAACATATATTTGTTTTAATTTTGAGTTAAATATAGTTTTAGTTTTTTTATTAATAAAAAATTAAAATTTATATATACTCTAAACTTTGAATAGGTTTGATTTCTTAACTTTAGAGAATAATAAATTTAGTTACTCTCCCTCGACGATGTTAACATGATAAATAACGTTAAAATAAAAACATATGAAGCATTTACAGCAGTATATGTTATCCATATGTCAATAATATTTTTCTAAAAAATAAAATTAAAGGATTTAAGAAGTGAATCAATATGACTCTGTTTTAAGTGCTCAATTTCCTGTGTCAAATTTTCTGATTCATAACAAGTTGAGAACAAACACAATATTTAATATTTTTTTAATTGATTAAAATGGATACAAAGAAACAAGATGACAAAGTATTGGAGTTTTTAATATCAATACAAAATTTGATAAAAGTTCAATTAAAAGTATTTAAATTTATAAAATAAATAAATTTAATTAAAAAATAAATTATACTTACTAAATTTTATAATATTGTTTGAATTACCTGAGTAAGGTTAATTACTGAATAGTTCTGAGTATTTTGTTGGAGGTAGGTAGGAGAGGAGACTCTATTACTATGGCTAAGGTGAATCATATGTTGGGATCATTTATTTTTTGTCTTTATATGAGAAAAATATGTAAGAGGAAAACAGGGAGACGTGAGAAAAAATTATTGAATGATTCTATATATATTAAAATCATTTTTAATTAATGCATGACAATCACATTAAAAGTGGTGACTGGAATTTGGCTTCTTTTTCCAAGAAATTCGGCCTATCGGCTGCTTATAAAAAAAGTAATAAAATAAAGAATGGAAGATCCGAAAAATAGTTGCATTGTTTAGGAATAAGGTTTTTTTTGGAACATGTTAATATTAATTAAAAAGAGGTATATTTCCTTTTAACTTTATACTTTAATTGGTAAGAGTTTATTGTAATAGGTTAAAAGTCACGTGTTCTAATTCTAAGTGATGAAAATAATGTTTGATCTGTTTTATAAATGCACTATTTTTATATGTGCGTTAAAGTATTAATTAAATACATAGTAAATGTTATTATATAAAAAAATGAATTAGTAACAGAAGAGTGAAGGTTGAGCATGGGAGGTTCATAAGGAGGGTTTTAGTGTGCGGGAAATTGAACTAGGTATTTGTTGGGTTATTAGATTTCCTTTTTAACTAGAGAATAGACTTAAATAGTGTAGTTGATTATGTTTCATTAGATTAAATGAAGATGAGCCAGATTATTATAGTACATGAGAATTTAAAAAGAGCCAAAAGCTAAGTGAGAGAAAAAGAAAGAGAGAAAGTCATTCCCACATAACTCTAAACCTGTACTAGTGTTTTCATTGCTGTGAAATCATTCACCGTTGGATCGAGCTGATTTTTGGACAGTAGGTTCCAGACATAAGGTTCTTCATTCTGACCGTTCAGATCGTCAATTGGAGGTCTAGTTTGGGAGAAATAGGTCTCGCACTAGCAGCCCTGTTTTAGAGAATTTTCATCTTCTTTGTTCTCATTTATAAGCATTTGTGCTTAGTTAAATTGGCTTATTGAAAATACCATTTGGTATTATATTGGAGACTCTTTTGTACCTTATTATTGATCATAGTATATTTTTCTTTGGTCAGGACGACTCATGGTTTTTACCCTTTCATTGAAGGGTTTTCCACGTTAAAAATTGTTGGTGTCTATTTGTGCTTTGAATTATATTTTTGTTCTATTTGTTTGGTGCTTCTGGCAGATTCTCGCAAGAAGGGGGATTGAATTTCCGTTGCATTATTATTCTTTGCTAAGTTATTATACTTTTTGGCCCTTTCCCCATTAGAGTGACATTAGAGCTCTTTGGTTAAGGGACGGTTTAATTTGCGTGAATGGTGGAGGCACATACAAAATTGATTCCTTTGAATGAAGAAAACTATCATCCATGGAAAGGCAAGATGAAGGACTTTCTATTTGTGAAAATTTTTCATCTTCGTGTTTTTGCTTCCAATAAGCCGGAATCCAAGTCAGATGAAGAATGAGATTTTGAACATCAACATATATGTGGATTTATCAGGCAGTTTGTTGATGATAATGTTTATAATTTTGTTGCTAATGAGACACATGCAAGAAGCCTATGGGATAATCTTGAGTCCTTGTATGCTTCTAAGTCAGGAACTAATAAATTGTACTTGTTGAAAAATTTTGTGGAGTTAAAGTACAAGGAAGGAACTCCTGTTTCAAATCACTTAAGTGAATTTCAAGGATGCTATGATCAATTAGCAGGAGTGGGTATAAAATTTGATGATGATTTATTGCGTTTATTCCTATTAAACTTTTCACCGGATTCGTGGGAGACATTTCGGGTTTCCATAATAAGTGTTACCCCTAATGGTGATATTTCTTTGCAAATGGCAAAGAGTGGTTCTCTTAATGAGGAGATGAGAAGGAAGAAACATGGTACTTCATCTTATTCAGAAGTGCTTATTATAAAGAATAGGGAGAGAAGCCAAAAGAAAGAACAAAATAGTGGTAGAGATAAAAGCAGGAGCAAGTCCAAGTCTTGGTACAAGAATGTGGAGTGTCACTATTATCACAAAACAGGGCATATAAAGAAGAACTATTTTTTGTGGAAGAAAGAGAACAAAGACAAAAAAAGGTAAGCAAAGAGAAAAAGATAATGATGATGGTGATCGTGTTACTACTACTACATGTGGTGACCTTGTTTGTCTTTGTAACACCCCAGATTTTAAGATGTCACGGGTTTACAAAAACCTTTAAAAGTTTAACTCTGATACTATTTCGAAATACAATTTAAATAAAAACTTCTATTTATTATAACCAAACTTAGAAAAGTTCATAAATCAAATGCAACTATAAAATTTTCATGGAATCTCGTTACAAAACTAATAGCACTGAAATTAAAATCCCTTAATTCTCCCATATATCTCGCTGCTCAACTCCGCTTTATCTACTACATCTGTAACAACATCTACTCCCGTACAAGTACGTTCATCGTAGGTGGAAACCACAACCACAAACATGCAAGGGTGAGCTAACAGAAACAAGTCATATAAACATACATAGGTTTTAAACATCAACTCAGAATAATAGCTCCGAATAACTCATATAATCATACACCTACATACATATCAGTACATCATAATCATCAAATCATTAACAAGTTTGAAACCATTCACCATATATTGATTCACCACTGGCTTACTCACAAACAACATAAGATCGAGTGTCACCTCCTACCACTCTATTCTCAGAGAGCTTCACCGGGCCGGTACACTTTACCTAACTGTTACACAATCACATCTCCCACCACTCTCTGAAAGGCTTCATCGGCAAGTAAACCACTTCTCACCACTCTCTTAGAGCTTCCCCGGACAAGTATATAATTTCCACCACCCTCTTGGGCTTCACCGGACAAGTATACACCTCTCATCACTCTATTAAAGAGCTTCACCAGGCAAATACCAGTACTACTTCCACCACACTTCCAGGAGCTTCACCGGGGATATCACAACATAAAATACAATTCTCATTACATTTCATACGAAATCTCACTCATATCCTTTCATTTTTCAAAACACAAAAATTATATTATAACATAATAGTTGATCTGCAACCGGGAACAGTCAACCTTGAGTAACTCATCACAACTATAAATAAAGTCTTATTTTCGTGACCAGGAAAATAATAAAACATACACACTCACTCTTATTTACATATCTTTTTACTATTATTCTTTGCACAAGAATCATGTAAACCCAACATGCTGATTTCTCCTGTAAACTTCCCAATTAATAATCTGATAATACACTTTTAACTAATAACGCAAGAAGACATCCTGACCTTTTCTCTTTCATGAAAAACCAAGACCCTGTAAGTGCTCACACGGCCCCATCCCAAAATTCAAATGCCAATTTTTATATCAGAAGTTCACTCCTCCATTTGAATGCAACATTAAACAATTTTCCATGGCCCCCAACCAGTTCTACTTTTATTATCAATTACTCAAATTCTCTCACTATTTTAATGCACACAAGCTACACCCCAATTCTCATTCTCGATCAATTTCGCGTACTGTCACCTAATCTCACTATGGAATATTAGGGTGCAACAAAATAACGAAGATAAAGCCATAGAAAGTATGAACAAACATGCCTTTACTGCAACCCTAAAGATGCATCAAAAACAGCATACACATCGAAATGTCCTTCACTCCAAACATTAGAACATAGAGTCATAATAATCACGTTGGCAACCATCCCACACCCAATTTATGAGAAACCTCAACATCACTAAAGATACCAAACAACAGTGATAATAATAAGCCAAAACATCAAACACTTATAAAAAAAAAAAACTCAAGATAACTTCCCTACGTGTAACACCAAGAAAACAAAATGGAAAACATAAGGACACCCATGCATCACTCTCATATAACACTTGTTCAGTATATCACAAACAAACATAAAGCAAATTCGGCTCCCCTAACCTGAAATTCCAGCAAGCCTCTACTATGATTCCTTGACGAAAGCCTTTCTGTCGTGACAGCGGTCTTCCTTCTTATCTCTTTCGGTCTTCCTTCTTTTTATCTTTACCTTTATCTCCTCTCTTTTCTAGGTTAAGGTGTATCCCTTCCTAGGTCTAGGTTTCCCTATTTAACTCTCCCTTCTGTCTTTTTAACCTCACGTGTGCAAGAAGTTGGTTTAGAGACCCAAACATTCCAGAAAAATGGGCCTTAAAGGTGCCCATTACTCAGCCCAAGAGTCACCCTTCTTTGCCTATTTTTTCGGCGCTCCTGGTTCGTGCACGAAGAAGAAGAATTTTGGCTTCTTTCTTCTCTCACTTCACTTTCCTAGCATGCAAAAATCACACCCTTTACGTAGAGTCTGTTCTTCCTTCATTAAACCCAATTTTTGTTTCTCTCTCTACCACCAATTCATGCATCATTCTCTTCTTTCTTGGATTCTTCTCTCTCTATTAATCACCCTAGGCCCCACCATTAAATACCACAATATAAGGCATTTTCTCTCTCCTAGCAACAAAACAAACGTTGCCTTCCTCAAAAGAAAACCTATTCTTCATTTAATGTCAACATCTACTTTTGTCAATTATTTTCTCTCTTCTAATACTAAAAGTCAATCAACCAAATGTAAAAACATTTCTTGGCCGTGGGAATTCATGGAGAGACCCTGACACTTACACATCCACAACCAAACACTAAAATCAAAGTAATTCACTAATTGTAACAAATTTATAACCCTTATTTAAGACATTTTCAAATATTATAATAACAACCATATTTAGTTAATTTTAATCCATCTCTCCAATTACTTTTATCATCTAATATCCTACCATAAATAATTATATAATACCAGAAAATATAAAAATAAAATAAAATGAAAGGTTTTTATTTTATTTTATTCGGGTTTTATAGTCTTCGTGATTATGACATTATTAGTCTTGTATCTGATGAGAGCATGTGAATAATTGATAGTGGTGCTACACTGCATGTTACATCTAGGAAGGAGTTCTTCACATCTTATACACCTGGTGATTTTGGAGTATTGAAGATGGGTAATGATAGGGTGTCTAAGGTTATTGGTGTTGGTGATGTTCACTTGCAAACCAACATGGGGATGCAGTTGTTGCTTAGAGGAGTTAAACATGCTCCAGATGTTTGCTTTAACTTGATTTCTGTGCAGGTACTTGATGATAGTGGATATGATAACCACTTTGGTTCTGGAAAGTGGAAGCTCACCAAAGGTAACTTGATTGTGGCTAAAAGGGAGAAAAATTATAAGCTTTACTGGACAAAAGCTTTGGTTGCTAAAGATAGTGTGAATGTCATGTATATGGAGTCATCTTTGTGGCATAGAAGGCTTGGGCGTATCAGTGAAAAGGGACTTAACTGCTTAGCTAAAAAGGATGTTCTCTCAGGATTGAAGAATGTAGAGTTGGAGAAATGTTCTCACTGCATGGCTGGTAAACAAACCAGAGTATCCTTCAAGAAGCATCCTCCCTCCAGGAAGTCAGAGTTGCTTGAATTGGTGCATTCTGATGTTTGTGGCCCGTTGAAGGTAAATTCTTTTAGTGGTGCACTTTACTTTGTTACTTTTATTGATGATTGTTCTAGGAAGCTTTGGGTTTATGCACTACAGAGAAAGGACCAAGTGTTGGACAAGTTTAAATAATTCCATGCTTTGGTTGAGAGGCAATTAGGCAAGAAGCTGAAGCGCATTCGTACTGACAATGGTGGTGAATATTATGGACCATTTGATGCTTATTGTAGACAATATGGTATTGCACATGAGAAGACTCCTCCAAAAACTCCTCAATTGAATGGTTTAATGGAGAGGATGAATAGGACATTCATTGAAAGAGTTAGGTGTATGCTTTTTGAAGCAAAATTGCCTAAGCATTTCTGGGGTGAGGCATCGTTTACAGTAGTGCATGTTATTAATCTAAGTCCTACAATTGCTTTGAACTTTGAGGTGTCATACAAGATTTGGTTTGGCAAGAATGTTACTTATGATCATTTATGTGTCTTCGGTTGTAAAGCATTTGTTCATGTTCCAAAGGATGAAAGATCCAAGTTGGATGTGAAGACAAGGCAATGCATCTTCATTGGGTTTGGTCAGGATGAATTTGGCTACAAATTGTATGACCCCGTTGAAAAGAAAGTTGTTAGAAGTCGTGATGTGCAATTCATGGAAGATCAAACCATTAAAGATATTGATAAGGTGGAGAAGTCTACACCTAAGGAAGATGGTAATGTGGCTGATGTTGATCCAATTCGGTTGTCTATTAATGATTTGGAGATTGATGTTCATGATGATGGACAACATGGTGATATTGATAATCAACAGGTTGGAGATAGCTCGGATGTTCCTATTGATAATGTTGATGAAGAGGAACATGATGAAAGTCTTGGTGATGTACCTGAGTTACCTGAAGCTCAACCTAGAAGATCTGACAGGCCAAAACAACCTTCTAAGAAGTACTCTACCAATGAGTATGTGATGTTGACTGATGAGGGAGAACCTGAATGTTATGAGGAGGCCATTGAAAGTAAAGAAAAGTAAGTGGTTGGATGCAATGCAGGATGAGATGAAATCTCTGCATGATAATCACACTTATGACTTGGTGAAGTTGCCTAAGGGTAAGAGAGCCTTAGAGAACAGGTGGATCTTTAGGGTGAAACAAGAGAGCAATTCTACATCTACTAGATATAAAGCCAGATTAGTGGTGAAAGGCTTCAGACAAAGAAAAGGTGTTGACTTCAATGAGATTTTCTCACATGTGGTGAGGATGACATCCATCAGAACTGTACTAAGTTTAGCTGTTACTCTAGATTTGGAGGTTGAGCAGATGGATGTGAAGACAGCTTTCCTTCATGGTGATTTGGAGGAAGAGATTTATATGAAAAGACCAGATGGTTTTCTTGTTGAAGGCAAGGAAGATTATGTGTGTAGGCTACGAAATATGGTTTTAAGCAGGCTCCGAGGAAGTGGTATAAGAAGTTTGAGTCTATTATGTGTGAGCAAGGCTACAAGAAGACTACTTCTGACCATTGTGTTTTTGTCTGGAAATTTTCTGAGAATGATTTCATTATATTGTTGCTATATGTTGATGACATGCTTATTGTTGGGAAAGATGTATCCAAAATTGACAGGTTGGTGAAGCAACTGGGCGAGTCATTTGCCATGAAAGACGTGGGAACTGCTAAGAAGATTCTTGGTATAAGTATCACTCGTGATAAAAAAGAGAAGAAACTTTGGCTATCACAGGAGCACTACATTCAGAAGGTGTTGCAAAGATTCCAAATGGAAAATGCTAAGGTTGTAAGTACTCCTCTTGCTGCTCATTTTAAGTTGAGTGTTAAACAAAGTCCTTCAAATGAAGCTAAGAAGATAGATATGAGCAACGTTCTTTATGCTTCTACGGTGGGTAGTTTCATGTATGCAAAGGTATGTACGAGGCCTAATATTGCACATGCTGTTGGTACAGTTAGCAGATTTCTGTCAAATCCAGGTAAAGAGCATTGGAATGCTGTGAAATGGATTTTGAGGTATCTTCGTGATACTAATGGTTTGAGGCTTTGTTTTGGAGGTGATAAGCCTACTTTGGTGGGTTACTTAAATTCAGATATGGCTGGAGACATTGATTCTAGAAAGTCCACTTCAGGCTATTTGATTCAGTTTATAGGGGGAGCCTTGGCTTGACAATCAAAGTTGCAAAAGTGTGTGGCATTGTCTTCTACTGAGGCAGAATTCATTGCACTTACTGAAACATGTAAGGAGTTGTTATGGGTGAAGAAATTCTTGCACGAGCTTGGCTTTGTGCAAGGTAAATACTTGTTGTATTGTGACAGTCAAAGTGTTATTCATCTTGGTAAGAATCCAACTTTTCATTCTAAATCCAAACATATTGATGTGTGGTATCATTGGATACGTGATGTTTTGGATGATAAGTTGTTGGAATTGGTTAAAGTTCATACAGATGATAATGGTGTTGATATGATGACCAAAGCATTACCAAGAGGAAAGTTTGAAGTCTATTGTGAGATCGTCGGTTTGGCGGATATCTCCACATAGTCGTGAGGGGGAGATTTGTTGGGTTATTGGTCTCCCTTCCTATGTGGAGAACATGAGAGTCATTATGTCTTATTAGGTTAAATGTAGATGGGTCAGATTAGTAGAGCACATGAGAGTCATTTGAAGAGAGGCAAAAGCCAAGTGAGAGAAAAAGAAAGAGAGAAAGTCATTCCCGCATAACCCTAAACCTGCATTGGTGTTTTCGTTGCTGTAAAGTCGTTCACCGTTGGATCAAGCTGAGTTTTGGACAGTAGGTTCCAGACATACGGTTCTTCATTCTGACCGTTCGGATCGTCAATCGGAGGTCTAGTTTGGGAGAAATAGGTCCCGCACTAGCAACCATGTTTTGGAGAATTTTCATCTTCTTTGTTCTCATTTGTAAGCATTTGTGCTTAGTTAAATTGGCTTATTGAAAATACCATTTGGTATTATTATTGGAGAATATTTTGTACCCTATTATTGATCATAGTGAATTTTTCTTTGGTCGGGACGACTCGTGGTTTTTACCCTTGCATTGAGGGGTTTTTCACGTTAAAAATTGTTGGTGTCTCTTTGTGTTTTGGATTATACTTTTGTTCTATTTGTTTGGTGCTCCTCGCAGATTCTCGTAAGAAGGGGGATTGAATTTCCGCTGCATTATTATTCTTTGCTAAGTTATTATACTTTTTGGCCCTTTCCTCATTAGTATTGAGTTCAGTAATGGGAGGTGATGAATTAAATGTATGATATTGTGGATAACCTTACGTCAATGTGCATGTACACTATATACGTGAATGTTAAATGGATGGAATGTGTACGTTAATTGTATGGGATGACATTTGATTTTGTATACAAGGTGTTAGTTATTTTGATGCAGTCTTATGACTTGGGTGTTACAACGTCTGATTGTTTGGATTGGATATATGGTCAAAAATTGTGTTACATTTCTTGGAGAGTTTTTGGTTGGTTTATATATGTCTAGATGGATATTGTTTATAATATGCAATGATATGTGTTGTGATATATAGTATTGGAAGAAGGTTGTTCATATTTGTTCTGATAGTATTTTCTTTTGAGTATCAATGGGTATACTTAGTTAGGATGAATTTCAGTCTAGATAGGGAATAAACAGGTAAGCCAACTGTGAGTTGGAAGATACTCAGAGAGCTACTCTCGACTTATTCAAGAGTAAGAAGTGATCTAGTATGGTTGGCAATGAATACCCTTAAAGTTAGGGTCTTTCTTTCGCCTGTGAGAAGTTGTGGAAAAAGGTCCTCTACTCTTGTGTAAGGTAAGGGGAAGAGAATGAGTTATGAGAAGAGCGGTAATGGTTTTCTGTGATTATTGTCAGCTTAGAGAGAGTTATAGTGTTGAAGCAACCATGTGTGGTGATAATTATGTTTTGAGTATGTCTTCAAATTTGTTAATCTCGAGTTGTACCTTTCCTCTTTCGAGGAGGTAGAAAGGTGGATCTCTTTATCTATAAGAGGTGGTGGAAGAGATGGGTCTCTTCGTCCATGATGAGTGGTAGAAGGGACTGAGAGTTAAGTATCTCCATTTCCTCTTGTGAGGGGGTAGAAAGGGATGAATGTCTCGTCCGTAGGGTTTCGAGTCATGTTGTGTTTAAAGCTTATGAGAGCAGCTTGAGGAGCAGGGGAGATATGTTTGAAGTTGCGGTGGAGGACCATTCGAATTGTCTTGTTTCGCTAAACAAGAAGAATGCGATGAAGTTTGGAAGAAGACATACGTTTATAGAGATTATTAGTATTGACATGGGTTGCCATTAACAAACAAGTTTTGTAGAGTTAATGGGTGGGTCATGATTCCTTTTAGGGGAAAGAATGAATTGTTATGATATTGCTTATTATAGTTTTATTGTGTATTGATGCTGGTTGTGGGGATAGGATTGTGGTAGGGACTAAATGACTGATATGTAAATAATGTAGTGGTGAATTGATGTTTATTCAGTTAGTTCACCCATACTTGTTTGTGTGTATGTGACGATGATCGTATAACAATGGTGTTATATGTGAGTAGTTATAGATATGCTCGATGTTGAATAGACACATAAGAGATGTGATAAACTTTCAACAGAAATTTTATAAAGTTTATGTGGTTATTTCTTTTAAGGAAGTTTTACATATATTGACAACCATTTGAATTTTAATATTTAGGTTGAAAAGTTAATTGGTTTCAATTTATTTGAGAATTTATTTTGAAATTTTTAATTTTGACACATTTTAATGATAAAAAAAATTGAAATGTTACAAGATAAATAAATTTATTAATTTATTTAGTGTCTTAACTTTTGTTCTTTATATAAATAGTGCTACCTACAAATAACCCAAGTTTAATGGGGTTCAGTTCGTTTTATAATGGACAGTTAAAACTTTAATATCTTTATAAATAATTTTTTGAAGAGTTTTGAATTTAATATAGTAATAATAGTAAAATAATAGTCATAAAAATAATATTTTAGCAAAAGTTATTTAACTCAAAACTGTTAGTAAAATTATTTGTACAAAATTAATAAGTTTTAAAAATAATTATAAATAAACATAGAGTTCTTAATGTCTATTTAACAAAAAAAGAAGTAAAGTTTAAGAATCAATTGAAACAAAATTAAAATTGAATGTATCTAGGATAAAGTTTGAGAATCAATTAAGAAAATTAAAATTTTGAGTGTCGTGTTGTAAAAAGAGTAAGTTTTAGGAGGTTAAACTTCGTTTTAAATGAAATATACATTGAAAAATAATATTATTATATATTGGTGGTAAATTAATTAATTTTATAAGAAATTGACAACACTTAAAAACTAATGTTTTATGATGACATTTTAATTATTAGAGTGTCAAAACATTACATTTTAGGGAAAAAATTTAGTGAGGAAAGGAGTTAGGTTATATTCACAAGTGACATTTCTTAAGTCTAAATGATTATCCTTTGTTTAATCATGCTGCGGATAACATGTAAACTTCTTCACATTTTAAGATATGGTGTTGCTAGGTTTAATTTGTCAATAATTGTAGCATTACTTAGATACAAAATATTTATACTTTTATATTTTTAAAATTAAGGTCTTGTTTATTTATTTGAGGGAGAGTAATTAAGAGGATTTGAAGATAATTTTTTTTGTTATTTATTTAAATAGACTTGGAGGTAAGTGAAAGTGAATTTGGAAATAAATTTTTTTAATCTGTCACATAAATTAAATTCTAAACTAATTTTCACAGACTTTACTTTCAAATTTACTTTCATTTACTTTCAAATTCATTTAAATAAACAATAACAAAAATTATCTTCAAATCGACTCAATTATTTTTCTTCAAATCCACTTAAGACCTAAAAGAGTTTATTTAATCAAAGTTAGAATATTCTTAGATAACGCCATTTTAGAATTTCTTGCCGTGTGTCGGGGGGAGGGGGGCCTTTATTCGTTAAACCTCAAAACAAAACGTTAAAATTGGAATCTTTTTGCCGTGTACAAATAAACCTTTGATTGGACCACACATATAAATTTCAAACCTAACCAAATGAAGTTTAAAAAAAGAATGAAAAATGAAGATGATTTTTCAATTGTAGAAACTTCTCCTATGTTGTCGCAAAACCACCCTTTCTCTTTCTATTTTCTGTCATGAGATTTTCAACGTTTTTATACTCTTTACTGCAACACCTTTTTATGTTTTAGGATATTCACTTGAAGGGTGTAAAAGTGTCACAAAATAGATGTATAAATACTGTGGATAACTCTAAAATATCGAAATAAATTATTAAGTATAAAGATTATAACTAAAATTTAAGAATTACAGAAATAAATTATTAATTCATTTTTAAGACGTTCTTCTGCAGTTGAACAATTTAATCTTTACTAGAGTGGAATTTATAAAACATATTACTAACTTTTCACCATATTTTTATATAAAATTTTAAAATGAATTAAATTTGACATTTATGAAGTTAAACATTAATTGTGGTAAGTAAAATCAATCATATAAAGTTGGGGTCATTTTCTTTTTTTCTTTTTGGATTTATGCTAAGACTAAGGCAATAGAATACTATTATATGATTGATATATAAGCAAACTCACTTAAATTGATTGAATTAGGGAAAAATAATTGTTGGATAATGAGATATATCCTTTAGGTATTGGAAAGAATACTCAAGTGACGTGGCTTGTGGCTTAGGCATTGTTTATGAATGAATACTTCAGCATGACACGAGATATTATACACACGTCATAACATGTCATGGTGTGTGACACGTGTCCTGAGCAAGCAATAGTTGGAAAATCGATGAAAATGTTTCCAAAACCTTTTTCCAAACAAAGTGGTGGTAATTCAACAGTTGATCATGACACTCGTGTAATGGAAGTTCAAGTGACAACATTGTTGCTAGAGTAAAGAGAACACTATGATGAGTGTGTATATTTATACTTTCATTTAATATTTAATCTTTGTTTATTGATTGATTTTTGTGCTTTAAAAAATTGTTTTAATTAGGATTTGTTATAATTGGGTTTATTAAGCTTGAGATAAAAAAAACATTCAAAATAACTTGTTATATAAATTTTCTTTGAATATTTTGAAGTGTATTAGTGAAATTGTAACTAAGTTGTGCTTATTGTGGTGTAAAAATATATGGATTAAAGTTTCATGAAACCTTAAAGATAAATCCAAGAATAACAAATAATTAAAACCACAAAAAATCAAGTCAAACATTACATGAAGAAGGCGAAAAAAAAAAACATTGAACAAGTGAAGAAGTTTGGTAAAGCCAAACTAAATTTGGTTAAGCTAGAAAGATGGAATAGATACAAAAATTAGACCTTGTATTTTCTCCATCTTTTTCTAGAAAAAATGGCTTTGATAATTGATAAATCTTTATAATAAAATATAATTAGGGACAAATATATCTTTATATATTTTATTTGACATTTTTAAAATATACTTGAGTGTGTGTTTGGTGCATGGTGGTGTGCTCCTCTTGGTGTGAAGAGGTTGGTTGAAGAGGTTCGTGGTGCGGTGATCGTCGACGTTAGTGGTGGGTGGTGATTGGCAATTGCAGCTCTTCGCAGGTGCAAACGATATATCAGGATCTTGAAACAAATTTCCATATTCGTTAACCATTCAACAGATATCGACATCTGTTGACGGATCTTGATATCCGTTGAAGGAAAACAGATTTCCATATCTGTTAACCATAAATAAATTAAATAAATAAAACAATTATGTAATTAATTCTAAAAAACAAATTAAAAACAATTTCAATTAACTATAATCAAATTAATAATAATTAATTTATTAACTATAAATAAATTAAACAAATAAAATAATTACGTAATTAATTATAAATAAGACAATTATAAACAATTTCAATTAGCTATAATTAAATTAATAATATTTAATTCATTAAATATAAATAAATTAAAAAATAAAAAAATTTATTATAAATAAAACAATTAATTTAAAAACAATTTCAATTAATTATAATTAAATTAATAATAATTAATTCATTAACTATAAATAAATAAAAGAATTACGTAATTAATTATAAATAAAACAATTCATTTAAAAACTATCAATAAAAAATTTATGAAACAATAAATTAATAAAATAAAAGTTAAAATAAAAATAAAAAGAAAGACGTCAATAAATATGAGAGATCTGTTGGGCCTTCAACGAATATCGATATCCATTGACGGATATCGACATCTGTTGAAAGCCCAACGAATCTACCATTTTCATTGACGCCTTCAACGATTTTTTTTTAATTTTTTTTTAATAAAAACTATTTTATTCTTTAGAAATAAATATACAAAAATTATTAAGTCAACTATAAATTTCAAATAAATAAATCTACAAAAAAAATAATTAATAAACCAAAGATCTAAGAAAAAAATAGAGAAACCGTGAAGGTCACAACGGAAATGGGATATCCGTCGACAAATATCGATATCCGGTGAAAGCCCAACGAATATCCCATTTCCATTGAAGGCCTTCAACACTTTCCCTCCTTCGTTTTTCATGTGCACAGAACATATAACCTATATTTCCATATTTCCAATATTGCATAACACATACAACATATATTACCAACATTACAGAGCAAACATACCAAACAGAGGCTAAATACCAAACAAAATGCAAACCAAATCACATAACAAGTATTAACCATCAAAAGGAAAGGAAACCAACCTGGATCCGAGTGTTCAAGAGACAAAATCAACCACGAACAACACTCCTCTTCACGAACCAAGTATTTCAGTGACAATGGAAGCAACAGAAATGGAGGAAATCGATAAGAATGGAAGCAACTAAATGATGGACAAAACCGAAATGAGAAATAAGAGAGCAAGAGGAGGAGAGCAGGAAAAGAGTGAAAGAGAGATATGAGGGGTTTTGTGGGGTGAGGGGGTAGGTGTACCGCCACTGAAAAGGGAAAGAGATTAGAGATTAAGGTTTTAAATTAAAAAGGATAAAAGTAAAAAAATATTTACTTAAGGCTAGTTTTGAAAAAAAAAATTGGAGAGATCTAGACAAAAACCTGTGATGGTGTAGGGAGAAACCTCCCTCTTGTAAGTTCTTGGCCATGCCTAAAGAGCTTGTCATCATATAGTGCCTGTTATTTAATTATGTTAAATGTTTTTTATGTGTCAAACACAATTTAAGGCGTTGTTTGAGTTGTTGATATTATTTTGACACATTTTAACTCAAATGTAAATATGAAACACGATTTAACACATAAAAAAATTAACATCATTATTTCGATAGATATTTGATGGGACCAAGACACTAACCTGGATGTCATGACTTTACTACTTTTCGATGTTTGGATTGCTTGGACCGCTCGTTTTTCCTAGGTCTGGGCCGCTCGCTCTTCTTGAGAGAAGGGGGAGATATCTACAGCAAAAGATACTCCGACGCTCAAGTTAGGAGCGGTTTGATGAGCCTGGTTAGTTGCTAAATATCTTTAAATAAATATTCTTGATTATCTCCTGTTTATCCATATCTTAAATAAGATATTCTTGATTATTTTATATCTTTAATAAAATATATTATAACCGCTCTTGTAAAATCATTGAATTATAATGATTATATCTATTACTTTTAAAGTTTAAAACTAAAATTTTATCAAAATTTTAAAAATAAAAAAATTCTAATTTAATTGTTTAAAACTGAAATCTTATTTAACCAATAATTTAATAATTGCTGGGGCGGCTAAGGCGAAATGGTCCATTGTTATCCTGTTGGGCTACCCATTCTTGTTTCTCAAAACTTTGTAAGGCAAACAACAGTGCTCATGCTTCCAAAATTCAGGCCGGCACCGGCGGCGGCACTTGTGGTGGCTCCACCAATTTTGCTGAGAAAAACGATACCTCTTGTCCAACCTATGACTACCTAACATTTTTTAAACTTACCCAAACGATTTTAATATTATTTTCACAAAAGAGACAAATTATTTTCAGTAAAAAAGGGGACAACACTGAAATCGAAACCGGTTCTTCGCGGGATCCAAAGTAACTAATTTTTAATGATAAAATTACCCTTTTTTTTTATTTCCTTCTGTGCAATTTTTCATTTTTTATTTTTAAAAATAAATTTAAAAAATAAGAAGATTTAGTTGCAAATTTGGCACAAAAGGTGAACGCCATGTCATGTACGAATCATGATACATACACAGAGAAAGACAGCTTGAAACACTGAATAACGCGCAAAGTTGATCTCTGTCAGTAGTTCTTCACTGAAGCCATTGGCCATTGTCGTTGCCATTGCCCAACCAATTTACTACTCTCTCCCTCTCTTTAGGGTTTCGGGGGATCTAAAAAAGAAGAAGCTTTCTTCATAACTCGGTAATACGAATCCTCAGCTTCTTTCTAGAACCGCAATTCTTCTACATTCTGATTTCTTCTTTGCCGTTCCTAAACCCTAACATCCTTTTTGCTTCTGTTACTTGAGGGCATCAATTCTACTGTTTTGCCCTGGAAACGCTTGAAATCGAGCAATTAAGGTGCCGGAAAGGAAATCTTTCGTTTTTCCTTTTCTTTTTTCGGTGAACTTTTTTTTTTTTTGGGAAAAAGTAGGTATCTGTTGTGGAAAATGGGTCGTCGGCGAAAATAGAAAGTGCAGGGAATGAGACTAAATATGTTACTTTTTTTGTGTGTGAAAATTGTAGGGGGTGAGTTGTATTCCTGTTGATAAAGATTTCTTACAGTTGAGTTTTTGTGTTTATCCTTTTAGGGGTTTGGAATGAAGTGTCGGGAATGGTTAGAAGATTGATTATTTAGCATTGAGGCGAGGAGATGGATTCTGCAAGGAGTTGGCTTCAGAAGTTCCAGCCTCGAGATAGAACCAAGGCTGCTGCAAAGAAGAAGGAGGAGGATAGTATTGGAGGAAACGAGGATTTGAGTGCGGCGGTGGATGAAGCAGTGCTTTCCAGTGTCACGAAACAGAAGGTGGCCGCAGCAAAGCAGTACATTGAAAATCATTACAAGGAGCAAATGAAGAACCTTCAGGAGAGGAAAGAGCGGTATGATTCAGTTAATCGCTGATTCTGATAATGTTTTATGTATCGGGAAACATCAAGTGTTGACACTTGTTTGTTTTCAAACCTCTTACGTACAGTTTTTGGGGTACATTTTTGTGGGATTCCTCTCTTTTCTATTAAGGACTTTCAGTAATTTTCTCGATATTAGATTTCTTATAACTGATGCGGTCGATTGATTCTAAAGTGTTATAATTTTTGTCAGATAGATAGTTGCTCTGTTGGTATTTGTTTTCATCATGCTAGACTCTAGTTCTGTAAATCTTCTAGCATATGTTTTTAGTATTGCCGTGGCATTTTTCCATCGCTACATACATACTGCTCTTACTGAACGATATGTTAAATTGGGTGCTTGGCTGCGATGCTTCTAGGCGGGAATATCCAAGGATACAGAGCGAACTTTCGAAAGGAGTCTGTGATTGAAAATTGAAGTTGGATTATGTCTCATTGAGTTCATCCTTATGAAAACCTTTGAATTTATAACTCAAATCTGGCACTCTAATTATTTCCGCCAGGATGTTTTAATGTTTTTGTGAAATTTGGCGGACTATCCATATAAAGAACTGGTTACTAATTCTGTTTTTTCATGAAGCTTGTATGTGCACGTTCGTCTAATGGGTTGGAAGACATCTCTCTTCTATGTTCTTAACTGGAAAGTTTAATCACCCACTAGGGTTGGCCTAGCACTTATGGGTTGCCTAGTAGTATGCGTGAGATCGTAGGTTATAACCTTAGTGTGACCATTGTACTGCTAAGAAAAATTGTAAAGATTTAACGAAGACTCAATTCATTGGCTCATATCACAAACTCTTAGTGTGGTAGCTATAAAGTTCTCATAATTAACTGGACGTGAGATAGTAGGTTCTAACCTTAGTGTGACCACTATACTGCTAAGAAAAATTGGAAAGATTTAACGAAGACTCAAGTCATTGGCTCATATCACAAACTCTTAGTGTGGTAGCTATAAAGTTCTCATAATTAACTGGATCGGAAACACACTAATGTGGGAGATGGATTCCTCTGTTTTTTGTAAGGTGCATGTGAATATTTCTGAAACTGTAATTTGCTTGAATATTAATGTGTACCGTGTTAGTTGCTTTGGCAAACATATGATCAACTTTTGTAACACCTCACCTACTTATAATAGTCGAACCATCTTGGAAAAGAAGTTGGCTGATGCAGATGTCTCCGAGGAGGATCAAAACAACCTGCTTAAATTTTTAGAGAAAAAGGAAACTGAATATATGCGCCTTCAGAGGCATAAGATGGGTGTTGATGATTTTGAGTTATTAACAATGATTGGAAAAGGAGCATTTGGAGAGGTATGCATATGATTATCTTGATATGATTGGCTTTACTTTCTTCCTCGAACTTCTGATCAATGAATGTACTGATTTCTATCTTAAAAGTTATAAAAAGACTGATTTCTATAAAATATTAACAATGATTGTCAACTTATAAAAGACTGATTTCTATCTTAAAAATGGATTAATCTGAAGATTTTATGTGATGGAGCACCTACCCTTTCGTGAAACACATTCTTTTTTGGCCTGTGTGTAAAAGGGTGACAGAATTTTCCAACTGATTTCCTCTCCCACTTTTTTTCTCTGAAAATTGAACTTTTCCAGGTCAGAGTCTGTAGGGAGAAGACTAGTGGTCATGTGTATGCAATGAAGAAGCTAAAAAAGTCAGAGATGCTCCGCAGAGGCCAGGTTACAAGCATTGGTCAAGCTAGATTATGTTTTCCAGAATTTAGCAGTTTAAATGCCTATGATCAATAAGATCATTATACCTATTCCCATTTGTTAATTTTTTCAGGTTGAGCATGTTAAAGCTGAAAGGAATCTCCTCGCAGAGGTTGACAGCAATTGCATAGTCAAACTTTATTGTTCATTCCAGGATGCTGAATATTTGTATCTTATTATGGAGTATCTACCGGGTGGGGATATGATGACTCTACTAATGAGAAAGGATACCTTGACCGAAGATGAAGCCAGATTTTATGTTGGAGAAACTGTTCTGGCCATTGAATCTATACATAAACACAATTATATACACAGGTATGAATATACTTGTTCATTTACTTCCAGAGAAGTTCGATTTCCTTTGTTATTCCACATTTAACTTTTTTATGCAGGGTTATCTTTTAATTGATTCTGGTATAACTGAGTTAATTTCCAGAATATACTGTTACAAATGTGAGGCTTACATATTTGCTAGTAATTTTAAAAGGATCTAATTGTGAAAACTGTTAATGTATGAAGCCACATGTATTTGTTTGTGTTTATGTTTGAAATTAAAGCAAACTTAATCATTTATATAGTATAAGTCTGTCTCTTCAATATTTTGTGCTACAGGGATATCAAGCCAGATAATTTGTTACTTGAAAGATACGGCCACTTGAAATTGTCAGATTTTGGACTTTGTAAACCATTAGATTGCAATACACTTGAAGAAAAAGATTTTTCTGTGGGTCAGAACGTAAATGGAACTCCACAAAACGAAGAGCGGACAACTCCGAAACGTTCACAACAAGAACAACTTCAACATTGGCAAATGAACAGGAGAACACTTGTAAGTTCACTCCTATAACGCTATTATTATTTTTTAAGTCCTTTTAGTTGTTATGACAGTGCATGCAATTGTAAAACTTGATGTTGTGTTTTCCTTGTGATGTAGTGAAATGTTACAGTTTTGATAATTTGTACATATCAAAACCCTATCTGCTCACCCAACCCAAAATGAAAAAATGAAAATAAATGGCTCCATTAAACTATTGGTTAAAGATGGCATTGTCATACATCTTTTTTGTGTGCTTGTAATTTTTAAATGTATAAACCCTTGCAGGCTTATTCCACTGTTGGTACACCAGATTATATTGCTCCAGAAGTTCTTTTGAAGAAAGGTTATGGGATGGAATGTGATTGGTGAGTTTTATGTGTGTGAATGTTGGCATGTTAAGTATTAATTTCTTTATGCTATGATGTATCTATATCATAACAATTGAGTTTGTCATTTTATTCATTTCTGGTGATCTTTTCAATAATTTTCAAGTTCCAACCTAGTTTGGCATTCAAATTTCTTACTTCCATCATTGGCATGCAATCTGGGACACTTTTTTTTTTATTATTATTTCCTTTTCAAATGTCCTAAAAGCATGTCAGATTCTGTTTCATTTATGTGGAATTTGTGAACATAAGTTTTAGGTTACATATTTTATATTGATGCAATGATGGTTTTTGCGAAATTCACAGGTGGTCACTTGGAGCGATTATGTATGAAATGTTGGTGGGATATCCACCTTTTTATTCTGATGATCCGATGTTGACTTGTAGGAAGGTAATCATTTCAAAAGAAATTTTTCTTTTGATTATGCTTGTTTGACATTCACACTGGGAAGAGTAAGCTTTCTAGAGGTGCAGAGTGGATCATAATTGATATTGATAATGCATTCTTTATTTTATGAAGTACAAGCAATATGATATCATGCCTGGATTTCAGAAGCTAATTCTTTTGATTTTCTTATCAATGGTAATCTGTTAAAATATAGTATAGAAAGAACAGTTAGTCAGTGTGTGTTTGGGAACCTGTTTTCATCATTGCAAGTGGTAATTCACACTTTCCAAAGCATGAAATGAAGAAGAAACATTTTGTATCATTGGCATTGGACATCTGTTTGGATGATTTGAACTGAACCAAATACAGTTGATTAGAGGGGTCGGAAGCATATGCATTTAGCTTAAAATTGGAGAGGTAGAAAGGAGTGGTATAAAAATGTGCTAGAACAAAGCTGGAGGTTTGTTGGAGGAGAGATCTTTCTTGATTTTATTCATTTTTTCAATCAAGCATTAAAATTACTTTTATTTTCCTCTGAATTTCCATAAAAAGGTCTTCTAACATGATCCATGGTATAGTGCAACCTACACTCTATAGTAGTAGCAAAATCCTGTTTACATATTTGTGTATAAATGTTTATAAATTTTATAGAGCATGCTAATCTTGGTTTCTCTTTTGTATAGATTGTAAATTGGAAAGCTTATTTGAAATTTCCTGAAGAAGCTAGGCTGTCCCCAGAAGCTAAAGATCTTATTAGCAAACTTTTGTGTAATGTAAATCAGAGGCTGGGGTCAAATGGTGCAGATGAAATAAAGGTGCTGTATGCTCTATGACTTTCTAAATTCATCTGTTTGCTATATTATACTTTTTGGTATGGATTTTACCTTTTTGCCATATTCTTTAGGCTCATCCATTCTTCAAAGGTGTTGAATGGGATAAGCTGTATCATATGGAAGCTGCATTTATTCCTGAGGTCAATGATGAGTTAGACACTCAAAATTTTGAAAAGTTTGATGAGGTATTTGAGTCTCTTACATTTTCGCTTTGTGTAGCTTGTTAGAAGTGCCTTGTTCACTTATTCTCATTTTATCTTTTGCAATTGTAGTCTGACAGCCAAGCTCAATCATCGTCAAGATCTGGTCCATGGAGGAAGGTAATAGTTGGCGTTTCCTTCTCTGTGCGAAATTGTTACCAAGTTATCTATAGAGCTTGTGTCTGCCCCCGGTAGTGTAGAAAGGACAGAGAAAATTAGTTAGTCATCATTTTATACTTTGCATGGATGTGATTTATGAGTAGATTATTGGCTTATCTTTTAGTTGTCATGAGTTGTGTTAGTTGTTGAGATGGTACAAACCATAGGCAGGACCATGGTGGTAGGAAAAATCAATTAGTCATCATTGCTTTGTTTATACTTTTTGAACTATTTATCTTCAAACTCTTGATATGAATAATGTTTGGGCTTGCACTTCCTACATCTAATCCTTTTCCAATTTTTCTAACAAGAATTGATACTTGTGCGGAATATTTTGGAAACCTAAGTCGTGGCCCGTGTTGAAATGTGTATTATTAAAGCTTTGAAAATCGTGAGCACTAGGTTAGCAATAACTTTCACGACATAGGGTTGCTTAGATCTTCTTGAGTCTGAATTATATTAGTTTATACTAAAGGCAATTCTTGTTAACCATTATAAAAAACTTACCGGTGTTTAACTTGGTTATACTTATTATTAGCAGTGGCCAAGGGGTATCTCGCAAGTTGTAATTGTTGGTTATTTTGTTCCTTTTACCTGACATCTACCACAATTGTTTAATATTTCCTCTTGCTGCATTATATTCTCTATCTTCAAATCTTCAATTGGTTAATTCTGTTGTTTTCTCACTCCTATCGATTTCCTTTCTTTTTTTTTTTTGGTTGAGATGTTGCAGATGCTTTCATCTAAGGACTTAAATTTTGTTGGATACACATACAAGAACTTTGAAATTGTCAACGATTATCAAGTTCCTGGGATGGGTACATCTCTTTTTTTTTTTTTTTTTCACTTTTTACTGCTTCAAATTGTTTTATGTTAATGTTTTTTGGGGATTCTCTTTCAGCCATGTCATAGCTATTATGCTTGTTATGTTAGATATATTTATTATATGAGGGATATTCAGATATTCAAAATCATTTTTGAGATAATTATGGTTGAGGAGCTCTTTTTGTGTATGTTTCCATCTTAGATACTGATAGAAACTAGTAATATATAAAAGAAAGTAGATGATATTGTAGGATAACAATTACTTTGCAGCAAAAACAGCACAACTCAAGCTTAGAAAAAGAAACCAGGAAAAACGGAAAATAGTAATCCAGAAAAGAAGATAACATCCAGAGTTGCAAGATGCAATCAGGCCTACCAATACCTCACCCAATTTCTGTCCCGCCCTTTTGCTACTCTCTCGTACCTCATGACTGAGTATTCCACTTTCCATGTGGACATTTTGTCATCCATATCTCACCTTCTAGTTTTGCATTTCCATGCTTTTAGCCCATTTAGTCTCAGCCCATCTTCCTTCCTTTTTACACCTCCTCCTCTTGTGAACAGGGGTTAAAGGCCCAAAAGATGCATTAATTGAGAGCGTGATTGTTTAAGTCAGTAAGCGGTTATTACATGAACAAATAATAACATTCTTAAGCATTGTTGAGATATTATTGCAAGGATATATAAAACCTCAGTTTCACACAATGAGGTGACATGTGTTTTCAGGAAGGAAACATAAACTGGTGGGGTTATGTTGAAAGGCAAAAATCTTTGAATTTTTGTGTTTGTCTTTCGTGCTGATTGTATTTGCATTTAATGTCCTGGAAGGTCGTTTTTGTTCTTTTGCGTTGACTTTGATTTCCTCTTGCTCCCAGCTGAACTGAAGAAGAAACAGTCCAAACCAAAGAGGCCAACCATCAAGTCACTTTTCGGTAGGCTTTCTCTTGCTTTGGGACCATTCATTATATTCCTTAAAGCTGTTTTCTTTTAGCTTGTGTTTCACTGTGTACGGTATACCTGCATTTCTTTCATGTAACGTAACCATAAATCTTTTGAAGTGATAAAACTGGCTGACATGATTGATTGTGAATCAGAAACACCAGAGCAAGAGTTGTCGGAAACATCTGCTCAAGGAAGCTTTTTAAAGCTCTTGCCACCCCAGTTAGAGGTATCTCGCAGAGACAAGAATCTTCCTCCCAGGTCCTAACAAGCTTCTCGCGTGATCTATCCATTCTGACACAGTAGGAATCATAACTCAGCATTTTAACCATTTCCACCTTTAAAATTTCACTCTTGATGCGTTTGGATTTGTTCTTCATTACACTAATGGCTTGGACCAGTCTCGTCAGTGGCCCGCAACTATTGATTTGTAAATCTCTTACTCCTCACCATCGCCCTTGTTACACATGCTACTCTAAAACATACACCCATTGTCTATCAATACTTCATACCATGTATATTCGCGTTCTCTTTTACATTAATGATACCAAAGCATTTATCCATGTATCATTGGAGTGTAGTATATAAGAACAACATCTGTTTACATTTTTTTTTAAATGTCATTAATTTGTAAGGGTTATGGTTCGTTTATTTATTATTGTATTGGACGGGATGCCTCTAAGCTGATGTCTACTTCATTGCTTACACTTTAGAATTGGAGGATTACTTTTCCTATTAACACCGAATTCTTTTCTGCACACTGAATTCTTCTGTAATATTTAGGCAGTTAACATGATACTGTATTTTTAGGAGTATTACCTACATTCTTATGACAGTGTTTATTACACATAATATGTGAAAAGTTTCCTTTTGTATCTTTTATTGTGCATTACTTTTACTCTTGATTCTAACATGCTTCCTGCATCATGTGGAAATGTAAAATCATCTTTCTTATTTCATGCATCATATTAACACTATTTTATTTTACTGAAAAACAAGAAACTGAATTGTAATTTTTGAAGGGTGTCGGATTTGGTGATCACTACTTTTAGAAGTTGACATGATTAATACCATCATACTGTCACGTGGTGGTAATGTTGCTGGCTTGTCACTTATCTTATGCCAAAATTGAACCAAAATGGTTCAAACCAAACTGTTTTTTGTACCCGTCAAATAATCTCAAATATTTTTCAGCTTAAAGATATTATTAACCTTGATATTCCAGTTTTAATCATACCGAAGATGCATCTGTATATTTTGTTTAGGTTCTTAACTTGGACTGTTTTGATAGAAAAAAAGTAAATGAATAGGCAGATACTTCCTACTTATAAAATATATTTTTTTTAATATTGAAATTATAACAGGCGAAATTTGCAACATGAAGCTATCGCTGGCAAATATACGTGATTGTTATGATTGATTGGTGCAGGACCATTCCAAGGAAAACTTATTCGAATATTCTGTCCAGATTTCAGAGATGATATATGCCTTATTATATCATTAAAATATTTATTAATTTTTTTACATTTCTTCTATAAAACATGATTTTATTATTTTATTATTTTCATCTACTTATATACCATGGTTTTATATGTTTATCTAAGATAAAAATGTCTCATTTTTAGTTTTTTACTTATATAAGATATTGACAAAGGATGTAAAATAAATTTCTCATCATTACTATTTAGATACTTTTATTTTACAATAGTTTACTAATATTGATAAATGGCAGAATTGTTATAACTAAAAGAATTAACATATACATAAAAGATTATAAAAATTCAAAACTAATTAAAAAATGAAAAATTAAACTGTGTTTACCTAGAATCAACACATTTTGACTGCCTCCTTTAGCTCCAACATTTGATTTCTTCTCACATTTACAGTGTGACACTCACACTTCTTTTTTAATGCATTGGAATAGTTCCTAGCTTTATTTCTTTACTTAATTTTTTTTTCTAAATATAAAATAATTGCATTCTACTGCATACTCATTCCCTATGAAGCAGCCTTGATGAGGAAAATGTCAAACTTACATAACAATAATATCACAAAACACCATGAAACAGCCCACAGATAATAATACCATTATTTTTCATGTGCCGTGTCGTTTAAAGCATGTTATTTAACTTCATCTTCTTTACTAATCAAAATTAGACATCAATAATCTTTCTATATTAAACTGTCATTGTAGCATGGTAAAATAATTGGGACGGTCCTTCCATACCCATACACCCTTAATAAACTAACATAACCTTCACTTTCATCTAAAAGGTGGTTTAATAATTACTCAATTAATATATTATTCTCAGTTAATAATGAAAGGGAAGGGCTTAACCCACTTTTAAAGAAGAATGCTACTAAATAAATATCTACATGGGAGGGATGCAACTTTTGTTGTTGAGGATTGAAAAGTGTTCAAGTAAAAAGCAGAACTGATATGATAAATGTGTACTGTACTGTGTATGTGTATGAAAAGCAATTTCAATTTCGTTCCTAATAATGTGACCTGGGATATTTGCAATTCCTCAGTGGCATTGCAAAGTCAGAAAGGATTAAGATAAACAAGTGAAAAGCAATTTTCACTACAGTTTATGATGACATTAATCATATTATTATTTATATAGGGTAGTTGCTCCTTCTCCATCACCATGTCACCACAAACAAAAACGTCACTTTATCAGCTTTGAAAAATAACTCAAAGTTAAGACATGTAATAAAAAGCTTAGAAACATTTAAGTTCATTACTATAATAGTAAAATCACTGCCAAATCGACGTGTAATGATTAGTCTTCTAGCTACTTATCTTTTTCTTAGTGGCTTTATTATGCCGGCCAGCCCCTGGAATTGGCAATGTCATTGACAATACAATACAAAACAATACAAGTTCCTTTTTTTTTTTCTTGTGAAACTTTGCCTTTAAAAGTGGCACAAGTCTATTCTTCAAAGCCCCTCTTACACCTTCTCCTCCCTTGTTCCACTTCTTTTGTGTTTTGCTACTTGTTTCTTTTCCCTATCTCAATAATTTATTACATTTCTTTGCATTATTTGATCCTTCTATGATGAAAGTGGGATTCGAGCTGGTTCATTCAAATTATAATCCAAACATGATTCGTTCACACATGCATGAAACATGGGATCACTACTCAAATATTACTTCCTTGCCATTTTCAGCTCCAACCCCATCAAACCTATATCCAAAGCCAGCAACAGAAAACCACTGCCTAAACTTGGGGCAGAATGAAGTCTCTGATTGGATGGAGGAACACATTGATGACATCACCAAACACCTTGTTCAAGACTTACCAGAACCCACTTCTGATAGCTTGGTGCCAAATAACACAACAACAAGGCTTTCCCATCACAACTTTGTTCCCTCACTTTTACCCAACAACTTGAGTGAAAGAAAAGCTTCAGGCTTTAGACCCCAATTTGAGGCCATCAGCAACGACCCTCCGAACTTAAATCTTCACTCGGGTTTAGATCATAGCTACAATGTCTGTGATCAAGGGTTGAGCCTCATAAGCCTTCTAATGGAGTGTGCAGTGGCAATTTCAGTTGACAACCTGGGTGAGGCTCATAGGATGTTACTAGAGCTAACACAAATGGCCTCACCCTACAAAGCATCATGTGGTGAACGCGTTGTTGCTTATTTTACCAAGGCCATGACTTGCAGGGTCATGAATTCTTGGCTTGGGATGTGTTCCCCTTTGGTTGATCACAGAAACATTAACTCAGCATTCCAAGTGTTCAACAACGTTTCCCCTTTCATAAAATTTGCTCACTTCACTTCGAACCAGGCAATCCTTGAAGCAGTAAACCATTGTGACAGTATTCACATAATTGACTTGGACATCATGCAAGGGCTGCAATGGCCAGCTTTTTTCCATATATTAGCCACCAGAATGGAGGGTCCACCACAGGTAACCATGACATGCTTGGGAACCTCAACGGAACTCCTCGTTGAAACTGGGAAACAACTCTCCAACTTTGCAAGAAGGCTTGGTATGTCATTCAAGTTCCACCCTATTGCAAGCAAGTTTGGGGAAGTAATTGATGTGTCCATGCTGCATGTAAAGCCTGGGGAGGCAGTGGCAGTGCATTGGTTGCAGCATTCACTGTACGATGCAACTGGACCTGATTGGAAAACACTGAGGCTCCTTGAGGAGTTGGAGCCAAGAATAATCACCTTGGTGGAGCAAGATGTGAACCATGGAGGCTCATTCTTGGATCGTTTTGTGGGCTCCTTGCACTACTACTCAACCCTATTTGATTCTCTTGGAGCATACTTGCACTTTGATGATGAAAACAGGCACCGAGTGGAGCATGGCCTTCTCTCTAGGGAAATCAACAATGTGTTGGCCATAGGAGGCCCTAAGAGGAGTGGTGAAGACAAGTTTAGGCAGTGGAGAAGAGAGCTTGCTAATCACTATTTTCAGCAGATTCCCATGAGTGCCAATTCAATGGCTCAAGCTCAGTTGATATTGAACATGTTTTCACCAGCTTATGGGTATAGCCTTGCACAAGTTGATGGCACATTAAGGCTTGGATGGAAGGATACAAGTTTGTACACAGCTTCTGCATGGACCTGTTGTACTTCTAACTAGCTTCCTACCTTCAGAAAATTTCACCTATATATTCAGAACATTCATATTTCCTCCCTTGAAATCTACCTTCTTTGCTTTTTCTTCCATTTTTGTTTCTGCTTCCTATTTTCTTGGCTCTCATTCCCTTGGTAATTTAACCACATGACAAAACATTTCAAGTTAAATGCTACTGTCTCCACATTAATTTCTTTTCCATTTATGTGGTCCCAAATGCTGTTTAAATTTAGACATGCATATGCGTATGCATAATAAAATACCACTGCCAACAACTTTCTCAACTTTAATTGGGTTTTGTTTCACAGACCTTTGTGTGTGTGAACAAGCAATTAGTTATCTTCGTTTCAGGCAGGTATTCACTTCATTAATACCTAATCAAATTTTGTCCAACTTTTATAGGTGAAACATGTTTCGTGGAAGAACAATAATACCATGATACACTTTTACATTCATTTGATATAAAGTATAAGGATAAAATGGTCATAAAAGTATAAATTTTTGAATTTTTTTAAGAAAGAAGAAAGTAAAAAGTAAAGTTGTCAAAATAGGTTATAACCCGCGGACCAACCTGACTCACCATGGGTTTGGGTTGGGTTGGATTTTAAAAAATTGTATTTTTTTTATGCGGACCAATTTTCAATCCGGCTCATCCGAGTAAAACCCTTGGTGGGTCATGTTAGCCCACCAACCCACATACCTAATTTTATTTTATTAAAATTAAAATTTAATTTTATAAAAAATATTTATTATTATTTTTGTTTGAAAAAATTATTTAAGTTTCCTATTTTCAAAATTAATTAAACACCTACGTTGCACATATTCATTTTGGGAATGAAATTTGTTTAGATTTGAATTACAAAAAGTTTGTAATTTTTTATTTTAAAAAAATTATAATTAAGTGTCAGTGAACCAACCCGTTTATCTACCAATCCGTGATTGGTCGGGTTAGGTTCGAATTTTTTTAACTCGCTAATAAATGAGTTATGTTAAGTTAGTTCACTAAGTGATCAATCTTTGGTGGATCGGACCAGATTGGACCATATAACTCATTTTGACAGTAATAATAAAAAGTAAATAAAGATACTAATTAACTGTGTCAAAAATCATTTTTCTTTTTTAAAAAATACTACTACAGTGAATTTTTTTAACCCTACAGATTAACTTTTTCTTTTTTCAGTAATCTGAAAAGTTTTCCATGTTCAATTTTTTTAGGCAGTAAAATATTTAAAAGATAATATATTTTAAATATTTTTTGGCGCTATTTTCATGGAAACGTGATAATATAATTATTCCGATCAGTTAAAAAAAGAGAGTTTAGCTTCGATGAAAATAGTTTTAGTTTTATTTGTATTTAATGTGTGATAAATGATTTAAAATTTCGGTAGAAATGTTAAAATACTTTTAATTTTGAATATTTTTATAAACATTTTAAAAAATAATCATGAGTAACCAGAAATAATTTGTAATTTTCAAAAAATATGATTTAAAGATGTGAAACGTCATGGATTCAAGGTTTATACTAGTTTAGATCATTTATACCAAATTCTAAGTTCAAAGTTTATTGTTAATAAAAAAAAAAATTAAGTTCGCTTTTTTATAATTTACAATTCTATTCTCAAAATGTTTCTCGAAATTTACTATATTAAACAATTTTGTTCCACGTATCAAAATTGCTATAAAAGAAGATGTTGCATATATATAAATGGAAATAGTGTCAAAAACTTGTTCAAATAACTTATGGACAATAATAAGATTTAAGCAAACACTTTCATAATATTTTTTCTAAGTTATATGTTTAATACTTTGCGTGAATATACTTTTAGGATAACAGAATTTCTTTTTTAATACATTAAAGACAAAAAAATTATCAATCTTCATATATTAAGTATATTTCCATTTAGTTTTCATTGAATTTTGTTAAACGGGTAGTTAAATGTCTTAGGGTTTGTTAAAACTTTGTAAAAGTTAAGAACTATTTTGCTTTGAAAATAATATATTTATTTAAAGAGACATTAATTTGTATTACTTACCGTTAAAACATGAGAGAAGATTTTTCTTATTGTTTTTTTTATTAATGGGTGCTTTGAATTTGCACAATGATTACCTGGGCAAAATGTACACGATGACGATGATGTAGGTGATAAAATGATTGTTGAAAATAATTGAAGACAGAACAAAGAAGATATATGAAAATTTGAGTGTGAAGAGGAAGAAAGGGAAAATGGTTAGAACTTTTGTTTCAAGTAGGTGATTATTGATGGCTACTCCTCCAAGCAAGGTGCACCAAGTTAGAAGGGAAGTCCAAGGAAGTCTAAGGAAGTCCAAGGTATGTGGGTGCATAAGCTAATGGAAAAGGTGACTATATGTGCATATGAGTGAAGGTGATGTGGTATTTGGATGTTCTTAACATAGGTTAGGTTAATTCAAGAAGATGACTAGAAAAACCTTAAAGGAGATGTTCTAGTCTTGATTTTGGAGATAATAGTATGACTCAATATTTTGATAACATTTTATCACTAATATCGAAGTGATTTTTACAAGGTTGGAACACCTTTATTTATAGTTAAGGAAACCTTAAATGTATCTCCAAAAAAGAGAAAAAAAAACCCTAATTTAATCTAACTTAGAGGGCATGGAAGAATCATGTTCTAAGAAGACTTACCAAGTCGCATGATCATGCTCTTTATGCACCAAAGGTGCAAAAGACAAGCATGCCCCCACTTGGAGAGCAAGTAGGCATTACATGGGGGTTGACTTATGGTTAACCCTAAAAAGGTGCCCCAACCTATGACTTTAGGCCGAAAACCCTACGCTATTATCTAGGTCCAAATACAAGGCCTAAAAGAAAACCTTAAGTACTTGACCCATTACACAAGGGCCAAAAGAAACCTACTATACTATTTACAATAGTTTATTGACCCAAGAGAGAATTAAGAGCTTGGGCAACCTATCACAGATGAAGCTCATTCTTCCCAACAAGCTTCCACAGGTACTATGCCACAAAGCACATTATGCTTATATTTCCCTATGGAGAACTTGACCCCGCACTTGTTGATCAACCATTATGTCTCCATCCATATTAATCCATTGAAGTTTATAAGGTTTGTGATGAGACAAGATAGTTAATGATAACTTTTCAATCAACCTAGTGCTACAAAAATTTCAACATGAGTCACTATCCATAATGAGAGAACATGTATTTTCTAAAACTTTACATCTTATGTGAAATATGTTCTCTCTTTGGGTCAGTTCTTGGGGACTAGGTTGATTGTTGAGGATTCTTCTTATCATAATAAGATCCCTATTACAAGGATAAACATCCTTACCTCTATTCTTACATGATCCCTCACTTCACATTAGAACTTTCTCCATCTTGGCTACTATATATGTTAACACCCCTTAGAATCATGGTCTTTTTGATGGGGCATTAAGATGTGTTAGATATATTATCTTATCTTTATCTTTTATCTTTAGTTAGTTTGTTATTATTTCTTATTTTTATTTTGAGCTTAACCCATATTTCTTCTATTATAAATAGAGAATCTTATATGTATAATCAACACAAAGGGAGATTAATCCCATACATAGTTTTCACTGCATTCAGCATGGTAAAGTCAGGTTCTTTTAAGAAAAAAAATTATGTTGCCTTTGCCACAACACCCACTGTTGATAACGACAGTGAAGACTACTGTTATCGGCGGCAGCGTCGTCTACCACTACCACTACCGGATTTATAGTTTCGACCGACAATCAAAAGGTTTTGATCGTCTTGGTTAAGTGACCATCGTGCCGTCAATGCACGGGTGGTCTTTTGGGTTGGTATTTTGTCTTCTATGTCATCTTCACAAATCATTAACAATTTGGTGTCACTTGAGTAAAAAAGCAGATATTTTCACCAAGTCTTTACGGACTATATTAGCAACAAGCTTAGTACATACGATTTGTATGCATTAGCTTGAGTGAGTGTTAGATATATTATCTTTATCTTATCTTTAACTTTTATCTTTAGTTATTTTGTTATTATTTCTTATTGTATTTTGAGTTTAGCATATATTTCTTCTATTATAAATAGAGAACCCTATGTGTATATTCAACACAAAGGGAGATCAATCTCATACATAGTTTTTCACTATATTCAACAAGATGTAACATGACCTCTACTACGACACTTGAAGCATTTGATCTAACTAGTGTGAGTGTGTGATGATGCTCCCTCCCTTGGTTTTTCTTTCTCCATCTTTTTCTCATTTCCTAAGGTCTTAGAGGGGTCTTCTTTTACCACTTGCTTACCTTTCTCCTTATTGTCCTTCTTCACATATGAATGAGAATGGAAAATTTTGAAATCTTTTACCTTGATTCAAATGTGTACCAAGTTATTTAAGTCTTAGTAGGGAAACAACTCCACTTTATCTTTAATATCAATTGAGACCACTAAGGAACGTAAAGATGGTGGTCTCTTCTTCTTCTCTAATTCCCACCCTCAACGTATATAACTCCATTTTTTGCCTATACTCCTCTAAACTCATGCTTCTTTATTAGAGTCTTTGGAACTTGTCCATAAGCTCCCTATGATAATATGAGGAAATGTGCCTTCTTCTCATGACACTTCTCATGGAATTTCTCAAGACATTCCACTACTCAACTTTAAGGGAACTAGTGAGCCTTCTCTTCCTCTTTAAGGATGTCCACCAATAAATGGTGTACCGTATTCCCTGAGTTTTCCAAACAAAGTTGTCATATTCATGCTAGTTAAGTCTCTTGATTCAGATATGTCTGTGACTTTCGGTTACCAGCTTCTATTGAGGCTTTTCAGGATCTTGATGATGATTTCCTCTTTATCAAACACCTTTTCGAGAGTCGTGAGATGATTAACTATGTGTGTAAATCTCTTCTATACTTCATAGATCGTCTCACCAGTTTTCATCCTGAACAATTCATACTCTTGTATGAGAGAGCTCTTTCTGGCCCTTTTCACTTCGTCAGTTCCTTCATGTGTGACTTCAAGAACCTCCTACATTTCTTTGGCCGTTTTGCATTGTGATATCCTAAAAAGTTCATCCATTGTTAGTGCAGACGCAATAACATTTATAGCATTTACATCATACTGCGCTCTACGGTTTTCATTTTGAGTCCACTCTGAAAAATTTTTCAAAACAACTTTTCCATTTAAAACATGAGTGGGCTCATATGGACCGTTTAGAGTTGCATCCCAAACTCCTTTATCCACGGATTCAAGAACTATTTGCATTCTTATTTTCCGAAAGGCATAGTTTTTTTCCAGCAAATAATGGTGGTGTATTTGTTGAAGCACCTTCACCAAAGGTTTGAGAATTGAAAGCCATTTTCCAGGATCATGTTTTTATGAAAACTAACTCTAGTGCCAATTGTTAAAATAGAATGGCTCAATTTTTCACACCAAAGGGGGGCGGGGGGTGAATTGGTGAAGTATAAAAACAAAATCTTTTAAAATCTTTTTCACAAAAATAGATGCCTTAAATATTTTCTTGAAACGCAAGGTTAAAGATTTTTAATACAGCGGAAACTTAATCGAATGAATACAAAAAGAAGTCGATTAAATGTAAAAGAGTAGGGATCAGAAGATTCAAACACTGCGTTTTTATATTGGTTCGACCAACCTGCCTACATCCAATGTCCTTCCAACCACGGGAAGCAAATGTACTATAATGATCAAGGTTTTTACAACAAGGTTTCTATAGAAGACCTCACGTAAAAAATGTAAAACACCTCTCTAACTTTCTAATCAAAATATAGACAATACACAACTAGACCAGTAGCAAGAATCCCCTCTCCTGCCGTCTAAACCCTTTGAGACACTCTCAAAGTCAAGAACACTCTTGTTCTTCTTCATGTAATCACAACAGGGAACCTCAAACCAATCTTCAAAAGATTGCAGAATATGATCACGTAATAACACCCAAATGTGCAGATTTGATCAGCCTTTGAAAACGGAACAATCTTACTCTTCAAGAAATCACAAGTTGTTGATCACCACGGTCAATCTTGTTTCTTGGAGCTTTTTCTCTCTTTCTGTAAGATTACACTTTATAGAATAACAAATCTTAGACGCAATTTAATCGACTAAGCTACTAATGTAATCGAATATGTCAATTCTGTTATAACAGTTAGGAGCAAACACAACAATTAATTGAATGCGCAATTAATGTAGTCAACTATCATTTATTGCTTGGTCAACATAATTAAAAATATGACCGTTAGGCAGTTATGTCAAGCATTAACAAAATTTCAAAACAATAACAGACTTAATCGAATACAGCACGCATGCAATCTCACAACACACTTGAAAATAGTTTGTGCAAAGACACGAGTTTTAATTGATTCACCCCATAATGAAATCGACTTAAAACTGTTGTTTTGCTACACATTTAAAGTTCAACATAAGTGCTTGTGGTTTTCTTCTCCCATAAACATATGTCATACAATCACATATAAAATCACATTTGCAACACAGTGATATGCAATATTAACAAGACAAACATGTTCCCAAATATGCTTAAAACAGATTTAACACAATAGCATGTACACATAAAACATGTAACACATATAACACATGTGTTATTAATTATGTGTTATCATCATCAAAAACAGATATTACTAAGATGGTAGGTTAAGATAAACTTGTGCTTCTCCTATCAACAATCTCAACAACCTTGCTCCATATTTAATTATGTTTTATGCTTGCAATTGGGTACACGCTTAGTTGCCTAATTGTATTCAATCTTCAGTTAGTCGATTAAACCACATTTGCTTAATCTGTTGCAGCGTGGAAATGATTAAATTGGGGCATTGCATTTGCTTAATTCGCTTTTATGAAAGCATGATTAGTCTTCGCTTAGTTGATTAATTCATGTTTGATTAGGGGTTAAAGTAGTGTGTAATTATTGTTAATCTGTGATTGGAAGCATTGTAAATGAGCTAGTGGCCAACCGTTTTGAATTAGTGTTTAAATTCGAGTTTTAATTTAGTTCGTTTCATGTCACAAACTGTCCACAACCCCCCCAAGTGTTCGACCTATTGTCCGAACCAATATTTGGTCTTTGAGAGACGACCTAGGAGTCATTTCCTAGTCTATATTGTACTTTAATTGCATATTAAATTTGATTGGGTACGGCCTCGATCAACCCCCAAAGGGTTCCCTAAGCTCTCATAATGTGTTTCCCTAAGTCTCTTTATATAGAAATTGGACTGGACTTTGTTTCAAGCTTTTCTATTGTTGTAATCTTCTTTATAATAATGTAATCTTTTCCAATTATCTTCTAAATAATCCAATATCTCCTAAATAATATAATATCTTCAAGATATATTTGACTGTTGTGGAGATCTAAAAGTATTTGAGAAGATATTTGCTAGATTAAGAAAGATTTGACAAATATTATCTTTTAATATTTATTGATATAGTTAAATATAGTAATTATTTAACAATATTAAAAAATACATTAAGATGTATTTTTCCCAAATTATCTTTAATTAGAAACATTTACCAATTATCAAAGCCCTTTTGGTAGAAAAAATAGAGAAAACCACAAGATCCAATTTTTGTTGTTTGTTCCCTCCTCTTAGTTTAGTCAAATTTCTTCACTTTCTCATGATATGCTTGGATAGACTTCTAGTGGTCTTGATTATTTTCTATTCTTGGATTTATATTTAAGGTGTCATAAAACTTTAACTAATTTATTTCTACACATCAATGAGCTTAACTTAGCTGCAGTTGAACTAACACACTTCAAAATATGTAAAGAATGCTTATGCAACAAAAAAGTTGTTTTTAACATGCTTTTGTATCTCATCTAAATAAACCTAATTGTAACAAATCCTAATTAAAGTATTCTATTATAGTACAAAAACCAATTTAGAATCCAATATTAAATGCTAAATAAGAGTATAAATATGCACTCATTACACTCCTACACTTATCCTTTTGCACTTCTAGGCAAAACTTAGTAATTTCAAAACTTTGTCGTAGATCAATATTCATATCAACATTAAAGCAAAGGAAAAGAACTTCACTAGAAACTAATCAAATTTCTAAATCAATTTGTCATGAATCATGTGAATGGGAAAAATATATTTTAAACACATGAGTTAATCTTTTAAATTTGCAAGGAAATCAAGTATGAAAGAAATCACTCAAGTTAAAATGTATATTTACTCACCAATGCTCTCTTAAGTGTTTAGGCTTGTATTTGTACTCAAAATACTCAAGTATGTAAACATTATCATAACTTAACAAAATTATAATTTTCACATACTTTTGGAAAACATGAATTCAAAGATCATGAGGAATTCTCAAAGGTTGTAATGTAGCAAAGGCAAAGGTAGGAAAAATTTAGGAGATTAAGGTTTAAAAGTTTGGATAGAAAGAATTAAAGAGCAAAGATTTTGGAAAACAAATATATAATTTTCTTTGTTCACTTTTTCTTATCTTTTTTTTTCCTTTCACCTTATTTTTTTTTTCGTGAAACTCTTTTCTTCCTTTTGCCATTTTTATTATTTTGTAGGTGATGTACCTACCCACACACTTTATTCATCACTCATTCTTAACACAATCCACTAGCTCCTTATTTCATCCTAAGATAAGGGATAATATGGTCTTTCTCTTTTCAGGGTTTGTCAATGGTCTTTAAGAAAAAGAAGTTAAAGGCTCAAAGGGGCTATTAATGGATTAATATTAGGGTGAAATTATTTGGCCAAGTAACTAAAAACAAGAAATGCCTTAATCATATCAAATAATGCACATCTACCTAAGTTGTAGAAGAAAATAATCAAGCTAAATATTATAGTATAAACAAAACATGAGCAAGTCACTCAAGAAAAATAAGAATGGCATATGGTGATCCATACATCACAATTAGGCTCAAAACTCGCAAAGCTAAAAAGTCTTTCACAAAAGATTCAACCAAGTAATTCTCAAATTAGCTCATTTAGTAATGTATAGTTATGAATCAATTAGGCTAACTTCTAATCAATTCAACAATCCATTCAACATAAAACATGACTACTATTTCAAGATTATGATATTTCTAGTTACTAAATCAAATCCTAAAATCCAATGTCAATATGTTTTATTAAAAACAATAAAATATTTTTGGGTGAATTTCTTATGAAATATACTGTGTAAAAGTTTCACCAAGAAGAAAGTTAATACTTTCACTATTTTATAAAAAAGAAATCAAATTTTTTTATGAAATAAAAAAAATTGAAAAACAAAAAACAAAAAGAGAAAACAAAAAAATCCTAATTACTATTCTTCTCCCTGACACTTATTTCAAAACTTATCTTTTATAAACTTATTTCGGGGAAGAGACAAAAAAAAAACTTTTGAAACTTTTAGCTCAATCTGACCATATATCAAAATTTATTTTCTTTAATTTTATGAAGTACAAGTCATTGTGTACAATTTTATTAATTTTTAAACTTTTATTTTTAATAATTTTTTTAATTTTAATAAAAAACTTTCTATTTATGCTAAAAATAGAAAATAACCATGCATGCATCTTTATATTTTTATCAACAATGATATAAAATGAATTTAAATCTAACATATTTTCATGTTGTAGCAACCTTTGTTTTTGTTTCGCAACTAAGTCAATAAATATCACCACTGAAAATTTATTTCCATTGTTCACATCAACAAACTTGATTTGTGGAGCATGTGGCTTCAATTCAACTTCAACATCATCAAGTACATTAGAATGGTTTATAGGATCATCAGTAATCATCATAATCTCGTCTTGTGAGCAAAACTCTACACTTGAAGTTGTTGACTTTGTTGCTTCATCATTAACAAATTCCACAACACCGTTAGTAAAATTTGTATGTCCATCAATAGACATATCAGCATGATGTGATTCTATAATTCGTTGTTGTTTTGATCTTGTAGCAAAATTAGCTTTCACTCTGTCCAACCTCTGATTCAATTCCTTAATCATTTTCTTCAATTCAATATTCTCAACGCATATCTTCAGAAGAATTTGAAACTCGGGATCATTTAATTGACGTATAGTCAGCTTACATATATCAAGTGCAGTAGTAGATGTGACAACTTGTTATTGATAACCATATGAATCATGTGGTTGTTGTGGATAATAATCATAATTCATTTGAAAATCACATTGTTGATTTTTTTTATATGAAAAATTATTTTTTATTTTTGAAAGGTTTTTTGAAAAAAAATAAGTTGAAAGCTTGTTGACTAGACTTCCAAGAAAGAGAGGTGCGTCTCAATGAACAAGTACCTTATCTTTCCTTAGCCAAAGTGTTCCTCAACTAGTTCCATAAATTTCCCAACAAAATTCCACAAACAAAAATTATGAAAAAAAGAGAGACAAATTTACTAAATTAAAATAACTAAAGAAAAAAAATAAAATAAACAATAAAAAAAATAGAGAAAAAGAAAATGTTAGTGATAAACAAAAATAAAACTAAAAGAATGAAAAATAAAATAAGAACCAAAATGATAAAAATTATAACCGTGTTCAGCTTAACGCCAAAAATTCTAACCGTGTTCAGCTGTAAAAGTGGCGCTTAACGCCAAAAAGGTGTTCAGCGTCCTTGAGTCAAATGGCTCTCTGTTTTGGCAGTGATGAGCACTACATAGGGCCACTCTGCGTCATATCAAATGACAACAACTTGGACCTGTCTAAATGATCAAATTGACTTCCTTGACACTAGGATTGATGCAAAAACATGTTTATTGATGAAATTGAGTACCTATTTGCTCATTTGGTCATAAACAAGATGCATTATATCAACCCATATAACCAATTCTACACATTATAAACTAGAATTTAACAAACTAAGGGTTTAAACAAGTCATAATTGATTAAAAAACAGACCCCAAATCTTCAGTTTTATCATAGACCTACTCCTTTAGACTTTCACTTGTTGAAACCCATAAAATGGACAAAAAACAACCTAAAACTCAATATAATAAGTACTTACCAACTAAACATTAGATTTATGGTTAATTAAAGTCCTAGACAAGTTTGTAATGATCTAAAAAATATTACCCAACATTAGCTATAGTTCCAAAACCACTCTTATAGAATTTCACATAGCAAACCTCAATTTAGACCGAAAACCAACCCAAAAACACTTCCATTTCACTACTTCAATTCTAAAATAGATTTTTACCACCTAAGACTCAAAAATGACAACATTCAAAGTTCAAGCAAGTACCAATTCATAATCATTCACAAGAACTTTCATCAATAATCCAAATTCATTCATCAAACATAATCCTTACTAAAATTATTATCTCAAATGATAACATATTCAATCAAACTTCATTCTCACAACCTAGCAAACATAAATTTATACTTCTTAACATAAATTAAAACAAATATTAGCTTCCCTTACCTTATAGAAGACTCAACTACTTTACAACTAAGACGACCTCACTAACTCAAGGAACTCTATCTGCACCTACAATTACCGTTAGAACCACTAAACAATATATAGTCTTATAAAAGACTCATATGACATATGCAAAACACTATGGTTAGTATGCAAAGAAAAAATATATAAACTAACTTACTCTTTTAAAACAGATAAACTTAAAAATTTTATCACTGTAGTTCTTCAAAATCTTCAAAAATAAAAACTCTTTAAAAAAATTAGAAAACTTTAAAAAAATAATGTACTTTTAAAACTTTTTTTTGTCACAAATCTATTTATAGTTAAATTTCATTATTTTTTAAATTACTATCATTTCTAAATTATTATTCTAAAAATAACCCAAATCAATTTAACAAATAAAAGAAAAGTGACGGTTTCAGATTTGCACGCACATTTTCACCATTTTTATTAAATTTTCTAAATTATAGTCACAGTGTGTAACCTCTGGTCTACATATACGTCACGTTAACATTAAAGTGCCACATCAACGTCATTATGTCATATCACAAAAAGCTAAATTTGAAAAAAGATAGAAAATTAAAATCGAAATCACATATTAAATGTTATAAGAAATTATAAAAAAAGTTGCACCAAATATTTTAAGAATGATATTATTTTGTTACTTAGGAGTTTATGATGCTTCCTATGTTTTCTTTTTCTTTTTCACAGTTTACATTTTTCGCCGTCTATAAGCTTGTTGGTGCCGACAACTTTTTTGTTTGCTACTTCCTTCGTGCTAGGCTAACCTTGTGTCCCACACAACTTTTTTGTTTGCTACCCTTTGCCACAATTACATCACAATAAGAAAATAACATAATAATTGTTTGGAAATTAAAATTTAAGTTTCAGTTTAATATTAAATAAAAATAAAAATAATAATAAGGAAATATACTCTACAACCCCATTATTTGAATGTTTGGCATAGTTTAATCATCTCTAATATAAATTTATTTATAGTTCATAATTCCTTTCTTGGAAAAAAATTTAATAACAGTATATGATTCTTTTCTACAACAAATATATTTATTATTAGTCGTATTTTTCTGGTGTTCATGTGCAAATTTTATATTATTTGTATTTTAATTGTGCGAAATAAGTTATTTTATGATTTCAATTTATGAGATATTTCATTATTTTTTTTTAATTTTAAATTGATTTGCAAGTTGGGTGAGCATGTGCAAATTTTAACCAATAGTTTTCAAATTAGCTACACACCTCCACACACAACTTTGTGATTTGTGATTTTTTTTTTATTTATCTCTTTTGGCATTATTATTTCTCTCTTTCTCCTGGTTTTTGTTCTCCATTCTTTTAAATTCCAGGTTCCTTCAAATCTTTTTTTTTCTTCTTTTTTTTCAAATTTCAAATTTTAAGCACAATTTTTTTTTTAAATTTTACATAATTACTAATCCAATTATGACCTTCCTTCTTCTTAAGTATTTTAGTTTGTAAAACACTACTAGGAGCAATTTTCAAATGTACTTTGATTTTATGTTTGTAATTTCTTATCAGATTGATTTTTCTTATATTACTACAAAACATAGTTGATTAGTGAAGTTTTTTTTTAAATTTTCAGATATTTTTATTCTTCGCAAATCAATTTTTGAAAGTTTTTCAAATTTTTACTTTTAAAGTCATTACAATCGATCTGCAAGGTTTTGCATGATCTTTGGTATTGAAGTTATATTGTTAAGGTTTTTTTTATGAAAGGTATTAATTTCTTCTACTATTGATTATTATTTTGTGAAGGTTTGAAACTTCCGTTATTTATAAAAATCACCTACATTTATAAATTTTTAATTTAATGAAATTTATTTTTTTATAATAAAAAATAAATAAAATACAAAATTACAAAGTACACAAAAATTAAATAAAATTAATTTTATTGATTAATTTTATTGATGATTTAAGATAAAATACATTCATTAACAATTAGAATGTAAATATATAAAAGAATACATAATATTTAAGGAACATTAATATTTACATTCACGGTAGCACTTGGTAAAATTTCCTCTCCAGGTACTTCTTGATTTGGTGTTCTAAGTGGTTTCTTTATTTCCTTATGCTCTTGTAGTTACAAGTCTTTTATCCACTTAGTAGCTAATCCTCTCTCAGGCCTATAAATTCTAGAACCAAGTAGTCTTCTACTAGATTTGTTTCTATAAATCTTGATAAAACCAGATAATGTTTCATTTTCTCTACATATGGCTAAGCTATATATGTTGCATCTGGATACTTGCAATATGGAAAAAAATAGAAGACCTTGTCCTCTTTTGAATTCAATAAATGTTGAGTTATCAAACACTACTTATACACCAATTTTGATATTTAATATAATTATTGGTTTTTTACATTGTTTAGTTAAATTTTGATCTCTAATGACCTTAATTATTTAGGTAGCCAAATGTTATAAGACTCATTAAATAATACTATACTTTTAAAAAGGATACAATAACATTGATATGTGAAGGCATAAAAAAGAGTGTGAGCATTATGGGCATACCCCTAAGGAAGTTACCGTAGATCTCTCTCACTCCCATGGTAAAGATGTAGAAGTTTATCTAAATTGGAAGATGAAGGTGGAACAACTTTTTGCTTGTCACCAAGTGAATGAGGAAAGATAAGTGTCCTTGGCTACCCTTAGCTTTCAAGGGAATGTCATGTGTATTGTATGACTAGTCAACCTTAGACCGGACAATCCATACAGTTAGGAATAGCATAAGAGTGACCGTGATGACCATCCCCATGATTGAACGGTTGTAACCTACAAACTGAACGGTCACCCTTAAGAATGATTAGACTTGATGATGATTAACTTACAAAAAAAACATGATTAGTACCAATTGGGCCATGATTAAGTCGTTAGTAATTTGAAGCCCATTCCGAATACAAGTTTGAAGTAAATAGGTAGGTGATTACATTTACTACACATTAACTGCCTAATCTTTATTGACTTTGCTATCGGAGTACCTTCTGCAGGTAACTTTCCAGTTTGACTGAACGAAATTTTAGGACAAACGGTGGCAAAAACAATCATTCGGACACTCAAGACATAATGAACAAATAAACTCGACCCCATAACCAAAACATTTTGGTGCCTATCGTGGGGTCTGAGGGATGGAAAACTCTTAACCAAGGGTCCAATCCCAATAAGTATGGCCAAGAAAATCCAAGAAGAGACATTAGTGGAAGGTGAAGTCAAGTTCTTCTTCTCTTGGGCCATCATGGAGTAGAATAAATTTGAGTCTTGTATTTTGGGCCAAGTAGTGTAGGTTGTATTTTGGACCTTATATTTTGGGTCAAGTAGAATAGGGTTTTAGACCACTTAAGTCAACAAAGGCCAAGGCCCAATGTTGACCAAGTGGGATGTCCAAAAAGGCTAGATTGAGGCGTAAGTTGGGCTATCCAAACCTTTGAGAGTATGGTCACGTGTCATTCTCACATTGGAGATGATTTCCCATATGTAGTGCCCACATGTCCTCTTCCTAATGGAGAGGATTTTCGCCACATGTCCTTCTTTTAATGGAGACAATTTTTCACCTTGTTCTCCAAGCTAGCCAAGGTTACGTTTTTAGGTTTTGCTTCTTTATTTAGAGACACCCTTAGCCTATAAATAGATATGTCTCCTAATCTTGTATTCACCTTTAATTTGAGTAATGTAATGTGTTAAGACCCTGGTAAGTGTACCAAATCGTATCAAGTAATATAATTGGTAAACCCAATATCGTTCTCCCAAAGGACTCAAAGGCCTTATCTTTCGTGTAAATCAATCTTATAAGACTTGAAAGAGAAAATTAACTTGTGGTTTGAATGCAAAAATAAAAAGTAAACATGAAAATGCAATTGATTCAATTGGCAAGAAAAAGATATGGATGAATGGAGTTGTTGAGGTTTACAATTTCATCTTATCCACTCTCTTATATCTACTCTTCTTATTAAATTCGCTTTATTATCTAATTGTCATGCAAACTTTCTTAGTCTACCCTAAACCCGATCCCTCGGCGAGAAGAGCCTACTACTAGTTACTGACTTACTATCCCTAGTCTCCCTTAGTAACTAGCAATGCAAGTACCATAGAAGCAAAATACAATTGATCGTCCTACCCCCCCTATCCCTAGGTGGTATTTCTTAATCAAGGAATTTCCTATCAGTTCATGACTTCCCCGTACGTCCCTGTATCGACAAAGGCAAACATCTATTTATCGAATGAGTTAAACGATAATAGCATAGAGCATAGATAAAGAACCCAACAATTGATAATAACAACATATGCAAGCATATGAATAAAACAAGAATTTCAATATAAGAGAGTTTCAAAAGATTACATTGTTCCCCAACAACAAAGGGTTTAGTTCACCATTGACATGGTGAAACTAGAAGAAATACAATGAAAGAATGGAAAAGCAAACCCTAGATTGAATAAAATGGAGCCTAAGCATCCAAAAAATCTTCTCCAAGGAGTGTAAATCAGCTCTGGACGTCTTCTTCTGCCAAAAGAATAAATCTCAAATCGCACTGGGGCTATATATAGCACACAAAAGTAATAGAATTTAGGCCCAAGCACAGCAGACCACCGCTTAGCGTCGTATTTTACCGCTCAACGGTTTCTCTCAAGTCGCGCCATCGCTCAGCGGTCAGTTTCACCGCTGGGCGGTTTGCCTCTAATCGCCCTGGACGCTTAGCTTCATCTCATGGGCGCCAAACAGTGCTTTCCCTCGAATTATGGCGCTCAGCGGTGCATTTTGACGCTGAGCGGTGCATAAACTCTTCTTTTCTTCATTTTTCTTCTTCTTCCTTGAGTCTAAGACCTTCCTTCTTCAATTCCATCCTTAATTCTCATCAAAACCCTGCAAAACAATGCAAAACAAGCATAATATCTCTAAAAACAGCTTTTGACTCTCAAATGACTCAACTTAAGTGTTTTACTTGATTCTAAGCTCATTCTAAGCCATAAAGGGTGTATTTTGATATCAATTTAAGCATGAAAATAATGATTTTTAGACCGTTATCATTATGCTGTCATTTTTGTGTCATACTACTCATCTTAGGTCACCAATGGCTAGATCATCTAATGTGGTCTCCTCTAGCCACCTTCCTTTAAAGGGTGCCTAACCTTTCTTAGAGCACCATCAAGCACCACCCGATCATCATTCAATCACCAAGGCTGTGAGCCTTCTTCCCCAAAACCCACCAAATTTTGCACCATCTTTCCCTTTTCCCCTATCACCTTAGCTTCTTTTCTAGCATTGGTCCAACCTAGCTAAGGAGATTGGTATCATTTAGTATCAAGAGCTTTGGCTCTATAAGAGCTAAGTGCCTTGGTCCTTACCTTTTATTTCTTTATTTTTTTGTTGTCATATTTTATTTCCTTACTTGTCTTGTTGGGTTTTTCATTTACTCATATTTGTGTTTTCATGGTTCTAGTTTCTTGTTTTCTATTGGAACCATTCAACCTTTTGGCTTAGGCTTCCATATACTTTTGTGTTTTTATTCTTTTAAATTTTTTGAGTATTTATTCATCTTTTTTATTTGTTCATACAATATATTTTGAGTCATTTTAATTTTTAAATCATTCCATGTTGTCTAGATCATATGTAGTCCTTGTTATGTCATTTTCTCCTAGTTAAGCTAACAAAAATCATAAAATTATATGCTCAAGTTGGTTTTCAAAACTGCAATAAATGCATACATTTGAGTACCTTTTCTTTACATTTTTGAGTTCATACTTGCCATTAGTTCATTGGAAAGTTCTTAAAAAAACTTTCCCATATGTCTTGTTAAGTTTCATGCTCTATTGTTGATTCTAATAGGTTTCTTTCTATTTTGTGTTTCTTGTTCTTTTGAACTTTCAATTCAAAATATCAACTCTGATTTTGGTGTGTGGTGGTCTTGTTTTGCACTTAAAAAAAGTGGAAAAATAAGTGATAAAACATTCATAGAAAAGGTTACAAAAAGTACCAAAAGAGCCTAGAAAAAGTGTTGAAAATTATGTGCATTTGACCACTACCATTAGCTTATTTGATAAATTTTACTAGTTGCATTTTTTTCCTCTGCTTTATGCATTTTTGGGATCTGTCTAGCAGGTCAAAATCTTGGCTATTGAGATTAAAAGAGTGGCCTTAGTGTCCCATTTGCTCAAAGCTTGTCAAAGACAAGAAGCGCTAATTTCTAGTCTAGTAATTTTTGGGTTTTGTGCATCTATCTAGTGCCTTTCTTTAGGTAATATTTTTTCTGTGCTTAGCCTTCTTTCCTACTCTTTAATTTCTTGCTTCTTTTTTTTTTTCATACACAAATTCTTTTTGGTAACCTTGTTTGCTTTTTAGACCTTTTCTTGCTTTTGCCTGGCCTTCTTCTCGGTTATGGTGTTTTCTTTATGGTGTAGGTTCTCTATTTGTATGGATCTTGCGGTTTTCTTTATTTTTTCTACCAAAAGGGCTTTGATAATTGATAAATATTTATGATTAAAGATAATTTGGGAAAAATATATCTCAAGATATTTTATTTGATATTGTTAAATAATTACCATGTTTAACTATATCAATAAATATAAAAAGATAATATTTGCCAAATCTTTTTTAATCTAGCAAATATCTTCTCAAATATTTTTAGATCTTTGCAATAATTAAATATATCTTGAAGATATTGTATTATTTAGAAGATATTGGATTATTTAAAAGATAATCAGAAAAGATTACATTATCATAAAAAACCTTACAACAACAGAAAAGTCTGAAACAAAGCCTAATCCAATTTCTATCTAAAGAGACTAAGGGAAATACATTATGAGAGCTTTGGGAACCCATTAGGGGGGTTCAATTTTCGTCCTCCCTCTCTTCTCTCATGTTCTCCAGCCTCTCCTATATTTTCATGTTATTTGAACATTCCATGGAGTGTTAAGCCTCTAGGTTGATCCTGCTGTAATTTCCTAATTGGATTATGAGGTTAAATGAATATGTTTCTTTGTTCTTTTTATTCTTGTTGTGGCTTATTTTATCTATATCTTTTGCTTCTTAATCAAGTAAAAGTAATGATTTCCACATTGTAACAATTTAGCATGATGTTAAATTTACATCAATCATATGAGTCCAAGGGTTTTTATTTTTAATTAAGAATTTACTTTGATTAAAGTTAGAAACTTTCATTTGATTGAATGTGTTTTTGCCAATAATTGAGAATGTACTTAAATTAGTGGTAAAAACTTTAACAAGAATTAATCAAGAATGTACTTTGGTTAATTAGCTTTTTACTTAATATAAGAGGTAATATTTAATTGAGAATATACTTTAATTAAATTTACTATCATTAATCTACAAAGTTCTTGCTTTTAATTGATAATGTACTTTGGTTAAGAGTGAGAATGCCAACAAATTAATTGAGAATTTACATTGATTAATTTGAAAATCTAAGACAATAATTAATTGAACAATAATCTTTAGATAACCAAGGATGAATCCTATTTCAAAAAAGCAGTGAAATCAACCTATTTTCTTTATTACTATTTTTATCTTTTTAAATCTTTTTGTAAATTTATTTCTTTCTATATTTTGTTAATTCCTTCTTTAATATTTTCTTTATCCTTATCTTGTTCATTATTTTACTAACTCTTTTGTATAGTTTTTATAAGAATTAATTTGTTAAAAATCAATTCCGTGTTCGTCGGGAATTGATAAAGCCAAAAATATAAAATTATCAAAATCACAAAAAGTAAAGTCAAACATTGCATGAAAGAGGTAAGAAAAGCATGAAAAAGTGAAGTTTGGCTAAAGCAAACTAAATTTGGCTAAGTTAGGAAGAGGGAACAAACAACAAAAAATGGACCTTACGATTTTCTCTATCTATTTCCATAAAAGGAATTTGATAATTGATAAATCTTTATGATAAAAGATAATTTTGGACAACTATATCTTTAGATATTTTATTTGATATTTTCAAATAATTATCTTATTTAACAATATCAATAAATATCAAAAGATAATATTTGTCAAATCTTTTTGAATTTGGCAAGATCTTCTTAAATCTTTTTCGATCTCCATAACAATAGAATATATGTTGAAGATATTGGATAATTTAGAAGATATTTGGAGGATATTATATTATCAGAATGAAGATTACAACTACATAAAAGGCTCGATCTAATTTATATATGAAGAGACTTAGGGAAACATATAAAGGGAGGTTTAGGAACCCTTTAGGGGACCTAATTTCCACTTATCCAATATCTTCCATATCTTTCCCCATCTTTTCTTTCATTTTTATGTTATTTTTACCATTTATGAAAACCTCTTGGATTGATTTTTCTGTAATTTCTTAACTGGATTTTGAGGTTAGATGGAATACATTTGTTTGTTCTTTTGATTCTTCTTGTGATTTATTTTTATCCATGTCTTGTTTCTTATTTAATGATTGATTTTTACATTGTAACATGTTAGCATGGTGTTAAATCTACATAACATATCAAACATATGAGTCCAAAGGTTTTTATTTTTAATTGAGAATGTACTTTGATTGAAGTTAGAAATTTTCATGTGATTGAATGAGTTTTTGCCAATATTGAGAATATACTTTGATTAAAGGTGAAAACTTTAACAATTAATCAAACATGTATTTGGTTAATTAACTCTTTACTTAATCTAAGAGGTAAAAGAATAAATATGATTAAGCATAGTAATATTTAATTGAGAATTTACATTGGTTAAATTTATTATGATTAATCTACAAAGTTCTTATTTTTGAGAATATACTTTCGTTAATAGTGAGAATACATGAGAATTTACATTTACTAATTTGCAATCTATGACAAAAATCAATTGAATTTGTAATCATTTAACCTATTTTCTTTATTATTTTTTTTATCTCTTTTTATCTTTTTCTAATTTCATTTCTTCCTTTCATTATTATTTTGTTAGTTAATCTTTTATTTATTTTATTGATTTGTATCTTATTTTTTTTATTTTATTTGACTAACCTTTTTCGTATAGACTCTATAAGAACCAATTTGTTGAGAATCAATTTCATGTTTGTTGGGAGATGACTTTGGGGTCCTTAACCCTTACTAATCTTGTGGTTACTGTTGATAGGGGGAACACAGTGTTAGCTAAACCCAATCCCTATGATGTTTGTTTTTGATGATGACAACATATTGATAATAAAAACACATGAATATGTATTGTGTTATGTGTTATATGTGTACATGCTTACTGTTGAGATTGTTGATAGAGGAGCATAGGTTTAGCTGAACCCACAATCTTAGTAATATCTCAATTTTTATGATGACAACGCATAATTAATAACACATGTGTGCTATGTGTTACATGTTCTAAGTTTACATGTTATATGCTTATAATCATTGTGTTGAATCTATTTGAGCATACATGAGAACATGATTGTGTTATTCATTGCATTTCACTATGATATATATGTGATTTTATATGTGAATGCATGATACATTTTTTTGGAAAAGGAAAACCACAAGCACTTATGTTGAACTTTAATTATGTGGCAAAACAACAGTTTTAAGTCGATTTCATTATGGGGTGAGTCTATTAAAACTCGTGTCTTTGCACAAACTTTTTCAAAGTGTGCTGTGAAGTTTTTCAAAGAGAAAGTTTTTCAAAACTATGATTAACACTGTTACAAAGTCGATTACATGCGTATTGCATTAGACTAAGTCTGTTGTTGTTTTGAAATTCTGTTAATGCTTGATATAACTGTCTAACAATCATATTTTTAATTGTGTTGACCAAACATTATATGTGATTCAACTGCATTAATTGCGTATTCAATTAGTTGTTGTGATTGCTGCTAAATGCCATAACAAAATTGTTATATTCGACTGCATTTGTAGCTTAGTCGATTAAAATGCATCTGAGATGAGTTATCTATAAATTGACGCGAATTGGATTTCTGTAAGAAATTTTGTGAATCTAACTGTTTTGTGATATCTTTGCAGAAAGTGCTATCTTACAGAAAGATTGAAAGAGCTCCAAGAAACAAGAAGTGACTGTGGTGATCATCTACTTGTGAATTCTTGAAGAGCAAGTTTACTGCGATTTCAAAGGCTGATTAATTATGCACACTTGGGTGTAACTGTGAAGATCAAAGTTTACAATCTTTCGGAGATTGGATAGAGGTTCCCTGTTGTGACTACAGGAAGAAGAGCGTGCAACGTTCTTGACTTTGAGAGTGTCTCAAAGGGTTTAGACAGTAGGAAAAGGGATTCTTGTTGTTGGTCTAATTGTTGTACATCCTATATTTTGATTAGAGGGTGAGAGAGGTGTTTTACATTTTTGACGTGAGGTCTTCTGTAGAAACCTTGTTGTAAAAACCTTGATCATTATAGTGCTTTTGCTTCCCGTGGTTGGAAGGACACTAGATGTAGGCAGGTTGGTCGAACCAGTATAAAAACGCAGTGTTTGAATCTCTTGATCCCTACTCTTTTACGTTTAATCGACTTTACTCTGTACTTATTCGATTAAGTTTCCGCTGCATTTAGAAGTCTTTTACCTTACGTTTCAAGAAAGATTTAAAGGCATCACCTTTTGCGAAAAAAGATTTTAAAAGACTTTGTTTTTACAATTCACCAATTCACCCCCCTCTTGGTGTGAGAAATTGAGCCATTCTATTTTAACAATTGGCACTAGAGCTGGTTTTTATAAGATATTTGAAAAACAAGTCGATTACTATTTTCGTTTAATCGACTGATCCTCGAAAATGGCTTTCAATTCTCAGACCTTTGTTGAAGGTGCTTCGACAAATACACCACCACTATTTGCTGGAGAAAATTATGCTTTTTGAAAAATAAGGATGCAAATCTTTCTTGAATCGGTAGATAAAGGAGTTTTGGATGAAACTCTAAATGGTCCATATTAGATACAAATCTCAACAAAATCGATAATGGCGGGATAAGTTCCTCCAAACTATGTAATTGAAGCTAAGGAGAGACTCCAAAATGGCTGATGGTTTGCGAAAGATTGATGGTGGTGGAAATATAATGCACGTATTGTGCTTTTGATGTGATGAGATGATGGCTCCTTCTCCAAGCTATAAGATGTTAATGTTAGAAATTTTGGGTCATTCATATATATATATATATAAAACAAATCATAAAATGTGTTAGGGCTATTGTATTTTACTAGCCAATTATAAAGTAATATAATCAAGTAAATGTGTCTAAGAGCATATATGTCATGAAAGGTTTATCGTGTAGAGACCAGTAATAATTTTAATTTGTTGAAGGAGCCAAATTGAAATTATTGAATCTTTGGAAAAGTAACCGACAAAGATTACATAAAGGGGTCATGGTCCCTATCTATGAGCATTCTCATTATTCCTATTCATTTCTCTTTATCCCCATAAGGAGAGAAAATCAAGAGGGAACCTAAGGTGCTCTACATAAGAAATATTAGAGACTAATCTAGGTTGATTTACTAATTGTTTCCAATGGTCAATCTTTCAAGTACGCTTCCATTTTCTTTTCTAAAGGGAATTAGGAACTGGTTTATTTTGTAAGCGTTTATTGCTTATTAATTTTGATCTCTCATTAATAAATCTAATAATTGGTATCAAAACATGTTAGTTTATGATTTATTGACATGAACCCTAATCTAGTTTTTCCAATTTTATGAGATATTTTATACATAATTTTTTTATGGGTTACATATTAATTCTTGATTTGTTAATTATTTTAATGAATGTTTCATGAGTGGACATTTTTATTAAAATCAAGAAAACTCCAATATGAACCCTAATTTGTAAGAACCCTAAATTGAAAAATTGGGCATGATGCTCTGGTGTACTGGTGTGTTGTACCATGGTCTTCTTTTTCTTTGCTTCATCACAAACAATGATCTCCCGCCATGGGTCTCGCCACCTTTGATTTATGTTGTGATTTTTTGCCACCACTGGTTTGCTGGTTTTAGGCCATCATCTTGTCTCTATTCTTGGTAGCGACGACGAACTCCATGGCAGATCTCGTGACATTAAGGAGGCATGTTTTCGTCATGGTGGCGTGCTTGAACAACATTTACAGTGAAGGCTTGTTGGAAGTCCCACATCGACTTGAGTAAGGCCAAATTATAATATTTAAGTAAGGTGCAAACCTCACCTTACAAGCCGGTTTTGTGGGGTTGAGTTAGGCTTAAACCCACTTCCTAATAAGGCTCACTCATGGCAGCAACGGTGGCTCGTGGCGACAAATCTTTGCTTATGCTCTTTCGTGATCATTTATAGTGTGTTCGCAAGGGGTTATGCTGCTACAAATAATGGTGGTTTCACGGTTCGTCAAGTGCTTCTTGGTTCTCTATCTTGGTAGTCCTCATTTTGTATAGGTGGAGAAGGCTTCTCGACAATGGTTTTGTGGTGGTTCGACGAGTTATTGTCACAGTGATGCTGCGTCATAGTGGTCCATGTTCTCACGATGACAAAGGCGTGATCTGTGGGGTTTTTGCGGTGGTTCACGATGACGATCTGCATCTAGTTATGTCTGACGCTTTTGATTTGCAGTGGTGGCACCGCCGCGATGCAACGACGTGGTGGATTCTTCCACTGATTTTGTTGGCCATAACTTTTGCGGTTCGGATCAAACAAAGCCCAATGTGAGAAGATCCATTTTGGAAACTTTGGATTTTTTTATTAAAATAAAATAAAGAAAAAATAATAATTAATTTGAAATAAAAAAAATTCAATTTTTGTCTTGTTTATAATTTTGAATGAACTATTGATAATTATCTAAATAGTTTATAGAGAAATTATAAATATTCGTGTTTATGCATATCCATAAAAATATTGATTATTCCAAGAAAAGATTAATATTTGATCGAATTATATAAACACATGTAATGATAACCTGTCATAATTATAAAATTTTTATCTATTAATGATTAATCAATAAAAAATAAATTTATTATTCGGCATGTTTGCAAAATTATCTCATGATTATTACATTATTGTAATTTTAAAATATAATTTTTATATTTTTTTAATGATCTTTTTATGACATATTTGTTTTATTTTCTTTATATATGAGTTTAATGTTAATCTCTTCATTCAATTCAATCTTTTCTTCATTCGTTATTTTTATTTTATTCTCCAAACTTCTGTCCCTATAAATTTTTATTTGATTCTTTTAGGTTTTTAGCACTACAACAGAAATTATATTGTATCATAGACAATGATATATATATAAAGTGGAAAACTAAAAGAAACAAACTAATTGTATAAGTTTCTCCAATTATCATAAAGACTAATAGCCAACAAATACTTTGACAAGTAAGAGACTCTCATAATTGACCTAGTAGCAATGTACTTAGACAAAGATAAAAAAGAGGGGAAAAATGAAAGAAAAATAACAGAAAAAGACAAGAGTGAGAAAAAGGAAAAAAGATATTTATATATAAAATGTAAAAAAATTAAGGAAAATTTGGTTTTTTTTTTGGCAGCACAAACATGGACGGCAGCAGAGAAGGAATCGGGTAACCTCTCCTTTTTTATTTTTTATTTTTTGAGTTTTTTCAACAAAGAAAAAAACGATAACAAACTCAGTAAAAAATTGATTTTATTTAAAAACAAAATTGAAATAATAATAACAATAAGCCTAAAAAACTCTAGGGAAAATTGAATTTATTTAAAAAATAAATAAATATCCAACCAAAAAAAGGAAACAGGATTTCCTATAATCCTCATGCTTGCTTTTTTCCGTTCACATTCTTCATCTTCATTCTCTCTCTCTCATTTTTCTCTCTCCTCGCACCAAACCACACCAGCTTCCTCCCTTCATCTCCTTGCTTTCTTATTTGTGGAACCATTTTTGTCTCTTCCTCTCTGATCTTATACAGGCTCCTCCCCTTTTGCTTTCCCAACCCGTTTCGCGAAAAAGTTCATTTTTTTGGCCCCTTTTGGGGTTCCTGTACGTCAAGGATTCTGTTTTTATTGGGTCAATGGGGTTCTATTTTTCTAAAATTGCGCCTCAATTCTTGCTTTCTGGGGGTGATTGATTTGGGGCGAAGGAATGTAGCTGGAGGAGGCGGTGTTGTGTTCTTGATAACAATTTCATCCTCATTCAAAGGGGTGGTGTAAATTTCTTCAATTTGATTCGGTTTTTGTGTACCTTTTGCCCCGGATACCCTTAATTGGTTCTAATTTGACTTGGCTGCGAAATCTCATTGGCTTTGGGTGGGCCTTTGGAGAAAGTTTGAATTTTTATTGACTCAGGTGAATCTGTGGGGGTGCAGTGTTTTTTTTCCCTCGCTGTTTGGGATTGTCACATTCACTTTGAATTGGGCCCAAATCTGAGCAGAATAGATCATTGCAGCGGCTGCTGGTTGAGGTGCGGTGAAGGTCGTCCCATCATGGAGCATGTGATTGGTGGCAAGTTTAAATTGGGAAGGAAAATTGGGAGCGGGTCTTTCGGGGAGCTCTATTTAGGTATGTTTATGTTTCTTTTCCCTTTTTGTTTTGTTTTATTTTGATGTTTCATACTGTATCGTTTTACGTTTCTATTGCTGTAAAAAATGTTGAAGTTATATTCTGTCTCATGTTAGGTGTTAATATACAAACTGGAGAGGAGGTGGCTGTTAAGCTGGTATGTTAATTTTCTTGAAGCTTTTGAACCTTTCTCTGTCTGGATGGGCCACACATTTTTTTACATTGAAATCTGTCATGGATTTCTGGAGATCGCTTGATATATTTGTGTTTTTCTTTCTGGTGATTCATGTATATTATCCTTAATATGCATGATGATGTTAATCATCACCTTGTTATAATCTGGTTACTTCTGCTTTCGGAATTATATATCTTTCTCTATGTGGTCCTTTGTTATTCTACGCAGTAGACATTGTCACTTTGGATGTGAAATGTCCTGAATTTTCTGTTGATGCTACGGGAGTTCCAACAACCAACAGCGATAGATGGAATTTGACATGACTAATAATTAATGATTGAAGTAAATAATAAAAATAATGTCATGTCTTGCGGTTGAATGTTAACTTTTGAACAATAAGTGGATGATCTGTTCTTATGCTTGAAGTGACATGTGGAGTGTCATTGTTTTCTTTGAGCTTTGTCTTGCATCTGCTGGATACTCACTTTGCTTCATATTTTTCCAACATAGATTATACTGGACTCCTCATCATATTTTACTGGTTCTGGAGATCATTTTTTTTTTGTAACTAGTTAATAGTATTAATTACTCATGATATTCTACATTTCAAATTTCTAACAATGCCATCTTGTTCTCTAAAAATTCCAGGAGCCTGTGAAGACTAGGCATCCACAGCTTCACTATGAGTCAAAACTGTATATGCTTCTTCAAGGAGGAAGTAAGTCTAAATCGCTCTTTCTTTTTAATATCCAGGATACTAAAAGAATTATCTAATCAACTGTTTCTTAATATTTATATTTATTTATATGATATACATTTTTCTCGCTGTATCCTTTAATTCTGGTTTTATGATTGGTGCACTGGATCTTTTTCTAGTCTAGAAGTGAAATCAGAACTATTACTCTCAAACCTTGCCTTCTAAACAAAATAATTAAAATAAATGTGAGAAAACAATCGACATTTTATTTGAGTAATCGAATATGCCATTTCCTTTATGAAGCGGGGATTCCCCACCTCAAGTGGTTTGGAATTGAGGGAGACTACAATGTCATGGTTATTGACCTTCTTGGACCAAGTTTGGAAGATTTGTTCAATTATTGTAACCGGAAGTTCACGTTGAAGACAGTGTTAATGCTTGCTGATCAGCTGGTATGTCTGTATGATGTTTTTTCCAAGAAGGTACTTTAAGAAGTTATACTAATGTGTTATTTATTTTTGTTTTCAGATTAACAGAGTTGAATATATGCATTCTAGAGGTTTCCTTCACCGTGACATCAAGCCTGACAATTTCTTAATGGGTCTAGGACGGAAAGCAAATCAAGTATGATATTGTTGAAGATAATTTCTTTTGATTTTTGTTTGCTTATTTTCTCTCTCTCTCTATTCTCTTATCTAAAGTTGAAGCAGTATGTCTATTTTGTAAAAGAGTGTTGTCTTTTTAAAAAATAATTACTTATTTTAGTTTCAGGTGTTTGTATAAGCTTTTGACAATTATAAGGAGTTAAAAAGATATTAAATATGATAAGAATGGGAAGCTGCTTTGACTAGCTTCTTGTAAAATCAACTGCTGCTTTTAAAGAAATTTTATTCTTATGATTGTAAACAAACATAAATTAGATTCTTCTTTTTTAACATGTCTAAATAATAATCAGTAGAACATTTTATACAAAAATCACTTCATTACTAATTACTAACCTTAAGAAAAGGGCCTTAATACAAGTGAAGTGGAGTAAATAGAAGTGTATGTTAAGCAAGAGGTGCATAATCATCTACTTAGAGGTTGGAGATTATATCAAACTGCAAGTTGCACAGTTTAGGTATCTTGTATCTATTGTACAAAGTGAAAAAGAAATAGAGGAAGCTCAAGAGATGTCAATCTCAGATTCATGTGGGGTGGATTAAATGGAGAAATGTTTCAGTTGTTATTTCTGACTGAGAGGTGTCTCAAGCTCAAAAGGAAAATTTACAGCACAGTCTACATTGGGTAATGAAGTGCCAACAAAAGCATAATCAAAGAAAATAAATAAGATTATTCATGTTCCTTTGGAGAAAGTAGGAGGAGCACCTACTGGGGGAAAAAGATAATCAAATCTCGTGGTTTGACCATATGTGGAGTCCAACAGAAACCCAACTAAAAATAGAGAAGCCATTGACAAATGATCCGAAGATCCTTTTGGAAGGCTTGGTTTTTGACTGAATATAATGACATCATCTGACCTAATATGTTTTTATCACTGTTTGGAGTCGGATTCCCATGTTTGTCCTTGGTTGATCAAGGATATTCTTGCTTCTTTATCCTTTACAATACTAAACAAGTTTTGCCTGTTCATTTGTCTTATTTTCTTACCACATCTACAATCCTATGTGGTTTTGTTCGTAATACATCTTAATACTTTAATTTGTGAGAAGATGTGTTTTTTCTTTGGTTTGGGGACTTGAACTGTAGATATCATTGGTATTCATATGTCTATTGTGTTGAAAAAAAAGCAGTATTTGAGGGTAAGCATTAAGTGGATCTATCTTAGTAAGTGATTGTACTTGGAACCAACATGGTTCAAAACTGGTTTGCAATAAGTTTTAGCTTAACCAATCATATCATTTGATACTGCAATATAACACAGATAACTTAGACTTTTTCATATAGTTATTTGTCGTACCTTCAACCTGACCTTCTTGCAGGTCAAAGCAATTCATTTCTGTAAAGAGGACATACTTTCTTTGTATCAGATATGCTCAGTGATGGGCCGGATTGAGTTAATTTTCTGTTGGGACAGAAAAAGGAGAGGGGAAAATAGTTAGGGAGAGGCTACTGGTCAGATAAACAGGGCAATGAGGATATGGGAGGATTCATTAAAAGAATTACAGAGTTAGTATGAAATTGGAAATCCTTTGTGAAGAGGATATTCTTAGTCATTCAACAAATTTGTTCCTTTTTTGGTTTCTCTCAATTATCACATTCTTTTTATGGGTTTGTAACATTCTTTTATTCTTTTGACTTGTGGATGTTATAAATGACTTGTTTTATCCATCTTTTACTTCCAATCTATGACAGCAGAATCCAATTGTGTTGTCCGACTAAAAATGAAATGTTCGACTTATTTTGATAGGAAATAACTTAGTTACGCATTCAAATTTCAGTTCTTTTAATTATACGTCCGTTTCTGTGTCTCATTTCAGGTGTATGCCATTGATTATGGCCTTGCAAAAAAATATAGGGATCTTCAGACTCATAGGCACATACCATACAGGTTGGTTCGGTGTCATTATTTAAGGAGGGTGTAATATTTAGTAAAACATCAACACATAGGCAAACCTAGCCTATATAATATTGCACAGATCTTTTCCTAGACCATTATGCATTTATGCTGTCTTCTAGTGGAACCTCTGCACTTAAAGCAATCTATTACTTGTTTAGCTTAATAATACTAATTATTATTTATTATTATTTTCATCATCGAAATTGCTCCAGAAAATCCCACTGGTAGAATAATGTGATACCCATCCAAACCTAACTCACAGCATTGGAGTTCCATTGTTTGAAATATATTCTTCTCGATCTCAATCAGGTTTTCTGATAATTGTATGCATTTTCCTTGCATAGGGAAAACAAGAACCTTACAGGTACAGCACGCTATGCAAGTGTCAATACTCATCTTGGAATTGGTAAGTAATATTTTGTGCTGATTTTTTCTGCTGACTTAAAAAAATTAGTTGTAAATCATTACAATGTATTGTATAAGCTAATTATATTTATTTAACTGGTAGAACAAAGCAGAAGGGATGATCTAGAATCTCTTGGTTACGTGCTCATGTATTTCTTAAGAGGAAGGTTAGATAATTGAGAAATGCTTCTACTTTATGACTTTTGGAGGTTTGATGTTATTGCATAATTTTCTTACCATCAGATTTCTTATGTTTTCTTTTTCAGTCTTCCCTGGCAGGGACTAAAGGCTGGCACCAAAAAACAAAAATATGATAAAATCAGTGAGACAAAGGTGTCTACTCCCATAGAGGTATTATGACTAATTGGATCTGTCAGGTTTTTGAGAGAAAGTAACACTGGATCTTGACTTTATACTATGTTAGGTTAGATATTCTGATGCCATAGAGGCTAAAAGGAAAGACGGCTTGAAGGCCAGCTCCACAATAGTTTAGACATTTTGAACAAAGTATTCTTTTCTAATAAACACTTAGATGACCAAATGCTCTCAGGTTGACGTCCACATTTTGATTCTTAACCCTATATTAATCCTTGCATTCAACAGTAGGCACTTGCATAACCTGTAAATATTCCTCTTCTGTCTGATTATTTTTAATGTGCTTGTATAAACAGGTGCTTTGCAAATCTTATCCCTCTGAATTTGTATCATACTTCCACTATTGCCGTTCATTGCGATTTGAGGACAAACCAGATTATTCATATTTAAAGAGACTTTTCCGAGACCTGTTTATTAGAGAAGGTATGTTCCCAAAATATCTGGGGTAATGAATGCTGTATATTTTACTGGAAACTTGTGTGTTTAGTGGTTGTAGATTGATTTTGTCATTGTTTATATAGGCTATCAATTTGACTACATTTTTGACTGGACTATGTTAAAGTATCCACAGATCAGTAGTAGCTCAAGAGGACGGGTTAGTACATTTGTGCTTGCGAATTTTGATTAATGTTTTCTATTGTTGGTCACTTACCGTAGTTGTAATAGCAGCATGGCACTGGCAAGGCAGCTGGGCAAGCAAGTCCACATGTACAAAAGCCAGAAAAAATCTCAGGTTCGTTCTCTCTCAGTTGAATAAGATACAGAAGTTGAGTCATAATGAGCCTGAACTTGGGCAATCAAAATTTGAAATGTAGTATATGCTGTGGCTAAAATTTTATACGAAAGCAGTCAGCTATAGTTATCTTTTTCGTGGCTCACATCAATACTTAAACTGGTGCAATGCTCTCATTTCATTTTGTATTATTTTGGTCATTCAATTTCTTTCAGTTGGGAAAGACATTCGAGAGAAATTCTCTGGTGCAGTTGAAGCATTCTCCAGGAGGAATCCTGCAGGTTCGAGTCCTCACATTGATCACGTCAAACTGAGGAGTTTTGAGGATGTACCGGTGCAAAAGGATATGGTAAATATTGTTTATCCAACACCAATAATATATTGACCACCATTTGGTGCTCTTTTCATATGAGAATATTAGGGCATGATTTGACAACTTTTTTCACTTCCTGTTTCCATTTTAAATTATTATAATTATAAAAAATGTCATTTTCAATTTTCTTCCTGAGATTTGTGCAGAATATGATGAGAACACTAAAATATTGTTTTTCACTAAGCGAAAATTGTGAGTCACTTCTAGAATTATCATTTAAAACAAAACAAGAAATGAAGATGATGAAGTTTTCTCAAACCAAAGAGATACTCTTATTTTCTATATAGGTGGTTTGTAGAGATATTGCATGTTACGGTCATTTCTATGGAGGGTTTGTAGTTTGGGCTTTGAAGTACTTATGTCATGGAAGAGATGGGGGAAGAAACAAATTAAGAAAGTGAATAAGCTTATTACTCTTTCTCATAATCGATGGGGTGAATTTAAGTGTTAACTTTATGTTTCAATTTTGTACATGGCTTCAATATCCTTGCTCTTAACTGAAGATTTATCTGAAACTATCAAGTATCCAGTATACAAGTGCTAGTAAATACGTGTATATGAATTATAAAAAAAGTCAGATAGGATCGATTAAATTGATAAAGGATTGCTTTCTTGTTAATTAAACTAAATCTAAACACTACAGAGGCGGCTGAAACATTTAGTTTTGATCACTCCCCAAAATTAATATAATATATAGCAGATTGTATTATCGGTAAAAAAATAAAAAAATCTATTGATTGAATAGATAATTTAAAAGAAGAAACATTGATTTGATGAGTGTCACAACGAAAGATTATATGGGTATAACCTCTATTTTCTCTACTGTTAGTTCTTAGTCCAACCAGATTTGCATGTGAATGACTGAGTCCTGTGTTTAACTATCTTATTTGTATGTAATTGACTCTTTATCTTTTGTTGATAGCACTATGGCCAGCAAAATACTGGTCGATATGGCAGCAGTTCTAGAAAAGCCATGATCACATCAAACAAGCCGGTTTCCTCAGGTGATCATACTGGCAGGCCAACCATGACTGGGAGCCGTCCATCTGGTTCTAATAGAGTTCAACCGGCATACGACACCAAACAAGCAAATTATGCACGCGGTGCTGGTGTCCGAGGCAGAGGCAACCGCGATGATCCTCTGAGAAGCTTTGAGCTCCTCAACATCAGGAAGTAATTAAGTGAAGGGTGTGTCCTTTTGTTTCCAGTTCTGTATCTGGCACACCTGAGACGCAAGAATAGTCCCAAACACTATGGAAAGAAACCAAAGAATGGAGGTCATAATGGCTTGATCTCCTTATACCAGTTTTGGACCAAGGTGGACTTTTTTCTACCCCTAGAATTGCTTCAGAAGGTTTCTCGGCCACTGTAACGTGTTCTTAAAAAGTCCAGAAGAGAATTCAACTAAGATTCTTTCTTATATTTAATTACTGTACTAGACAAGACCTGAGTTGTAGCAAGTTCTCTACGATACACCATGTTATTGCTTGTTAACAATGAGCTCCAACGCTGCCTGTATGTTACATATTAACACTGCCCTTAAGAATGAAATTTATTCACGAGCTAGTATTTGGTTTCAAACTAGCTAATTCAAGAAATACCTGAATTTCTATTTTTAGCATGAATGACTTTTTGTTCTCACTTTAGAACCGGAACTCATCAATGCAAGTGGTGTCGATCACTTTCGAACTTCAATCTAGAAATTGCAATGTCCTCCAAGTTGGATGTTGAGTAAAGGCTATTGTTTGATCAATCCGGTTATTCTAAGTTAAATTATACAATTATCTACGATTAACATGGTCATAAATAAAATTTATGTATGAACTATGATAAATAAACCCAGGTGTCTTTGAAAAATGTACTAGTTAGACTCTACTTCTGTTCTTGTGAGGTATTTTTAGAAGGTCTGCATAACAGATATTGAATGTTTAAACCCACTAACCCCATTTTCATTTTAGATATTGAATATTATCTAAACATGAAGAAGTAGATACATGTTTAAACCCAAAATTCATTTCTAAAGTTTTAATGTTGACTTAATAAAGAGAAAATGTCAAAATCTGAGTTTGAAATTTGAAATTGTAAGAAAAAACAAAAAGAGGAAAAAGGTAAAGATTGTAAAGATTATGTGAAAAAACATATACACATAAGAGATGTATAGGCAGCCCTAACATCACTAACAAATAAATAAAATGAACAGAATTAACTGATACAAACTCTTATTTAACATCCTTTAATGATATGATGGTGGGTTTATTAACCACCAAAAGTTAATCTTTAAACCTATGACAGTTCCTGAAACATGTTTTGTCAAAATGTCAACTACTTGAAAATGACCAAGAAGGTAGACAAGTTGAACTTGACATTGTTGCACACGATCACGAACAAAATGAAGATTTAGATAAAAAAATGTTTGGAGCGATAGTCCATAACAGGATTGACAGCAAGGAGAATTGCACCAAGGTTGTGAGAATAAATGATAGGAGTATAAAAGACCATATAAAGTTCCTGAAGAAGAGAAGCTATCCAAATTATTTCAGCAAGCACAAAAGCTATACTTTGGTACTCTACTTCAATGCTGCTGTGAGACACAACTCGTTGTTTGTGAGAGCCCCAGGAAACAAGATTGCGACCAACATAACTCCAATCAGCAAGTTCAAAACCCCAATCAGCATCACTAAAACCAACAATGGACGAAGCAGGAGAGCATTGGAGAAGAAGACCACGATGAACTGTTCCTGCCAAATAATGAAGGAAGCGCTTCACAACTTTCCAATGATATTATTGAGGTTGATGCGTGTATTGACATATGTTGGCTTCTTTCTTTACCTTTTATCAAATGTACTGAGACTTGTATTACCAAACAAGTGTTACATTCGAAAGCATTTATACAAAATCTCAAGTAACTTTAATCTACTGTGACTTGTTACGAAGTTGTTCTAAAACGATTTTCATGGTATTGTTGTAAATGATTTAATTTAAATAAAGTAAGACAAGATTGAAAGTAACCAATATATATTAGGATTGGATTTCACCTATCTTCTGATTATGGCTGGACATAATTCAATTAAAAAACTAAAATTATAGTTTATCCATACTTTTTTAAACTTAAAAAACTAAAACTATTTTTACTAAAAACTAAATATACTTATTAATAGTTCAGTTAAAAAATACTGAACTTATTTTATTAGAAGTACAGTTAACTAGGTTCAGTTTTCTCATAGAAGCCATGGAAGAAGAGTGTGGAAGAAAGGAAGAGAACAGAGGGTTGGTGTTGGTGAAATAGTTCAGTTAATCTGAACTAAAAAATAGTTTAGTACAGTTATTGTGAACTATTTTTTAGTTTAGTATAGTTTTCTTGAAGTAGTTTATAGTTAACTATAAATTTTTATAGTGCAATACACTATAGGGCACTTTGCCCACCCCTACTTCTGATAGGCAGTGGTTAGTTTACAAAAAGAGGGAAAGAATTAAAGAGCCTAATTGTCTTAACAATTAGGAGGGGGCGAGAAAGAGTTGTATAAATAACCTCTGTTTAGCAGAGGAGGGGACTTTTGGACACTTTTGTACATTGACAGGTTCTTTGAACCTTGTGAGGGAGGTTATGCTCCAAACCCGTTCATTGTACAGTGCATATTCCTGATAAATAAGGGAATTCATTCATTCATTTGTGTATTCTTGTGTGTGAGAATGTGTTTTAGTTAGGTTTCATACTCAGAAACCTAACAATTTGGTCCGACCTATCGGATCCGAGGAGAGGTGCACGAGAATTCAATGGAGTTGACGGAAGATTCAATATGATGGAGGGCCGGTTAGAGACGGTAGAGATTGCGGTTGACGGGATAAAGGCGAAAACAGGGGCGTTGTGCCAAGATACTATCGCAATATGCCAAGAATTGAAGGAGATCACGAGGATTTTGGGGGGAAAGAGGTCGACATCAAGATGACCATCAATCGGAGGATAGCCAAGCGTCGATCAATGAGAATGGAAAGAAACAAGGGGAGGATGACGGCGGGAGAGGGAGTGGTCATCCAGAGAGCACACTCAATTGGAGGAAGAGAGTGGAACTACCCACTTTTGAAGGATCAGATCCACTCAATTAGATCAATAGAGCGGACAAATTTTTTGACTTGCAAGGTGTGGTTGGCATATATAAACATGGAGGGTAGTGTTGGGTATTGGTTCAGGTTCTTGAAGGAGAAAGCCAGAAACCAATCTTGGGTGGGGTTGAAGGAAGCGATGGTAGCGCGGTTCTGGGAAGAAACAGGGGAACCATCTTTGAAAGGTTGGCCACCATCAAGCAGACCGACTCGGTGGAAGAGTTTATCAAAGAATTCAAAATCTTGGTAGGCCAAATGTCGAAGCTACCGGTGGAACAACTGTTGGGATATTTCATGGTAGGGTTGCAAGAAACGATACGCAACCAGGTGTGCCTACTCGATCCTCAGGAATTGATGGTCGTGATGCGTATCGCACGCGACGGGGAAGAACTGTACAGGGGTGCGAAGTCAGGGGGAACGGGAAGAAATATAACGAACTGGAAAAAGCCGATCGGGACGGTGTCGCGGGTAGAACCCATACGTCAAAACCAAAACCGAACGGGGCCAGCGGAGAGTAGTGGGTCGGTGTGCAGAGAATCGACACAGACGAGTGGGATGGCGTCATCCAATGTCGATAACAGAGGGCGGAATTTTTTAAATTTGCCTTACGCCGAATTTGTGAAGTGTTGGGAAGAGGGCAAATGCTTCAGATGTGGAGGGCCTTTTGGGCCCGGACATCAATGCCCAGAAAGGGGATAAAGGATGTTGATTTTGGCGGAGGACGAGGAGGAAAACGAGGCAGAAACAAAGTTAGAGTTAGGACAGATGCAGATGGACCTTTTTGTGTTCTCTGTAGGGAGTTGACATAGGCCAAGACGATGAAGCTACAAGGAGAAATTGGGGGAAGAAGAGTTTTAGTCATGATTGACAGTGGCACGAGCCACAATTTCATTAGCAGAGAACTCGTGGGAGAGCTGAAGTTGGCCACGATAGAGATTGCCCCTTATCTGGTTAGCCTGAGCGATGGACAGAAAAGGGAAACCAGAGGGTGCTGTGAAGGAGTGAATATTCGTATAGGGGAAGTGGAGGTGACAACCAGATTCCACCTGTTTGAATTAGGATGAGTGGATGTGATTATGGTGGTGGAATGGTTGGCTACTTTAGGAGAGGTAACTCTGGATTGGAGCAAGTTGACCATGGCTTTCAGCCAGGAGGGTAGGAGGGTAACAATAAGAGGGAATCCTAAGCTGGCAAGAAGCTTGGTAGCTCTGGAGGCTTTGCTGAAAATAAAGGAGGCGGAGGTTTGGATGCTAGTTGTTAACACTCTGACAAGTGTACCAGATCGTATCAAGTAATATAATTGGTAAACCCAATATCGTTCTTCCCAAAGGACTCTTAAGGCCTAATATTTCGTGTAAACTAATCACTTGAGACTTGAGAAAAGAAATTAATTTGAATGGTTAAATGCAAAACAAACGTAGACATGCAAATGCAGTGATTCAATTGGCTAAAAGAAAATATGGATGAATGGAGTTGTTGGGGTTTACAATTTCATCTTATCCACCCTCATATATCTACTCTTCTTATTTAATTTGCTTATTTATCATATTGCCATGCAAACTTTCTTGGTCTACCCTTAACCCAATCCCTTGGGGAAAAGAGCTTATTACTAATTACCGGCCTATTATCCCTAGCCTCCCCTAGTAATTAATAATGCATGATAAACGGAAGCAAAATACAATTGACCGTCCTACCCCTATCCCTAGGTGGTATTAGCATAATCAAGGAATTCCTCCCAGTTCATGACATTATTGTACGTCCCCGTATCAATAAAACAAACAACATTTACCGAATGAGTTAAACGATAAAAGAATTAAATACAGGTAAGGAACCCAACAATTGATAAATCAAGCATGTGCAAACATATAAACTAAATAAGAATTTGGATATATGAGAGTTTCAAAAGATTACATTGTTCCCCAACAACAAAGGGTTTAGTTCACCATAATTATGGTGAAACTAGATGAAATATAATGGAAGAATGGAAAAACAAACCCTAGGTTTGATAAGGTGGAGCCTAAGCATCCAAGAAATCTCCTCCAAGGTGTGTGGAACAGATCTGGACGTTTCTTTCTGCCAAAAGAATTACATTTGGATTCACACTGAGGCTATATATAAGCCAAAAAGATAACAGAAAGATCTCAGAATCCAAAATATAAAAACAGACAACCGCCCAGGTGCCAAAGTTGGCCGCTCAGCGGTTTGCCTAAACCCCCGCCACCGCCTAGGAGTCACAATTGACCGCTGAGCGGTTTGCCTCTTGTCGTTATGGACGCTCAGCGTTGGAATTTGACGCTTGAGCGGTCCACAGACTCTTCTTTTCTTCCTTTTTCTCCTTCATTCTTGAGTCTATGACCTTCCTACTTCATTTTCATCTTCAATTCTCATCAAAAACCCTGCAAAACAAGCATAATATCCCTAAAAACAGCTTTTGACTCTCATGTGACACAACTTAAGAGTTTTACATGATTCTAAGCTTATTTTAAGCTACAAAGGGTGTGTTTTAATATCAAATTTATGTATGAAAATAACGGTTTTTAGACCGTTATCACAACCCCAAACTTAAAACTTTGCTTGTCCTCAAGCAAACAAAACAAAACTTGGCCTTCCACTTTTTCATCAAATAGTTTTACACTTTTCAAAATCCTTTTCTTCACAACAAGTTATTTTTCAATTCAAATTTTCAGTGGAATCCTACAAAAATGCATGCATACTTTCAATCCAATCTAGTTCACATACTTAAATATTTCCCAACAGATGTTTTATTCATGAATGATCAATCCACTAAAGATAGATGTACACATGGATTTCAACAATTCTCACCAAACAAGTGTTTAACTCAATCACTCAAGTGTTTAAGGAATCATTCCACTCTCTATTATTCACACGTCACATAGAAAAATATTGCCATTCATCTAAAACAACCAAAATCCTTTCATGCAAATGCCATCACAAGGGCTTTTCCAAGGCTTGTATTGAGTTAAGCGAACTATTTCATCATTGAAAATGTTCAAGTTTAAACTCTCTCTATTTCACCAATGTCACTAATACCCGCTCATAAACGGGTCGGGTGCGGGTATTATACTATCCGTACCCGCGGATATCCGCTACCTACTACCTGCAAAAAAAAATTAATTTAGATTTTATTAAGTTAAATTTAATTAAAATTAACATTAATTTATATTTTATAAGGTTAAATTTAATTAAAATTAAATTTTAATTTATATTTAATTTAATTTATATTATATTTTATATATTTCTTGTAATTTTATTTAAATTTTATTTTAATAATTTATAAAAATATATTTTTTAAATATTTGCGGATATTCACGGGTATTCGTGGGTTTTAAAATATCCACGGATATTTTTTAAGTTAGTATCCGTGCGGATTGGGAGAGACCAAAGAGTGTAAAAACCTTGAGGGGATTTCTTGGGTTGACCGGGTATTACAGGCCTTTTGTCAAGGACTATGGGAAAATTGCTAAACCCTTGACTGAATTATTAAAGAAGGGAGAGTTTAATTGGACTGAACGAGCCGAGGATGCTATGTCCTGATTGAAGAGAGCAGTTACTTCAGCTCCAGTGTTAGTTTTACCCGATTTTGATCAGCGGTTCCACATAGAATGTGATGCCTCGGGAGGGGGAGTTGAGGTATTGTTGACACAAGGTAGAAGACCCATAGCCTATTTCAATAAAGCCCTATTAGAGGGGTCATTGAACAAATCAATTTATAAGAAGGAACTCATGGCCTTGGTGATGGCCATACAACATTGGCGACCCTACTTGCTAGGACAAAGGTTTGTAGTTCACAAAAACCAGAGAAGCCTGCGATATTTGCTGGAGCAGCGGATTACAACCCAGAATCAGCAGAATTGGATCGCCAAATTGCTTGGGTATGACTTTGAGATAATGTACAAGGCAGGGGTCACCAACAGTGCAGTAGATGCATTGTCCAGAAGAATGGAGGACCAGGGGGAAGGGGAAAAAAAATTAAGGGTAGTGGCTAGACCCTATTGGTAGGATTTTGGAGAAATTCTAAAGGAGGTGGAGGAGGATGAGTACTTGAGGAAGGTGGTTGAGGATATTAAGAAGAATCCAGATTCACACCCACCATTCATTATGGAAAATGAAAGACTGCATTACAAAGGAAGGCTAGTGATATCAGCTCAATAAGCCTGGATTCCGAAGCTGCTAGCCGAGTTCCATCTGACCCAAACTGGGGGGCATTCTGGGGTGTACATGACCTACAGAAGGTGGCTCAATCTCTTTATTGGATGGGTATGAAGAAGGTTGTTACAGACTATGTAGCAGGTTGTTTGGTGTGCCAACAACACAAGTACCTTGCGTCTTCTTCTTAAGGGCTGCTGCTGCCACTACCTATTCTTAATGTTGTGTGGGAAAAGGTCAGCATTGACTTTATAGTAAAGCTGCCAAGATCGAATGGGTTTGATGCAGTGCTAGTGGTGGTGGATCGCCTCATTAAGTATGGCCATTTTGTGCCTTTGAAGCACCCTTATTCAGCTCGCACGATAACTGAAGTATTCATTAAAGAAGTGGTCAGGTTGCATGGTATACCAGCTTCTATTGTGAGTTCCAGGGATCCCCTGTTTTTGAGTAATTTTTGGAAGGAGATGTTTAAGAGGCAAGGGACTCAGATGCAGATGAGCACAACTTACCACCCTGATGGGTAGACGGAGGTGCTGAATAGGATATTAGAGGGGTATTTGCGGTGCTTTTGCTTAGAGCAACCTAAAGGATGGAGTTTTGTTTTGCCCTGGGAGGAATACTGGTATAATACCAATTTTCAAGGAGCTGCGAAGTGTACACCTTTCGAGGTAGCTTACAGGCTTCAACTACCCGAAACAGCTCGCATACATCCTATTTTCCATGCATCACATTTGAAGAAAGCAGTAAGGGATATGAGTGTGGAGAAAGAATTACCTGAGGATTTACAGGGGGAGGGGCCATTTTATTGGCCTACTAAGGTCCTGGATAGGAGGCAAATAAGGCGGGGAGACGAGGAAGTGCCACAAGTGTTGATTGAATGGCAAGAAGGGGGCCGAGATGGAGCAACGTGGGAAGATTCCATTACCATCCGAGATCAATACCCGGAATTCAACCTTCAGGACAAGGTTGAACATGGGGCGGTGGGTAATGATAGGAAGTGGTTAGTTTATAAAAGGAAGGAAAGAATTAAAGAGCCTAATTGTCTTAGCAGTTAGGAGGGAGGCGGGAAAGAGTTGTATAAATAACCTCTGTTTAGCAAAGGAGGGGACTTTTGGAAACTTTTGTACATTGACAGGTTCTTTGAACCTTGTGAGGGATGTTATGCTCCCAACCCATTCATTGTACAATTCATATTCCTGAGAAATAAGAGAATTCATTTATTCATCTGTGTATTCTTGTGTGTGAAAGTGCGTTTTAGTTAGGTTTCATACTTAGATGTAATACATCAAAACTGGTATAGAAAACTATATGAACCAGTCTTAGATCAAGAAACTTAACACACAGTGTAGTTGGTATAGCAAGCTATATGAACCAAAGACACTTGAGTGTGTTAGAGGTTTATCAATAACATACACCCCCATAATCCTTGTTGTTATTGCTGTGATATGCTTACTAGACCTTGCGCTTGCCCGGTATTCATGAGTGCTCTAGAGATCATGCCAAGATCTCATGTAAGCGACCCCACTTGACACTCATATAGGTGATTTCATCAAGTGTATGCTGCAAATCATACACCACCCATAAGGGATATGAAGATCATTAAAAACTTTGTTTAATTACAAAGTTTAACCTCTCAATAATGCAATCTCTAGCACTTTCACACACACCATAGGAATGGAGATATTTGATCTAAAATCAAATTAGTGTTATTAGAACTAACAAATGACTTATTTTTACCCATATGCATGGGTTCTCCAATCACAAAGGTTGGGTTACCATCACCTGTTTGTTAGTCAGTGGCTTAACTCTCATTCCCCTCAATGTTTCTAAGATCATATTTCTTCCCAAGGGTTTTGTCAAAGGATCTGCTAGATTCCGTTATGACTTCACATAGTCAATGGAAATAGTTCCACTCTTTAGCAGCTGTTTCACCAAATTATGTCTCAATTGTATATGTCTATTCTTTCCATTGTAATTCTTGTTTTTAGCTATAGCTATTGTCGGTTGACAATCACAGTGTATTGACACCGATGATGTTGGTTTCTCAACCACTCAGCCTCCTACCAGCCATCTCAAGAGCGACAAACTCAGATTCCATTGTTGATCTTGCAATAATTGTTTGTCTGGCTGATCTCCATGTAATCGCACCACCCCAAGTGTGAATACATAACCACTAGTGGATTTTGTCTCATCTGAATCAAAGATCCAATTAGCATAATGTACCCTTCTAGTACAACAGGAAATCCACTACATTCAATGGCATAATCCATTGAACCTCTTAAGTATCTCATAAGCATGGAAAGTGCATTCCAATGCTCTTGATTTGGACATTGAGTGTACCTACTCAGTCTACCTACTACATAAGAAATATCAGGTATAGAAAAGCTCATCAAGTGGAGTTAGCTCCCAATTATCTGGGCATATTGAGACTAAGATATAGATTCTCCTCTATTTTTCATTAATTTAGAGTTAACATCATAAGGGGTACTTATGGGTTTGGAATCATAATACCCAAACTTCTTAAGAAGTTTCTCAATGTATTGTTCTTGGGACAATAATATACTATCTTCCTTTCTTATGATTCTAACACCTAAAATTACATTGGTTTCACCCATGTCTTTCATTTCAAAGTTCGATCCTAGAAACAGTTTAATTCTAGCGACAATTTCATTGCATGTACCAAAAATTAACATGTCATCCACATACAAACATATAATGACACAATCACCATTTTCAAATTTAGAGTACACACATTTATCAGCATCATTAGGTGAAAAACCATCATATATCAATACATTATCAAGTTTTTCATGCCATTGTTTTGGTGCTTGTTTCAACCCATACAAAGATTGTAAAAGTTTACATACCTTATTCTCTTGACTAGGTACAACAAACCCTTCAGGTTGAGTCATAAATTTCCTCCTCTAAATCACCATTCAAAAAGGCAATTTTAACATCCATTTGGTGTATCACTAGCTTATGGATGACTGTTAAGGCTAACAATACTCTAATAAAGGAACTCCTATTCATAGGGGCAAAAGTATCAAAGTAATCTATGTTGGGTTTTTGAGTAAAACCTTTTGTTATTAATATTTCCTTATACTTCTCTATAGACCCATCAGGATGATACTTTTTCTTAAAGATCCACTTACAACCAATGGGTTTTGCTCCTTTAGGCAAATCTACTAAGGTCCAAGTATTATTTTTCTGAATTAGTTCAATTTCAATCTTAATGGCATTATCCCACTGCTTTGCATCAGGAGCAATAATAGCTTCTACAAAGCTACTTGGATCATTATGAACTAGATAGGTATAAAAATTATTACCAAATGAAGTTTCCTGCCTCTGTCTTTTACTTCTTCTTAATTCCTCACACAAGACATCACTATTATTATTATGGTTTAATTGCTTGCTTTGTCCCCAATTTGGTTGAAGTGTGTCAAGTTCGTCCACCCTTTTAAAAAAGTTGCAATTTCGTCCACACATAGTTTAAAAGTGTCAATTGCATCCAAACGTAGAAAAATTTGCCTCAATCAAGTCCCTTCCGTTAAATAGACATAAATGACGTTAAATTTTTCTTTCTCTCTCTTCTGCTCTTTAAATACAACAACTTTTTGTCAGACACCCTTCAATATTTTAACAATTCATACTTGTGTGTCAGCCACATAGTCATAAGCAATAAATTTTAAATAAACTATTTTCTTCTTTGTATTGGTTGGTGGGGCCATGGATGGCCCACCATTTTGGACAAAAAAGTATTGAAGAGCGTTAAGTGTGGCAGTGATGAAAAAAAAAAGGAATTAATTTTTTTAGGAGAGAGAAATGCTTTATTTCTAGTGCATGGCTTTAGGAATAAAAGGAATTGGGAGAGAGAAATGCTTTATTCTTTTTTTGGTTCAACATAACAAAAACAATTTAAGAGAGTGTGTGAGCACCCTATTTTCTTTAAATCAGAGAGTTATACCCGTAAATGTTGGGGGTGTTTTAGGAAAAAAAATTATAATAGGTTAAGTTGAAGGGGAAATATTAGATGAAATTGTTATCACATGTTAGGGTGTTGATATTAAAGATAGGGTTAAAATATTAACAGAAAAGAATGGACTAGATAATGGGTTTGTTTTTAGGATCTACGGGATATTTAGGGTTGGAAAAAAGGAGAAATATACACTACAGCAACGAAACCGTGAGAGGAAAGATATCAAAAAGCAAGGTTGCACCAGTTATTCTGGAGTCGTGAGTGTGGTGAGAAAGCTTTGGTTTGGTGAGTGGTTGATCGTGAAAGAGTGAAGGGGCATCAATCAAACAGTGAGGAAATGTTTGGAGTCCAGGTAAGGGGAGTAGCTAGATATATCTTGTTTAAATTATGGGTTGTGATTAAATTGATAGTGTTGGGTAGTGATTCTGCATGTCGGTAGGCTATGGCCAATAGATAGTTCTACTTAATGTTGTTGACAGTGGTTCGTTGTCACTTATTTTCATTCTCCATTCTAACACTGGAAAGGGTAAAGAAGGTGTGTTTCCTTACTCCATTGACGTTGCACAGGAACCTTGCTTCTTTTCTCTTTTGTTGGGGTTGTGAACTTTGGAAAGGGTTGAACGTTGGAGGAGTGTAGTGAGTAGTACGGGAAGGTTGCAGGAAGCATGGAGTGTAGAGGATAATATTGGGGGATTAGACAAGCAAATAGGTAACCTAGGTAAGCTTAGGGTGAGTTCTGGGTTGTGAGAAAGAAATGGAGAGAGGAAATATTGCATGAGAACTGTGAAGATGGTAAAAGAGGAGATAAATGGAGTAGAAAACAGTCTTTTTATTTATCATGGGTTGAAGTTTCTTCTATGAGGAAGTGCGGAAGACAAATTATTTTCTGTAATATGGATTGTTTAAAGGTTATGAGAGAAAGAATTATTAAATTAAAATATGGGGGAAAAGGGTGGTGGTTGTTCGTGGTGTGATGTGGGTTTTCTTCCATGGCAGAGAGCGTAGTGGTGTTTCAGGTTGAGTTTCAATGGTTAAAATAAAAGAAAAAAGACGATAGGTTGGTGAAGAAAGGAAGAGGAGTTAGATTAGTCTTGCATGATTACTATTGGGTGTTTTAGTTTTGCAATTTTGGGTCATTAAAGTTAGGCTAGAATGATTCACGTTGTTGTGCATGCAAGGCAAAATGGGAAAGAGCATTGTTTTTGTAATTTGATACATTTGTGGGGCCAATGACTTTAAGTGGTGGAAAGTAAGAGAGAGAAACTTTGCTATTTTTTTTCTTTGTACATAGGTTTAATTGCTTTTTTGAAATAAAAAAGGTTTAATTGTTTTATTTGGAAAGTAATCATTTTATGTTGCAAACACTGACAAAGAGACTGCATTGCACAGAAAAACAAAATAGAGAGAAAGAAAAAGTTAACACCGTTTCTGTCTATCTAACGGAAGAGACTTGATTGAGGCAAATTTTTCTACATTCGGATGCAATTGACACTTTTAAACCATGTGTGGACGAAATTGCAAATTTTTTAAAAGGGTGGACGAACTTGACACACTTTAACAAAACTAGGGACAAAGCAAGCAATTAAACCTATTATTATCAACAGGTTGAGACGTCTCACTAATCTTTAAAGGAAAAGCATGTTTGAAACACTCATTTTTCGTCTCCATTATAGAATTACTTTCAAGTATATCACTTTTAAGAACTAAAAACCTATAGGCAGCACTATCTTCAGCATAGCCTAAGAACATGCAATCAGAGGTTTTAGAGCCTATTTTCCTTTACTTAGGATTGGGTAACATCACCTTAGCTAGGCACCCCATACTCTTAGATATTTAAGGTTACGTTGATAGCCTCTCCACAACTCATATGGAGTTTTACCAGTTTTCTTATGAGGTATCAGGTGCACTAGACTAATAAGCATAACATTCATCATCTCCTTAAGAGTTCTATTTTTTTTCTCTCAGCTACTCCATTAGACTCAAGTGAATATGGTGGGGTTACTTCATGGATGATACCTTTTCATTAAACAAAACATATTCACCACCTTTATCTGATCTAATCCTTTTCATTTTCTTATTTAATTGATTTTCTACTTCTTCTTTATAGGTTAAAAACACATCAAAGGCTTCATCTTTATGTTTGATTAAGTAAACTTTGGTGTATCTAGAATAATCATCTATAAAGGTCACAAAATAATTTTTACCTCCTCTAGACATGGTTTGTTTCAAATAAGCTAGATCAGTATGAATTAACCCTAACAGTTCAGTTTGGTGTTCTACAGAAAAACCTGTATTCTTGGTTAATTTAAATTCTACACATATATCACATTTACTACTATGTTTATCATGCATTTTAATTGTTGAGATTGATTTAGCTAAACCTTACAATCTCACAGTGTTTCTGGTTTTTTATGATGACAACACATTATTAATAACACATGTACTGATATGTGTTACATGTTCATTACTTTCATGTTTATGACTACTTGAGAACATGTTTGTGTTGATTCTATCATTGTGTGCAATTTCACTATGTTCTACATGAGATATTATCTGTGATTGCATAACATTTGATTTTGAAATGAAAAACCACATGCACTTTTGTGAACTTATATTGTGTGGCAAAACAACAGTTTTAAGTCGACTTCACTATGAAGCAAGTCGAATAAAACTCTTGTCTTTGCACAAACTTTTTCAAAGTGTGCTGTGAACAATTCTGCAAAGAAAGTTTTTCAAAATTGCATTAAAGTGTGACTTAGTCGACTATGTGTGCAAGCCATTCGACTTAGTTAGTTTTGTTTTGAAAATCTATTAATGCTTGTGAAGTATAACGACTATATTTTATATCTTTGACTAAGCATTAATTGTGAGTCAACTGCATTAAATGCATAATCAATTAAGTTGCTCTGATTGTTGCTATCTGTTATAACTGTTATAATTGTCTGCATAGAGTCAACTGCATTAGTAGCACAATCGACTAGAGGAGCGTCAGTTTTGTGAAAAACTATATATAGACGCAAGTTTGATTTCTGAAAGAGACTTTGTTGAATTTAACGCTTTCATTGATTCTTATCAGATTTGCAGAACGTGTTAACCTCCAAGAACTTATCAAGAAGACCGTGGTGATCATTCTTTGGTGGTTGCTTGAAGAGCAAGTGTTTGTGCTGAAAGATAGATTGATCATACTGCATATACATGTGCTTGGAATTTGATCGACTACTTCTCTCAATCTTGTGAAGATTGTGGTTGCCCTGTTGTGATTACAAAAAGAGGACATGTTGCATTCTAGGACTTTGAGGATTGTTCAAAGTGGTTAAAGACTGCAGGAGAAGGGATATCTTGCTACTGTTCTTTGTTTTGTATATGCCTATATTTTGGTTAGAGGGTTAGAGAGGTGTTTTATATTTTGACGTGGAGGTCTCTATAGAAACCTTGTTGTAAAAACCTTGACCATTATAGTGCATTTGCTTCCGGGTATAAGAAGGACACTGGATGTAGGCAATTTAGCCGAACCAGTATAAAAACTGTGTTTGAATCTTCTATCCCTGCACTTTTACATTTCAAGTCGACTTTATATTTTGCATAGTCAACTATTTTCCGTTGCACTTGAAATTATCTTTTTCCTTGCGATTCAAGAAACTTTTGAAAGTTCTCTCTTTTACGAAAAAGATTTTAAAAGAACTCTGATATTTGAACTTCACCAATTCACCCCCCCTCTTCGTGTTGAAACTAAGTCATTCTATTTTCAACATTAATTAATCCTAGTCGCTGTAATTTCATAACATAGGAAGAATTCAGATGTCCCAATCTAGCATGCCATATATCATATAAGTTAACAATATAAGCAGAAGAAGACGATTCATTAATATTCTCATAAATGTTAAGTACAAAGAGACCTTGATCACAATATCCCTTCCCCACAAAAACATTATTTTTTTTCATTACAATCTTGTTAGATTCAAATGACATTTTAACCCCTACTTTTCTCAATAGTGCTACAAAGATTAAATTAACTCTGATTGATGGCACATGTAGCACATCACTCAAGGCCAGAGTCTTTCCAGATGTGAGTTTGAGAAGAAATTTCCCTTTTCCCAAAACAGGAGTGGCCCTGGAATCACCGAGGTAGACGTGCTCTTCTTCATCCTCTACACTAGTGTAAGAGGTAAAGGCACTTCTGTTTGCACAAATATGCCTAGTAGCATCATAGTCTACCACCCACTTGCTGACATTGGTCATCAAATTTACTTGAGAAATGACTGCAATAATAATGTCATATCCTTCGGCTATATTGCCCTTAGGAGGATTGTCGTTTCTTGCTCTGCGCCTGCACTATGGTGCTTGATGGCCCAACTTCCCACATACGAAGCAATTTCCTTTCTTCTTAAAGATGGGGTTAGATGCGTTGGAGTGATATTTTCGAAAATTATTTTTCCTATTGTGATCATGTTTGTGTTCGTACCTTTTTGGAGCAAGTCTGTCTTTTACCAAGTTTGCTTTTGCTGACAAAGCTTTGGCCCTCACAATAGCACACTTTTTCCTGTTGGTATCTTCAATAATTATGTGAGTGATCAGCTCTGAACGTGACATTTGCTTGTGTCTGTGTTTCAGTTGTTGCTTGTAATCAGTCTAGGAAGGCGACGATTTCTCAATCAGAAGCTCTGAAACAAATTCATCTAAAAGAAGAAAGTTCTCCACTTTGATATCTTCGAGCAGCTTGTAGTATTCATTGATTTGTGAATTTATGTCCTTGTCTTCAACCATTTCCCAACGATAATAATTCCCAATAATAAAACTTTGTCTGACTATATCTTCAGCAGTGTATTTTAGAATCAATGAAACCTAAATGCCTTTTGCCTCCTTATAGGAACAATACACATCGAACAAATCGTTAGAGAGTGCACTAAGTAAAGTATGTCGGCATACCTTGTTAGCATGAACCCAATATTCAACTTGTTTCAAATTCGGAGGGAGACTGGAGTCAGGTTTTGAAGATGAAAGAGCAAAGGCAACTTTGTACATGTCTAAGAGAGTTGACACACGTTCTTGCCAGCGACGAAAATTCTGACCAGAGAAGACTTTGATTTTTGATACATTCGAAAAAGGTTTCGCGAAGACTGTCTGAGTTTCAGATAAAAACAACGTTCAAAAACAACTCTAAAGTTGCATAAGAAAAATGACGATTGAATTTTATGCATATTATTATATGAACGAAACATATACACATAAGATATAAATAGACAAATATTATATCGCTAACAATACACACAATGAATATATTTAACTTATACAAATAGTTACCCACATGAAATTTCTAGTTTTTGTTATTTTTACGTAAAAACTTAAGAAAATTAATGTATTGAACATTTTTTATTTAAATAATTCAAAACAAACATTTTATAAATCTGTGGTACACCAATAAAAAATATATAGCATGACATTTATCTTTATTTTAAAAAAGAAAAAACGTAAGCAATAGCAATGCTTTTGATACATTAATTACTTTTAAGTTGAAATATAGTTCAAATTCCAATTCAATTCCAGTTCAACTTTGAGTTCAGTTGGATATTTTAACAAAAAAAAAAGACAATGTGAATAAGGTCCGTGGAACAGAAATATTCCAAATATACCATGATATTGATGAATTTTTTTGTGTTAACTACGGTCAAAATGTCTAAATAATAGTTGAGAACAGAGAGCATACACACACGTTATATGTATTATATATATATAGTCTTCTCTTCCCTCTCCTCGTAAACAATCATTGGTCATTGGGCGAATTATCCTATTCAACACTCATTGTTTTCCATCTCTCTCTCTCCTTCGTTTCCTGCGACACATTCCATTCTCCACTTTTTCTCTCTTTCTTTCAATTCCATCTCTCGCACCTTCCTTCCACAACCTTCTCCTCATCGCGTTGATATATCACTTTCAATCTTGGCAAGGTATTTCCTTTTCCTCGCCCCAGATTTTGTATTTGCGTCACAAACGTTTCCCCAACTGCACGACCTGCTTTGACGAGCCAAACGTTATCGGTATTACCAATAAAAACGATTTGATACGTAAATTTTTTTAAAATTTTTTCTTGTTTCTGACAATTTGACAAGTTTAAGGCACCTGACTTGGTATTTTTTGTCAAAGATTCCGTACCAAGTGGATTTGACGCTTCTGTTTTATTTTCCTTCGATGAAGAAAAAAGTTAAATTTTGTTTGATGGGTTGAGTTTCTTCAACGAACAGAAATTAATGCTGAGATGGGTCTCTAGTAAGGGAATAGTTTGAATTGAAGAGCTTGGCGTTGGTGGATGATTGGCTGTGGGGGATTCTGTGGGGTTCTTATGAAGAGTTCTGGTACTACTGAGTTGAATACCTTCTACCCCATTCGACCAGAATGCCAAGCTGATGTTCCCGCTCCTCGTTTTAAACCAAGGGTGAGCTTTTGCTTCTCAACCAATGCTTTCTTGGTACACTTCTTAGTGCATGATCATTTTATTTTTATCAATAATGCACACCAATTCAATTAATTTTATTTGGAATGATTGTGCACTTGGTACCCCTTTGAATGTGATGTGTCACACATTCATACTAGCGCAAGATTGAAATTTGTGCTTCTGTTTCTTCTACGGATACCACATAGATGGTGTTTAGGAATTTTGCAAAACGAAAAATAAAGTCTTATGATTTACACTGCATTTTCTGTTTCCACAGGCTGGTAAAACTCTAAGTCAAAGAAGATGGCTAGCATCATTCTCTGGAGATGGTCACTTGGATATTGCAAAAGTGCTAAGACGAATTCAGCGAGGGGTAACTTCTATTATTTACTTGCACACTGCTTGTAATTTTGTTGCGGAATCTATCTATAACGATTAATGAGTAATGCTATCTTTCTTTCAGCTTCCTGCCTCTGCTTTTGTGCCTCTGTTTGTTTTCGGATTTGCAATCATTCTGAAAACACTAGTTTAATTACATGATCCTTTCTCTATAGTTTGTAGACTATACCAATAATATAAAAACTTAATTGCTATGTCAAGTGTGCGCTTGAGTTCCATCCTGGGAAAAACTGAACAAGAAGATTAATATATAAAGAGAAAATACCCACAAACTTATTGTCTTGAGATTTTGGGTTTTAACTGGTATCTTACTCTCTTATTTGGGTTTGTTCATAGTTTATTGGTGTCAAATCTCCTCTATGTATCCCCTCAAAGAACCTAACTTTTTCGTTAGAAATGTTACAAAAAGCATAAAACCATTAATATGCCTTAAATCTTAACTCAATAGTTTAAACATTGCAAAGAGTTAGTTTATGGCATGATGAGTTTTGTTGTAGTAGGTAGGCCAATATTATTCTCAGCAAACCTGATCATGCATGCACAAACTCAATTGGTCAAAAACAAAATGAGCTTGAGACATGTGACTTCGTAAAGTCTTCAATGTTTTATGTGTCATGCACAAGTCCCCAAGACTTAATATGCTCATCTCAACTATTGTTGAGTCAATGAAATGGTATTAGTTTTTATTTTGGACCTAGGAACTCAGAAGAAGGGAAGAGAGAGAGGGAGATACGTGTGTGTTTGTGTGTATTTGGAAAATTAGGGTTTTTCTGATGATCAATTATTGAAATTTATAATTTTAGACTGTTTTAGATGAGATTTTTGAACGTTCTAAAACTACCTCAGGCCACCAAGTTCCATAGTCAAATAAAGTATACCAAAAGAGGCTCATTTTAACTTCAAATTAATTTTTAAAAGTTAGTTAATACAAAAGAAAAAGGTTTGCAAAGCCCATTATCATGGGAAAAAGGAACAGGGTAGAGAAGCAAATCGACAGATTTACACTGCCCCAAGCCAACTTCTTGTGATCTCATATGTGTGAGCACATGCCTCATGCTAATTTGTTCATAAGCTGAAGACACACGGTGATTGGTAAGGGCTTGAAAACAGCTAAAATCAAACTACTGGATCATTTATCCTTTTGAAACACTTAGAACCTAAATGCCTAATCGCTATAGTTCTATCCTTGTTGTCATCATTCATTTATCTGGCCAAGGCATTTGTATTCTTCAAGCCCTAAAGGCTCTTGCTTGAGAATAAAATGATTAGAAGTGTTGCCAAAGTATAAAATCATTAATGTGTTTTATACCTATGAGCATAAGTTGGTTGATGACACCTGTTAGGGGCTGGAAAGTGTATGAGAGGAGAAGGTATAGGAGAGAGAGAGAAGAGGACCGAACGGTTAGAAACAGTGAGGAAGCACGAGCTGACCGAACGGTTGGAAGCAGCGAGGAAGTGCAAGCTGACCGAACGGTTGGAAGCAGCGAGGAAGCACGAGCTGACCGAACAGTTGGAAGTGGAGAGAAAGCGCGAGCTGACCGAACGGTTGGAAGAAGCGAGGAAGCACGAGTTGACCGAACGGTTAGAAGCAAAGAAGAAGGGCGAGCGGACCAAACGGTGGGAAGCAGCAAGGAAGCATCCTAGCGGTCTCAGCGGCTAGGAGGAGCGGGAAACTAATTAGAGTAATAAGAGAGATATCTTGAGAGGAATTTATGCCAGAGTTATTTAGAGTAAACAAGGTCATATCGTAGGATATTATTTGGTATAAGTCAAATATAGTAAATAAGACTAAATATATACGAATAAGTTAATTATAGCTAATAAGGATATTTTCTAATATTTAGTACAGTTTTGGGCGGGAAATAGTCAGTATAAATAGAGGGGAAGTCTAGTGTTAAAGGCATGCTTTTGATCTGTTGAGTCTTGTAAGAGAGGTTATGCTCTCAGGTAACTGACGGAGATCCTGCTTCCAGTTATTGTTTGTTTCCTTTGATTCAATATTTCCATTCAATAAAGAGGTTTATTCAGTTATTTCCATTGTTCTTTACCTAAGAGAGTGTGTGAGGAAGCATTCTAGTTACGTTCCATACTCGGATACGTAACAACACCCCCCTCCCTGTTCTTCAAATGCCTTTGAGACACTCTCCATAAAAGATACACCATAAGATGATTATTTGTGATGACCGTTTCACATGGTTGATAATTTTCATACAATGTACACCAACAAAGTTAAATTCAGTATCATATAATCGTTCAAGTTTTATTCCTTCTGATTTGTGCATGTACTTATTTTTTATAAATTATTTAGGGTGTCCATCCTTCAATCAAAGGGGAAGTGTGGGAGTTCTTGCTAGGTTGCTATGATCCTAACAGTACACTTGAAGAACGGAATGAGCTCAAGCAACGCAGGAGGTATATTTTCCTTTAAATGTTTTTTCTATAAAATCTGTGATCTTCTTCTGAATTCAGGCTTTTGTTCATTAGGAATGCAATTGGTGTTGCTTCTAAGACAATTGATGTTATTGGTGCACTTTTCACTTTGTCTTGTTTTTCCTGTGAAAAGGGATGATGGTATCACTTTTGTTGTGGCTAACATATTTGGGAATTAAAACAAATCAAATAAGTGGACTATACTTAGCCGTCATCCATGAATTCCTGGACACTTCAATTGCCACTGCCTGCAGTGCTTTCTTGCTGACTCCAGCTTTCAAATATTGTTGATCAGTTTGGCACAAAAGAGAAGAAAGGCTTAGGAGCAGCCAAGGCTATGACTGCTACTCTCAGTTGTGACCCAATAACAGCGCCACTAGCAACATACCATTCCTTGTAGTGATGTCTTTGTGTGTGTGCCGTGTCTCCGTGTCTTGTGTTTTTCTCCATGTCCACATGTTTGTGACATGTCCGAAGCTGTGCTATATAGACTACCTGTTCCTATTATTTGTTTTCATTTATCGCCACTATTACTGTTATTGTGACCATTGCCGTTACAGCACTTAGTCAAATCTTCATAGTTTATTATTCTAATCAAAATTGAGACCAATATTGTTATCTCTTGGATACAATGCTTCCTATTAATCCTTGGCCTTGGTGCCTCATAATATACGAACAATAAGATTAGTTTTGTTTGCTTTATCTGCCAAATAATCTAGACTCGAGACTGGGTAACTTCTTTGCATTGATTGAAAATAAACAGAATAACATGTTTTGTAAATTTATTACTCAGGGGGCAGTATGATATGTGGAAAGCTGAATGTCAAAGGATGGTCCCAGTCATTGGTTCTGGAAAATTTATTACTACACCCCTCGTTGATGATGATGGTCAGATAATAGATCCTTCTTTGGTAACTGTCCAGACTTCAGACAAGAAAGTTTTGCAGTGGTTGCAGTTATTACATCAGATCGGTACGGAACTGCTTCTGCAAGTACTTTTTCCATTCTGTTCGGTTTTAGTTTTGTTCAAAAGTTTTGCTTCTTGGACTTCATTTACCTGAAAAGCTAGTATCATAAATTTGCGGATTCATGAAAGTTGAACTCTTTATGTACTCAGGTTGTCTCATAGATCAATGAAAGAAGCTTGGGTTGTGTTCTTTTTGTGGGTGTAAGGCCACAATTTTATCAGTACTTTTCACACAATTTGTTAGCAAGTAAATTTTCAATGCTAATAAGACAAATATCCTGAACATATAGTTTATACTTTCATAAATACAGCTAATTAACAAATTTGGAAGTCATAAAATGGAAAAGGGACCTGAAAATTTTGGATACCATTTAAGGCAGAATATGTGCCTTGGGCTTGTGATGTCAATGGCATCTGTTCCATGGTGTTCACAGAACAAGGTCATATGCTGTTAATTTTGCTTAAAAATTCTCTGCTTGTGTTTATTTATAATTAATTTATTCTAACAAGCAGCCATGGTAGCAATTGATTATTTTTGCAATGTAGGCCTGGATGTTGTTCGAACTGATCGGGCCCTTGTCTTTTATGAGAGTGAAGCTAATCAAGCAAAACTTTGGGATGTGCTATCAGTTTATGCTTGGTTGGACAATGATATTGGTTATGTACAAGGTGAATTGTTATAGTTCTCAATTTGTAGATATTGAACTGAAATGGCTTTGAGAAGTCTCAGACGTTCTCAAAGGGTTATTTTCTTTGCAGGAATGAATGATATTTGCTCACCTATAATTATTCTTATTGAGAATGAAGCAGATTGCTACTGGTGCTTTGACCGGGCAATGCGAAGGATGGTAAGAAAAACATAATACTTCAAAAATTTTGCCTAAAAGTGCTAATTATATGTATTTCTTGGTTGGATAATCGATAATGAGCAACTACAATCTAGTGAGTACTGCCTGGAGAAAATGTTAGAACACATGCCTAATTGTCCATCGGAGTGATTCTTTTCATGCTTTGATTTTTTGTACATTTTTGTGCATGTATTCAGGGATGCTATTCTCACAACTTATTTGGTACTTTTAGTTAAAGTTGGTGAGTTGAGACTAGAAAAGAATGAAATTTCTCTAACTTCGTTCCTGTTCTATTCAGTTCACATACATGATTTCGATACTTCCTGAAATTTTTGTTGCACAAAGAGGTGTATGTTAAGTCCTGGAACAGAGACTCACTACTGTTGGGATTGGAACTGACTCCTTAAGAAAAAGTAGTGGCTTATTCATTATTTTATTAGTGTTTGTACCCAGTCCTTTCTCAAATGTGGAAAATCAATTGACTATACTACTGTTGAACATATTACTGTAGCTAGTTCAAATAAAGAAGTGTTTCTGATTCACTAGGATAATATTTAGTATATTCTATCTCTTACTGTCAATTCTGTTTTCCTGTGCTTTCAATTTGTATTTTTCACTTGCAATTACATTCTTGTTATTGTTTTCATATTAGAGAGAGAACTTCAGGTGCAGTGCAAGTTCAATGGGGGTCCAATCTCAGTTAGCTACACTCTCACAGATAATAAAAACAGTTGATCCTAAGCTTCATCATCACCTTGGTACGTAAAACTTGTCTAGGAAGCTTATAATGTGCTGAGTTATAGTTTCATATCGCAGATTCATTTATCTTCATATTTGAACCCGATTCAGCGTCAAATGCATCCAAGATGGTATAAGTTTGTTGAAATATTTTTTTCTTTGACAATGATTCCGAGATTGCATAAGAACAGAAAATTGTAGAGTTACCTGTCTGATTGTTATTAAAATTCATGGTCAATGGAGTTAAGAGGACATTGCATGATGAAGCATTCTTCTATATATCGATGTGAAAGAACCAAGAATTTTGTTTTTTCATTTCAACTTCACCTTTTATTTTGCAGAGGATTTAGACGGAGGAGAGTATCTCTTTGCATTTCGGATGCTTATGGTTCTTTTCCGAAGAGAATTTTCTTTTGCAGATACTTTATACCTTTGGGAGGTAAGGATGGTTCCAACAACAATATAACTTTTCTCAAGAAATGCACTTTTAAAAGTTGAGAGCTACCATTTTTCTGGTTCCTCAGCATTTCTTGATGAGATAGAGTACTTCACATTCATAGCTCATTGTTGAGACATAATATAGATTGTTTCCAGTTGATGTGGGGCATGGAATACAACCCAAATATCTTCATAAATTATGAGGATCCAGATTCTAAAACAAAAGGTCCCTCGCCAGCAAATGACAAAGTTTTGAAGCAATATGGAAAATTTGAGAGAAAAAATGTGAAGACTGGCCATAAAGAGGAACATAGTGCACTGGCTGTTTTTCTTGTTGCAAGTGTTCTTGAGATCAAGAATAGGCGGATTTTGAACGAAGCCAAGGGTGTTGATGACGTTGTCAAGGTTCTTCTCTCTGATTCCATCTCCCTTTATGGATTCATACATAATGTTGTTGCATATGTTTCTGCATGTATCTCACATGAAACTGTCTCTTCAGATCTTGGGCGACATCACCTCAAATCTTGATGCTAAAAAGGCATGCAATGAAGCACTGAAAATTCAGAAAAAATACCTGAGCAAGGCAAGTTCCATTCTTTGTCTTCCCTGGCTGTGTTTAGAAAAATCAGCTCATATGCATAATGTTATTTAAACCGCGAGTAAGATCACAAACTTGAACGATTCTGCGAGTTTTCATACATAATCATTTTATTGTTTTTCTTCCAACAAAGATGTGTGAATGTTGGTAGTTTTTCCATGCAGGCCAAGAAGTGATGACTGAGATAAGAATATAGGTCTCCTGCAACAATATGATGGCTTCTGAGGTTTCTCTTGCTCTTCACAGACCATTGATTTCTTTCTTTCATTTTTTTCTTCTCTTAGTGGTGGGATGCAGTTCCCTGCTTTGCCCATTTCTAATCATATGCTTTGAAAAATACTTCTATGACGATGTTACAAGGTCTAGAGAACAAGAAAACCTCAACTTTAGATACAAAATTCATTTATTTGGTTTATTTGTTGAAATGAAGTTTGAACTTAGGATATGATGTAAATTATTTAAATTCTCTACAGCTAGGTCGATTTTAGTGAGTTGTATATTATAATTTTGATTTTATTAAATATTTCTAAAGTGTAATTTATTAATATATTTAAAAAAAAATAAAGGGAAGTATTTATAGTTTTAATGTGTATGAAATATAGAAATGCTTATTTTTTCGGAGGACACGAAATCTATTCCTTTGGTGGGATTCTTTGTTGGGAGCCTTTCATGTTTTATTATATGTCAAATCAGAGTTGGCAAATATGTAAAAAGTATATATTCTTTAAAATAACTGGAAGTTTATTAATAGTTTAATGTGTATGGAATATTGACATAATTTCTTTTTGGAGGAGAGGGTATTTTCAAAACATGACTAAGAAATCTTGAATATTAACTCGATTGATGTTACTATCTCCAAAAATCAGCTCTCTCCTTGCGGCAGTAACACAAAGCTAAGCTAATGATTATATTGTTGAAAAAAAAAAAATTTCTATCATTCTAGCAGATACTCGGTATTTGTTTAAAAGAATTTGGATATCCGTGAAAAAAATAGATGGACTTTTTATACAGCATCCACGGATATTCAAAAGTATTTTTATTTTCGTTCCTTTAATTTAAACCAAATATTTAAAGAAACTCTTCGAAATATTTACTGGAAAGTTTTGTATAGTAACTGTTGTTAAGGCATTGACTTGCAAACATTCTAAGCACTTTTAACTTCAAGATATTTGTTCTTTTCAAGTTGAATAGAGAATGCGTGTAGAAGACATTTGGACATTAAGTCAATCAAATGTATAAGGTAATAAATATGAAAATTAATGAATGTAATTAATGTATCTCGTGTATTGCGTTATTATACAATATGGGTTTTTTTATCTGGATGGACCTGGTTCATGTGATTAATTATCTTAATTAGTCTTTGGTTAATCCATCTGTATAATACCTTAATCACGCTCTTAAGTTAGTTAATTCAGTCATCATTTTTCAATTGTCGATTTTGATTGGTTGACATGTATTCGACCAAGCCGTCATTATACGGGATCATACAATGAGGGTGGAGTACATCTAGGCACGAGTTTCAAGATATATCCGGACGAGTAACGAATATTTTTTTGATTCATAAATATATAGTCAATCATCTTGTGGTCATAGCATAAGCGCTCAGTACATCTAGGCATAGGTGGCCTAGATGTCCTCGATATGGTACAAAAACTTTTTTTTATTTAAAGTTTTTGTTTGAGCAAAAACCAAACTATTTTATCAAAAGAAATGTCTACAACTTACCTTGGACTTGATTAGGTCTGATGTAAATTTATTTCGTGATTAAGTCTTTGGTACGTTATTCCTAGGTTTTTTAGGCCCAAGGGCATGACCTCATAATTGTAGTTAGTCTTATCTATAATAAACGTGGTCTTCAGCTTGTCCCCCTCAACCATGAGGATCTGATTGTAGCCTGATTAGGTGTCTAGGAAGATTAATACATTGTAGTTAATCGGTCCATCCAACAACCGATTGATGTTGGATAACGGGTAGGTGTCCTTTGGGTAGGCCTTAATGAGGTCCGTGTAATCGACATACATCCACCTCTTCCTATTGCTCATTTTTTACCATAATGATGTTGGTCAACCACATTGTGTAACCTGCTTCTTTAACGAAGCCGACCTACAACAACTTCTCAGCCTCAGCCTTAGTGGCCAACCTTCTTTCCTCTTCTAACTTCGTATTCTTTTATGATATTGCCTTGGCCTCGCTGAAGATGGATAGCCTATAGGAGGCTATCCTCAGATCCCCTAGAAGGTCGGCTACTATTCATGCAAATAGATTAACGTTGTCGGGTTAGAACTTGGCATATGGACTTTTCTTCCTTTTCATCCATCATTACTCCACTTTTCAGGAATCAACCTTCTTGCAAGGGGAACATCTTGGTTTCTCCAATAGGCTCCATCTGTGCATCGTTGCCTAGCTTGGGGTCAAGATCACCTCCTTATATGATTAGTTACACTCGCTCGCTCGATATTGTTAACAATGAGCGATGGGATTGGGAGTCACAACTCGCAATGTAACATTCTCAAGCCATTTTTTGGTCATCATGGACCGTGATGATGTTTCTTGATGACGATAGGAACTTCATAGCTAGGTAGGGAGTGGACACCATTACACCTAGTAGGTTGAGTCATGGCCACCCTAATAGGATATTGTAAGACGTGTTAACGTTTATTAACAGATACCAAATAGGCATGGTGATAGATTATCTCCCGAACATATATGAGAAGAACTTGAGGAAGATCATTTACAATTCAAAGAATCTATGACAAGGTCAAAGATTAAAGCACGTTCCCTTGAATCTTATAATGTTCCATGAAGGAGGAAACTTAAAGAACATAAGATCATGAGCATAATTGAAGAATAATTTAGGAAATTAAATAAATTGTAATTTTATTTTAATTTTACAGAATGTTAAGTTTGTTGCGCAAAGGGCCCCGTTAGGCAAAAATTTGCAGCTATAATTTTCATTTTTGGTTATTTTTATGTGTTTTGGGCTTTGGGTTTTATTTTATGGTTTCTAGGTTTTCTTAAACTTATGTACCTATATATAGAGATACCAAAAGTTTATATAGACACTTTTGAGTCATATTATATGCATTTACATTTTTTAGAGAGGAATCTCTTGGTTCTTGGATTAGAACTTTGATTCTTATCAAAGATTAATATCTTTGTGGTGAATCTTCACTTTTAAAAAGATCATGATACAGAATAAGAAACTCTCAAGAGAAGATAATGCATTAAACAAAAAAGTTCACATCATCCAAGGAGAGAAAAACTATAGATCAATATGGAAGCACAAAAAATTGGTTGAGGATACAACCGGTGCAAAAGACACTAGGCATCTCGATTCTTTCACACTTGAGAACAACATCTTGATCAAAGCATTACACAAAATATATAAAGAAAACAAAGGTCTGAAAATGCTTGTCAAAAAGAGCAAACATCATGCACATGAAGTAGACATCAGAGATAACTACATTGGCATGAATTATGCTTCCAAATCAAAAGAAATCATTTCCAGATACAAACTCCAACAAAATGGGAAAACCCAAGCCAACATGACTAATAAAAAGAAATGCAAGGCTAGATGAGTACCAAAAATTCAAATTCTCAAGCTATCAAACATGTTGAATGACCGAGTAGAAACACTTATTATGAAACCCGAAAAATGGTTCTTAACAGTACACAATGGAAAGAAAGTGTTTATTCCCAAACTAGACGAGTCAGGTGCTAAAAGCAATCATCATAATAAGAAAGTCGCACATCAGAATAAAAAATATAGGAAGAAAAAGGTACACTCATCATCCTTTACTATGAAATAATCTTATGAATAAGCATTTAGACACCCTTTACCGTTTAGGAAACTCTAAACTCAACTAAATGCTTTAACCATAACTCATAGAACTTTTAGAGATAATTAAAATATATCACTCAATCGATCTCATCCATTTGATGTAGAAATCGTTGAATGAATCTTACTCAACATGCCTTAGTATGTTCAGTTAAAATCTAGAGAATTAATGTTTAGGACACATAGTCTGAATGATGTCATATATGACATCATTTAAGACAATTCTTCTATACACTATCACAAGTCTAGACACAAACCGCATCTAGCAAAAGTCATAATCAGGTTCATGACATGTCATTCAAAGTAGAATTTCACTCATAACTCAACTTTCCAGGTTATAGTCTGTCATGTAGGACTCATTAAAATTATCAATGATGACTCTTTTCAAATATTACTAACAAATACAACCTCCTAATCCTACACTTATTTCTCACATCACAACCATCAAACAAAAACCCCTTCGTATTCCTCAAGTTACCAAAATCCTAGTCTTTGTGTTTCTCAAGCCACCACAACCCTATTCTCAAAATCCTCCATTTTCCAAAATCTTCGAGAATCTCTGGAAAATCATGGCTGCTCAATCAAAAGAAGTCATCACCCTTAATGAAGTTTTCTCTAATGTAGGAAGGACATCCACCCTACCTTCACCGATCGATAAAGTTATCAAAATTTACTTGGAACACTGGGTTGATCTCAAGGATATGAGAATCTATGGCTATGATATACTATGCAACACACATCAATATAGGATTCACTGATTCTTTGAATGAGACTCCCCTATTCTGCCTAAACTTATTTATCAGTTTTGGACCAACATGGAACTAAGAGGAAAAAAAGAAATTGCTTCAAAAGTGCTAGGTCAAGAAGTATCTATCAACACTAAAACCATAGTTGAGGCCACTAAATTTCCTTGAGTGGACAACTGCTACTATGACGACTGAGATTTGGTGTATAAAGAACAAAGCAAAGTGGAAAAGCTACTCTACGGGCCAAATTTCAAACTGAAATATATTGGCATTGAGTTAATCTACAATGATCTTACCCCACATGCAAAGGTACTTCAACATGTCTGCTGTTAAGACCTCGGCAAGTGTACCGAATCATATCAAGTAATAATAATGGTAAGACCAAGTATCGTTTTCCAAGAGACTCACGAACTAAACAATTGTGAAATTACTTAACTAATTAAGACTTTGAAAGAACATTTTGTTGTGTTTTTAGATGCAAAGCAAATAAAAGTAAATATGAATGCAATTGTGATCAATTAGAGAGAAACGCAAAAGTGAGTGGATGATGTTTATAGTATGAGATGAATATGTTGTTAGGGTTGTCATTTCACCTGATTACTCTCATGTATATAAGAATTCATCTTCCTCATTTAATTCTTAATGTCACTATCTAAATTACTTAAAACCCGATCCCTCAGCGAAGAAAGTTTATCCTTAATTACTAGACCACAATCCCTTGCATTCCTAATAATTAATTCTGCATTACGATTAGTAGCTTCAGACAACCAAACCTCATATCCTCATCCTGGGTAATATTGCTTTTGGGAGAAATTCTCCAGATCCTGGTTTCTAAGTATTTCCCATAGAAGACCATAAATCATGTCATGAATGAGTTAAACATAACAAGCATAGAGTATGGAAGAAAAACCATAACAATTAATGAAAGAAGCATATATAAATCAGAATCAATTCAAATACATGAGAGTTCACAAGGTTACATCATTCCCCAACAACAAAAAGAATTTAGTTTTCCATTGTCATGGAGAAACTAGATGTACAATGGAAATAGAATGAAACCTAAAAACTGAAGAGGAGTGCTCCCGCATCCAATTCTGCCTCCAGAGGGTCGAAGAGTGTGAATTTGTGCCTCTTCTGCCACAAGATACGCACCCTAGGACGTCCAAGTCCTTAAATAGAGCAGATAAAAAGTCCAAGCCCACGTCGTCGGCACTCAGCACCCCAACTTAGGGCACCCAGGTGTGAATGCAAGAGTAGTTGCGCTCAGCGCCCCTTAGAGGGCGCCTAGGCGTGGAACGGCATTGTAAAACTAGCGCTTAGTGCTCTAGGAAGGGCGCCCAGGCGTGAATGCAAGGCTTCAGTGTTGAAGGCCTCAGAAAGGGGCAGTCAGGTGTCAATGTGAGCCTTTGGCGTTGAGGGCCCTAGAAAAAGGTGCTCAAGCGTCCTACAATCTTCCTTGGTACTTCAACTCTTCTTCCAAATCATACAAATTTCCTACAAAATCAAGGGAATTAGTGATAAACTCATAAAATATAACCTCAACTCACTTTATTCACAAAATATCCTAAAAGCAAAGGATTAAGCAATTTTCTAAGTCAAAAAAGGTTCATTAAGTATCAAAATTAAGTCATAGATAACGATGAAATAAACCGTTATCATCTGCTCCAAAACATTTCTTCACAAAAATAGCTCTTGTGATCACATCACAGAGCTAGGTAGATTTTCCATCTATCACATGATGACTGGTATCCCATTTAATCTACCCCACCTGATTTAGAAAAACTTCATGAGCAACATCAGAGGAATGGATAGTTACATGTTCTGCGGTTATTAAACTTGTCTGATCTCTAGAATAATGCAATATCAAGGAGTTATGGACAACCTAATGTCACCTTCCACTTCAGTTCTAGTCAGAAATTCCATTCTGATAAATGGTGCAATAAGAAGCCAGAAGTTCAACATCGAAAACATAAAGCAGATCAAGTTGGAAGTAAAGAAAGTCAATAAAGTTTCCCCTTTCAAAGCAAAAAGGATAGCCATTGAAAGGAAGAATGTGTTAAAGACAAAATCGTCTATATGAACAAACGATCTCATATTTTGAAGTTTAATCAAATAACATGAAAACGGGCTAAAAGATCAGAAAGAAACATAGGATAAAAATGTAGAGCCAAAAACCCAAAACAGACAAAACTAGAATCTGAACCTAATCTTAAAAAACATAGGAAAACACTCAGGTCCTGGGAATTAGAAAAACACTTAGGCAAGAACAATCAGACGCTTGACTATATGGTGTCATTTCTAAAATTATTTAAGAGAACTAAGTTAAATGCTCATTGCTTAAGATATTTGAACTAGATATTTAACTTCTCTCGAAAAAAGAAAACAAGTCAAAACAAGGTCTTCAACTAAACCAACTAAAAGACTTAACTAAAAGACATAAATAAGCCTAAGAAAGCTAAACACCATCTGCCTACAAGCTACACATACAAAGAAGCGTTTACCTACTTTCAGATGATACCACGAGCAAAACAAACACGTCATCTTATGATGAAGTATCTATACGTTCGATATGTTCAAGTTTAAGAGCTTAATTGAAAAATGTTACCTAACAGTAGGAAATCAAATAGCACTTTGTTGTTTTGAGCAAGCATTAAATGACATTAAATGCCAACGTTCAAAAACAACAAAAGTAATAAGAAAAGTCATATTTGTTGCATGCATAGTTTACTCTAATTTTGTAGATAAGCCAATTTACACGCATCCACAAAGCTAAAGATCAAAATCAAATGTGGACGATAGAGACAAAAGAGATAATCATGGAATATTCCTCTCTTGAAGCAAAGTCTAAAAATATCGTACAACCTACTTCAAGCAAAGGACTGAAAAAGCACACTTGCTCTGACAAAGTTGACTTAGACAACGGCTGCTGTGAAAAAAATAAAGAGAAAATACAAGCATCAAGGCTAAACGCTATGTAACGAACAAAAATTCATCGAGCCTATAAATAGAAGATCTCTCACAAGAAAATCAAGATGATGGAATAAAGGATATCAAGTGCGCAAAACTTACAACGCCATGTCCATCCTACAGAGAAGAAGAGAGAAAAAGAGCTCAAAGAAAAGATTATATTTGAGCTAAAGAAAAGAGAAGAGAAGAGAAAAGAGAAAGAGATACACTCGAGCTTAAGCGTCAAATCTCTTACTTTTGTACGATCTTAGAGAAAAACACTTACGAGAATTTAGACTGTATTGTATTGTATTCATACCCTCTCATGGAGAGATTTAGTCTAAACTTCTTGTAAGCAATCTTTGATTACAATTTTGAAAAGAATCAAAATACTTAACAACTGAACTCATTTTGAGTTAAGGAATTTAGGTGTGGTAGTCTAGTACCAAGAGTGGTTCGAATACTCAAGGAAATCTTGGCGTGTTGCTGAGTACCAGGAGTGGTGCAAATACTCAAGGAAATCTCGGAGGGATGTTAAGTACCAAGAGTTGTGCGAATAATCAAAGCAAATCTCAACGACGTAGCTGAGTACCAGGAATGGTGCTAGTACTCATTTGTAATCATGTGGAGATTATAGTGAAACCCTCTACGGAGGAGACTGGACGTAACTCAGTTGAAGCGAACCAGTATAAAATCTCTTTTGTTATTTTCTCTTCTCTTTGCTAAACGATCCTCTTAGAAAACCTGCAATTGAGCTTTACATTTGAAAATACAAGAACTTCCAAGCTAAACGATTCCTTATTTCTAAAGGAAGTTCTTACAAACGATGCAGTAGAAATTACTCTAATTAGCACACTGATCCTTACAAAGCTTATATTTCAAGTCAAGCATCTAATCCTTAAAAGAATACATGACACGCTTGACTATGTGTTATATCAAAAGGGTTGCAAAAAATATTTTCCATAAACATTATTCAGCCCCTTCCCCCCTTCTAGTGTTTTTTAGTTACTTTAGAATAAACCAGAACCTTCTCATCTAAACATTGAACAAAAGGAAGGGCTCTCAATGAAATGGTTTAAGAGAGGACTCTGTGAAGTTGACAGAGGCTTGAAGGGTCGTGAGGCTTTGAGAGTATATAAGGGAGAAAGATTAACTAAAGAACATGTAGAAAAAAATAGTTGTTGCTCAACACTCTCCAAATCCATCCATCGAAACCATGTTTAGTGCTCCCTCACTCCCGCTAATGGAGCAAATTCAACACCTGAAAATTGGTAAGATTATTAAACTTCCACAACTTGAACCCTCTGTGAAAGAAAAAGAAAAGAGGCTAAAATCATCATTAACTCAGAAACAAAAGCCTGAGGAACAATCAGATTCCAATGATAGACTTGTCATCAAGCAGCTAAAGAAACGTGTAGCCTCCTCAAACAAGAGAAAAAACTGATAAGACAGACCGTCGTCCAAGAGCCAACATCTAAGAAACAAAAAGTAGTAATCAAACGGATATCTTGGACCATCATTGGAGTGGGACACCTTGCTATCTTGTTGTTTTTGTGTAGTAAATATGTGTATAGGTTCAAGGCATTCTTCCTCCAAAGGACATAGCACTCATGGAAGAACATATAACAACTTGGACATGAAGAAAGCCTTCAAGCAAATCCAAAAGCAACTTGATGTTCTCACCAACAAAATGGATAAGGCGATCAAGTTGAAAGGCCAACAAGAATAGCGCAAGCTTCTTTCTCATACGCTTAGAATGTCCAAGAAGCACCAAGAGGACCATCATTGTGGAAATCCAATGATTCATCTTCCTAAGCTCAAATTTCCTTCCTTTCATAGAGAAGAATGACCTTCTATTTTCTTATATTGGCTAGCTAAAGTAGAGCAAATTTTTTTTATTTGTATATTGTAGATAATTCTCTGCATGTAAAGTTAGCTTGTTTAGCTTTAGAGAGATATGCCAAACAATGGCTAAATAGGAGAAACTTGACTATGGCCTCACTCGCGAGTACATGGGAACAATTTAAGGACATCATAATTGCACGCTTCGTACCTCCTCACCATTTTTGGGAACTTTTGCTTAACTTCCAACAGCTTAAGCAAGGTAGACGAAGTGTGGAGTGTCGCAACCGGAAATCGCGACGGGACGACGATCCAAATAAACAACGATTTTGAAAAAGAGATTTGGAGTCGCCACCATAGTTTATTCTGGAAAACTATGGGAAAACCATAAAAAGGATAAGGCGGTCTATGAAAAACCAGACTCTGGGTTTGGGAATCGGTTATGTGTAGGGAAGGTATTAGCACCCTATAATGCCTGCCCGAAGGCAGTACCTTTAATTAAATACGCGAATGTGATGTGGTTTACAAAATGTTTAATTTCCCCTCAAAAAATAAAACTTTAAAGAAAACAAAATTTTTTTGTATTTTTGTGCCCGACAAGGATTGTCCTTGCTCCTACGTATTCTCAGTCAGACTGAGAAATCAGGGTTACGTAGTTCTAGAATTATGTTTGGATGATTGTCATGATGTTTTATATTTCTTGTTAATTTTTTGAAAGAAGAAGAAAAAGGTTTTTAACACAAGGCTGATGCGAATGGTCGCACGTGTGCTTAAACCGTTAAAATAAAATTTTTTGTTAATTTTTTAAAAGAAGAAGAAAAAGGTTTTCAACACAAGGCTGACGCGGATGGTCGCACGTGTGCTTAAAACTTTTAAAATAATATTAATTTTTTTTGAAATAGAAGAAGAAAAAGGCTTTCAACACAAGGCTGACACGAATGGTCGCACGTGTGCTTAAACCTTTTAAAATAATTCTTTTTTTTATTTTAAAAGAAGGGGAAAAAAGATTTTTAACACAAGGCTGACGAGAATAGTCGCACGTGTGCTTAAACCTTTAAAATAAAATTTTTGTTGTTTTTAATATCTATTTAAGAGTAGATAAAATAAAATAAATATGTAATTAACCAAATGAAAAATAAAAAGTAGAAAAATGAAAATAAAAAGTAGAAATAAAATAAACTAAAAGTTAAATGATAAAATATAAAGATTGGGCCTAAACCCAAATGGCCCGGGGTGAGGAAATGAAAAACAGGGGTATGCAAATCTAATTTCAGTTTTAATGGCAGATTGGGCCTAAACCCAATCGGAAAGGGTGCGACTTAGGAGAAAACAGGGGTGCAGACAAAGGTTATACACTTTTTTTGTTTTGATTTGGGCCAAGTAGGCCCAACGCTCTTCTTACCCAGAAGCTCAGAAACCCCCTTTAGGGGTTTGCAAATCTTCCCCTTATTTCGAGCCCCGCCTAATTCCACCCAGGGCCTCTCTCTCCCAACGACACCAGCAGCCTCCCATCTCTGTCAGCTGACCCCAAGGCCGTCGTCTCCACCGAACGGCCACTGCGACGCAACCAAAGGGGTCGCCGGCGACCACCGTCGACCCAGGCGTCCAGCCGGTCGCCGCACCAAGCCTTCCCCTCTCCTTCTCTTTCCTCGTGTTGACCTAGGGTTGGGGGTTTCCCCCTTTGAACCACCGCATGCCGCCGCTCCCCTCCGACAGCCACCGTAATTTACGACTTGAGGCACCTTGGCGACACTGACCTCCGCCTCGCCGTCGCCCATCACTCTTCTGTTCGTACACGAAATGAAGCCACACCCTTTCTCCCAATCAGCCGTCGTCACGAGGTCCACCGTGGAGAGCCGCGTCGTCGCCAGAAAAGCTGATGCCGACACCGATGACGGGAGCGAGCTGGAGAATCCCACCGTGAAGGCGCACACCACTAATTTTCTCCCCTTTTCCTTTTCTATCATTATTTCCTTGATTGCACAATGGGTGTTATGTGTGTGAGTATGGTCTGGTAAGGAAGAAGATGAAGGCATGGGGATTGAAGAGGGAGTCCGCTGGTGATGTTAATGAAAGAAGGTTGAAATGAGGGTGGAATGAATCCTTGAAAAACTGATTTTCTGATATGTGTAATCTTCTCTGTGTTTGCGGTTGTTGTAGCTGATTCAGGGTGTTTGGGCTGGTTCCATTTTTTTAGAGAAAGGGCGTGTGGTAAAAATCAAGGTTGATGGAGGGTGTGTATTAGGGATATCGGTTTGTAGGTTTGGGTTATGAGCAGTGGTTTCTAATTGGAGAAGATGATGGAGCGTTTTATGTCATTAACATGAATTAATAGCAAACAGTGTGTAGAAGCATCTTGTATATTCAATATAATTGCAGGTTCAGTTGGACAAAGTCGTTCAATATAATTGTATATTCAATCAGATACAGGCATCGCCAAATCAAAAACCGAAGCAAAAATGCTATCTAACACTTGTAACTTGTGAGCGATGGAGCTAGGGAGAACTTACCTTCTATGTTGGTGTTTTGCTCTTGGAAATCCTGTAACGAGCTCCACCTATTTTTCTTTGCAGTATCGGCACCAAAATTCTCTGGGAGCATTTTCCTTTGCCAACTTAATATCTACGGTGACCTCTTCCTCTTTGGCTAACGTTCCTTCTTTTCTTTCTTGGTGAATCCTGGAGGTTGCAACGGGGTCGACCACTTTGATTCAGCGGAGAGAGCTTTTCTTCGTAGTGTTTTTTTTTTCTCCCCTTTCAATTGTTCCCTCATCCCCTCACCCACGATTCCTTTTACCGTTTTGTTTTTCTCTGTCCAATGCCATCCGACAATCCGGACTTTTCTGCAAAAACCCACCCGCGTCCTTTTTTTTTCAGAAAAACCATTTCCCTTTTTCACAAACGACAAACAAACTTTCTAACCTTTTTTTTTTATTCTTCTTTTTTTTCTTAACTAAATTAATTATGCTTAATCAATTTTAACTACATTTAATTATGATAATCAACACTTAAAAGGAAAACAAAGAAAAGAAAATAAAATAAAATAATAATAATAAAAAAAAAACAAAATGTTTTAAACCTTTTTCTTTTCTTAATTAATTTTTTTTTAATTAATTTTTTTTAATTATGCTAAAACAAAGCTAAAAATAAAAATTAAAAACAAAGTTAGAAATGAAACTAATGAGAGGAAACGTAAGATAAAAAAATAATAAAATAGAATAATAAAAAGAAATAAAATAAGATAAATAAGAAAATGCGTATAGTATTTAGTGATCCAGACGAAACTGGGTGTTGACATGGAGGAGTATTCTCGTGAGCTCGAACAGCTCATACACCGTACTAACACTATTAAAAATGAACAAACCAAAATAACAAGGTTTATTAAAGGTTCATAGAAACATTTGGGATCTAGTTACCACTCCATCATGTTGCATGCCCCAACAAAAGGCAATGTGCATTAGGGTGAAGCAATTGTCACCAATGAATTTGTCTCTTCCTCACCTTCACACACTTATAATTCTTATTCATCATCAAGTGAAGAGAAATAGGTCATGCTTAATTTTTTAAATGAAGACCTTCAAGATAAAAAAAAAGGAGAAAGTAAAAAAATAAAATGAGAGGAAAGAATGCGAAGAGAGAGCAAAGAAATCCAAAGAAGCATTTGTGAGAGAAAAAAAGAAGGCACAAATTCTAGTCACAAAGAAAGTGCTACGGAGGGCACCTTTTCCTCCCATCAATCAAATAGACCCAAGCCATGCAGGGGATTTTTTCAATACTTCTACTTTTTTCCCTTTACTAAGTTTTCTTTCTTTGTTCCAAAAGTATTTTGTGCAAATCTCCATCTTCCTCTTCCCTTATTTGCAACTCTTCAATAACCATTTTTGAACCACATCTTGAGTCAGTGTTACCCCTTTAGTTACATTTAACTCAAGACAAAAATAAACTTTTTCTAAGAAAGGTCTCTTAGTTTTCACCAATAAATAAAATAAAATTCTAAGGCGACTTTTTTCCAATATTTACTAAGTTTAAAGAATGACAAAAAGCATCTTAGACTTATAATTTGCCTATTCTAGTTTTTAGTTTCTTTCTCTTAGTTTGGTTGTAAAGAAGCTTATATATTTTTCTTTTCTTTTAGGTGCAAGCAATGTTGGACTTTACATAGCTTGGACCTAAAAAAAGGAAGAATAAGTAAGTCTCTTCTCCTTTTAGTTGCTTGTAATACAAGTTATCTCATGCATAGTTTTAGTTTTGACCTTTAGACTAATTAAGTAGCTTATATACCCTTAGGAGGTTGTAAAATTAAGAGATGTGAGACTTAAAAGCAACCTAAAATCTCCTTTGTACATACACCTTCAAATTTGAATATAAAGAGTGTTTTGCATTCAATTGCACTACTTCTTTGAGATAGAATTTTGTCTCTTAGTCTAAATTTGGGTCTTATCTTATGAAGAACAAGTGGTAATCCTCATCTGCATTTATCTTGGATTATTCCAAGTGGCATGTATTCAAATCATAAGTTTACTCTCCTTTCTCTCTTTCATTTTTAGTCTTTTAATTCTATTTCTTAAGTGTTGTTCTTTAGTTCTTAGTTGTATTTCTATCTAGGCATGTTATTCCATATCAATTTATAAGATTTTAGCACTTCTTTTTCACTTTTTTCTAATGCAAAACAAAACCACTATACACCCAAAACATATTTTATATATTGAAATGAAAGCTCAAAAGACCAAGAAACACAAAATAGAAGAAATCCTACTAGAATAAAAAATAGTGTGAAACTCAAAAAGACATAAAGGAATTTTTTTTTAAGAACTTGTCAATGATCTAATGACAAGTATGAACTCAAAAATGTAAAGAAAAGGCACTCAAATGCTTGTATATAGGGTTGGGCATAGTTTACTTAAAAACTCTAAATTATGGTTTATTTGTACTCTTTTATACATAAAAAAACTTAAACTATTTTTACTAAAACCTAGTTAACTTTTTAATAATTCAGTTTAAATATATACTGAACTTATTTTATTTTGGGTTAAATATGTTTTTAGTCCCTTAATTTTCAATGAAAATTGGAATTAGTCCCTCTTCGAAACTTTGGCCCAATTTAGTCCCTCAACTTTAGAAATATGTGGATTTAGTCCTTTTAACCAAATTTTGCTACGTTTGTTTGACATTTCAAACGTATTTCATGATATCATTTGAGTTGTTTACACTGTTTAACACATTTTTTCTTCAATGTTAACTGAGAAATGTATTTCAAACCTCAAATAAACTTAACAAAATTTGGTTAAAGGGACTAAATTCATACAGTCTTAAAGATAAGGGACTAAATTAGTCCAAAGTTTCAAAGAGGGACTAATTTCAATTTTCACTAAAAGTTAAGAGACCAAAACATATTTAACCCTTTTATTTTTAATCCAGTTAACTATATTGTACTGTGGTTTAGGTTTAATATTTGCGATCAAAATTTTCTCCCTGCCTCATTATATTCCTTTCTCAGTATCGTCAAAGGCTCACTATTGCTACGATTGAAGGCTCACCGCCTTTAATGCTCGTCATCGGGGAAGGTTCGTCATCATGGAAGGCTCGCCGCTGTTGAAGACTTGTCATTGTCGAAGTCTCGCTGTTGTTGAAGGATTTGCTGCACTCTACCATCGTCAAATTGTCGAAGGTTCTGAGAACACTTTAGCAAAGGCATATCACTCTACAACTTAATGGTACGAATGTTTTTCGCTTTCCCTTTCAAAAGGAATAAATAAAATTGGAAAGTGATGCACATGAGGGTGTATTCCTCTAGGATGAACCCAGTGGGGCAACAATTGATTTTCTTTTGGATTTTGTGCATGTTTTAATTGTTTAGGAAGATTTGATTTTATTTTTTGTGTTTGGATAAGGGTAGATTCTCTAACTTATAGAGTTCTAGATTAATTGATAAAGAGAGAGAGGTCAATGACTTGTTTTGTGTTGTGATTATCTTCTTCTTTGTTAATTTTAGGTTTCTTTCAAAATTATGTATGTTTTAGTGTTGTATGTTGTTCAAATCTTAGACTCTTTTATGAGTAATTTGATGGAAACTAATGAAAGATTGTTGCTTTGGAAGGGTGTTATATGAAAAATGATGGGTAACATGTCCCATACTGGTCCCCTCCTTCCAGTAATTTTTAATTTCCATCTTGCTTATTTTTCAATGTAGTTTTTGTAGTTGAACTATGATAGGCTTATTAATATACCTAACTTGCGAGTATACAAAAGAAGAGAAAAGGGGAGCAAGGAGGGTCATGCGAAAATTAATATTTGGCTCGAAGTTTACATGGGCCTTGGAGTAAATGAGTGGAAAAAAGGGTATAACTTATTAGAGGTGGCATGCAGGAATTAGGGGAAGGAGATGCTTAATCAGTTGTAACAAAATGGGTGACTTTGGGAAGGAGCTGGTCCTCTGTACAGTGGGCTTTTCTTTAATGTCTCAGTCTTTTCTTTTGCAATCGGATAGTTATACAACATTTTTACTCTTTGTGTTTCTATTTACTTTTGACACCAACAAACAAATAACTTTTTTTTTGTTTATATAAACAAGCTTAATATTTATCACTTATGTATGCATTGTTCACAATTCAGGTAATTCAAATGAATATTGAGGAGTCTATGAGTGCTTTTATAGTTGTTGTTTGGCTTAGTAAAATGTTATTATTAGGTACTACTTTGTGCATATATCTGGAAGTTTAACTTCATTGCTGAGTAGAATGTATTGAAGTACATTGCTTGAACTAATATTCTGTTTGGCTTGTATCCTATGGCTGGTTTTGTTTCTCCAAGTTTGCAGGTGGATATTGTTTCATAGTTGTGTTGTTTCGGTTAAAGTGTATGTATGTCCATTTGATTATTTCATAGCTAGTTTTGTATTCTTTTTATTTCTCTTTCATGCTAAAATATTTTGTTGTCTATGTGAGGATAGAAAGACGTGAACATCTTTAACTTTCAATGTTTTAAATTTAAGTTTTGATTATTGTAGGATGGTGCAAAGAAAGGTTGTGTGTCCTGGTTTTCACAGATGGAGCAGTTATTTTCGTCAGTCAAGTGTTTGAGACAATTATAGAACTTGACAATGAAGGAGGCAATGCAGGGGTTCAAGGATTTGACCCTCTAGTTCTTACATCTGCCTCGCTCTTAAGTAATTCTTTTGATTCTTCATTCTTCATTTTCTTATGAACTTTTGTGTAAATACTCTCCACTTGTAGGAGCAGTAATAAGAAGGTGGAATGCAATTGTGTGTTATACCAAAGTGAATTGTTTTATTGAATCAGTTTTAAATCCAAGAAGTTTACAATTTATGACTTTAATTACCCATTTGATCCCTGTAGTTGCCAAAATAGTGAATTAGGTCAGTAGACTATAGTTTATTGATCACTTGATCTTACTATCTTGTTATGGGTGGTTATGCTGGCCCTTATTTCCCTTGTTTGTGTTAATATTTTCTCCAGTTGAATGAATCCATAATCTAAATCTCTTTGTTATCCATCAGACTGAGATGCATTAGTTTAATAAAAATAAGCAGACCTAGGAGTTGAATTGATGGGTGTTCTGATTGTGTTCATGTCCTCTCTGATGAAAAAATCAGTTTCCTTTGTATTGAAATTTTTAGTTCAGTTCAGTTAATGTGCAGTTTTTCTGAACTAGTTTATAGTGAACTATAAACTTCTATAGGAAACTTCTATAGTGCAATGCCCTATAGTAGAGTTTGCCCACCCTTACCCTTAATTATTGTACCACTGTGAGCTACATGCATAAATGGTCCACCGTCGTCTGAGTATTTTATTAATCCATTTATATTTTTCATTCACCTTGTAATTTCAAGTTTTTATCACATTTGCTAATTTTTCAATTTTTAAATCTTTCCTTTTAAAAATATAATCTATCCAAACTCATGCAATCAAATGGACCAAAGTATTTGATGAGCATCATCATCCATTTCTATGAGATGAATATGGTGGAAACAATTCTTTTCTATTTGTTTTCATCTTCCTTCAGTCTTTGTTTCATTGTCATCCAAACAAATATCTCGCTTACATATTATATAATAAAATCAATAATGTAATAATAATAATAATCTAAAGCCATTAATTAAGCATTTCATAATTTCTCCATAATAACAGCGTGACCTAGGGGCCTAGAGCTTGGTGGCCAACGTGGATCGAAGAAGGAGGCGTTGGGCTGACATTGGCGACTCTTGGGGTGGCGGCCTCAGGCACTACGAGTGGTGAACCTTGTTGGACCGAATCGTGACGGCACCTCTGCTGCTCCTGACGAGCATTGTAGAGTTTGAACAGGATGGAAGAAACCTCATGCAGGAGGAAAGTGGCATTGAAGACGCCGGCAACGTCGTTGGTCTAGGTTGTTGCGGCGACGAGCTACGTGGAGGTCGACGACACTACGATGGTCACCAACATCCACGTCAATAGCTAAAGATGGAGGAAGGTGTCCGACGAGGGAACTTGGGATTGCTCCTTGTTGAAGTACAAACAAAGTCCCACATTGAGTAAAAGAAGGGTTGGTCAAGGGTTTATATACACATAGATACCTCCATTGATAAGAGGCCTTTTGGAGTGGTACCAAAAGCAAACCCGTGAGGGCTTGGCCTAAAGCGGACAATATCTTATCATGTGTGGAGATCTATGTGTGTGTCGAACCTCCCCAACAATGGTATCAGAGCCTGGTTACTTTTGGGTCTCTGATGTGAGATGGCAAATGGAGGTGGAAATTTCCTAGGTAATCTACCAGTTCTTGATGGGAAAAATTATAACCACTGGGTTATAAAGATGGAAGTCATTCTTTGATATCAAGAATTGCTGGAGATTGTGAAAGATGGTGTCCAAGGGAAGGACGAAGCCGCAAATAAGAAGAAAGATTGCAAAGCTCGTTATCTTCTCCATCAATGTGTGGATACGGTGAATTTTGAAAAGATTTCCAAAGCAAGAACAACGAAAGAGGTCTGAGATATATTGCAGAAGGCACATGGAGGTGCGAAGAAAACCAAGAAGGTTAGATTGCAGTCCCTGAGAAGGCAGTATGAGTTACTGTCTATGACTGACTCTAAGAAAGTGGCAGAATACCTCAACCGATTACAGCGATTGGTGAACTCAATGAGAGCGTCTGAAGAGGTAGTGACTGACCGGAGCATGGTTGAGAAAATATTGCGTATGTTGTCTCCACAGTTCGACTACATCGTGGTGGTAATAGAGGAGTCCAAGAATGTAGAAAATATGACAGTGGAAGAGTTGCAAGGGTCTTTGGAGGCACACGAATTGAAGGTATTGTCGCGAAATGCAGAGAAGGTTGGGGAGGAACAAGCTTTGAAGGCGCAGGTGACAAAGAAAGGGGGGGTTTTCCGGGGAAAATGAAAGGGAGCAATCAGAATCTACAAGGTTTGGTAGAGGGAGTTTTAGCAGAGGAAGAGGAGGAAAGAGGAATCAAGACAGGAAAAATATATAGTGTTATAACTGTGAGAAATTGGGACATTTCGCGGCTGATTGCTGGCATGGAAAGGGCAAGCCGAGAAGAGAGACTGAGATTGAAGCTCATGTGGCTCAAGATGAATCAGATAAAGAGCCCGTAGTGTTGATGGTCACAATGAATGAAGAGGGATTTGTAGATGAAAATTGGTTTCTAGATATTGGATGTTCAAATCATATGACTGGACACAAGAATTGGATATCAGATCTGGATACCAGCAAGACTAGCAAGATTAGGCTTGCAGATGATAACACAATGGAGGTTGCCGGAGTTGGTAACATTGTAATCAAGAAGCAAGGTGAGGAGGTTGCAGTTATTGAGAATGTGTTGTATGTTCCTGGAATGAAATGAAATATGTTGAGTGTTGGTCAGTTAGTGGAAAAAGGTTTTTCAATAACCATGGGAGAAGATATGTTGAGAGTATATGACTCAAAGAAGAGAATGGTGTTGAAGTCACCATTGTCAAAAAACCAAACCTTCCAAACAAGATTGCATCCAATGGAGAATCAGTGTCTCTCTGCAACAGCTGTAGACAAAACTAGTTAGCTATGGCATAAGAGGTTTAGTCACTTGAATTTTCATAGTTTGAAAATGCTGGTTGTTAATAGAATGGTAATTGGATTCCCTGAAATAATTGTTCTTGTGAAGAAATGTAAAGAATGTTTGTTAGGCAAACAACCCAGAAATGCTTTCAATTTACATATGCACATGAGGGCAAAAGAGGTGCTACATGTTGTGTATTCAGATGTGTGTGGACCATTTGAAGAGTTGTCATTGGGAAACAATAAATATTTTGTGATCTTTGTAGATGAGTATAGTCGCATGATATGGCTATATTTGATAAAAGCTAAAAGTGATGTGTTTTATGTCTTCAAAAAGTTCAAATTATTGCTTGAAAAGCAAAGTGGGAAGGCACTTAAAATACTCAGAACAGATGGAGGAGGAGAATATGTTTCAAAAAGAGTTCAAGAGTTATTGCACTGAGAATGGGATTCAACATGAAATAACAGCACCATACACTCCACAACATAATGGTCTTGCTGAAAGAAGAAATAGGACCATATTGGACATGTTAAGGAGTATGCTAAAACAGAAGAATTTACCACATTCATTCTGGGGAGAAGCAGTGTCTACAGTGGTGTATGTTCTAAATAAGTGCCCAACCAAGAAGATGAAAAATAAAGTTTCAGAGGAGGTATGGTCTGAAAGGAAACTAGTGGTGAATCACTTGAAGATTTTTGGTTCAGTTTGCTACAAATATGTACCAAGTGTAAAGAGGAGTAAGTTGCAAGATAAAAGTGAGGCCATGATATTTGTAGGATATCATTCTACTGGAGCCTACAGACTATACAATCCTCTAACCAAGGAGATTTGTATAAGCAGTGATGTTGTGATGAATGAAGCTGAAACAGTGGTATTAGAACCCATGGTTCAGGTCTGGTGACCGGGCTTAGCCGAGTACGCCCCCCTCCCCCCCTCTCCCCCCCCCCCCATGATCAGGTGAGCCAAGGTAGGTGGCCAGTGGCGGATCGCCGGATGAATCATGAGAGGTGGGGAGAGCAAGAGATGCTCAGTGTTGTGACCATGGATCGTGAAAGAGGGCAAAAGAGAATTGCTCCATGTTGACCATGGTGTACTCGGGGATGAAAAGACCATAAGACTTCCGCAGCGAGGGAGGAAGGAGACCATAGTCCTTTGTTTGAGGAAGGATGTTGAAGTACAAACAAAGTCCCACATTGAGTAAAAGAAGGGTTGGTCAAGGGTTTATATACACATAGATACCTTCATTGGTAAGAGGCCTTTTGGAGTGGTACCAAAAGCAAACCCGTGAGGGCTTGGTCCAAAGCGGACAATATCTTATCATGTGTGGAGATCTACGTGTGTGTCGAACCTCCCCAACACTCCCTTGGTCTCACACATTGCAAAAGAAACCTAGTGGTTTCTAATGTGAAGAAAAAAAGGCTTTGGGCTTGGATCTTTTTGTTTTTTATTTTTCTTTTCGCCACATGATTTGTTTTTGTGTTGCGATTGACTACTTTTTGTTTTTGTTTTGGGCGTGTTGCTGCATTCATTGCTTCCTGCACCCCATTTTCGTTGCCTACACCCTTTTATTGTTATTAGGCCATTTATTTTATTACCTACAACCCTTTTCATCATTTCCACCCCTCTTAGTTTGTTTTGGGTTCTTTTTTTCTTACTTTTGTCACCCTTGTTTTTGTTCCTTATCCTCTATAATACAAAAATAATAAAATTATAAAATAAAAGAGAAAAATGGTTTTTCCACGTTTTAAAAGTATAAGTATTTGTATTATCGTTCACATCGTTCACATCGTCTCAATGCTTAATATCTTTTTTATCCTTTTAAAATAAGTAAAAAAATAATAAAATAATATTTTATATGTGAGAACACTTGTGTGATCGTTCCAATACTTAATACGTCTTTTTTTTTCTCTTATTAAAATAATAATTTAATAATATCTTAAAGTATTTGCACTTGATCATCCACATCGTCTTAGTAGTGAATACATTTTTTTTTCTTTTTAGTATAATTAAAAAATAATCAAATAATGTTTTAAAAGTTTGAACAAAAATAACAAAATGTCCAACGAATGAAAGAAAATTTATCACATTTGACCGTCGACATGAACAAATGTTATGATGAAGTCCAATTTAATGTGAATCAAATTCTTGACAAACTAGATGACATTCAAGACTCCTTCCACTAATTTGTATCCTTCAACTCTTTTTATTTCAATTGAATTTCATATTGTATGATGCCCGAACGATTTTGATTTTGTGATATGTGTCTTCAACTCAAATGAATTTGACAATAAGGGAGGAAGTAAATGATATTGAAAAATGAATGTATGTCATTGTTAACCTCTACATGGCACCTATTGAATGTCAAACCATCATCCATAATTAAATATATAACCAAATTCTTGGAATCCCTTCGTCTTAATATATTAGAATACAAATTTTCAAAGTTAACAAACATGAACATTTCAAATGGCAATTTATTCAAATAGTGCTATGAATTTCTTTATTCATACCTATTCTATACAAGATGTATTATTAGAGTGTCCATACTATATGGTTCGAATAAGTTACAAACTTACATAAATAAAGAAACTTCACTTTAATTGATCATAAATCATGTTATATTCTCTTATATATGTATATGTCCTATATTATGTCATATTTTGAATTGATTTTATTAACTATATGATAAAAAAATCTTTAATTTTTTAAGTTTTAATATTGAAAATCAAAATATTTAACTTTTTTTAATCAAAAACATATTGTATTCTTTATTTATTTCAATTAATACTTCTTTTTAAAATTTTATTCATTAAAAAAATCTTTAAAAAAATCTAAAATAATTCTAACTCATCTAAAAATCATTACATATTTCTTTTAACATAAAAGACAATTTGATAATTTTACTTCTCAATTTATTAAATCCTTTTTTTAATCTATCATATGAATCATATTATTCACAAATTTTATTTCTAAATCTATTCTACAGTTTCCTCCAAAAAAACAATAGAAATTTTACCTTCAAATGCATTCAAATCTATGAACTCTTCTCCCTCAAATCCATCCTTATAAATGAACACAACCTCAGATTTTGATTAAATTGCTGACTTATCAAACAGTTAAAAATTGGTTTTCAATTAAGTGACTAAAGAGGAATTAATATCATAAGTAAACTGAATCGATGATGATATGGTTCATTTTGCATTTATTACTTTCTGAACTGACATATAAAGAAGACATGTGAAAATTATACATTAATAAATGAAACGTGAATCATTGCAATTGCATCACAAAACTGCTTGGAGAGTTTGTCATCTTTTTTTGTTTAGTTTATTACTATAATTTCTTTTAGACTTAGCTCTCCACACCATGATCAATGCATCTCTCTTAGCTATCCTGAGACAGAAGGATAATCTCTAAAGAAACATGCTTGCTCTTTTGGTTCTACCAGTAGACCAACCTGTATAGAATGAGTCATCTGAAAGGTTCAACAGGTTCAGATTCTTCAAGAAAATGTGCAGCTTGAAAACATTCTGCAGCTTCAACTAATGATGATGCTGTGCCCTCAGCTTTGTGAAGAAGGGCAAGATTATACCAAGCAGAAGCATTGAATCTGTCGTGTCGCAGTGCTTCCATCAAAAAGCTTTTAACTGTTGGATTTGAGTGACTACTACATCGTTTAAGAACTACAGCACTGGAGACTAAGCTAAGGACATGGCCAGGATCAATGTCCAAAGCATCACCATAAGATTTTAGAGCCTCTTTGTAATGGCCCTTTGCTTCGTACATTACGCCTGTGAAATTTAACAAACAAACAGCCCACAAGTCTCAGAGAGGAATTTTCAGTGTTCATTCTCAATTTTAGCAATTTCACTATAATTGTGCAGCCTGATTCAATATTATCCGCTGAAAGAATGAAAAACACATATTCATCTATATATCATGCTACATATATGTTTTTGATTTCTGAAGCTGTTTTTAATCATGTAGTTTGTTGTCACTATCAATCTGGAGTATGTTAGACCTGTTTCATTGTATCATGTTTTATTTCAATAATGCCTCCGGGGTCTGATCCAATCTCTGATCTCTTGGCACCTAAATGCAAGAGCATATTGCATAGCTGCAAATAATGATAACTCTAAATAAACAATATTCTCTATATCAAATAACATCTGGCAGTTACTAAAACCTGTCAGCCTCCTTCCTTTCTATCTCAGTAGAAATTGTTAAATGGGTAGAAAATGAAACTGAGAAATAAAATCAGATACATTATTACCTATTGCATGACATCTAGATGCAGAGAGTGGTTTGATGGCCTTGGATTTTGAAAGACACACCTCTGCATCATGCCACTGTAAAAGACTGATATATACATAAGTAATATCATGCCATATTTCCACTTCCAAGTTCCTAGCACGATCTCTATTGTCCTGTCGTATGGAAGGGAAAAAAAGGTAAAGCAGCTAGAAGCAATTTTGTCTTTGCACAAGAAAAATTAAGAAAAATAAGAACTTAAGACAAATAATACAAATAAAATGCATCCAAATGCAATGATGTTTATCTTGGAGCAAGATCTAATTTTTGAATTTTCAAAAAATCAGGACATGAATAATAGACCAAAAAAGCAACCATCTATGGACATATTCTTTCAGCAAATAGTTTGACGACCAGCAGAAGACCATGAACAGAAAAATAATTAGACGAATTCAGTAATAAACATAGTTCAACAAATCCTCATGCTTGATTTTTTTAAGGCAGTGCTTAGGTATTTATATTTCAGCAATATACCAAATACAGTTGGTCAAACTAATGCGGCAACTAATAATACCATCTCTTTAAAAGCTTGAATCAGTAGAGAATTTCAGTATCTTATCAGTCCTAGTACTCGCCAAGTAAGAGTTGACTACTTTAGGCACAATGTGGGGACAGTTTCAGTTCCCAAAGATGAGGTGGAGATACACTAGAATGATATACATCATAGATTTGAAAATATGACACCTTCAAAAAAGTAAAACCAATATAAACCTAACACCCTCTTGAAAGGATGCCATTTTAATCAAATGAATTCCATATTCAAGGAGGTAGGTATATCTGGCTAGCATAAAGGAAAAAAAAGTACAAAAAGACTACTTTAAAAGAAAAAATAAAGCACGGCACTATAAGAATATGCTGTTCCTATTCAAATGCTAAAGTTTTTCGAATAAGAAGGCTCAATTGAAGGGAAATCATGCAGATTCAAAACAAATAGTTATAATACTTTCCACAAAACTTCCTAACGAAGGCTAGTAATTACTGACTCATAAATATAAGAACCAAGGAGTAACTCTGCCCTTAAGGTATACCGTGCTTCAAAAAACTTCAGTGTTGTCATCAATACATGCAAAACTCTTCTGAGGAACTCTATGCATTCCACCTTCTACTTTGTCGTGAAATGCTCCGTCTCAAACCAAATAAAATGATGTTGAAATCCTCATTCCTACTGTTCCTATTAATATTCTCACTTCTCAGGTACAAGACTAGCAGGAGAGTTCCTTTGCTCTTAACTACAAACCCATGGTCACAAGTTTCTTGAAATATCTTATAAATTCTAAAAGTTCATGGAAACTGCATCCATCCAATTCTAACGACAAAAATAACAAGAATAGACGCCAATTATTCCAAAAAAAATTATCAGCATAAGTTATTACAATTTACAACAACAAACCTTATATAGCTTCTTTCCAGAACCAAAACCTTTACTCTGAATTTGAAGAACAGCAAGAAGCTGAGTATATGTCTCAATGGCATTCCTTAACTTGCCCTGTGCAATTTGAAGTTTAGCTTTTGTTCGCAACAAATCACCCTGATCCCATTTTCCAGTTTGATCCAAAGCAGAATCAATGACAGATTCGGCATCCAGAAACTGCTTTTGAGCAGACAATATCCGGGCTAACAACAACCATCCTTTAATATCAGAACTACCTTCCAGTTTTATGCAGCATTTTGCATAATGAAGTGCAGCATCCAACTTCCTTTGTTCTGCATATTCTAGACTGAGATGGTATAGTACACGGGGGTTTCTTGTTCTGGCAGCAGTTTCTAGGGCATGAAGTGCCTCAGATTGTCTCTTAAACCTTTCAGAATCAGAAATCGCCAGTTTCGACTGGGCTGAAAGTGAGACACCAAGAAAGAAATTAGCATGATCTTCTTGCTGATTACATCTGCCATCCAAGTTCCGAAGCACTCGCTTGGCAAAGCTTACTCCTTCTTCTGCAAGAGAACAGTTCTCACAACAAATCTTAGAAGCCATTAACAAACCAGGAACATGGTCTTGGTCCTCTCTACTCCTCAACAACTTTCTGAGAAAATCCAGTGCTACCAGATCCCTACCTGCTCCATAATAACAAAGAGCTAGAGTGTAGTACCTTTCACTTCTAGTAATTGTCCGTGGAAGCAATTCTTCCAATTGATTGGCTAAAGCCGTCAAATCTCCAGAAACTGACAGAGCAAATGAGAGGTGGTCTAAAATTGAAGGATCCCACTCAATTCTATTTAGAGTGACTTTTCTTAATAAAATCATTAAAATAAGTATAGCCTCTTCTATGTTATTTCTAGGTACAAATGAGCCATCCATTTGGGAACGGAGATTGGGCGGCGTGGCTTCTCCTCCACTGTAAAGAAGAAAAACAACAAATTCTTTCTGAATTTTTGCTATAGTCTCTGCATCAAGATTCCATTGATGAAGTAGTGCTCGTCGGTAAGACAAAATAGCTTCACGTGGACAATCAGCAAGTTTCCATAATTCTGGAAGCAGCTCAACTGCCTTGTTCAGGGTCTCCTGTAATTTACATTCAGCACCGAAGTTATCAGGCAAGCCTTCGGGTAATGAAGATTCCACTATATCCAAAATAACTTTACAAGATTGGGCAGCCTCTGCAAGAATGAATTCGAATGCATTAGAATATGCTTTGATGTTTCATAGAGATTAGCCATTTCACCGTTTTTCAAACTACCCAACTTCAGAAAAAATAATCATCCTTTTAATCAAACAATTTCTGCCAAAGTGTAAATATTGTGGTTACTGGATTCTCAAGGTAATGTAGTTCTCAATTAAACAAACATTTTGGATAACACAATTATCAAGTAAAGTAACACAGTATATGAGGGGGAAATCTTATGCTGATTGAAAAGGTTTTACTATTGTGTACATTAATATGCAATAAAAGCTCACAAGTCCTTTGAAGTGAAAAATAAATAAATAAACTATGAAGGATGAATCAAAAAACCAGTGGGGATACCTTTAAACCTTTCAAGAATCTGCAAAGATTTTGCTTTGAGGAAGACAGATTCCAACAATAAGCCAACAGAATGTATAGACATTTGTGGTTCAGCATGATTTTGAGAATGTTTCTTCCGGCGTTCTCTGCTTCTGGAAAGGGCAATTTTGATCTTAGGAGTCACAACACCTATGTCTATTCCCTCAAAGACATGTAAAGCAGCTACTATATTTCCTTTCTGATATTCATATCTTCCAAGCAGAGCTCTAGCTTCCTGCACATCACGAACATGTTTTGCTTTAAATAATAATGATAACCATAATCACTTTTTTTAAAGAAGAAGAAGAAACACACATGAACAACACAATTTCAGAATTTATTAGCTCAAATCCCAAAGTCCCAAAAAATTGTATTGATTAAACTCAATAAATTGACCATCAGACAAACTACTGACAACAGTGGTGGTTTTACAGAAGTATAGAAAATTAGACACCAATTCCTCGGTCATATGTTCAATTAGGATAAAGGATTCTATCAAACAATTAAAGATAGATGCTGACTTTCTAGCACAACTACAAGAATGGACAGAAGTCTGAAATTAGTTTATACAACCACAAATAACTTACCAAGAACAAAGCAATCAACCTGTAATCGTAACAAATTTCAAAAATATTTTATAAACACACTCACTCTATCTAGGCCCTAGCGCAAATAGTAGAGAACAAAACATATCTGATTATTCGGTATAACAACAAAAGGTAAGGATGATGAAATCAACCTCATAGTTCAAGACACCACTCTCACGTAAGGATGATTCAGCTTCTTCTATGTTCCCAGTGTCCGGCTTCTTATCAATGTGTTCGCCTAAGCAAGAGTGTTCACTAGCTGAAAAATCCTTGGTTGCACTTGCAAGAGATCCAGAAGAAGGAAACACTTCATCAGCTCCTCCCAACGACTCTCCTGACCGTAGACACTTCATTATCTTCCTGCAAACTTCTCCTAGTTTCACCTTCTCTCCTCTCTCTAATTCTGCTTCCCATACTGCTCTTCTTCACTCAAAATTCTGCAAACCAGCAACGTCATATATAATTCAAAACTCAATGCTCCCTGTTTATGAATGTAGATTAAGAAAAATATAGAGCACCACAAATTTGGAATTTACAACCAAAGTGATCCTAGTTAACAGGTTCTAATATGCAGCGGAATCCAAATCCCATAGCGGAGAACAAACTAACCACAAAACCCCTTAATTACAAACTAATTAGAACTTCAGTATAACCCTTTAAATCAACAACCACAAACTCCACAAGAAGTAAAATTTAGGTCAAACGCATTCAGATTCCCTCATCTTCGTTCTGTTGTATTGGTGTAAACCCCTTTAAACATTTTAAAACCACATGCCAAATAAAACTGAAGAATAAGGATAGCAGAAGCAGCATCCCTTGAAACCGACCCACAGTGACTGAGCTACCAACAAAATTCAGAAGAAAGCGGAAAAAGGCAAAACATTGCCACAAAATAATGCTAGTGAGGTAAGCTGAGAAAAAGGTTTGAACTTGAACCGTAGAAACCAGCATAGTACAGGACTAAAACTCTCACCGTTTGAATTTGAGGCAAGAAAAGCAGAGGGTGCAAACAGCGACACCCATCGCTGAATTTGAGCGATCAAATCAAAGGCAACTTTGAATCAAGCAAAAGCAAAAAAGGAAAGCATCCAAAGAGAACCTTTGGTTGTTTTGTTTTTCTCCCTGTTGTTGTGTGTGATGATATTTACAGGAAGTGATATTGAAGTAGAGAGAGAAGAGACTTAGAATGGAATTGGAACAGAAAAGGAAGGAAGAAGATCTGACAAGAAGAAGAATAAGAGGAAACAGAAAAAAAAAAAAAAAAAAAAAGAGGGATGAATGGTATGGATGGGTGTGTGTGGTGAATGTTACTGTTCCTGTTGTGGGACCCACTGAATGTTTTATTACCGGTGTAACAGCGCAGACGACAACTACGTACTATGCAGTTCTTTACCTTAATTATTTCAAAATAAATAAGACGTGTGCAATTAACAATAAATAAAAATATTATTTACAAATTAATCAAGATTAAAGTAATTAATATTACATTAAAAAATCAAGAATATTACTTAGTATAGATGTTTTTAAGTTAAAATTTTGTTGTCTAGGATAGAGTTAGTATTTTTCTTTAAATATTTTTTTACTACTAATATCAGTTAAAATATATTGAAAACACGAGTTTGGAATGATTTCAATTTTCATTAACAAAGATATATTTAAGACTTAAAAATTAAAATTAATAAAGAAACTATAGGCTTATTCAATATTTTAGGATATGTAAGCAAAACGTATTATAATACTATATATATATATATATATATATATATATATATATATATATATATATATATATATATAGTGAGAGAGAGAGAGAAATGGCTTCTATATAAACCAGAGGAAGTATATTGTATATCTCCGCTTCTTTTATAAACATATCTTGCTTCAATGAGTTAAATTTAATATTTAATTAATTTGTAAATTTATTTAAAAAGATATTTGTATGATTACTTTTTATACTTCATATGTAATGTATAATTTGAATGACAATATATAAGTTAAAAATGAATAAAAGAAAAAAATACAATCATATTATAAAGCAATTAAATAATATGTATAGGTATTTATAGATGAAGACTTTATATGTATTATCATCATTATTTTTTATTATTGGTGTATTATATGTTGAAATATTCTATATATTATCACAGGTAATGCTATTTAATTTTTCTTAAGAGATAAGAGTATTTTCTTTGTTTAGAGTTATAGAGAGTTTGAGGGAAATATAATAAATATAAAGAAAGAAATATTATTTTAAAGACTAATATTGGAGCAAACTTTAATATAAAATTCTGAAATCTATGTTATAAGATTTAGAAATTAAAAATGTTATTTTGGTAGTTGCCACCTGCAAAAGATTTGAATGTCTGCGCTGGTTTTCCATTAAACCTTCATCAACTACTCTCCACACCTTCCATCACACTCATCAATTTATTATAATAAATCATTCAAACCATTTTCTTTTCATTTTTCTCATTTAACTCATTAAAATGACTTTAAACTATTCCTTTTACTGCTATTATCAAATTAATCTCTCGTATGTAAGAATGATAATGAATCAGACAGAGATAATGATTATTTACTATTTGTAACAAAATATTTATTTTTAATTTATTTTGTTACTTATTATATTTTTCATGCAGAAATACTTAAAGATATTTAAAAAAATGTATTCTATAAATTTTTAAAATAAAATTACAAAAAATATATAATATAATATAAATTAAATTAAAAATAACTTTAATTTTAATTTTAATTAAATAAAATATAAATTAATTTTAATTTGAATTTAATTTAATGAAATATAAATTAAATTTTAATTTCAATTCTGTGTTGATAATGTATACCTGCATATAATACATTTATATAATATACTCATCTGATTTTTTTATAAATAGATATAAATATACCTACCACCCACTACATGATAATAAATATTCGTAATTGTAAATTTTGTCTTCAATATCCACCAACAAAAATATTTTTTTCGTCCTTAGTATGAAATATATATATATTTGTATGAAAAAACAAATAAATTTAAAATTACAATAATATAAATGACGTGAACCAAGTTGTCACAAATTTATAAATATAAATATATATTAAAAAAAGTATACTGTGTTTCAATTTTGTTGAACATGCTGGTGCTAAGATTATGTAAATTGTGAAGATGTAATGTGATTGTACGTGAGAGAGGAAAAAATATGAACATTATCTACATTTTTTATTGAATCCAAAGTTTGCTAAGTTTAGAATCAAAGGGTCATAAGTTTAATCTTTTTAGGAAGTTTGTTTTGGCACGTAACATGGGTATACTATACCTAAAGATGCTACATTGTAAAAGTGGAACAAAGTTCAAAATATACCATAATGCTCACCACTTATTTTCAATTGATTAGATGTTAGATGCCATCATTAAATTATAATATCAGTGAATAATGATACTTTTACAATATATTTTTTTTACAACATTTTAACATCATTTACATATCATTTTGTTATTGGTTCAAAATTACTTCACAATTAATAATAATAATCATAAACACCAAAATAGACCAAAAACAGAATAACAGTATTAAAATGTTGTCAAAATGTTATCTAATATGAATGTTCAAAAATAAAACACCAATTAACACTATCAAAATGCATTTTAATAAATAAATAAAAAATAGAGAGAGAGTTGATAAGCATCAATATAAATACAACCATAAACTCTAACAAATGATAATGATAAATTTGTTAATTTCAATTATAAATATATTTAAAAGTTATACAAGCCTATTGTTATATTAATTCACAATGTAATTCTTTTTATCTTGAAAAATATACCTATTAGATGTATAATTTAATCCGTACTAATTCTTGTATATTAAAACTTATTAAATTTAATTTAGATTGGATATCAGTAACTATTTTATATATTATTATTTAATTTTACACACATGACAGTTTTTTTAATTAACCCGACGTACATGTTTAAGCAACATAAGTTAAAGATTCAATGTGAAAATACATTGATTTGTCACATTAAAAGTAAATGATGATGATGATGGTAAGGTGTGTGTTGGGATTTTAATTAGAAAATTAAAATCTACCAAAACTACCAAAAGTTTAAGTCAATTAGACAATTGAGGTTGAATCTACCAAAAATTTTAAAAAATATATTTTAAAATTAAGTAAATTAAAACTTAAAATAAATTTCACTCTAACTGGATTAAAAAAGCGTCAAGATTGATACATGAATGAAAACTGAAAAAGAAAAGTTTATTATTCCAAATAAAAATCAAACTTTGGCGCAATTAATTAGTAGCTGTTTTTTTTTCATAATTCACATTAGATTTATTAATTAATTAGAGAATTTTATTTTATTTTTAAAGTAAGAGAATTTCTTATTGAATTTTGAATTTGGTCACGTGATATATGTGTGCCGGTCAAAATAAATTAGTTATGTCACAAAGGTATAAAGTAATAGAAAACGAAAATTAACATAATACTAGTAGCAGGATATAAAACCAACTTTTTCAAAGTAAATTTTGGAGAAAAGACATTTTTCTAATTAGCTTTGTCCGAAAACATATATTTAATCAGAAAATTATAATTATAATTGTATTTTAACATAATGTTGACTGTGATTGTAGAATAATAAAAGTGATTATCTACTTTAACCCATCTCTTTTGGTCACTAATACAATAAATTAGAGACATAATGTAATAATTTATCTACTTATAAATATTAATTAATTAATTAAAAAAATTAAGTTTTTTATATAATTAAATATGTTTATATATATATATATATATATATATATATTAAAACATTAAGAAGCACAAAACAAAGATATCAAAAAAGATGAAAAACAAACTATAACAAGGTCTCATTTACACAGTGTTTTTCTTGCGTGAATTTTTACTATTCAAATGAAATAGGAGGTACCGATTTTCTGATAATTTGCAGGTGAGTACGAGCACGGAATAGTGAAATCAACCTCTCATCCCATCCCGCTTGCTTCATGTGAGGAGATTTGTTATTGGAATATGTTGTTTTACAAATAACTTCATTTGAATGTCATTTTTATTACTTTTTTTCGGTGGTGTGAGCTTAAGGAAGTTGTTGGATCTGTGGTAGTGATCATTTATTTATTTTATGTTTACATGGAAATAACTCAATTATGGAAAGCTCCGCTATTAAGAGAGTTTAAATGTGGAGACAACTCGATTTTAGAGCTATGTACATAACTCGAGTGTGGAAATAGTTTGGTTGTGGAGACAACTAGGTTGTAGATTAAAAATTTTTATTCATAAAAAAATTAAAATAATTTTAACTCATCTAAATATCATTTTAAATTACTTTTAACATAAAAGACAATTTCAGAATCTTAATTTTTAATTTATAAAAAAAAATTAACCTGTTACGTGAATCAAATCCTCAAAAACTTTATTTCTAAATTGAATTCACCATAAACTTCACCTTTTAAAAAAATAACATAAACTTCACCTTGAAATCCATCCAAAATTCATCCTCTCCATTTCTCTTAAATCATTCCTTCCAAAAGAACACAACCTTATAATTTATTTAAATACAATTACTTAAGTATGAAATAAATTTTTTTTGTAGAGAGTTGATACATTTTAAATATTGACCTACTTTGTTTTATATTGCATTCTTACCATTAATATAAATAATTTAGATAAAATATAACAAATTTAAGGTACTTAAAAATATATTTAATTAAAATAATTAAATTTTGATGTATAATTCAATTAAGTGATATATTTATTATTTTTTATAAATAAACAACATTTTAAAATAGTGATTTTATATTATTTTTTTCACAAAAACTAAAGTAATTTAATTACCTTTATTTTTTTCACTACATAATAAATTATATATATTTGTCATTTTATATGAAAAGAAGGATTAGTAACACACAATATTATATATAATTATTTTTTTATATTATTTTTATTTTATGAGAATAAAAAAATGTAATGATTGTTAATTTATATATGATAAGCAAAATTTTTATTTAGTAATATAATTTATATTTATTTTTATATTACAAATAGCTTTATTTTTAGCTTTTCATTGGATTGAGTGAGCTTATCTTTCAAGGTGGCACGTTAGACAAGTGAATGGAAGCGTTGAACAAAATTGAGTGTTTTACATGAATGTTTGAGTAAAGTTAAAATGTATTTAGATCTTGTGGATATATTTAACTTATTGTTGGATATGAAATATGTGAATGTGTGAATGATGTGATTCTAATAACTTCTAACGAGGAAATATACACTGACATGAGGTTAAGGGGTGTATTGAAAAGTGATTTTGTTATGAGACTATCATGATTCTACTAGTATCAGACTTATATAGAAGAAGATATCTAGTTGTGAGTTAGTGGAACTTCCTACAATTAGAACTTCAATATAAAAATTGACCAAACCTCTCAAAATCAAAGAATTTATCCTAGTCATGCTCGATGTGGACTTTAGTCCTATTGTAAATCTATAATTATAGCTCTTAAGAGACAAGAGTGAGTCATGACAAGTATAAGACCTTTAAGTCTATTTAATACTCGAGTCTTCCAAGAATAGTGTTAGATATCTATCTTATGATTAAGCTATGAAGGTTGAGCCAAGAGGGCTTTGTTGCATGGCAGACATTTAATTCTTTATATGAATTATTGATTTTGTGTTGATGATTATAACGATATATGTAGTATGTTTTAATTTTCAGTAGTTTATCATGTGTTTTCTTTGTTGGATCATGGTATCCTCATGCGATGATCATATTACATGTAAGCAGATGATCATATTACATGTAAGTAGAGAATCATATAGATGATGAAGATAAGCAATAGTGAGTCAAAAAGGCTTAAAAATATTAGAGTGGAATGTATATACGTATATATATTTATAATTTTTTTTGTTTCTCCTAGAAATCTATTGTTTTAATTATCCTTTTGAAAATTTTAAAATAATTATTATAGAATTTTAAATATATTGTACAAATGTACAACTTCGTGCTTTTACTACATGTTATTTAATCATGTGAAGAAGAAATCAGTAATATGACACTTGCTAATTTTGGTCGTTACATTATCTTATATTCAAATATTATTATGTTAATAACTTTAGTTAACATTTTCATTCTTAAAAATAGTCATATAATTTTAATTTTAATATTATTTTAATATTTAAATTGTTATAAATTTAAAGTTATTTTAGATAACATGTTCCAAACAAAATTTATTCACATTCAAACATATGCTCTTAATGTGTAGTGGATAACCAAAAAATAAAGGTGTACTGTATGGCCGCCTAGCCAACTATTGACCCAGTGGCCAGTGGTCTAGGACCAACGCATTAGGGTTCACATTAAACAATTGTTCGGTCAAACATCAAGAATGACCGACCAGTCATAAACACTTAAAAACCTTAAGTATCACCCACAATCAAGTTTACAGGTAAAACATACTTACTAGATATTGGACCATGATTACGATTATGCTAATCACAAGTCTATCTTGAAACTATAAATACGAGTTTGAGGTAAGGAGGTAGGTGATTGCATTTATTATAAATTTAAGATTTTACCATGCTAACCGAAAGGTTTGATACCGACTTGAGCGTTTGAGTACCTTTGACAGACACAACCCTGCACATCTTGGAGACGAAGTGTTAAAGACTTGGATGAACTGTGTACACGAAACAAAAAGTGGCGTACAAAACTCGTAGAAAAGTGTGAATGAGTGTCTTGATTGTAATCCTTAACCCCACACTCAAAACAAAAGAATTATGGACTCTCTTAACAACTTTATCTATTAATATTGTGTTTTGAATAGAAAATAACTTTGATCTTCATTCTAAATCTCTCTATTAGTGTTATATTTGATTACTTTAAATTTTGTTAGATTGTGAAAGTCGATATGGACTTCCTAAAAAAATAATACAAAAGATGACACAAAGCCACTACTAAGGAGAAATCATCTCTATTAGGAGCATGTCACATGGTCACTACTCTTCCAATGATGAAAGACCAAGAAACTCTTAACCTTGGAGAACAAGCCTTCTTATATGTGCATGTTGACTTTAAAGTCAACCATAAAATGTGTCCAAGCTAGGTTATCTCCTTTTGGTTCAAAACCTACCTACTTGACCCATTATATAAGGTTCAAAATAAAACCTAGACTACTTAACCTATTATATAAGGCTAAAAAAAAACTTTATATTCCTCCTAAACACATAATACAAAGCCTAAAATAAACCTACTCTACTAAAAACTCAATGACGACCCATGATGATAAGAATTTGGATTCACGTTTCACATATAACTTCAATGTGCTTGATCATGACTAATGATATACCACCAACTTTCTATATTAACAACTTTTTTCATGTAAAAGCTTGTGAGATGTTTTCATAACTCTTAAGCTTTCTTTATCCCTCTTGAGGTGTCGTTTTTCTACCACTTCAATTGCTTAATTTTGTGGTATGTGTTTTTTTTTTTTAAATATCTTTTCAGCATAACAAACCACTAGTGCTTATGAATGTGTTTTTTTTTCTTCTAAAACATATTGAATAATTTCCTTGAGCAGTGAAAACATATGTATATAATTGTTGTGCTATACGCATGTATGCATGTACATGCTGGATGATGTTGAATCTGGATTGTAACACATATCATCCATATTTGTGTTGTCCAATGTAAATTGCACACGACTTCGTTCTTCATGCGTAATGGAGATAGTTGGGAATAAATTCAATGGTATATCGTCTACACAGCTTCATAAAATGATTGGCATATATAAAAATTTACATTACTTATTATCAACAAATTTATAATTATACGTTATATATGTATATAACAACGTAATTGAATTTCAAAATTTTAAAAATATAATTGGAATTGGTTTATTGTATTTACTCAGAATTTGGTAAAGTGTTGAATTGATATTAAATAAATTTTAATTTGTTTTAAACTACTTATCCAAAGAACGTATTATTACAAAACACTTCAAATTTTTTATAAAAAATAAATCTTCCTCATCCAAATACTACTTGTTTTTCAAAAAAAGAAATGCATATTTAGTATCTATGCTGTCTCTTTATATATAGCAAAAGTTTTCTATTTACCATCTTAATCATTAACCGAACAAAATCATACATCATAATATAGTATTATATAACATTATTCATTTGCTAATTTTATTTGTTTAATTTAATTGCATTTACATATAAATAAATTATTCAATGAAATTTCTTAATATTTTTGTTAAGGCAACAATGTAGTCTTTTCTGTTGAATAGTTCTACTAATAAATAACCAAATATTGACATTTTTTTTATATGTTTTCTGTAAGAAAAGCAATTTTAATAAAAAAATTCTCAAGGATTTTCAAATCGTTCATGTTTTTGAAAAAAAAATACTGAAATTAAAAACATAAATGTCAATAGCAACAAAAGATTCAAAAAGAAAAAGGTAAGAAGTGCGTTAAAAAAAAAAGTAACCGCAATAGCACAACATTTGAATACAATATGAACTCTACAGTTTATGAAGATTGGGCTATGAACTGAGACTAGTTTGCATAAAGGATTCGATCTAAACTTTGATATGATTATTATACTGAAAACGGATTCATCAAAGGGATAACCTTATTAACATTTGTTTTGTGCATTAGGAAGGAGTATTTAGTCACTTTTCAAAAATTAAGAATCAAATCCTAATCACTTTGATTAAACAACACGAGTCTATCATTATTTACATCAACTTAAATTAGTATTTTATTAACAGTTTAACCTAATTATGCATTGCCCACGTACTAAATAAAGGAGTTGACATCCAAACTCACTATACAGAATCTGAGTTTTAAATAATTCCCTAATACAAGAATTCTAATACTGGTTAAAGATGTTGACTATCAAAATCATATACGATAAGTCAAAATTCTCATACAGGTAATCCTTCAAACTTAAGCTCTATTTTTTAATCTGAGTCGTACATCAACATGTTAATTTTCGTTTTAATAAGCATTCAGATTATTTCCAGAAAGAAAGAAAGAAAACTATTTTTACAACAAGTTTCTCGTGTTATTTTATAATTTTCATTAAATTTAGTTTCCAATGGGTGAACGAAGTGTGTATGGCTACACGTTTTGTGCTGAATAGCATTTTACTTAAAGGAGTTTAGATAGTTGATTAAAAGTTATATTCAAATATAGACTTGCTTATTTTAGAGTTATAAGATAACCTTTATGTTAATTTGTTTAATGTAAAATTGCTAAACACAACTAATTACATATTTTAATTTGTTATAACTAAAAAAATCACTTTAGAATGAATATGATGCTAAGACTAATTAACATGGCAAAACAAGAAAACAGGCATTCTTTTAATAAAAACAGAAATTTATACTAAAGTAGTGCAGGAAAGTGAAACAGGGTAAGATATAAAAATCATACCGGCTGAATAAAAGTTTCGGACTTTGATGAGCATAAAAACAAAATTTCTCCAGCATCTGAACTCCATAGTCCGAATTAGTGCTGCAAACCCAGTTAAAATGAATCTTTGCATTGTCACCAAATTATCTGCTACTTTAACTTTAGCAGCTCCAAGGGGAATAATCATATGCACCATCCTTTGCCTGAAATCCAAGGGCTGTTCATGAAATTACTTAGTAACAGTCTAGTGGTGCACTCTGGGATTAAAACACAGGATAATGCCCCCAAAACTCAATTACTAATTTCCTTAAATTCCGAGTGGGGAGAAAAGATAGAATAGAAGTAACCATCGGTAATTCAGTTTACTATTTGCAGAATATGGTGCGTGCGCATGACATGACAGTGCTACTCTATAGTCATCACCTGCAGAAGAGATAACATGATGCCAAGTCCTCGAGTTCCATGCTCTAGGTTCTACCAGTTCCAGATCCCACCTTTGAATAGTATACAAGTTTCACTATTCATCTGAAAAATAAAAACTAACACAACAGGAAATAGTGCTAAGAAATTACTTCACCAGCCAGCATAACCAGAGACAAGTGACAATACAAAATCCAATTTTCTGTGCAGGGAAGTATATAAACAGATCAAAATGACCTCTGTATAATAAACAACCAAAATAATCTGCATGTCTCCAAAACTGAAAACTGCCAGAACAAAATTTAAGGTTAAAATCAGTCACAATTTGTCCAAATTTGTTTGAACCAAAATTTGAGAATAAATACAGATCTCTCTGCATTTCAACGTTCTATTTAATCAACAGAAAGAAGAGGTTTATAAGATAGTCACCAAAATAAAACTACAAGTTATTCAAGTAAGATAAATTATATGGTTCATCAAACAAGGTTATAACTTCTCGATTACATGTCTGAAGCAATATTTGGGGGAATTCATTTTCCAGACCCTATATTATTCATATGTCAGTCAGCATGCATCTTCTGCACAGAGTAGCATGAAATCCAACCAGCCAGAGAGGTTTATTTTTTCCTCATCACCAGTGGTAATGATGGTAATGATGTATTTTCAATCTAAACATTCAAGTGAATAAAATTTGAAATCCAAAACAGTAGGTCTTACTGCAAAATCAATCAGTGAGTGAGCAAAACAAAATAATTTCAAATGAGGCAACTCTTCACCTTCTCCGTGTCTCATACAATTCCATTGAATAGCAATCGCATTCTTGAGACCCGGACCCAACCAATTAATCAAACCACTCCAAGAAGTAATCAATTACCAGAAAAATTAATAAAATAAACAGAACAATTAATCACCCTCCTTCCGTTCAACGAATCGCCGTCCGCCACCAAGGGAAAGCAAATGCAATCTGAACCAATCCTCGGCGCCATGAGAAAAGCTTAAAAGGGGAAAAATTTCAATCTTCATTTTGGGAAGATAATTATAAAACAGGAGGGTAATTGAGTAATTCAACCAAGGTATTTTAGTAATTAGCTGAATTTCACAGGGGCAATTAGAGAGAAGAAGCGCTATAAATAACGAGGTCCCTGTCCCGCTGCGCATTCTCTTCTTCTCACATTTTTCTCTTACATTCTCTCTTTTTCCCCCTCTCTCTCTCTCTCTCTATCTTCCTTTTCTTTCATCTTCTCTATTCTCTCTCTACCTCATCTCTTATTTAGTTTTTATTAAATCTTGATAATTGCCAGATTCCGGCCACAAGTTTCTCTCGTCCCTGTCTCTCTCTCCCATCACATCGTCTTCACCATAGCGTGCCCCATCCGTTTTCTATCAATTTACCCTTTTACCCCTGTTTTCTAAATTTACCTTTTTACCCCTCATTTTTCACCCGAACATAGATAAATAATTACCGTTGTTTTTTTATTGTTTGAAAACAAAATTATTTGTGTCAGTTTTGCTTAGAGGGTGGTTTGGTAGTGACGTGGCATGCGGATAGAGAGCCATGAATACCAAAACGATGCGTCTTCCCCCTCGTCGTGTATTGACACCTACCAATAAGCGCAAAGAGAGAGATGACCCGTTTGACAGGCCCAAGCCCATACCCGCACCACCCGCCACCAAAATACTCAAGCCCGTCGACCCGATCAGCGCCACCAACAAAGCCGTCTTGTCTGGGCCCAAGCCCTCCAACCAACTCTTAGCGGGCTACCTGGCCCACGAATTCCTCACCAAGGGCACCCTACTGGGCCAGCCTTGGGTCCCACAAAAAGGAAAGCCGACGGAGGACGGCGGCGACGAAGCAGAACCCACGGCGGCGGCGCCGCCGTGCCAGCGGACGGAGGAGGAGCGGGAAAGGTACGCTGAGGTGGCGAGTTTATTGAAGGGTGGTGGGACCCAGCTCCCCGGCGTGGTGAACCCCACCCAACTCGCCCGTTTCTTGCACTTGTGATCTAACGCTAGAAAACCACTGGGAGAGTCCTATCGGACACGTGGAACGATCGCATTTGCTCTCCCTCGTTTTGCTCCTCCCGAGACAAAACGAAACCGGGTAGAGAAATTTCTCCTCCCTACTCTCTCTTTTTTTTTTTTTCTTGTTTTTTAATCTGAGACAGATGGAAAAGAAAAATTTTCTGATGCATGCAAGTTGTATGTATGTCATCCTCTTGATGTATGCATTTTCATGCAAAGTACATGCTTTTAGTTTCAACCATTTCATTTGTTTCCCTCTCTGGTGAACAAATCTTCATGGTTTATCTAATTATCTTACTTTGGTTTATTTCTGTTTCTGCCCTTTGTTTTGATTAGATTATTGGTTGAGTATAATTAATTAGACTGTTTAAGCATTAATGATAGATAGTTGATTGAAGTAACGCACGTGACGCATTTTTAACGCCGAGATAAAACACTTGTAATAAGGAAGAAGAAGATGGTTATGCCTCATTTAAATGTGTGAAGAAAGATGGTATTAATTGAATATGTGTTGATTATTCTGGCTTACACGGAATCTGATGCGGGAAAGGAAAAGTGTGTGTGTTTTTTTTTCTTGAATTGTTTCACGCACTTAAAGAAAGTGTTCATTATTAGTATGACGGTGAAATCAGTGATGGGTTTGGTGCATGGAAATTACAAGTGCTTATGCTTTGCGAATTTTCTTATCTGCTGATGCAAGATTTTTAGGATTGATTATGGTAGTTGTCACACTGTACTATGCAATTGAATCTGTTCTGTAGAGTTTCGGATAATGTCTAAATCTAATTTTTAACCAATTCAGTCCATTCAATTGGGAAACCGAATCAGTTATTTTTTTTTCCGAGTTAGATTACATTTTAGACAAATTCTATTTATTAGACTAATTTTTAATTCAAACCTTTACATCGTTTCAATTTAAATCTGACTTCTGAAGTGAAGTTAACTTTATAGTAATTGGTTTGGACTTGTGCAGAATTATTTCTAAATGGTTTTTGTGAAAAAAGATTGTTTTGTAAATAGATTTAACTTTGAAAACCCAGTAATTCTTTAAATTTTATAATAACTACACTTTAATTTTTGTTATGGTTTAAATAAATTAAATTAGATTAAATCTCTTTCATGCCCTTGAAGAGACGAACATGTCTTAAGTCTTATTACAGTTAGAGTTGAATAGGTATTCACTTTTAGTATAAAAAATTACAAGTTTTACCAAACAAAAGGACTTTTAAAATAAATATTATAAAAGTTATTAAGTATAAGCCACTAATTAATCGTAATTGGAAAATAAGTAAACAGTGATGATGTTATCCGACGGTTTCATGGAAGAGTTTTTTCTGAAATTAATTAAAATTTTCAAAATAAAAAATGACCCTTTAATATAGAAGTTAACAAATTTATCATAATTTATGTTGTCTTCCACTTCCACAGTTCTAAGGGTTTAAAGGTGAGGAATTTTTTTATGAAAAAGTAATATTTTCAAATTAAATATAATTTGAAAATAATTTTTCGTTGTATAACTTATGAGGTAATTATTGTCAAAGTTAAAATTTATTATAAATCACGATTTCTGGTTTAATGATAACTTAGAAACAGTTATGTTCTACCAACTCCATAGGGTTCAAAGAGTTGTAATATTATAAATTTTCGTAATATTTTTTATGTTCAAATTTTATATCAATTTTGCCAATAATTATATTTATGATAATGATTAAAGAATTAAGAAATAAAAATAAAAAAGTATCCAATTTAATGTCATTGAAGTATTTATTGAAATGTTTAATAAATATTTATTACCTCTTTTCCTATCTTGTATTTAAAGTTATAATAATCCGTAAGACTAATTTATATTACTTTGTATAAATGATAAATAGGTTGACACTTATAAAGGGTTAAATGTTTTTTCTAATTATTTAGATAAGATATATTTTTTGTATCAACCTCACAAATATGAAACTTTTTCATCTTCATTGTTCATTAATAAGAATGCAACTTGGACAATAGCACAAGCACTGAAATTGGATTTCTTAATATAGTTTTTTTTTGAACTCGTACCAGTATTATAAGTAAGAAGTAATTTTAAGTCTAATTCAATTCTACAAAATCAGTTTATAAAATGAAATTTGTACTTTCTTATATACTATGAATTAGTCTTATGTTTAATTGATATAGGACTTCTAACATGTTATTTATCTATTGTATTATTAAAATATATTACATATATATACTCATTTTAATACTTTAAAATATATTTAAAACATTAATATATCAGAATTAGTATATTTTAAAGACATAGTAGACATATAACATTAAAGAAATAACACTAAAAAAAATCAACAAGAACATTCATTATCCATTTGTAGAATAATAATGAACAAAATTAATAGTCTAAATTAACAAGTCCTTTTTTCTATCATCAACTTGTTTTTATTTAATCATCAAGTTTCACTATCATAATTCTATTACATCTTCTATACTTCATACCGATATGTTTACACGTAAAAGATAAATTGAAATACATGTTTTGATTTATTTAGTTGATATATTACGTTGTTCCGTGTTTTAAAATAATAACTTCAAAGAAAGTTGGAATCTACCAAAGATAGTCAACTCTCTCTCTCTCTCTCTTTTTTCAAAGTACTCTACAATGTATGCACTACACATGAAGTGAAAAAGTAAACAAGTATAAAATGTTTTATAATATGATAGATGGGAATTTTTTTATTAAATGCATTAAATGAAAATAGTATTATATATGTAATTATTTTCTATTAATGTATATAATTAAGAGTTAGTGATTAAAAACCTAACAGATGAAAAACAATAAAACTTACTCTACTATATATATATATATATATATATATATATATATATACTTGAATGAAACTTATACTAGAGTTTCAATTCCTATTTCTATGTAAAACGTTGAATGCAGACTTAGCTTGATTTAAGAACAATCGAGTTAAACTAGTAATAATTTGAAGAAAAAAAAAGAGAAAATAATATACATATATATTTCACTTAATTCAGAAAAAGTATAGTTTAAAACAAATAATTCATTATATCCCTTACATTATTGGTTCATTTTTAGTTGTTCGATTTTTTAGAAGTTATTATTACCGTTTTAAGTAGAGAGGATTATTTATCCATTTAATAATATAAATATTTTATCTAATTATTAGTATCAGAGTAAAAGTTAAGTTTTTTTATTTTTTTTTCAATTAAGCAACAATTATGTAGGAGATTCTCGCGGTTACCGTTAAAAGGAGATCCAATATGCATACAACGTTTTTTTAGACTATTACTATCACATGTAAAAAATCATTCAGACATTAAATCAAACATTTGAACTGCATTGTTAACAAAATCAAATGAAAAAAAAAAAAAGAACTAATGAATTTGATTAATTTGAACCGTTTGAGACATATGTTCAATGTGTTTCTTAATTATTGTAATTTTAACATTATAATATGAAGCTATAATTCTAATTATGTTGATTATTGATTAATCATGAAATGTTTCTTCATTCTTCCCAAAGGATATTTTATTAAATAATGATACTTAGACAACATTTTTTTGACAATATTTGAACATAATCTGTGATTGGTCTAAAATTACTCCATAATCAATAATAATAATCATAAACACTAACATGAACCAATCACAGAATCACACATAAATAATATTTAATTGTCAAAATAATATTATCTAAATACTATTATCTTAATTTATTTTATGGAACATTGATAACCTAGGGTTAGCATACTCCACCCTAAAATAAGATAAAGTGTTTTAGACCTTTGAATAATTGAATTTTAACGGTCGTATTTGCGTCACTATGCTATAAATATAATAAATGCTTTGGATTCTGTTACGAAAAAATAAATGCTATAGATTAAAATAGGTAAATTAATGCAATAATAGGTAGCCAAAAGAAGGTAGAAGAATAAGTAAACAACAATTTCTTTTTTCTTTTTACACGATTTTTGAAAAATAATTTATATTAAACGTGTTTCTCGCTTCAAATTATGTCGTTCTCTTATCTTCTACTCCTTTTACAAACAATACTTGGTCATTATTTAAAGTACCCTAATAATTATTTTTGGACATGTTTGGAGGAAAAGAAATTCAGGATTTCTTTTTCATTTTTAGAAAACACCTTTGCATTTGATTTTTCTTTTTTTTTTAATTATATACTCCATCTTCTCATAAGAAAATGTAAAATTTTAATTATATACTCCATCTTCTCTCTCTCTTTTTTTTTAATTGTTATTAAATTGTCTTTCTATTTATATGTGTTGAAAAATATTTTAATTATTATATTACTAATTATATTCTTACTTTTTGAAAAATTCAAAGAAAATATAATGATTCCTTCCATGAGATTTTAAATAAACCGGAATTTGTATTATTACATTAATACAAAATATCATAATGTTAGTAGACGGCAATTTGTATTCATTAATTATTTTGTAGAAACATAGAGTAATCTTTTTTTGATTTAAGATTCAAAATTTATATATAAAATGTGTGTGAAATTATGAGTGATATTAAAAATCTTTTAATAGAGTTTCAAGTTATGGTGGTTTTGAGATTAAAAATCATAAAAAATAATTATTTTTATTAAAATGAAAAAAAGAATGTTTTACGTACTCTAGTTTACAAGGTGCTTTTTAGTGGAAAGCAAAAAAAATGATACTTTATTGTAAAGAGGTAAGATAAACTATCATACAAAAAGAAAAAAAAATTGTATAGAAGATAATACTATTAATCATGAATAATTGTCTCTGTAAAAAGAATGTCAAAATTATGATAAAAATGTTATTTTACATTTATTGAAAATTATAAAAATTAATGTTTTTTTTATTAATTTATGTACTAAAAACATAAATGGGACATGTTAAAAAATAGAAATAGTAATTTATTAAATAAAACATATCCCCATTGTTTCTATCAAAATTTTCCTGCACTGAAAACAAATAACAGTGCTTTTTTTATCCTTTATTATCTCTCTCTCAATTTTTATAAAATAAATTTTCATAGTTATTAATATCTTTATATTTTTACTTCCGAGGGTTATTTAATGAGTCAACCTAATCCAGCTCATTTATACGCTCACTAGTTCACTTAATTATAATTTGTTTCAAAAAAAAAATTACAAATTTTCTATAATTCAAATCTAGACAAATTTCACTCCCAAGTTTAATTAATTTTGAAATTAAGAAACTTAAATAATTTTTTCAAAAAAGAAAATAATAAATATTTTTTATAAAATTAAACTTAAAATTTTAATGAAATAAAATTAGGTAAGTGAGTTAATGAACCAACCGTGATATGAACCGAATTTAAATGAGCTTGATTGAAGTATGATCCATATAAAAAAATATAATTTTTTTAAACTCAATCCGACTCAAACCCGTGATGGACGAGATTGATCACAAATAATGATCCATTTTAACAATTCTATCTTTACCCATATACATAAAAGGATGGGCGTGCGTGTATAATTTTCGAATTTTAATTTGCAAAGTGAGATTACAAGAATATCTTGAATTTTCAATGCATTGAAGTGCAAATTTTCAACCACCTTCGTACCTTGACATTTTAATGAAAAAGTAAAAGGAAGACTATATAATGTAAGTAATCTTTTAACCATTCTTTAAATTGTATAAAAATTTTAGAATAATGATAAAATTTTGAAATATTAATTTACATCCCTCATTTATTGATTATTTGTCAAAGAGAGGCACACAGACTTTTTTTTCAACTCTGTATTCATGGTTCTCGATAAGGCAAAAACTGTCCATGGATGCAAAACTATTTATTGTGTTACCATATTTTCAATCACACTAAATGCTTCTTATTTCATTTTGCTAACCCCATTTCACCTTTTTAGTTCTTGTCAGTGTTCACTTTTTTAGTAGAAATTGGTGTTGATGCCATTTCTATAGATGCTCTCACCAATATTATAAATTAAATCTGGTTTAATGACAATATAAATAAAATTTAGTTTGTTTTTATAAATATTGAATTATTATAATTTTAGAAACTATTTTTCTAATTTTAAAAAGTAAATTTTAAACTAATATTATTTTTAGGTCAAAGTGTGAATATCAGGAATGTGGGATTAGAAACTTATAAGTACTTCGACAATATTTTGATAAAATAAATTTAATAAATAATAAATTTAGTTAGAGTGAATTTTTAGATGATTTTGATATTATTTAGATGATTTTATAAATTATAAATTATAAAAGATTTTGCACGGAATGGATTAAAGCATGTATGGAATAATCTCGGTTGGTAATGGTAACCCAACTAAGGAATTTTAGCCAAAAAAGAATTAAGAAAAGGGCTCAAATGAAATCATTCTTATTCTTATTAATTCAGGGCTTGACAAAGTTGGTGAGTGTAATTGTTACAAATTTAAAAATTTTCCACGCATATTCTAATCGTATTTATTTTACGTTATAAAATAAAATTAAAACATTCATTATTTCATCTGATAAATGTTTCACTTAATAACATTTATTATTTAAATATACTCAATAATTAAATATTTTAAAAATACAACTAAAAAAAAATACATTTCTAAAGAGATTCTTAAACTCTTCATTATTATGCATCTGAACCATCATCTATAGCATTATTTGTTCACATGTAATATAAGTCATATGATTATCAAAAGTGGAAACCACAACCACGAACATGTAAGGGTGAGCTAACTTAAAAGAAAACATAATCATTAAACTTACAAATATGTTGACAAGCTCGTTTACAACATTTTTGGTTTTGAAGTTTAACAAACAATATTAAACGATGTAGTCTTGAGTGTAGTCTTAGATTCACAAATAGTTAAAACAAAGGAACATAAACAAAGAACATGACGCAATAGTAAATAACAAAACACTAAGAATATGAAGAATTTTATATGTAAAGTATAAGAACTCAATAGCAAGAAAAGTTACACAACTAATGACACTAGGAAGAAAAGAAAGTTTTTCAAAGGGAAAAACCAAAAATCAACTAGTACCTTAATACATCCAATAGATTAACAAAAGAAGGTCAACAAAGTGTTAGTCCTCTAAGAATAACAACATAAATGAGAAAACAAGACTACTAGGAACAAAATATTTTGTAAGGAGCATATTCTTGCTAGGAAATACATCAATAAGTAAACATCACTTAACAATGATCAAACAAACTTTAGGCATAGCTGAAAAAAAAAGGATTGAAAAGATGTGTTTATAAAAACATCTCAAAATCAGAAAACTGATATCAAATGAAAATCTTGTTAAACGCGTGTGGTAAACAAGACGCACCACCAAATGTGTCACAAAGAGTCTTGCAGTGTTGGACGATAATAAACTCTCAATATGCTTCAATTGATAAAAGTTTCAAACAATGCCCTCAGAAAGAACGCTGAAAAATCTCAAACGATGTGTTGGAAAACATCGTGCTAAATGCATTTGTTAGAAAAACCTAAACTAAACACACCAAAAGGACAAATCTTGTTGCTGTTAAAAGAGATCCCACTAAACACGCTCTTGAAAACAAGTAACTACACTAGTTAAGTGATAACGCTATCGTTGACACGATCAAATTAATATTACTAAACTATGACAACTTCAATATTGCTAAGATAGTAGCCAACAAAATAGAAAGAGTAAATTCAACCCTAAGTCGTCTCCCAACTAAATACAACAATACATAAACAGGCGCACCACTAAATGGTCTCCTTATTAAATATGTCAAAGAGAGTCTTATTGAATGCAACTAGTGTTATACATTGCCAAGAAATGATCAAACAAACTCTCAACATGTCTTGATAGATAAAAGGGTCAAAAGATGTTTTTTGGAAAATATGCTAAAAGTCTTAAACGATGATCCAAAAACTTGTGTTGAAAGACACCTTACTAAACACACTTTCGAACGAAACAAAGAAAACTTAAAAAAGTGTTTACATAGGTTAGATGATACCATCTACCAAACAATCTCCTTCATCCAACGATGAAGTCTTCATCAACTACTTGGTAGTGAAAAGCTTAAACAACAAATCCTACCTAAATGAAGGTAAGTTGTTAACTGCAGTTGCAAGAGATGAGAATGAGCAAATGTGTCCTTTAGCATATGTTGTTGTGGAGGTGGAAAATAAGGACAATTGGGCTTGGTTTTTACAATTTCTCATTGATGATCTTGGTGGCGTGGAGCTTTCGTTAAGAATTACATATATTTCAAATCAACAAAAAATGAGTAACTTAGCCCATTGTTGTTTTTTTATCTTTGAAACCTTCATGTGTTTTATTTTAACTTGTATACCTTCATGTTCTTACTTTGACAGGGACTTGTACCAGCATTAAAGAACTTCTACCTGGTGTGGAGCAAAGGTTTTGTGTGCGCCACATTTATGCAAATTTTAGGAAGAAATTTCTTGGCCAAATTCTAAAACGTCTATTATGGAAGGTAACATCATCAACAGACCCTCAAGCATGTGAGGCAGAGATGAGAGAAATTATAGATGTCAATACAGATGCATTTACATACTTGCTAGCCATTTTACCAAGGTACGTTGTTAGGTTTCTGGGATAATACTTACCTGCTCTATTGTTCAACCGTTCGGCTCATGCCCTCACCGCCTTAAATTGTTCGGCTCCTCCGTTGGACTCACGACCCTACTGCCTATAACCGTTCAGGTCCTTCCCCCATCCACTTTGACCACACCCCTCCTGCCTTTAAGCGTTCGGCTCCTTCCCCCATCGACTTTGACCACACCCCTCTTGCCTTTAACCGTTCGACTCCTTCCTCCATCGACTTTGACCATGCCCGTCCTGCCTTTTATCGTTCGGCTCCTTCAACCATCACCTTAAATTGTTCGGCCCCACTGCATGTAACAGTTTGGTGTCTCTCGTGCTCCTGTCATTCACCTTTCACTGCCTATCATATGTCAACCCATAATAGATATTTAAATCCAATCATCATATTTAATTTTGTTTGTTGTCCTAGCTGATATGTTTGACTTGTTATTTCTTTTACTAGATTTTGGTTACGGTCAAGGTTTACGGGTAAAGCTGTTGGTGACACCTTAGTCAATAATATGTCTGAAGATTTTAACAGTGTCATATTGAATGCAAGGGGTAAGCCCATCATCACAATGATAGAAGAAATTCATATGTACCTCATGAAGAGATGGGCAACAAATAGACAGAAAATAAGTCCATGTGAAGGTTGTCTTTGCCTAAAGATTAAAAAAAAGATTTGAAAAGGAATTGCACATGACTAAACATTGGATACCTAAGTATGTGCACATCAGTACATTAGAGTATCAACTTCTTTATGTTTTAATTTGTTTACTGACTTAAGTTGGTTATTATTGCAGTTGGTCAAGACTTAAAATTTTTGAGATCAGACACACCTCAAGCATTGGTGAAAAGTTTGTGGTTGACATAGATAAAGTTGAATGCATTTGTAGAAAGTGGACTGTATCAGGAATCCCATGCTGCCATGCATTGGCTGCCATGTAATTTTTGAACATCAATGGAGAAGACTACGTCCTGCATTGGTTTAGAAGGTCAACATATCAAGAAACATACATTCCAATGATATACCTTGTCAACGGTCCTCAACTATGGGAAATGAATTTTCATCCTGATGTGTTTCCTCCACCTAAAAGGGTGTTGCCTGGTAGACCAAAAAAGAAAAGAAGACTAGAGCCTTGGGAGCTAAAGAAGGATGACTCACAACTAAAGCAAGGTGGAACTCATAAGAGATGTGACATATGTAGACAACTTGGTCATAAAAGAAATACTTGCCCATAAGTTGCTCCAACAAACCAAAGTTAATCTCAATCAAGTCAGCTCACTCAATGCCAACTTCAAACAAGTCAATCAACTACAACAGGAGTTTAGAAGTTATTTATAACTCAGTAAATGTTTAGCTCAAGTCTGTTACAGTCCAATATTGGCTATTTTGTAAACTTTTATATGGAATTTGATTAGAAGAGTAAGAATGGTTTAGTATCTATTTTGTAAACTTTTATATGTTATTTGATTCCAGCGTAGTTTAGAAGAACTTCATTTTGAATCCTGTCTTGGACTTTATATGTAATTTGATTACAACCCATGAACAAGAATGTTGTACATTTCAGTGATTTCAATCTGAATTTGAATTCCAGTTTCTGTTTGATGATGATGAGTTCTTTGAGGACTTTCTAAACTTCAATGTGCTTATTTTCTATATTCATTGCTTATGTTTATGTTGTGATTTCAACCACAATTTTTATTCTCATTCTATTATTCACAGGAATACCAGACCAAAAGTATATTCAAACCATAAATTTAGATGCACAAATTGACATTTCTCATTCATTTCAAAACATCACATTACAATATAGCCAATTTTCTATTAACAACAACTTTGTAATACAAAACATCATGGACTTTTAAACAAAATACAAACAAGGATGATGTTAATGAACCCCATAAAACATAACATCCATATTAAGATCTTCTCCCTTTTTTAACAACCCATAACAAATTTCTCCAGGCTATTAATCTTTCTTCTCTACCTCACAATAGTGCTACCAATATCATCTACATTATCTTCATTACGCCATTTAAAGAAATTGCATCCTTGAAGTTCTTCATTTCTTGTTCGGTGTTCAAATTATCCAACCATAAACAATTCGTTAATCACCAAAATAATTTAACACAAAAATTAAACTACAAACCTTGTAATTAGGGTAGCCCCAAAATTGCTTGCCCTCGTTCTTCACTGTTTTTGCCACTCTCAACACAGCAACCTCCCCATAATGGCATATTTGGCTTCCAACGAATCCTCTGAATGAACCACTACGAGAGATCCCCCATGAGCAAGACGAACAACATTGATTCAAAGACATTGCCAGTTCAACCCCAACGCCAAAACGAGCCAACGACGACCACGAACCACTAACAATGACCCCGAACCACTTCTTCAACCACGAACAATCACTTTGCTACCAGCACACAACACTCAAGTCCAAACCCTAAACAACAACAACAATAGAAAAAAATAAGACAAACAAGATCAACAACACCCACCACTGTATTGTGCTCGCAATGTAAGTGAAGAACTTTATTCTCTCGCACAAATCAAAATGCCCTCTGCCTCTGCCCTAACTCAATTTTCCACAATTTCAAACACCCAACCTTTACTATCCACCTCGAACTATAATTAGTTAACATGTCACCACGCTTTAAGCCTAAAAATGACACGTTACCACTATGTACTGCCATGTCATCAATCAATTAACTCCGTTTCTGAGTTTAACAGAAGGGACGACGTTGACACAAAATTTACCAAGTCGGGACCAAGTTGAAACTTTTTTAAAACTAGGGACCGAATTGACACAATCGAGCAAAATTGGGGACAAAAGAGGCTACTAAGCCTTAAAAATTTAAGTCATAAAAAAACACTTAGGACCAACATCGAACGAAATAAGAATCTAAAGATGTTATAACTAGAATAGTAAGGTAGGTAGAAACGTAAGTGTTAGGCTCAAAATCCCTAATCATCTAGCAACTTAAGAAAACACTTAGGGATATATATATATATATATATATATATATATATATATATATATATATATATATATATATATATATATATAATGTAAATCAATTAAGTTAAAACAGCCAAACGCAACACTAAACGACTCCCAAGTGAAAGCGTCTATGAGAGTTATGCTAAACGTGTAAGCTATACAGTACCCAATGGTAAATAGTTAAACTCTCAAATGGATAAGGATGTTGAATTGTCGATACAATGTTTTAGTAAAATCCTCAAGTGTCTCAACTAATGTTCCAAAATCATGTAGAAGATAAAACTTGTGAAATGCTCTAGCTGAAGAGACCAGAATCTCAAAAACACTTACAAAATATTAGACGATAATGATATCTCAGTATAAAAGTATCAAACGTTGAAGACATGACTAAAAAGTCTCAAACAATGAAATGGAAAACATCGTGCCAAATGTGTAGGTTAGGAATAACTACATAACCCAACCAAGCTAGATAAACTCTCACTATGAAATGATAAGTCTAGGACTCACACATCAAAAGAACAAAACTTGTTCCAAAACACACAATAAAAGACATTGACACTAAATGCAATCCTGAAGATAAAAAATATCTATACAAAAAACATTAACTAAGAAAAAGCCTCTTACAGGATAAACGATACCAGATACCAACGATGCTCTCAGTAAATGATGAAAATCTCATCCTTGGCAATTCCACTAGAAAACACAAACAATCAAATCCTGAGTAAATGATAGAAAACATAAAAACCTTGATTGTTCTAAACAAGCATTAAATGTTATTAAATGCTCAACGTTTAAAAACAACAAGGTAAATAGGTAAAAAGGACATATTTGTTGTATACACATTTGCTCTACTTTGTATAGGACAACTACTACAAACATTCATCTATTCTATCTTATGGAAGTCAGAAATGAATATTAGAAATAAGAATATATAAGCATAATGTTTCGATCATCAAAAGTCATGCCAAATGAATGGTTAAATCTACTTTTGATAAACTTCTAAAAAGCATGTCTGCTTTAACAAAAAGACACCAACCTATGACTAACACCTACAATAAAATTCATAAAATTTTAGATCTCAAGACAAAATTCGTCAAACTGTCATATTATCAAATCTCAAGACAAACATCATCTAAACGACTATATCAACAAAGGTGTATACATAGAAGATCAAGAGAAGAAGAAGATGATGATAATTTGAAAGAAAAGAACATAAATAAAAATCATCATCAGAATTGAGCAAGAAAATCTCTTTGAGCTGTTAGAGTCAAATCCTTCTACACAAGAGAAGAAAAAGTGAAGAGATCAAGAAAAAGGAATTCTCTCAAGCCTCATTGAAATACATGCTTACTTTTATAAGGAGATAAAAGAAAGTAATAGAGTGAAATAACACAAAATAGTATCAAACATCATTGTAATATTAGCTTACTATTTGTAAGTAGAGAAAAGAGAAACATTGAGTGAGTGAGTAGACAATTTTGTATTAGAGTAATCATCTAAACGACCTGTAAGCAATAAGTTTATTGCAATTCTAAAGAGAATTAAAACAAGTGTTGTTTAACTCAGGCGAGTTAAAAATTATTAGGCAGCAGTAAGTTCATACAATGATTGTCTAATGGAAACCATGAGTGAGTGAAACTCAACCAGTCTAAGGTAACAAGGGTTATTTGCTGACTATGGATACCAGGAGTGGTGAAGAATACTGCATAACCAAGAGTGGGTGAAACTCTATCAAAGTCATAGAAACAAGTGGTTACTAGGTGGACATGAGCAACCAAGAGTGAGTTAAACTCAACTAGGCAACGTATCAAAGGATACTAAGATTGTTTAGGGATATCATGAGTGGTAAAGAATACTGCATAACCAGGATTGGGTGAAACTCAGTCAAGGTCACAGTAACAGGTGATTACTGAGTGGACATGGAAAACTAGGAGTGGGTTAAACTCAACTAGGCAACATATCTAGGGATACTAGGATTGTCTGGGATATCATGAGTGATGAAGAATACTGCGCAACCAGAATGGGTTAAAGTCATTCAAGATCATAGTAACAGGTGGTTACTGTTGGACAACTACAACCAGGAGTGGGTTAAACTAAATTAGACGGTGTGTCAGGGAGACACCAGGAGCGTCTAGGGATACCAGGAGTGGTGAAAAATATTGTGCAACCAAGAGTGGGTTAAACTCAATCAAGGTCATAGTAACGTGTGGTTATTGTTGGACAACGACAACCAGGTGTGAGTTAAACTAAGTTAAACGGTGTGTCAGGGAGACACAAGAGCGTTTTGGGATACCGGGAGTGGTGAAAAATACTGCATAACCAAGTGTGGGTGAAACTCAACTAGTTAGGGTAGCAGTGGTTACTCAATGTGACAATGGATAACAGGAGTGGTTAGAATACTCATATGTACTTCATTAAATATTTAATAAAAGCCTCTAAGTTCACTTAGAGGACAACTAGACGTAGCTCTAACTAGTGAACTAGTATAAAAATTGTTTGTGTTATAGCTTATCTTGTAAACGATTAGTGCTTGAAGAAAGTGATCTCCTGACACACAAGTCTTCAACAAGTGTTGATAATCCTCAAAGAATTACTTCTTTCCAAACTCTTGGAAAATGAATTTAAGTTGGTTCCATAAACTTACTCAACAGAATAACGTTTATAAAAGAAGCACAACCAACTTACAAGTATAACCCATACCATGATCAAATTTATAACCTTAAAAGTGTTACGAAAACACTATTCAACCATCTTTTTAGTGTTTTTCCGCAACTTCCTGTATTATGTACATATCCTCTCTACTAGAGTAGTCGTCTAAGGACTTGTATTCAATTTGTTGATTGTAAATGCTGAAGAGAATTTAAACACTTTATGCTTAAGTTGATGGGGTTAAATGGTAGTTAGACAAGTTTGTCTAGTGGAAACCAAAAGTGTGTGACACTCAACTAGACAACATATTAGGAAGATATTTGGATTGTCTAGGGATACCAAGAGTGGTGAATAATTCTACACAACCAAGAGTGAGTGAAATTCGGTTCTAGTTAGACTAACGGGGGTTACTTGGAGTGACTAGGTGATATCCAAGAGTGGTGAGAATACTGAGTTCTAATCTTGGGTAAAATTATAGTGGATCCTCTAAGAGGCCTTAGAGGAGACTGGATGTAGCTTGGTGGAACGAACCAGTGTAAAAATAACTGTGTGATTATTGTTTTAATCTTGCTAAACACTCATTTTACAAACACGTAAAACTTTCACATTAGAAAATTTCCACACAAAATAATAATCACGAAAGTAGTACTTTCATCTTGAGAAGTTATTATCACATTACTTATACAAATATATGTAAAATTTTGAAATTACTCCCAGAAAAAATAACAATCATCCATACAAATATATGTAATATTTTCAAAATCACTCTCACATTTCACATTTAACACACATCTCTTATAATTTTTATATTTGAGATATGTAATGCTTTTAAAATTACTTTCGAAAGATAAATAAATTAACACAACACTCTGTTTAGAAAAAATATATACTTATTACAACTCAATTAACTTTCCATACTACAACCTTCTCAATTATTTTACACAACAACTTAATTGCACATTTTAAAAATTGGTCGAGACTTTAGAAATAAAACTACAGCTTCTAAAAAAATCCCAAATATCAATTTGTTACATTGAAATTAAAGATAATTGATTCAAGAACGCAATTAATGTAAAAAAAAAACCAACTTAACTCGATAATGGTAGAAAAAGTTATGTTCGAACAAACAACAAAAGTCAAAGTTACCCATAACCTAATCTAAGGAAACCTTACAAGAAAAAATACTCTCACTACATACCTCTGATTCAAAATCTGACGAGTCCAAGTAATGAACTATGTGTCTATGACCTACTGTTAAAATTTCAGCTTGATTTGATGATTAACAAAAAAAAATCTTAATTTTTTCGAGATGACTCAGTCTAGAAAATGGAGTGTCGTCCAAATGAGAATTTACTCGCTTGAACGACAATATTTGTTGCCTAGACAAAAATTTTGTTGCTTGAACGAGAATTCAATAGAAACTTCGTTTAGTTGCAATATCATTCTCAGTTAAATTAGAATGGTGTCACTTGGACAATAATTTTTTCGATCCAAGTGAAAATTTACTTGTTTGAATTAGAATTTGACAAAAAAAATGAATTAAATTATTAAAATATTCTCGATACACTAAAAATTTGACAAAGACACACCAAAATTCTACATCATATATAATTTTATGAATCACATTCTCGTTATCAATATCGTTTAATAAAAAATATCTCACATAACAAATACATATACAAAAATTTTGTTAACCAAATACAAAACAACAACAAATTCAATCTAACCAAATCACAAATCATAAACCATATTAATATCTGGAACTTTTAATAATAAGCTTTCCTTACTTATTCACTCACACTTACCTAAATACCGTCTCTTAATTATAAAACAAGTCAAGCAATATTTATAATTAAAGTAGAATTTTTCAGTTTCGAATTTATTTAACTTTCCTATCATTTCTACTATATTATTAATATCACTTGCAATGATCACAATTCTAATAATCTTACAATTAAGTTTAATTTATTATTTTAAAAAAGCTATGAGTAATTATGAAGGTGTAAAGAATTAAGAAGGTGTATAGACGTTCATGCTTCTTCTCTATAATAAGGTACAGAGATTAAATTGGAGGGTGTACGAAGTAACCCAGTCCATCTTTACCTTGAGACCTTAAAGCTCTTCTTCACAAACAACTACCATACCATCTCCCTAATGCAACGGCGCCGCCTCCGTTCTCGCCGGATTCCGTTTCTGGCGACGAAGCCGGCGTCACCAGTGGCGCTCCTCCTTCATCTTTCTTCTCACGTAAACCATCTCTGGTCATTCTGTCGTTCACCGCCGCCGTTCAGATCTCGCCAACTCGAACCCACGTCGTTGACGGCGGTAGTTGCTTATGACCTCGCCGGCACCGCTGTCAGCTCCCTCCCTTTCTTCCTTTTATTTTTCCATCTGGTGAGAGAGGTTTTGCTCTCCCTTTTTCATTCTTCCCAAATCTGGTTCCACATGGAGGACCAAGCGAAGCTCTACTGTATTTTTGGTGTGATGATAGATCTGTTATTTGGTGTTTGTAGGTGAATGTGATAGTTTTTGTGTTGGGTCTGTTAGTTGAGTACAGAGAATATGAAAATGGTGACAGAGAAGATGAAGATTGGAATGGTATTGTAGGGGCTGGACGACGTCTTCGTGTGCTGATTTCTGTTTTCAGTGACCTTAGTCTATGGTTGTGACATGAGGGAAATAATAATAATTTAGTATTTATTTAATGCATTATTATTATTATTATTATTATTATTATTATTGTTTTTAGAGAGAAAGAGAAATAGGTTAGGTAAAGATTGAGAAATAGAGAAGGCCCGGTACTAGATTCTTTGAGATTGTGAGGTATATTAAATTGATAGGCAAACAAAACAAGCGAACGTGAATGGTGGTGAGGTGAGGGAAAAATCGCTAGTGTTATACTTCTTCCCACAAGTGAACCTTAATATTTTGTCTTCATTTGAGTTCATTTTAATCATATTGATATTTCTGATTTTAATTTTATTTATATTCTCAACATAAAAGAACATCACATCATTATATCGTAGGTTTTAACATTAGAGAAAATTTTAATATCTTAGATGAAGATGTTAAATTAGTGTCGGAGTTGAAAAGAGACATTTAAAAATGTCAAATATGACAACATACTCACGTTTAATTAGCATTATTTTAAATTTTAAAAAATGCTCTTAATATTAAGTGTGTTTTCTAAAATATTTTCCAAACCTAACAAAAAGATATTTTAACGGATTATATATTAAAATTAAAGTTATAAATATAAAATGTAACTATTAATACTAAAAGTTATCAAAATAAAAATTATTAAAACAACTAAAACTTTTAGAATAAAAAAACTTCACCTATACAATTTTTAAGCAAAATAATAATGTTAACTGCTGAAGAAATAACACAAATTTATTATTTATGGATAGTAATTTTAAAGTTTGATGTGGTTTCTAATATGTGAAAAAGGTATATATTATTATCTCAATAAAATATTCTCTAATTCATGCTTGAATGGTGATTTTTATCCAAGACATGACACAATAGCTACACACCCATGAATTTATGGCAAAGAAAATAATCACATATCAAGGCAAAAATTGACATGTGAAAACTAATAGTTTTATGATGAATGTATTCCAAACTTTAGATATAATACTTGAATTTATTATGCTATAGGCTTACTCACAACTCTAATTAAATTGGAAACCGTTGAAATATAGGTTAGTATTAATATAACTAAGTAGATGATGTGAAAATAAGCAACACTTACGTTTGTGACATGAATTTTAACTCATGTTTCATCTTCTTGTGCAAGGAACAAAACCATACAATGGTGCATTGTTTTGGAATGATGACAATTAGTTGTCATGCGTCCTACCATGAATAACTATTCGATTAATTAACATTATTTCATAAAATAACACAATTAGTAACACCTACCCATCAATGTATGATGCGAGGTACATATCTTTTTTTAACTCAGACATCTATGTTTACAAATAAGTTTGCTTGTGCTCAAGTGTGTTTTCATAAGGTTGAATGGTTTGAGGTTCAATAAATCTATACATGTAAGTTCGACCTTCACTAGTGCAAAAAGAGTTTATAACGTTATCATATCCATGTCGCAAGTACTAAATTTCGACGTTGAAAATGTGCGATGAATTTTTTGTAGATATTTCGTCCAAATTGAAGTGCATCTATTCACGACAGAAGTCAATTTTCCTTTTAAAATTTAATAAACAACATTAATGTCCTCATCTTTCTCTTTAAAGTTTGCCGAAACCTCCCACCAAAGTGCAGCGACAACGCTAAATTCATAGGAGCAAGTTCTTCAACCCATTTCATTTCACCTTGTCATTATGGTACTCATTTGGGCTAAAACTTTCATTCTCCCCGATTACATTTCTCATTAAGGTTGGTTTTTTCATTCATTAGCCACTACTATGTGAAGTACCTGAAAAACACTAGAAGGAGGGGTTGAATACTCTTTTAGGAAAACTTTTCGCCAAAGAGATAGTTTAACAGCTTTGCCAAGGATTAAAAGATTTATATAAGTTGTTAAACGCTTGACATGAAAGTTTTGTTCAAACTACAAGTTCTCAAACAATATTTTTCAATCGTCTAATAATATCTATTGTAGTTGATAAAGATAACTCAATAAAAATAACATTTGGTGACAAGAGCTTTTATAATCGGTTAAGAAAATAAGCAACTGTAGGATTCGTAAGAAAAACGTTTAGAAGGATTAAATTAATAAACACACAATTATTTTTATACTGGTTCACTCCACTAAGCTACGTCTATTTCTCCTCTAAGACCTCTTAGAAGGTTATACTACAAACTTCAACAAGATTACAACTAGGGATGGCAAAAAAATCCGCGCCTGCGGATATCCATGGATAAAATCCACGACCGATAGTTGATACCCGCAGATATTTACTACGCGCAACCCGCGGGTAGCAGATATTTTAATATCCGCTTATAAACGGGTCAGGTGCGGATATTATATTATCCGTACCCGCGGATATCCGCTACCCACAAAAAATAAAAACAAATATTTAATTTATATTTTATTAAGTTAAATTTAATTAAAATTAACATTAATTTATATTTTACAAGGTTAAATTTAATTAAAAATTAAAATTGAATTTTAATTTATTTTTAATTTAATTTATAGGTTTAATAGATTCGGTGGTCCTTATTTTTGCTGTTTTTCTTCAAGTTGGTCCCTCTATTTCCAAGTTGATAAATTTTGTCCCTGTTTTTGAAAAATTAGAGCAATTAAGTCCATTCCGTTAACTTCTCTGGACGACATCAAAATTGTTGCTGAAGTGGACTTAGATGATTTTTTAATTTAAAAAAAAGTTAAAAAAAGTCTCTCCCACATCACCAACCTTGACACGTCATCGTCACCAACGCCCCAACCACCGTCGCAGAACCACCATCTCGCACCTTCATCTAGCAGAAACCCAGCAGCCACTGCGAAAACGTCATTCTCCACTACACTCGCGCAACCATCCTCGCCGGCCATTACCTCACCACCAGCGAAGTACAATGTCGTCGCGACACAGAAAGCTAGAAAGCCATCATGCGAACTAGATTCGTCCATTCCCCTCCTCCAGAAATTTCGAAACCTGTAAGAAAATCAAAGAACCTAGAAACAAAATCCAAAATCGCAAGTTTGAAACCTCTACGAGCCTCCCCCTTCACGAAGCCAAGTTCGCTTCTTCTCTCTCTATTCTCACGGGTCATCATCCTCACAATCAAAACCTGCAAAGAGAAATCAACGAGCAACTTGCGCCTCAATTCATCCCTTCGAACTCTGAATCGCCATTTGCAAGAGGTCACCACCACGAGCTTCTGCCTCGCACCTGCAAAGAGAGGAAATCCTAAGAAGACAACCAAACAACAGAGAGCCCAACAACCACCCTCCAGGAATCGTGCCGCCATGAAAAAGAAACCCTAATCGCGCAACCAAACCTGCAACCAGCCAAGCACCGTGAGTGACTACCTTATCTCCATGAGCATAAATCCTTCTCTCGTGCAGAGACTTCCTGACGGTGGGGCAAGTTCTTTTTCCCCAATCTGGCAAGCCCTAATTTTGTTGTTAGCGATAATTCCCCTTTTGCTTCCACCACCGACGAGTCCTTCAACTTCCGTATAGCCTTCCTCGTCGTCCTCGTCATCTTCGTCGTCCTCGCTGGGAGTGGCGGCGGTGCCGTTGATGGTCCAATTGCGGGGGTCTTGGCGGGAGGAGCACTCGGTGTAGCGGCGGAACTCGGGGTTCTGGGCGGCGAAGAAGCGGTCGCGATCGATGAACATCTTCTCGTCGATGAAGGTGCCGAGTTCACGGGTTTTAGGACCTGGGTCTCCGACCCGACGCTACGGCTTGGGGCAATTGAAGCAGAGAGGATCGTCTTGGAAGACAAGAGGGGAGCTGAGACCGTTCTCGATCCTCTGGTCGGGGACGAGGGTGATGTCTTCGTAGGACATGGGCAGAAGAGAAAAAGCTAGGGTTTGGACATGGTGGTTACTGGAACGTCGTTGTGAAATGTAATTTAAGTCCAAGTCTTAGTGGTTATGTGCCACGTCTTTCGAAAATGACACCTCATCTTGGCAGCAAGCAAGATTTTTAACTCCGTCCAGAGAAGTTAACGGAATGGACTTAATTGCTCTAATTTTTCAAAAACAGGGACCAAATTGATCAACTTGGAAATAGAGGGACCTACTTGAAGAAAAACAGCAAAAATAGGGACCACCGAATCTATTGAACCTAATTTATATTATATTTTATATATTTTTTGTAATTCTATTTAAATTTTATTTTAATAATTTATAAAAATATATATTTTTTAAATATTTACGGGTATCCGTGAGTTTTAAAATACTTGCAGATATTTTTTAAGCGGGTATAAATTTTTTGTGAGGTTGGGTTGCGGGTAGGCACTATCTGTGCCCGACCCGACCTGTTGCCATCCCTAATTACAAATGAGTATTTGCAGCACTCATGGTATTATCGATTCAATCCTAGTAATCCCCGTTGAAATAACGAGAAACACTAGAAAGAGGTTGAATAGTGTTTCTCGAAATCTTTTTCGATGTGGATACTTGACAACCCGTTCATAAAGATTGGATGATCTTCATGAGTGACTAAACTCTTAACTTATAAACATTGTTCTGAGTTTAATTATTCTCCGTAGCATTTAGGAGAAGTAGCTTTTAAAGGAAAAACTATCTGTTGATAAACATGCATGTTGATGATTTGCTTTACGCACAACTATTTGAAAAAGAACGTTCATAAAGCTAAGACACAACATACATGAGTTTTATACTGGTTCACTCAACTGAGCTACGTCTAGTTCTCCTCTAAGACAACTTAGAGGGTTCCAATAGATTTTCAACGAAGTACATTTGAGTATTCTCACCACTTTTTGTTATACTAGTCATTCCCAATAACCTCGTTATTGTGACTAGAACTGAGTTTCACCTGCTTCTGGTTGTACATTAATTATCACCACTCCAACTATCCCTAGACAATCCATATATCTTCTCGATATGTTGTCTAATTGAGTTTAATCCACCCCTGGTTGTCCTAGCCAACCCAATAACCCTCGTTACTGTGACTATTAACTGAGTTTCTCCCATTCTTGGTTGTACAATATTCTTCACCATTCTTGGTATCCTTGGACAATCTATATATATTCCTGATATGTTGTCTAGTTTTAGTTTAACCCATTTATGGTTTTCACTAAACAAACCCATCTAGCTATCGTTTAACCCCCACCAAGTTTAGCGTAAAGTGTTTGAATTCTCTTCAAAATTTACAATCAATCAGATTGCTTACAAGTCATTAGACGATTACTCTCTCAGAGAGGATTTGCTTAAAATACAATTCAATCTAATAAACTCTCAGATTTTTCTCTTGTCTTACAACAATAAGCTTATTTTTCTATGAAGCTTGAAAGTATTCTTGATATTTCCATTAGAATGATTTTTCCTTATGTTCCTTGAATGCTCATCCTCTTTCTCTTCTTGTACAAAGATCTTCTATTTATGAGCTTTTTGAGAATTTACCCATTAGATGATGTTTGTCTTGACTTTTAGCTTTTTTTAGCCTTTTTCGTAGGTAGATGTCATAGGTTGAGGTCTATATGTCAGAGCAGACTTAATTTTTTTGTGTTTTATCAAAAGTTGATTGTACGATCTCATTGGCGTGAATTTTGATGAGAAGGTCATTATGTGTATATCTTCTTTGTCTATAACGTCCACTTCTAACTTTTATTTTGATAGAGCAGGTTGATGCTTGACTTAGGTAGTGTGCAAAAAGTAGGGTAGACATGTGTACAAGCATATATGTCATTTTTCTTTCACTTTAGTTATTTTGAAACGTAGTGAATTAATGGCATTTAATGCATGTTCAGAACAATTATAAGTATTTCAAACTTTCTACCGTTCAAACAGGATTTGATTGTTTGAGCATTCTAGCGAAGATACTAAATGTTTCATGAGATTTTCATCGTTGGATGAAAACTTCGTTTAACGCATGATATCGTTTAGCCTATGAGAGGCTTTTCCTAACAATGCTTTGTTTATTAGATACTCATTGAGTTCAAGAGCGTGTTTAGTAAGACATCTTTCATCATGTGTTTTTGGAACAACGTTTGCACCTTTAATACGTTTATTAAAATTATCATGTTATAGTGAGAGCTTTTCTAGCTTCTTTAGCTAGGTATAACACGAATGCGTTTAACAAGAATCTCATTGACGCATTGTTTGAGGAAATCATTTAGTGGTGGTGTCTGCATATTTATTAAAGCGTTCACTAAAACTTTTCTCATAGCTTTGTCATAAACGCTTATCTTTCCTACTAGACCTTTTGTTTAGCAATATAGGTGTTACAAAGGTGATACTTTGTTAATCTATTTTGCTTCTAGTCTTTGTCTATTAGTCTTTAGATCATGTGAAGATGCTAGACAATATCTTTGTCTTAGCGAACTTCCTTTCTTCTTGTAGAATTGATTAGTTGCGTGATACTTTTTGTATTCTTCTCAAGAGCTACGCATCATCCTTTAAGCTAAGTGTGTATTCTTATATTTTGCATGTTAAGTTCTATGTATTATGAGTTAAGTCTTAGTTGATCGACTCTTGCATTTAATGTTTTATTTTAACACTTCTTATATTCATTACTTTGTGATTGTATATTTTTAGACATATTGTGTGTAGGCTTCTTCTATGTTCTTTCAGCTTATCTCTTATGTTGTTTAATCGCCTTATGTAACTCTAAATGTAATTTTGATTTTTCTATGTTTTGTCTTCACACATAGATGCTTATATTGTCTAGACGTCTATTTTTTAAACCTATTTTTCATGCTAAGTGGGCAACTAGAAGGTTTGTGCCTAGATAGTTCTATGTGTTGAGATTATTGATAAAGGAAGCACTGGTTTAGCTGCCTTAATCTCACAGTGCTTTAGTCACTCTGGTTTTTTACGATGACAACACATTATTAATAACACATGTTCTGTTATGTGTTACATGTTCTGTTCTTTATTGTATGATATATCTTATTGAACATGTTTTGTGTTGATCTTGATATGTGAATGAACATTTGCTAAGCTTATATCTGATACATTATATATGGTTGCATTACATATGTTTTTGAAGAGAAAACCACATGCACTTTTATGAACTTATATTGTGTGGCATAACTGCAAGTTTTAAGTCCACTTCATTATGAAGTAAGTCAATTAAAACTCGTGACTATGCACAAATTTTCAAAAGCAGTGCTCTGAGTGATTTTGCATTGAAATTTTTTTCAAACTGTGCTGATGAGCCTAAGTCGACTACATGTGCAGTGGATCCGACTTAGTTGTGTGTTTGAAATTCTGTTAATGTGTGTGTACAGTAACGGGTATATTTTCAAAAGTTAGTTAAAGCTTTTATGATAGTCAACTGTATTAAATGCAAAATCAATTTGGTTGGTGTTGACTGCTATTATTTGACTTAACTGTTATAACTGTCTAAGGACAGTCGACTCTATTAGTAGCTCAGTCGACTATAGGAGCGTCAGTTTTATGAAAAACTATATATAAACGCGAATTTGAATTCTGCAGTGACTTCAGGGATTCTAACTATTTGATTGAATTGTTTCAGATTATTGATCTCTTGCAGAACGTGTGAAAGCTCCAAGAATCCATAAAGAAGACCGTGGTGTTCATCTTTGGCGATTACTTGAAGAGCAAGAATTGTGTGTTTTGACTAGCTGATCAACCTGCCCTTTGAGGTGTTTGTTTCTTGATCAAGTTTTCTCAATCTTGTGAAGATTGGTGTTTGTCCTGTTGTGACTACAGGAAAAGGACGTGCGACGTTCTTGTCTTTGAGTGTTGCTCAAAGGGTTGAAGAGAGTAGGAGAAGGGGATTTCTTGCTGCTGGTCTTTGTTTGTATATGCCTATATTTTTCTCCCATTTTTCTATACTTTACACTTTTATTTTAGATACTCATACTACCTCTAAAATTCTGAAAATTTTACTGGTGTATTCTTGTATTATATATTGATTTTCCTTGGTTTCAATAGAGGAGAATATTAGCAAAAAATTAACAAAAAAAAAAACAAACGGAGAATTTAACGCCTGTTATTCCTGCAACAGATATCAATTGACGTCTATTCAGAGACAATAAATGTTAATTGACATTTGTTCAAAGAAAATAGATTTCAATTTGACGTCTCTCGCTATAATGTTGAACCTTTAACAGACGTTAAAAACCTAAAATAACAGACGTTAAAAGCCTTTTTGTGTTAATGGTTGACCCACAAAGACTGTGTCTATGTACTTATAACAAGACAATTAAGTATATTTTAAAAAGTAACAATTCAAATATTTAAATATGGAAGACGATGAAAAATCTTACATGCACCATAGTTCTATGATTGAAATATTCAACATTTTTATCTCCCCCAATTATCTCTAGTGCATCATTTATAGGAATGTATAATGGCACATGACACTGAAGGCCGAATACTTTTAACTTTCACTCTAGCTCTTTGTCTTCTATTCAACCTATTTAATTTCGTCATGAGCTTTCCTAGAGGATCATCCTGTACTTTTGCCGTATTATCATCTTCATGGATAACAGGTCAACACATGACCTACTTCTCAAGATGAGAGAACTCAAATAAAGATTTTCAAAGGTATAGAGAATTTATTTATAAAATGTTACATAAAGATACTAAGAATAGTAATATAAAACTTGTGGTGGGCCAAAGTATGACATGATCAATGCTTTAGGCCAAGCTATAATGTGCCTAAGGCCTCTCCCACAAATTGGATTTCTAAAGTTGACATAGGCACTCAAGCATGAGGATCTTAAACTTCATCAATCATCACATGTGCATAGTGAAGTGGTAGAAAAATACCATGAATAATATGTTCACCTTTAAGTTGTCATCCTATGGCCATTATGTTGAGAGATCTCCATCAACCAATAACTTATACTAACAGGTGTAGTCGATATGATCTACAACAGAGAATGATCTTTTGTGCTCACATTGTAACATTCCAACTCAGGATGTCTTGGACACCCCATGCTCATATAGGTACACAATCATACCCTTCGATCACCCTTTAAACCACTAGGCACTACACTAGCTAAATGACATAAGTTTCATACTCCCTTTCACCAAACACCCTACTTGATGTACACAAGGTATACTATGGTAGCAGATAAAAATAAATATAATCTCCTTATCAGAATCATCAATGCATCCAAGGGAAAAGGAAAAAAAAATGGCTTCAGTCCAAATCTTCATACTACCTACAATAAATATAAATATAATATATATATATATATATATATATATATATTGCTTTTATTTTTAGAAAGAAAAACTGATTCAAAGATTGCCACTATACTTCTTCATGTTCTTGAAGCAAAACAGTGCATTGAGAAAACATTCTTCCAAGTGTTGGTATTTATCCAATTCAGATTTCTTTAAGAGAAAGCTCAATGAAACAGTTCAACGAAACAATATGGTCTATTGTCCAAACCCATATGCACAAGTTGGCCAACCTAATTTGGTATATGATCTATACCAACACAACAATCTCTAATGACTACTTAGTCATCTTACTCACCTTACATTTTTTTTGTCAATAACCTAGTGTTTCGGTTGATGGAAACCACAATATCCCATCCCATGAGACCACACCTTAACTTTAGACAATACAACAATCATCTACCATCTACATAAATACTATTTTTCTTTGGTTGACATCAACATTTCTTAACACCTCATTAACACCCTTTCTTGGAACAAAAACTCACGGACAAACACCAACATCTCACCCCAGTGTTGGATGATGCATGTATACACAATTTCCCATCTATTTGTCCTTCATGAAAAACCCTAACTCGATGATGTTTCATAGAGAGATATAACATGTAGTTTCATACAAGTTCAACATATACATCTAGGGTTAGCTCCCCTTACCTTCACTTTAAGTTAACACTCTTACTCCTCTTTTGGTTCATACACTGGTTGATCCTCCCTTCTTATGTTAGCTTCCAATTTTCTCTTTTTCTCCCGCACTCATAACTTTCCTTGGTTTCCTTTTTTTCTCCCCCTTGTTTTCTTGCCTTCCTTTTTTTTATAACCTCCATCCCTATAATGATTTTTTATTTATTTTAAAACCATTCAGTTTTCTACACCATTTAAGGTAAGTCTGGTCCACAATTTTTATTTCTTCCTTTTCTTCAGTTTCACTTCTCTCTCCCATAATTTTGTTCTACACCTATTATTTTAACCCATGGCCCTCACTTTGTTTTATATTTGAAAAAACTAAAGCCCTTGTGGGCCTCTCATGTGCCACCAAAAACACTACCCGTGTGGGCCCCACACTATAACCCCTATAAAGAAAACATAATTTCCTAGTGGGTCCCACAAGAGAAACAAAAAAAGGAACAATTGGATCATCCAATATCGAACCCTTGCCCCCAAGCACTCCTTAATTCAACCCCAGTTCTAAGCTAGGCACTTTTTCATTGAAAATATACACCATAATATTTATGTAAATCATACCAAACACATCATATATAAATAAAATAATAAATAAATAAATATATCCATTAACAATTTAACACAATTTCACACAAGACCAATTCACTTTATTTTATCATATAATTTATTTTATGATTGTTTTCCGGGTTTTTACACACACGACATTCTCTTGCAACTTTAGTAAGTAACTCGTTATTCTACTGTTGCATGGATTGAAGCTTTCCTTCAAGTTCTCTTTGTAGTAGTAGTTGTTGTTGTTGTTAAAGTTGTTCCATGAAGCTTTACTCCATAAATAACATGCGTTGGTTAATTATTTTCTCCATTTGGAGCTTTATCTTCCTCAAGGCCTCCTGAATTAATCTCGAAGACCAATTGCACCTTCAACGCCACAAACACGACCTGGGTGCTCTAGCTTTCTAATGCCCATTGTGAGTATATTGTCCTGACCATTGATAACAATGAACCTTGAGTCTCTTTCTCAACTAACTCATCCTAAACCACACAATCAAGTTTAGTCATAAAGCATTTCAAATGACCTGAACTAAGTAGTACTTATTCAATCAAGTTTAGTCATAAAGCACTCTTGGTATTACCTAGTCAATCTTAGTAACCCCCATTACTCTAACTAGAATTGAGTGTCACCCACTCCTGGTTGTGTAGTATTATTCACCACTCTTAGTATTTCTAGTCAATCCTGGTAACACTTGTTACACTAACTAGTTGAGTATTAGCACCACTTAAAATATCACCTAGTCAACCATAGTAGCCCTCATTACTCTGATTATAACTGAGTATCATCCACTCCTTGTTGTGCAATATAATTAACCACTCTGATATCTCTAGACAATCTTGGTATCTTCTTGATATGTTATCTAGCTGAGTTTCACCCACTCTTGGTTTTCATTAGACAAACCTTGTATCAACCCGATACATTGTTTAACTATCATTTAACTCAACTGAGTTAACCATTAGGTGTCTGTATTCTCTTCAGAATGTGCAATCAGATTTCTTACAAGTATTTAGACAATTACTCTCACGGAGAGGATGTATTTACAATGCAACTCAATCTAGTAAACTTTGTAGGTTTTGCACTCCTCTTACAAATGTAAGCTTCTGACTCTATATAGCTCGGAGTGTATTCTTTAGAATTTGTTTTTGTTATACACAAGGATGATTTTTACTTTATGTTTCTTATGTGCATATCCTCACACAATTTGCATCCATTGATCTTCTATTTATAAGTTTTATGAGAAATTAGCCATTAGACTACGTTTGTCTTTGATCTTCAAATCTTCATAGCCTTTTTCATATGTAGCTGTCAACACTCAATTTTGTCCGGATTGATTATTAAGCTTTTTATTTTATTTTCTTTTATTTTTATGTATTTTATTTTATTATTATTTTATTTTGTTTTTATTATTTAATTTGATTTTCTATAATAGACTTTTTGAAAAAAAAAAGAAAAGAAAAAGAAGAAGAAAACATAAAAAAAGAGAGGAAAATGACAAAGGTGCAAGGTGCACCATCAACACGGACGCACACTCCACCCCTCTGCTCTACCCAACCCGTAACCACCTCTCTTCAGAAATTTATCTAGGAATCAGGCACACTTTTCATGTAACAAAAGGGGATCCTCCATCAGACACAAAAAGGGCAGACAATTCCCCTTTGGCTCACCACCCAGACCACGCCTCTACCCTTCTGGCACCAATTCTTCTCCCAAAGCCTTACTATCTATCATCATTCTAACAAGCAGAAGCAAGAGATAACTTCATTTCTTCCGGTCCCTCCATTCTCTATCAACAATGACATCCCATATCCTTCATCTTCATCTTCCAAAACATCTCCCAATTCAACCACTGATCTTGCCTCATCAACGTCACTACCGGAGAATGCTTCACCTTTGCTAACGTCCAACTCACCGCTTGTAGAGTCGCCGTCGGCCTCAACAAACTCGGCATCCACCACGGCGACATCATCCTCCTTCTACTCCGGAACTACCCTCAATTTATCTTTGCATTACTGGAGTCCTCCTTTTGCGGCGCCACCATCACCACATTAAACCCCTCCAAAAGCATTCCTACATCACGTAGAAGAAACTTTTCTTTGGCTCCTCTCACCGTTAGCGTCTCCTCTGTCTTGAACCAGCTTCCACCATCACCATCACACCACACCCCATAGTTTCACAGGCGCCTCTCTCTGCATCATTCCTTCTCAGACCCGCTCGCCGCTTCACCGTCTCCACACCACAAAGCGCAAGCTCAAGGACGACTTCGACGCATTCACGATGTACTGATTCGAGGGAACACCAAGACCAAGGATTGGGTGATCGAGGCGGAGCTCAAGGTTGGACGACTTCGACGCATTCACGATGTACTGATTCGAGGGAACACCAAGACCAAGGATTGGGTGATCGAGGCGGAGCTCAAGGTTCTCGAGGACTCCGCCATCGTGAAGGAGCTCTCTCTCTTTTCTTCTTCGCTTATATTCTCTCTTTGCGCACGACGCGAAAGTTCAATTTGGATGTCAATGGCGGCCTCCGATGCTCAGAACAGCGTGTCATCCGTAAGGCACACCTTCGACAATGTTCTTGCGTTTTTTATCCTTCTCCTGGTCGGCGTTCTCGCCCACTAGATTCGTCTCTCCTTGGTTATTAAGTATGAGAATGTTATTCTCGAGATTGATTGAGACATGGTTTGGGAGCAGAGGTTTAAAGACGATGAAGCGAAGCAGAATAGGTTCAGGCGCGTGGTCACCACCCCTGGCTTTAGCTTCTCAACTACTGCGTTTTGGGTTCGAAGCTAGTATATTATTACTGACCACTTTGTTGGACGTGTACGCCAAAACCGGTGATCTTCATGCTGCCCATATAAGGTGTTTGATGAAATGTACGAGAAGAATTATGTGTCTTATAACGCTGTTTTGTCCGGGTTTTGTCAAGAGGAGGAAGACTTTTATTATCCCCACAATACTGACTTCCGTGGTTTTTGTAAGAAAATGGGCAAATTTGCCTCCGTTATTACCGAAATAGGAAAATTTTCCATAAAATACAAAAATAGGGAAGTCGTGAGGGCCCCAAACGACTTCTAATGAAGAAGTCGTGCCCCCTGCATGACTTCACATTGTTCACATGAACAGTGATGAAGTCGTGCACCCCAAAAACAACTTCAGGCAGTTGTAATTGATTACCAAGGTCCGTAATCAATTACAACGTCCTGAAGTCGTGCCTCCTGCACGACTTCACCTTTCTAGGCAAAAATGACTATGGTAATCAATTACACACCTGCAGGATAAGTGCCCAAAAACATGGTATGCGATTATTAGAGTGTTTAGTATGGAAAAATGATCCTGGTAATCGATTACACCCTTGTTGTAATCGATTACCAGAGAGGTTTATATATGTGTAATTATTTAAACTTTTGTAAGGACATGGTTGTTGATTTCATTGTGAGTAAGTTGTACAAACTTTTTAGCACAACTTTTGTGGTGAGAAAATTTTGTGAATGCCTTCTTTGTTTCTAACGTCCACTTCAAAGTTGTATATGATAGAGCAAGTGGATACTTGCCATAGACAACTGCAAAGAGCAGAGTAGATATTTATGCATGCAGATATGTCATTTTTCTTATCACTTTTGTTGTTTTAAAACGTTGTGCATTTAATACTCTTTAATGTGTGTTCAAACAAACTATGAGCTTTTCAAATTTTTTATCATTCAAACAAGATTTGAGCATTTAAGAATTTTTGCAGAGATACCACGAAGTTCTTAAGGGTTTCATCGTTGGATGAAAATGTCGTTTGGTACAAGGTATCGTTTGGCATATATAGGACATTTACTAACAACACTTTGTTTAGTGATCTTAGTTTGGTTCAAGAGCGCATTTAGCAAGATGTCGTTCAACACATGTTTTTGGCAAAATGTTTATATCTTTTAGTGTGTTTACCAAAAACATCATTTTGCTCATTAATTTGCAAGATATAGTGATATCAAGAGAGAGTTTAACAAGACTCTCTTATGATATATTGACATGTTTATTGTTCAACATCATGAATGAGTAAACAACCACATATTTGATGCATGCGTTGTCAAATATGTATGAGAAGCCATTTGCAGCCAATAAAGTGTATTTGATTCGTAGACTTGTCAACCTCAAAATGGATAAAGGTAACTTTCTTACTCATCATATTAGTGAAGTTAATATTATTGTTGTACAATTAACATTAGGGGAGATAACTTTTGATGATGAAATAAAAGCATTAGTTTTATTATTGTCTCTTTCGGAAAGTTAGGGTGCAATTGTTATTGCAATTAGTAATTCTACAAGCAGCAACAAGTTGAAGTTTGATCACATTTGTGACTTAATCTTAAGCAAAGATGTTCGCAGGAGAAGTTTAGTGGAATCTTCCAATTTTAATTCTAGTTCAACAATGAGGGCTGAAAATAGAGGAAGAAATAACTAGAAAGGTCGTTATTGTCCGATCAAGTCTAGGGAGACCAGAAAAAAAAAGAGTAGGGAATGATATCACCTATTGAAATTGTAAAAAAAAAAGGGCCAATTTACAAATCAATGTTGGGTTTCAAGGAAGAACAACAACAAAAAGAAACAAGATGATGATCAATCAACAAATCCAACAACTGATGAAATTACAAATGCACTATTATGTAGTTTAGATAGTTTCATTGACTCATGGATATGGACTTAGGTGTGTCATTTCATACTACACCTTCCTTAGAACTATTATTTAACTATGTTTCTGGAATGTTTGGGAAGGTTTACCTTATATATGGAAAATCTCTTGATATTGTGGGAAGAGGTGATATTAACAAAACCTCTAATGGAAGCGTGTGGACTTTGAATAATGTATATTCTTGCCATAAAGAGAAACTTAATATCTATAGGCAGTTGGAGGATGAAGGGCATTACACCGCTTTTGGAGATGAACATTGGTAAGTAATGAAAGACAATATTGTTGTTGCTCGTGGAAAGAAGTAAGGATCTTTTTACATGATTACAAATGAGGATATGATATCAGTTTCAAAAGTTGAAAATAGTTCCTCTTTTTGGTATCAAAGACTTGGGCATATGAGTGAGAAAGGAATGAAACTCATGATCTTAAAAGGCAAAATACCTAACTTGAAGCATGTTGACATTGGGTCTTCTGAACATTTTATCTTTGGAAAGTAGAAAAAAATTAGCTTCTCCAAAATAGGTAAGATGTCTAAAGTTGAAAGGCTAGTTGGTGCATACAAATGTTTCAGCACGAGCTGTAGTGAAATCCCTTGGCGGTTCATAATATTATGTAACCTTCATTGATGATTCTACAAGAAAGGTATGGGTCTACTTTCTTAAGAATAAATCTAATGTCTTTTCTGTGTTTAAAAAGTGGAAAAAGGAGGTTGAGACTCAAATAAGTTTGAAAGTTAAATGTTTGATGTCTGATAATGATGAAAAATGTGAGAGTAGTGAATTCAAGGAGTTTTATTCAGAGAATGAGATCAGAATGATCAAGACAGTTGCAAGAACACAAGAACAAAACAATGTGACAGAAAGAATGAACAAAACCTTAAATGAGAAATCAAAATATATGATAATCAAATCAGAACTATCCAAGGTATTTTGGGTAGATCCATTAAACACAAAAAAAAAAAAATTAAAAGTAAAACATGTGTTGCATATGTGTTTTGTTTTTGATATTTACTAAAAATGTCTTTTTGTGTCATGATTTTTATGAAATTCAAAGACACATATGTTAACTCTTCTATGTCACCCTTGTTTCTAAAATTCAATTTTTATGAAACGATCTATAAATACAAAGGAACATATATAAACTTTCTTAACAAATCACACGAAACCAACTCAACTTAATACAAATGTCATGTGGAAGATGCTTTTCCTTATTCCTATACAATATCACCAAAGGATGCAGACAAATAATATTTATAACAAAAATTACTCACGTATTTTCTAGTTTAAACACTTTTGCCTCTATCTTTTCAATAAACAACACCCTTTTTAATATAGTGACAATCACTTCAGTTACTGTATTTATAAAAATACTTTATTTATAAAAATTATGGAATTTTAATTTTAAGTTTTTTATTTAATTTTAGTTAATGTAATTTTTAAATAAAGTAAGATAAACAAGTTTCACTTAAAAAAAGCTAATGCGATCTATTATAAATATATTAAAAATTAATTCTTTATTGAAAAACTATAAATATACAAAAACAAGATTTTATTTTAAAAAATAAAGATGAGAAGCGATTTGAAAGTTAAATGTGAATGATAGTTTATTAAAATTATAATGCTTTTTAAAATAATATGGATGATTGAGACAATATATATATATATATATATATATATATATATATAAAATATGATTCACGGTGTTCACTTTTCTTTTTCCACTTTAATCATTCAAATTATTATTTTTATTTAAATTTAACTGATTTTTTAAATTTAATATTTTTTATTAAACATAATTTTAAATTAAATACACAAAAATCATCTACTAAATAAATAAAATTAATCTATAAAATAAATAAAAATTGTAACATCCAATTTTAATAGAATAAAACTACCAAAATAAAATATTACATAGATGATAACTTACTAGAAACTACTGACTTCCAATGAAAAATACCTTACACTTGAAGAACAACATTCTATCTATGTGGCTGCTTCACTCCCAATCTCAAGCTGAAACGTCTAACTCCCTAGGATCACACCATTTAGGTAATCATTACAAAAGAGAAAACATACATAAAGACAGACAAGAAAGGTAAGCTAGATAAACAAGACCATTCATATATATTAAATTACAATTTCAAACATTAGTTAAAAAATAAACCATAACAATCCATTCATCCTATACATGTCATAACCTAGACAAGACTCATCCGGATTAGGTATGAATGTCAAACTATTGGTAGTCTGTGCACTTGTAATGGTAATACAATTGGCTGAAACCAAGCTATCGTAAAAGGTTAATCCATTTCATTTGCTTAGGGCCTGATTAAAGCCTATAACATGAACCTCCCGTTACTCTTACCACATGACTCACCTATCTCTACTTGAGAATGAATGATCATTAGAGTGTCAGAATAGACCATCAGTCCAAAGTTCCATACATTCATACAACAACAACAACAACAGACACGACCATACAACCTCTCCACGAGTCATAGAATTACGTCCAATAATCATTCCTTCATTCACAAACTTTTCATCACAATATTCATATGCATAATTTCTGTTCACATGTAAATCATATACAAATCCATTCATTTTACATTGACTAACATCATATAAGATATCTAATTATAATTCAAAGAACCAAAATCAACCAAACAAGTCATCAAAAGTCACATAATAACACATTTTTCTTTAAGACATCTTATTACCCACATTTAGGTAAGGAAAACAGCTTGGAAACCTTCACCAAAAGTTTCGAAAGGGTCCAAACTCCCAAAAACAACTTAAAGAACGTCCAAAACAGGCATCTAGAACCCTGAAAACCTCCCAAAAATAGGTGTAGTGGCACACATTATCGCTCGAGCGCCTAAGGGCTGATGCCTCTGGAAACGGGCGCTCAAGCGCTATCAATAAGATCAAGACTCAATTTTCTCACTTTGAACACTTTACCCCAAACTTCTAAAGGTTTATAGGGCCCTCCAAACCCTGAGAAAACTTTGAAAACCCTACTGTAACTCAAATTGACTCCTTGAAATCCAAATTCACTCCTATAAGCTACCCAAACTCAATTTTACACTTTCTAACACTTATAACAATTTACCAATTGCCTAACCAAGTCAAATTACACTTGTTATTACACCTCAAAATCTCAGAATCCTCACAGTCCCTCAGTTTCATGTTTTTATTATGCAAAACCTCTAAT